>JAHRHZ010000144.1:17925014-17936945 GCA_024137785.1 Ginglymostoma cirratum
GTTTTCCTGCTCCTATGATGCTGCTTGACCTGCTGTGTTCATCCAGCCCCATGCTTGTTATAACTGTAGAGCACACTGTTTCCTGAAATGAGAAGATTTCTCTCAAAGGAGAGATGCAGTAGATTTTACCATATTTTTTGAAATTCAAAAGAATGAGATGTATTCTCATTGAAAACTGAGAGGATATGATAAAGTTGATGCCTGGAGAGTCCAGAACTGGCACTTTTAGGCTCAAGCTATGTCAATTAGAACATAACATAGAACAGTACGGGCCCTTCGGCCCTCAATGTTGCGCCGACCTGTGAAACCAATCTGAAGCCCATCTAACCTACACTATTCCATTATCATCCATATGTTTATCCAACGACCATTTGAATGCCCTTCAAGTTGGCGAGTCTACAACTGCTGCAGGCAAATCATTCCGCGCCTTTACTACTTTCTGAGTAAAGTTTTTTTTTAATCACCCTTTTCTGCTGCCAGTACCTCTATCTTCATTTCCGACTGGATAATACTTTTCCTCATCATACATCAATGCAGCAGCGAGAGTTGACTACATCGAAAGACATCCCTTCCCTCCCTCATATTCCGCTCGGCCTCTCCCGCTCACACAGCTCCCGGGCCTGAGGAACCGAGGCCTGAGCACCGCTTCTCCCAGTCTCCTGGCTGCCTCTGAACTGGGTTTTCTGGCACACAGAGCTGGGCCTGACGGTGGCTGCACAGCCCATAAACCGCCTGCTCGCTCGCCTGCCTGCCACCGCCGCCTGAGCTCCTGTTGCTGCTGTTATCGCCCCCTCCCCCCAGCTCCCCGCCATTATTTATGGCTGAGAGGAGAGAAACATATCTTCATTCGAAGGAATGAGAATCTTTGGAATCCACTGTCCCAGAGGCCTTTGGATAATCAGAAAAAGAGTATTTTCAAGACTGAAATCAAAAGATTTTGGGGCACTCAGTGAAACAAGGGATATGGGGGTGTGTCAGAGAAGTAGAGTTGATCTAAATGTTCCAATATGATCTTATTGAGAGATGAAACAGGCCTGAGGATTGATATGACTTCCCCATTCGTACTTTATATGTTGTGATTTTTTGTGGCTGTTATATATCAAACCCTACAGAGCAAACAGATTTTTGCTTGTGGTTAATGGTAAAAGGCCATACTGTTTGTACCTTGTCAAGTATACATGCTGATTTACACATTATTCTTTTAATGAAGTTCAGGGCCATACCAATTGTTCTCTATAATTAATGACTCACTCTGAAAATGCCATTCACGTAATTCTGTTCTCAAACCATGTCATCAGTATAACTGAATTAGCAGTTGTCTAATTACAGTGGAGAGCAGCCATTTCCCTGTTCGTTTAGAGGGTGGCCACTCCTGCTTCATCTTTAGGAGACCAGTAACCATTTGGAGTTCACTAGGGATGTTTCATGTGCACTGTGATAAACATTTTGATGATGTATTAGTACAGATAGACCCATACATAAACATTCTGCAATCCACATGTGAGATGACTGGTTTGTATACTGGCTCAGATCCAAGACAAACAAACTGGTCTCCTTCATTGTAGCAGATAAATTCATTACTGTTTGTGTTATTCAACAAGACCCTAAAAGAAAGCTTCTCAACATTGGTACTCCATCCATCTAAAGCAAAGCAAAACATTAGTTTTAGGTCAGGATCTTTAACAACCTAATTACAGCAACATTTGTGTTAAGTGATGAAGAATCAGTGTAATTGAAAGTACCCTAAATGTCTAGCCTAGGCCTATTGACTTGCAAAGACCTATAAACATACATATAAACAAATCGCATCACATTGCAGGGCTATTTTCCTACAACTTAATAACAGAAATTGTTGTGTTTGTTATTATGATACTTGAATTTGTCATTTACATTATAGTCCGTTGTCTACAACACACCTTTGGTCCCTTCTTTCTCTCTTTTATTTTCCATTTCTGAGCACTTACTTTGTACTTCGGTTATCCATACATTTTCTTGTGCGAAGACTTCCCTCAGTTTCAATTCAAACTAGAATTTTCTTCTGATTAGCAGAAGTTCCTCTGACTTTAATATTCCTGAAGTTTAAATGGATGACAAAACAAATGCACACAGTTTCATCACGATCAGGAGTAATGTGTATTTCCACCAGTCAGCTACCCCATGATTTCTGATAGGAGGTGCATAGCTGGAGAGATTGATGATTAGGCCAAAAAGAAATTGCCAGCTGGCATTGCCAGAAGCCTGCTGGAATCAACATATGACCAGGATAGGTGTTGCTGTGAAAGGGGTCATGCTTGGGTGTGGGCCCAAGAAATAATGTGGCCTGCACTTGCCTTGTGACCCAGAGGAAAACAAAACTCTTGCTCTTCAAGCCTCATGATAGAAACTTCTCATTGAGTTTATAGACTTCCTGACAGCCTTGCTTGGGGGATGCCTTCAGTTTACATTCTGCTCAAATGTGGGCATTTAGTTGCCAATAATGTCGTGGGACCTGGGTTTGCATGTTATAGGGAAGCTCCCGTCAGTGCCCCATAGAGGCTTCATTCACCACACTTCCCCAGAAGTGGGAAGTGGTTGTGAAATGGAACTGCTCTGTTTTAACTGGCCTCCCTACTGCCTAACTTTATGGGAGGTAAGTCCCTGCTGTAAATTGTAAAGTGAGGGGGAGGGGGGAATTTGGGGAGGGGAGTAAAAAGATACAACAGTAAAAGATGCAGAGAATCCCTGCCGGGCTGGACAGTAATTCAGATTCTTCACAAATGTGTTAAAATTGCTGACTTGTTGGATGAGATTTTCTGCTCCCTGGTGGTGACATTTGAGATGGGAAGAGTATTTATTCAAGGAGGGTAGTGGCGTACCTGAACACCCCCAAGATTTTCCACCTCTGCCAGAATTAATTTTGGGCAGCAAGGCCGTTAATAGACCATCCACTGTCATTTGGATCAATTTGACACCCACTATGAAGGTCTCACCTCATTACTGCTGGGGATACCGCCCCGGACACAATCTGGTCTGCAAATATGTTTGACAGTCATGACTGTGTGGGCCGTATGTCACACTGAGAGAAAAATCCTTCAGTTAAAGGCAATCAATGCCTGATTGAGGGACCAGACATTGGGAAGGAGTGGGTGGGACAGTGAGAGCTGTCCCCATGCTCTTGCTTCTGAGGCCCCAGGCCCCTCTCCTTATGAATTCCTCTCCACGAGTATTACTTACCGATATCGTCCTTGATCCTGGAACTTCAGGAGGTGCAGCCCTTTCAGCAACAATCCTGGAACTGGAGTCACGTGTAGGCCAGAACAGGTAAGGATAACAGATTCCCTTCCTTTAGGAAACTCTAAATTAACTAGAGTACCTGGTTACCAATAGAATGGCATTTAATTCACATTCACTATCTCGTCACAAGTGTACCCAGCTCTGCATTACTAACCTAGGGACATCATTATTATGCCGCAACATCCCCTAACGTTCTTGCACTATCGATGCAACTCTGGTTCAGACTCTTATTCTTTGTGAAGGTAACAACAAAGGAGCTTCAGTCAGAACCAGCCTGCAAATGGTCTTTGAGGTCACCAGTAGAGACCGACCTGAGCCAAATGGAGAGACTGCACAGTGAGTAGCTGGCTCAGTGTTCAGGGCACTTTTCGTAAGGCACATTATCTAAACCTCAGCTTTGCATCAATATTTCCAAGCCATTCCTTTTGCTGAGAGCCAATAAATAAGGTTTTCACAGGTGGATGGCAATGACAGCATTTGAAGAGGCCATTCATCCTCCCAATATTGTGCCAGTACTGATTCTCATTGACCCCACTATTTCCTCTAAATACGTTTATCTTTCTCTTTTGTAGGTATTTATTCCATGCATTTTTAAATAATGTTCTAAGTCCTGCCTTTATAGTCACTTGAAGAAAAGAACCTTGTGATGTAAGAGCCTATATTACAAGATCTTAATTATTCCAATGAGAATCTTTGATCTTCACCCCATAATTCCTTACTGTCTTCCACTGTGTTTACACAGCAAAGTTCCCAGCTTTAACTGACTTTTCTTATTCATTTGTGGGAAATGGGTGATGCTGGATTGCCAGCATTTATTGCCCATCCCTAGTTGTTCTTGAGAAGGTGAGCTGCCTTCTTGAGCTGCTATGGGTTGTCACACAATGCCACGGTATTCCTGGCCTCTGACTTACTCTTGTAGCTATTGTATTTATTTGGTGAGTCCAGCTGAGTTTCCAGTCAATGATAACCTCCAGGATGTTGATAGAGGGGGATTCAGTGATAGTAACACCAATGAATGTCAAGGGGAAAAGGTGAGATTGTCTCTGATTGGTGATAGTCCGAATGTTACTTGACACTTATCAGCCCAAGCCTGGATATTGTCCAGATCATTTGAACATGGACTGCTTCAATATCTGAGGAGTTGTGAATGGTGCTGAACATTTGTACAATCATCAGTGAGCATCCCCACTTCTAACCTTATGTTGCAGGGAAGGTCATTGATGAAGCAAGTGAAGATGGTTAAGCCTAGGAACTATCCCTAGGGAACTCCAACAGAAATGTTCTGGAGCTGAGATGACTGACCTCCAGTAACCACAGCCGTCTTCTTGTATGCTAACTATGATTCCAATCAGTGGAGAATTTGCCCCCGATATCCATTGATTCTCATTTTGCAAGGGCTCCCTGATGCCACACTCAGTCAAATGCAACCTCGATGTCAAGGGCTGTCACTCTCCCTTCACCTCTGGAATTCAGCTCTTTTGTCAATGTTTGAGCCAATGCTGTGAGGAGATCAGGAGCTGAGTGGCCCTGGTGGAACCCAACTGGGTGTTACTGAGCAGGTTATTGCTGAGCAGGTGCTGCTTGATACACTGTTGATGACACCTTCCATCGCTTTACTGATGATCAAGAATAGACCAATGGGGCAGTAATTGGCTGGTTTTGATTAGTCCTGCATTTTATATTCAGGACAGACCAGGGTAATTTTCCACATTGTCAGACCGATGACAGTGTTGTAACTGTACTGGAACAGTTTGGCTCAGGGAGAGGAAAGTTCTACAGCAGACGTTTTCAGTACTATTACCAGAATGTGGTCAGGGCCCTTAGCCTTTCCAGTATCTATCACCTCTAAGCTGGCCTGTGCTCGTTCTGTTCTGCCTGAGCTCATTCCACCACGGGATTTGGCTTGGGATCATTCTGTTCCGTCCGTGCTCATTCCACTGCAGGATTCGGCCTGTGCTTGCTCTGTTCTGCCTGTGCTCATTCCACCACGGGATTTGGCCTGGGATCATTCTGTTCCGTCCGTGCTCATTCTACTGCAGGATTCGGCCTGTGCTTGCTCTCTTCTGCCTGTGCTCATTCCACCACGGGATTGGGCCTGCGCTCTCTCTGTTCTGCCTGTGCTCATTCCACCACAGGATTCGGCCTGTGATCGCTCTGTTCCACTGCAGGACACAGTCCGCTCATTCCGTTCCACTGTGGAACACAGCCTGCTGACTCCACTACTCCACTCTCCACTTGGGTAGGGGGTGGGGAAGAAAAGGAAAACTATAAAGAAGAGAGAAATAAAAGATGGAAAAGAGGTAAGGGGGCTGGTGAGCAGAGGTGCTCCGACTGGAGCATCCTACTCTGTCGCCATCTTACTCAAATTTGTGGAGTCTCCTCCTCCAGTGAGTTGTTTAATTGTTCACCACCATTCTTGACTGGAAGTGGCAGGACTGCAGAGCTTAGATCTGATCTGTTGGCTGTGGGATCGCTTAAGTATTATCACTTGCAGCTTTCGTTGTTTAGCGTGCAAGTAGTTCTATTTGGTGGCTTCACCAGGTTGGCACTCATTTTTAAATATTCCTGCTACTGCTCCTGGCATACCCTCCTGCACTCTCCATTGAACCAGGGTTGATCCCCTGGCTTGATGGTAATGGTTGAGTGGGAGATATGCCGGGCCATGAGGTTAAAGATTGTGCTGGAGTACAATTCTGCTGCTGTTGACAGCCCACAGTGCCTTATGGATGCCCAGTCTTGATTTGTTAGATCTGTGTGAAGTCTGTCCCATTTAGCACGGTGATAGCACCACACAACACGATGGAGGTTGTTCTCAATGTGAAGGCGGGACTTCATCTCCACTAGGACCGTGCGATGGTCTCTCTTACTGATAATGTCATGGATAGATTCATTTACAGCTGGCAGACTGGTAAGGATGAGGTCAAGCACGTTTTTCCTACTTGTTGGTTCCCTCACCACCTGCCACAGATCCCGCCTAGTAACTGTATCCTTTGGGATTTGACCAGCACAGTCAGTAGTACTGCTGCCGAGCCACTCTTGGTGGTGGACATTGAAATAGTCCATCCATAATACACTTTGTGCCCTTGCTGTCCTCAGACCTTTCTCCAAGTGTTGTTCGATATGAAGGAGTATCAATTTATCAGCTGAGGGCTTCCTTCCCTAATCCCATTCTCCCTTCTTCTCTCCTTCAAGCCCGTTCACCGTACCTTTCCTTAACCTACTCTCTCTGAACTTCATTCTCAGTCTCCATGAATACATTCCCTTTTCCCAGCCCTCCTTCTTCAGTCTCATTCTCACTAATAATTCTACAACCCATCACCAACTCACAGCACTCAAAGAAAAGTCTCCGTGATTGTAGAGAGATGCGTTTGGGTGCTCCATGCCACATTTTCAGAAGGTCCCGACAATTCATGGGGTTTTCCAAACCCTATCATAAAGTAGGATAAAAGTCCCTTTATATCACACTTGCATTCCAGTTTGACGTGCAACAAAATTCTATGAAGATGTTTGGCAGATTTTGTTTAAAGACATTCACAGATGCTTAGATTTTCTGCCACTAACTTTGCTGTAAACTGTTCTGCAATCATACAGGTTCAGCATTCGCGTCACAACTCAAAAAAGTAGATTTCATCTTCATCTTCAATTATTTTTCACGTGTCGACAAATTATTTTAACAATGAGAAATTTCAAAAATCAAAGAAATTTTGTGTCAGTGAGTTTGAAGGAAGAAAATTCCTGTGTAGAAACAAACACTAACAATCTCCAGCACTGAATTTCAAAAAAAACGAAGTGCATCTTATAGAAGACTCAATGATATTTTTAAGGTCTTATGAACTCACTTCTCTTGGGGTGTATTAAACTTTAATTTTTGCTGGCAACCCCATCATGCAGATGAATAAGATTCTAAGTTTTGTCAGTGTTACTTTGTCAAATGTACAGGAGAGAGTGGCGCCCTACAATTGACCTCATCCACTGGACCAGGATTGTGAGTTGGTGATAAACTATTCAACATGGGTTGCTACTTTTAATTTCTCTCTTGAGTCCTGCAGGAAACAGTAGGTCCATCTAGTGAGGACACAATCATTCTCAATTACAATGACTCCCACCCATTACCATCAAGATTGAATATTTTGCCAACAATCAAAATGAAGTAACCTGTATTTTAAAATACCATTCACAAGCTCAGGGCTGCCCAAAGCTCTTCAGGAGCAATTAGATACTCTTGAAATGTAGCTCTTAGTTTCTTTTCCTTTAATTTCTTCTTTCACGGCATGTGGACATTACTGGTGAGGCCAACTTTTATAACCTGTCCCTTGAGAAGGTGATAGTTAGCCACTTTCCTGAAGCTCTGTAATCCACTGGAATGTAGGTACACCACAGTGCAGTGAAGTGATTTCCAGGATTTTGCCAGTGAACCAATGGCAAGATAGTTCCAAGTCAGGGTAGTGTGCATCTTGGAGGGAACATGCAGGCGAAGGTGTTCCCATACATTTGCTATCCTTGACCTTTCAGGTGTTACAGATGATGGGTTAAGAAGATACTGTTGCAGGAACCAGGGGAGTTGCTGAAGTGCATGTTGTACATGGTACACACTGCTGCCACTGTGCACCTGCGGTGAATGGAGTAAATGTCAAAGGGTGGGATAATTTTCAAACGAAATGCTCTGCTCTGGATGGTGTTCAGTTTTCGAGTGTTGTTGGAGCTGCACCCATAGAGGCAAGTGTGGAGGCTTTTTCTCTTGTAGCTGGAAGACAGGCGAGGGACAGGGGAGATATCAGGTGAGTTACTCACTACTGAATTCCTCGCTTCTGACCTGCTCTTGTGGCTACAGTATTTATAGTGCTGGTTCAGCTCAGTTTCTGCTCAATGGTAAGATGTTGATTTTGAAGAATTCAATGATGGTAATGCCATTGATTGTCAGAGTGAACTGCGTTCTGACTTATTTTAGATGGTCATTGCCTGGTTTTTGAGTGGTGCGAAAATTTATTGCCACCGCACAAACCAAGCCTGGATGTTGTCCAGGCCATGCTGCATTTGGACACGGAATGCTTTAATGCAATAAAGAGAATTGCTGCTCAGTCTGACGCATGAAGAATGGTCACCAGAAGATGTTGCCAGGAGAGAGCTCATTTGGCATCCACGGAAGCGATCTCCCACAAAGACTCAGTATCTTCAAGTTGGAGAGGAAACGGTTGGAGAGCACAATAAGATCACTAAACAGCAACGGTTTGCACTCTTTCACATTCTATTTCATCACGTCAACTCACCATATGTCAGATATGATAATATGGAAACTACCATGGAATACATGTCACAATATTTGAGTAACATTTGGCTGCCATTGCAGACGTTGGCCTGGTTGGATTTTAAATATTATTTTTATGACAAGATGCATGGTACTTAAATCTGCAGCCAAGTTGTAAATCAGCGAGAACAGGATCATAGCAGGATACAATATTCTTTGGCAGTCTGTAATGGAGAGGCAAACATCTTTTCTGCTGGAGGCAACACAGGAACCCATTCTTCATCAATATTTAGATGATATGTGCAATTGTAAAAGAATACAGTATATTTCTCCAATAATTTTCGTGCCTTCCTTCTTAAGGTATAGATTCGTGCTGTGGTACTTTTGATCATCACCCCTGAGGTTATTCCTCATGTACAACCTTGGTCAATGAATATTGCAGACTTTGCAAACAGTGGAGATCTTGCAGCCTATTAATTATCAACCAAGTGTAGGACTCAGATTGTTTTTCCATTGCATAGTCTAAAGGCTTTGAAAAACATAGAAACATAGAAAACAAGAGCAGGACTAGAACATTCAGGCCTTTGAGCCTGCTTCACTATTCAATATGATCATGGCTAATCATCCAACTCAGTACCTTGTCCTTACATTGTCCCCATATTCTCTTTAACCCTGAGAACTATATCTAACTCCTTCCTGAAAACATTAAAAGTTTTGGTCTCAACCATTTTCTGTGGCAGAAAATTCCACCACAGTCTAGGTGAAGAAATTTCTCCTCATTTCACTCCAGAATGGCCTACCCGTGTCCTTGGACTGTCACCCTTGTTTCTGGATTCCCTGGTCATCAGGGGCATCCATCCTGCCTAAGCTGTTAGATTTGCATTGGTTTCTGTGAATATATCCCGAATTCTTCTGCAGTCCAGTGAATATAGTCCTAACCGATCTAACCTCACTTCATTCATCTGTCCTGCCAATCCAGGAGGCTATTGTAGTGCTCCGAATGCTGCCGTGACTGAAGTCAGCTAACTCAGCATATGTCAGGGATAGAACTGGAGACTGTTTTAGACGTATGATGTAACTCTGATAGTTGCAGCCCAATTGACAGATAGTTGTGTTCAAGTCACATTCCCTGAAGTCCTGAGTGTAAAGAGGATGACATTCCAGGCCAGTCACCAAGGATGCTACACTGAGAGTGGTGCTGTCTTCTGGGTGAAATGTTGAATAGAGGTCCCTACCTTCCTTCCTTCCTGGGTACAAGTAAAGGATCACCTGGGATAATTTTGCAGAATAGATAATGATAGCTGTGAAGATTTTGGTTTGTATGACCCGTGTACCTTGTTTGTAGAATCATCATAAGTTAAAATAACTTTCAGTTCAGATAACAAGCGTTTCGTATAGCAGAGCTAAGGCAAGAACACATTGCTAAAGGCTATTCATACACCTCTTGAGCATATGGAGACATTAATCTGGCCACTGTTTTAATCATTTAAAGAGGTTGTAGAGATATATTTAAGGCTTTGGAATAGATCTGTAGCTCAGGTTGTGGGTGTTGAGGTTGGTTGGCTCGCCGAGCTGGTTTGTTGTTTCGCAGACGTTTCGTTACCCTGCTGGGTAACATCCTCAGTGCAATCTCCAACAAAGCGTCGGTGTGTTTTCCCACCTGGTTTTTAAACTCTGGGGTCCTTTGTGATGGATTGCCTCAATTCCGGTTTTCCTTCATGTTGGAATGTATGGGGTTGAGTTCAATGTGTTTATTAATAGCATGCTTCGTGGAGTAACGTGCTTCCAGGAATTCTCGTGCCTGTCTCTGCCTAGCCTGGCCCAGGATCTTGGTGTTGTCCCAGTTGAAGTGGTGGTTCTCCTTGTCCATGTGGATTGAGATGAGTGAGTATTGGTCGTGTCTTTTTGCAGCCAGCTGGCGCTCATGTACTCTTGTTGTTAGTTTCCTTCCTGTTTGTCCGATGTAGTGTTTCTCGCAGTCTCCGCAGGGGATCTTGTAGATGATATTGGTCCTGTCCATGGCGGGGAGTGGGTCCTTAGTTCGGGTGAGTTGTAGTCATAGGGTTGACATGGGCTTGCAAGCCACTCTGATGCCCAACGGTTGTAGGAGTCTTGTGGTGATTTCCGACGTGTTTCTGATATAGGGTAGTGTAATGAGTGTGTCGGGGCATGTAGTCTCTTTCTGATGTTGTTAGTGCAGGCATCTTCTGACCCAATTCTTTGGATATCCATTATCCTTGAAAACCTGGAAGAGGTATTCTTCTTCTTGGCATAGTTCCGTGTTGCTGCAGTGTGTTGTTGCCCTTTTAAATAGTGTTCGCACGCAACTACGTTTGTGTGTGCCGGGATGGCTACTGTTGAAGTTCAGTACCTGGTCTGTGTGTGTGGCCTTTCGGTGTACTTTTGTTTGCAGTTCCCCATTTGTCTTGCGCTCTACCATGACGTCCAGGAATGGGACCTGTTTATTCTTCTCCTCATCTCTGGTGAATCTTATTCCAGTGAGGGTGTTTTTCATAAGTTTGTGTGTCTCCTCTAATTTGGTCGGTTTAATGATGACAAAGGTGTCATCTACGTAGTGTATCCATAGTTTTGGTTGGATTTGCGGAAGGGCAGTCCTTTCTAGTTTTTGCATCGCTGCTTCTGCTTTGAGTCCGGAGATAGGTGATCCCACGGGGGTCCCGTTGATTTGCTCGTATGTTTGGCTGTTGAAAGTGAAGTGGGTGGTCAGGCATAGCTCCAATAGTTTGAGCATGTTCTCTTTGGAGATGGTTTCACTGGGGTCATGTTCTTGTTCAAGTCGTGTTGTCATTGTTTCCCTTGCTAGTGGTACGTCTATTGATGTAAATGACATCAAACGATATCATGGTCTCTTCGTCCTCTATCTTTATGTCTTTGATGGAGTTGAGGAATTCTTGGGCTGAGTGGATAGAGTCGAGTGACTTGTTGACTAGGTGCCTGAATCTTCTTTGTAGTTCTTTGGCTAATCTGTGCCATGGAGTGCCTGGTGGGGAGACTAAGGGTCTGACGGGGACTTCCAGCTTGTGCACTTTAGGGAGGCCGTAGAATCGGGGTGTTTTTGTTCCTTCGGGTTTCATTCTTAAGAAGTCTGTTTTGTTGATCTGTCCTGTTTGTTTAAGTCTTTGTAGCGTGTAGAGGATTTTGTTGCCGAGTTGCGGTGTCAGGTCAGTCTGTGCTGGCCGGTATGTGTTCTCGTCGGCGATCAGTGACATAGTCCCTTTTATTCAGTATCACTGTCATGCGCCCTTTGTCTGCAGGTAGTATAATGATGTTCTTATCCTTCTTTAATTCATCCAGGGCTTGTCTTTCCCATGTGTTGAGAGTGCTGAGTTCGTTCCTTCTGGTTAGTGTTGGGACTACAGTCTGTCTTATAGTTTGTTGTATTTCTTCGTTGA
>JAHRHZ010000144.1:17941945-17969041 GCA_024137785.1 Ginglymostoma cirratum
CCAGAGTTTAAAAACCAGGCACAAAAACACACTGACGCTTCATTGGAGGCTGCACTGAGGATGTTACCCAGCATGGTAATGAAACGTCTGCGAACCAAGAGTTATATTGTTTCTATAACAACAGTAATAGAATGATTAGGAAAGATTGGGATGAACTAAAGGTTTTTGAAAATTTTAAAGAAAAGTACCACATTAGTTTTACGTTAGTACCCAAAATTCCATCTTTAAACATTGTTACAAGGGTGGGATCCAGCTTTGTCCCCAGCAGGAAAAATGTGAACTTCTAATTTGATATATTTGATATGGGAATTTTGGTTTGTGTGACGCATTTAGATAGTAGTTTTGGAAATCACCGTATCTTTCAATATGCCGTGATCTAGTGGTAATATACATAATAGATCAAGATGAAAGCTAATGCACGTACAAGAACTTTGAATGCATCACGGTGGCTCGGTGGTTAGCACTGCTGCCTCCCAGCACCAGGGACCTGGGTTCAATTCTGCCCTCAGGTGTCTGTCTGTGTGGAGTTTGCACATTCTCCCCATGTCTGCGCGGGTTTCCTCCAGGCGGTCCTGTTTCCTCCCACAGTACAAAGATATGCAGGTTGGGTGGATTGGCCATTCTAAATTGCCCATTGCGTTCAGGGATGTGTAGAATAGGTGGGGTACAGGGGAATGGGGGTGGGATGCTCTGAGGTTCAGTGTGGACTTGTTGGGCCGAAGTGCCTGTTTCCACACTGTAGGGCTTCTATGATGATATTTTGTCATTATACTGGATTGTGGAGTATGAGGTGCCTGATTTCTCAACGCATTGTTAACTCAGGAAAGATTTGTACAATTGTGTCAGAATCCCAATTTAGCTGAGTGCCAGTGTTTTCTTGTGGATCTTTTGAATACCTGTGTCTATGGTTCTAGTAATTGATTTCTCTGTACTTTGGTATTTAAAGGAACAAAATGAATTAGAACAAGAAAGCTGTCCCAAGAGCAGCGCAGTGGCTATATTACTGGAACTGTAGTCCTGGACTAATGATCTGGTCAAGGTGTAGAGCTGGATGAACGCAGCAGGCCAAGCAGCATCAGAGGGGTAGGAAGGCTGACGTTTCTTCTGAAGAAGGGTCTCGGCCCGGAATGTCAGCCTTCCTGCTCCTCTGATGCTGCTTGGTCTGCTGTGTTCATCCAGCTCTACACCTTGTTATCTCAGATTCTCCAGCATCTGCAGTTCCTGCTATTTCTAATGATCTGATCACGTGAGTTCAAATTCCACCATGACAGCTGAGAAATTCCGAGAATTGAATAAATCTGGAAGAAGAACTCAGTTCTCTAATGGTTACAAGCACAGAAACAGTAACTTTTATAGAAGGAAACGTGCCATCCTCATACCAGTTGTGATTCCAGGCCCACATAGTAATGTGGTTGACGCTTGACTGCCCTCTGAAATGTACTCCTTTGTAACAAACCGCTGGAACTCAGAATAAAACATGAACCTTGGCATCAGTTTCAGGCACAGCAAAGGCAGACCAAGCCGAGTGGAACCTGAAAAATCCTCTGCACTAATGCGTGGGAGCATCTGTGAAACGTAGGAGAGCTGTCTCACAGGACAGTCAGGCAACAACCTAGCATAGTCACGGTCACAATCATTAGCACCATACCTGGCTATGTCCTTTTCCACTAAACCGAGGTAGCTCTGTAGTGATATACAAGTCTAGAAGGAGGGGCCCTATGAGTTCACACTGTTGGCTCCCATGAAGACTCTTGAATTAGGTCGAAATGGATTAAGATTACGACATATCACTCTCCTTCAGCTGACTAATCAGTACTCCATTGAATAGGGAGAAAATCTCTCAGCCGGCAGGAGTCATACCTACTACAAAGAAAGATGGTTGTGGTTGTCGGAGGCCAATTATCTCAGGTCGAGGACAATGCTGAAGGGATTCCTCAGGATGCTATCATTGTACCAGCCGTCTTCAGCTACTGCCTCAATTGTACTTATTTCAGAAATGAAGATGATCGCTGATTACATACTGCTCAGTACCATTTACATTATATACTCAGCTTTGACATTGTGCTGGCCTGCAAGCAGCAAAATCTGGACAACATTCTGCGTTAGGCTGAAAAGTAAAAAGTAACATTTGTGTCATGTATTTGACAAACACTGAACATCTTCAAAAAGAGTCTACTTTTAGTTAACATTTGATTATTGTATGTACTTGTTAAAGTATTACCATCATCAAATCCCTTATCTTCAACCTTGCCTGGATCATCATGAGAAATTTAACAGGACCAGCCAGATAAATAACTTCGGCTATAAGTTAAAGCAAGATGTTGAGTACTCTGCTGAGACAGATCACTACATCAATAATCATTCTGTGGCCACAAGGAGCAAGTCTGCAGTGTGTCTCGTGGTGCAGGGAGCTGCCAGTTTTTAATGGCAGACTTTTACTCTGAAAGAAAGATACAGCACTAAGTAAAAGGCTGCTCCAAGAAGAGGGAATCTAATTTCCCACCCTTGTTACTTAGTGGCCTTAACACTGCTGAATTAGCACTGCAAATATCCTTCAGGTTACCATTGACTAGAAACTGAACTGGGTCTACTACATTACGTAGTGTTCAGGGAGGTGTAGATTAGATGGGTTACAAGGGGACGGGTCTGGGTGGGATACTCTAAGGTTCGGTGTGGACTTGTTGGGCTGAAGGGCTTGTTTCCACACTGTAGGGATTCTAAGATTCTAAGATTCTAAGAAAACTGATTCAGTGGAGGGCTGTAGAAATAGTGCAATACGCAAGGGAGAATGATCCCAGAAGTTCCGACACCACTTTGGGAGCTTGTTACTCAGGTGGAGTCCAGGAGAAACATTATGTTTTTCTGCAGAGGGCCTACGGGAAAAGCAGCACTGGGGCAGACCACCTAAAATATCATTCAAAAGCACTTGAAAGCCTAACGCAAAGGATAGCACTGTTTGAATAAATGTTTAATTCATATCTAATAACAAAATAAAAGTAAATTTAACATGTTACCTCAAAAAAATCATCAAGATGACTTGTTGGGGAAGGTTTTGAGGTTGATGTGTCATTAATGCAGGGGCTGAGGGTTGTCATCATCGTCGTCATCATCATCACCTTCAGGTGCAGTTGTGGTTGCAGGATTAGGGGACAAATAGTTAATCCAGAAGTGGATGACTGCAGTTCATTGTCTTCTGACTGTTTCCTGGGGTTTGGCTTACAAAAGACATCAGCTTTTACTGCTTTGGCTTTTTTCTTCTTTCATGAAGAAGCTGTTGATAGGGTGCCAAATAAGATCTAATTCCATGAACTGCTACTCTGCCGCATCCTGCATTGTAATTGTTGTCCTCTAAGAGCTCCAACTGCTTCTCAATTTCCCTCAGGATAGAAGACAAAACAGAAGTGGAAAGCACTCGTGGTGCTGCATCCTGGACTTCATCTTCTTCATTTCCAGCTTCCACTTCCCCCTCAGCAGCTAGTTGATGTAGATCAGGTGTAGAGAGGTCTTCACAGTGGGACTCAAGCAGCTCTTCAATATCTTCACGCTCCACTTCTTCAAATCCAACTTGCTTTGCAAGATCATCACAATGTTCTTTGATTCTTGGGAGCTCCTCTGACAGATCAAAAGTTTTAAAATTTTGAAAAAATATCTGGGAGCAAGCAGATGTTACTGACATCACCCCAGGCCTTCATGATAATGTCAATTGCATTCTTGACATTAAAGCTCTTTCAAAATTGAAGAACACTGTCCTTATCCCCCTCAGTGGCTGCAATCAGACTCTTAAATGTGCACCTTAAATAATAAGCTTTAAAATCAGCTATTGTACCCTGGTCCAGTGGTTGAAGGAGAGAGGTTGTATTTAGGGATGGAATTGATGGAATTGTGTCACAGCCAACACAAGAAATAGCGTTCCCCTATTCGTCAGTCGTGTTACAGATAATTTTCATTACCGGAACACGTGTTGGAGCAGAACCAACGGTATGAACTCAATCACGCGATTTGAAATAGAGTAGAAATGTGTGCAATGTCTCCAGTATCTGCTCAGAGGAACAAAAGGTAGAACAATTGAAGAGGGTGGGAACCTGGGTAGCCAATGAACCTTAGTTAGAGACAAAAACAACTTCAGATGCTGGAATCCAAGTTAGACAAACAGGAGGTTGGAAGAACAGAGCAGGCCAGGCAACATCTGGAGGAAAGGAGCAGTCAACGTTTCGGGTATTGCCAATGAACCTTCCTCAGCTCAGTGAGACTAGGATCATCCCTGGTATGGACGGATCGTCTTATGGGCAAAGTCTATTCAGGTTGGGACTCAACTCACCAGAGCTTGAAAGAATGAGAGATGATCTAATTGAAACATATAGGACTCTTTAGGGGCTTGACAGCGTAAGTACTGAAGGATATTTCCCCTCAAGTGAGGGTCTTAAGACCAGAGGGCATAGTCTTAGAGCTAAGGGGTGCCAATTTAAGATTGAGATGAGGAGAAATTTCTTTTCTGAGAGTTGTGAGTCCTTGGAACTCCTTGCAACAGCTCTCTGTGGTGGCGGAGTCCTTGAGTACATTTGAGACTGAGGTAGATGAGAGTTTTGATGTGTAGGGGAATAAAAGGTTATGGGTGAAATGGAAGGAAAGTGGACATAAGGAGTGTTGAATCAACCATGATCCTATTGAATAGTGAAGCAGGCTCAAGGAGCCAAATGACCTTATCCTGTTCCTATTTCCTATGATCTTATGGGCTTACTTAAGGTTGGGATGCAGCAAACTCACAACTCCGTGTCCACCTCCTTGTCAAACCTGAGTTGTCTCCGGTAGCTCTTTGGTCAGATGAATGTAGAATAACTGTTCTTTGAAAACCCCGGTTATGAGGCCTTCTGTGAAGAGACTCCTTTTCTATATCAAAGGGCTTCTGTCTCTGAACTATCTACACCATGTCCTCATCACACTGCAGGCCAAGAGACACTACAACATCTGCCCTCCTACCTGGACCCAGTTTTGTGACTTTCTTCCCTAACAGTAACTAGCAAAAAGAAATCTCTGAGTAACTGTTGATATTTCCACAAGCTCGTCCTCTGTTAAAGTCAAAAGCATATTACCTGTAACTTGTTGAGCATCCCCACGTGGAACCCTTGTTTGTATTCCAGCCTTGTGACGCAGTATGGAGATTCTCCTGCAAACACACTTTTCTTCTGATGAAATGCCACATAGGAAATAGCTAGTGGCATGCTTCGTACCAGGCAAACAACATGGGCCTGTGGCAGTGAATTCTGCACCAAGTAATTTGACGACATGTTTGCCTTTCACTACAGTAATGGCCAGCCTGCAAAGAGCGTCTCATGTGTGCTGGAAGCATTCCAGTATCTCGACCAAGTCACCTTCCCTCCTGTGAGTTGAATCAGTTGGCAGTCTGTTCAACTGTGGCAAGTGTTACAGCCAAACCAATCCTGTCCACACCCAATAACCACAAGCACACATTTCGCAGCAGGTAGTCACTGGAGTTTCAGAGGTCTACGCCTTTTTGACCAAAAGCCATCAGGAGCACTGACCCTTAAAATGCTGCCTCACAACAGTAGTCCAAGATTCTTAAACAAAAAAATGATACATAGTGAATGACCATTTGAAATTGAATATTGTCTAGACACATTGCTATTAACTCGCAGCAAAAATGGCATATGCTAACCTACGTGTAGTGTTCTTTGGCTTCCTTCTTTATATTGATTGGCAAGCACTTCAAGACATTACATCACTTGTGGATAGTTCCGCTATGTGACTTGCTGGAGCTCCATAGGAGATGTGTTTCTAAACTGTATTTAGAACTCTTTAGCTACAGAAGGTTTTTATTGAGTGGTAAGAATGTATGGTGAGCTGCCACGTTTCAGGCAGTCAGACAGCTTAACAGTTCCACTGCCTAAATGTTTGTGCACACCTGAAAAGACTGCTATTTTCTACATTCAATTTGGCTGATCCTTAAAATCATATCAACCAGCAATTTACTGCACAGAAATAAGCCAATCAGCCTGAAATAACTGCACAGAGGTTGGTATCCCGTCACCTTTAGTTCCTTGTGCACAGTACACTGGCTGTGGCCAGCCAGCTCAAAGTCAGTCCTTGAAGTTGGGGAACTCTGAATCCCCTGTTTATATCTGTCAGCCAGGGCTCCCTGATTGTCCCAGGCTAACAACCCTATTCAAGGAATTTATAATCAATAAGATCCACCTGGATCCAATCACTACACAACCCATTGCATCTGTGCTGGTCAGAAAAATGCTGTGAGACTGATTATTGATCGATAACTTTGTAGGAAATAAGATTTTCTGTCTTGACTACACTTTCAGTCCTCTAACATCCTTTTGTATGCAAAGTCCTCCTGAATTCTTCTCTAATGTTTCCATCAATCACTTTAAATATACACCTTAGGCTATTAATATTATCACTAAGGTAAATAGATCCTTCCTATTTACTCTAATTGTCACCTTATTTTATTTACCTCGGTCTCCATTTTTCCAAAGAAGAAAAGCCCAGCTTACCTATCCTTTCCACAGCTAAGATATTCAGCTTCTCGCAGAATTCCTGTAACTCTCCTCTGTAATGTTTTGACTAAGATTACTTTCTTTCTCTTACGCAGTGACTAGAACCATATGCATTACTTTAAATGTGGATTGAGTAGTTTACACAATTCTAGCGTAACTATTCTTTTCTGCATTGTCTGCTGCATGGAATAAAATATCCTGTCCACTTTCTTAGCCAACTCTTATCTGCCTGTCTTACTATGTTAACAGATCTGTGGATATATATGCCAAGTCTTCTGTGTTACTCTGAATGGGAGGTGGTGGTGTCCTGCCAATATCATTGGATCAGTAACCTCGAGCCACAGGCTAATCTTCTGGTAGGTGTAGGTTCAAATCTCACCATGGCAGATGGTGAAATTTGAATTCAATGAAAAATTTGGCATTAAAAACACTTGGTACATTGGTGACAACACAGTATGGAGCTGGAGGAACACAGCAGACCAGGCAGCATCAGAGGAATGGGAAAGTCAGTGTTTCGGTTTGGGGCTCTTCCTTCAGGGTCAGCTTTCCTGCTCCTCTGATGCTGCCTGACCTACTGTGTTCCTCCAGCTCCACACTGTGTTGTCTCCGACTCCAGCATCTGGAGTTCTTGCTATCTCTTGATACAATGGTGACCATGTAACCATTGTTGTAAAAGTCCGTCTGGTTCGCTAGAATCCTTTAGGGAAGGAATTCTGCTGTTCTTATGTGGTCTGGTCTCCAAGTTATCCCCAGCCACAGCAAGATGAATGGCCTTAATTGCTATCTGAAATGATATAGCAAGCCATGCAGTTCAAGGGCAATTAGGGATGGGCTGGCCTTTCCAGTGAGGCCCCTATCGCTTGAGTCAATAAGAAAAAAAAATCTACTATTAATTCCCTGCCTTGTTTGGCCTTCCAAAGCGCATTACCTCACTATTCTCTGAATTGAATTCCATTTCTCACTTTTCTCTGCACCTGACCAGTCTGCTTTTATCTTCTTGCTGTCTGCGGCTACTTTCTTCATCATCAAGTGACATCCAGTGAGATAGTATCATCTTCAAATTCAACTTTGTCATTTACATTTGAGTCTAAATAGTTGATATATAACACAAAAAGTAAGAAACTTACTACTGAACTCTCCAGAACTCCACTGCAAACAGCCGTCCAGCCATACAATTTCCCGTTATCTTTGCTTCCTGTCATGGATCCAACTTGAAACCTTTTCTCGGATAGTTATTTTTCTGACCAGTCTGTAACGTGGGACTCTAATCATCAAAAGTCTTTTTAAAATCCATATAATTTACTTCAAACACGCAACCAGTAGTTGACCTCCAGTTCACTGGCATCATGCCTGTATCCAGAGTTAATTAGAAAATGATGGTCAGACCCTCTACTGCTTCCTTTTTTATTTAATTGCCTGTTTTACATTTCATCCAGGCCTGGCTGTTTATCTTCTTTCAAAGATGATAAGCCTCTTAATATTTCCTCTCACTATATTTAACACGTCCATTTGTTTAACAATCTTGCTCAGTTACAACAACTGAATTGTCCCTTTCTTTTGTGAAGTGCAAAGCATCACTTCAGAACACTGTCCAAGCCTTCCCTACACAAACCGGTTACCTTTTCGACCCCTAATAAGTCCCATTTTTTTCTTGGTTATCTCTGTACTTTATATGTTTACAGAATATCTGTAGTCTTTCCTTGATCTTACTTGTTAATTTGTTTTCCTGTCCTCTCTTTGCTTTCCTAATTTTGCTATTAATCTTGTCTCTCCACTTCATAAACTTCTCTTGACTTGTTGCAGTATTGACTTGCTTGTTTCTGAGAGTAAGTTTCTTTTCTGACTTATTGTACCCTATATGCTCTTTGACATCCAGGAGCATCTCGATATTGGAGATTTATCCTTTATCTTTACATTGTATTTGTAATAAACCCTCTTTCAGTCATCCTAGAATGACTCCTGCTCCTCTGACTCTTCAAATCATTGTTTCCAGTCCACTTTTGCTGAATAGCATCTCAGATTAGGACTTTGTGAAATTAGCATTTCAACAAATTAAAAGCTTTCTATCTTATGCATGACTACAACAAAACAAATTGACTGGTGATAATCACGACCAAGATACTCTCACTTTGTTGTTCCTTCCTGTCCAGGTCAATTCTAAAATTAAATCCAGAACTATGTTTTATGTTGCTGGAGTTGTTATGTGCTAAGTAACAAAAAAATCTCCTAGATGCATTTTAAGAATTCCACCTCTTGTGTACCATATCTGTGTCAGCTAATATTAACTTAGTTCACTATTATCCTTCTTTTTACATCTCCCTTCTGTTCTGACATTACATATGTTGCTATGGGATTTCTGATTTTTTCTCTTTCATTTAACTCATACTATCTCATTTGATTCATCCAGCGTATCATTCTTAATTGTTCCTTTAGACAAAAATGTAGCCCCTTTCCCTCTTTAATGTTCCTGGCAGGAAACAGGAGTTGGGTAAATTCCTGGCTTCAAATGCCACTCAGCACACAATGGTTTTAGAGGTGATGTCTCTAATGCCAGGGGCCAGCTGAAACTGGGCCAATGGACGTCTGCGAAAATTTGGAGATAACAGATACCAAAACTATCTGTGAAATAGAAACAGAAAGGCTTCTACAAATCTACTCAAGAACCTTAGCGGTCTCACAGCCCTCATAGTCCTACACTCCTCAAAACATTTACCAATTCCTGTCACGCCTCCCAGGATAAAGTATGGCACTTTCAGAGTGACTGAGCTATTTATTGTCACATGTATCTAGAAAGATACAGTGAAAAGTGTTTTGTCACCACAATCTGGTGCTATTTTGAGTAAGAAAAGAAGAAAAAGCAAGAGCCTAAATAAAGTTAATCTTCTGTACAAGGAGTCTTCAAACATAGCTCCAGGGCTTCTGCAAAGTGTCCCAGGCCTCAAGGGGTTCCCACTCCGGGTACAGCAATCATGGCCCTACCAAAAGTCCATGCTTCAGGCTTACCGCAAATGGGAGTCCCTACTCCGGGAACCGCCACTGCCGCTGGCAACGACCTGCCACTCCTGCCAAGAGTCCATGCTGTGGAAACGGCAATACCACAGCCAAAGACTCACCAAGTCCACATGTCCACTCTCCGGGCCTATAAGTCCTCGCTCCAAGCACTGGTAGCACTACAGCCAATGCCCCGTTAATACCGCTCCAGCTTCCTATGATGTCAGAAGATGAAGAAAAGAAAAAAGAGAAGGAAAACTATCAGGAAGGAAGTCAATTCAAGCAGTATAAGCTGTATAGAAACAATGAGTTCAATAGAGACAAATGGATGTGTAAAAATAGCTTTTAAAAAGTAATTCATTCATAACTTAACACTGTATTAAGAACAACTCCATGTTATCAATCACCCAGACTCTTTAAAGTTTCAATATGTGAAACTACTCAACCTTAACATAAAAATTGTGAAATTTATAGCTAAAAGCACACAGCCAGAGTTGACAATCATGCAGGGGCTCAGGTGTTTCATCTCTCTAATGGTTAGCTGGAAATGCAAACAAACCATGTTATATGTTTTTAACTAGGAGCCTGAACAACAGTTGTGACTGTTAAGAAATTAATTATATTTGTTTAAACAATGCTAAGGGATTCCAGTTGCCTTGCAGTTTTAGGTATTGAAATAGTAAAGATCTGGGTGATTAGCACTTTTATTACTTTGAAGATTTTTAGGCATAGAGAAAAATTATTAACAAATCATTTTTTTAGAAATTTATTTTTCCATTCAACTGTCATGGTAAGGGTAATTGTTTTGAAACATTATTTAATGGGTGAATAAGGTACTATGACTCACAAAGAGCTCCATGAAGGTTCAGAAGAAATACACCTTGGTTATTCCTGCAGGAGCCAGCCAGGTTGGGAGACCTGAACCAGCTTTCATTCTTATCTCACACAAGTCAAAATTTGTAAATCCCAGGAATGGGTCAGGTATCCAAGAATTAGGTCTTGGCTGCCATTTTTAGAGGCCTTCCGAGCAACTCTATCCCACAAAAGTATGGCCCTCTGAAAACTCTGTAGCCAGAAATGTTGAGCTCTCATTCTTTAAGCCAGTTTTAGGAATAGATATTTTACTTACTATTATCAAGTCTTCACCTGTGCACTCAGCTCAGTTACCTCTTTCACTAGTATTTTTGCATCGCAGTATCATCCATTAGTACTACCAAAATCCTTCGTTGTGTAGTTTCTACCCTTTATTTCCTTTGCCTTCCATTTCTTTCATTATTCACTCCCTAGCTGGGCCAGCATTCATTGCCCATCCTTAGTTGTCATTGAGAAGATGGTGGTGAGCTGCCTTCTTGAACCATTGCAGTCCATTTGGTGCAGCTACACCCACTGTACCACTGGGGAGGGAGTTTCCGGATTTTGACTCAGTTACACTGAGAAAGAGTAATATTTTCAACGCAGGATGTTGAATGGTTTGGAGGGGAACTTGCAGGTGATGGGGTTTTCCTACTAACCCTCTGCTCTCCCTTTCGAGGATTACTTGTGACCCTTCATTATACCTGTTTGGTTTACAATCCCTCTGCCAATTTAGCTTAAACCCTTCCTGACTGCAATAGCCAATCTCCCGAGGATGATCTTGCCCTCAGTTCTGTTTAGGTGCAAATCATCTAGCTTGATCAGGTCCCCAATTCCCCACGACTTGCCCCAGTGATCCAGGAGTCTAATGCTATTTTTCTAGCAATAACATTCACCTTCACTGTCCTCCTATTCTATACTTATTAGTTTATGACACAGATTATTACTTTTTGAAGGCGTGCATGTTTATTCCTCCCTAAAGTCTGCCTGAAAGGCCTCTTTATTCTTTCTACTTTTATCATCGTATGATCTCTAGATGCCTTTTCCCTCTCCAATTTTCAACCACTGCTCACTGATGTACCCCACCCCCGCCCACTCCTCTCCCACCCCCCGCCTTGGAATCAGGGAGGCAATTACCATATTGAAATATCATCTGAGGGCACAACACACTCATATGTTTCCCCTACTTATTACAATTACCAGACTATTACTTGATTATATGATGTGTAAGACCATAGGCAAGAGGAACAGGAGTAGGTTGTTTGGCTCCTCGGGCCTGCAAACACCATTCAGCAGAATTATGGTTGATTCAATATTCTTCATATCCACTTTCCTGCCTTTTCCCGAAAAGCTTATTTCCCCTACTGCTCAAAAATTTTTCCACTTTGGCCTTAAATATATGCAAAGACTTTTCGACAGGGAGATCCAAAGACTCACAATCCTCTAGGGTCCAATTTAATATTTTCGGCGGATTATACGAATCTCTGACCACATTTGCAGTGACATTAGCTCCTCAAATTCCTTGAGAATTATGCTTTTGCAGTCATCCATTTCTGCTGCCACTGCTCTCATTAAATCTTATGCTTTTCTAATATTGCCTTACAATCTTTGTTTCTTATCTACATGGTGCAAAATCGGAGGATGCCTTCTGATAGGTTTCTATGAACACAAACCAAAACTTAAGGTTTTTCTGAAGCAGGTTCCTGACCCGAAATGTCAGCTCTCCTGCTTCTCTGATGCTGTCCAGCCTGCTGTGTTCCTCCAGCTCCACACTGTGTTATCTCAGATTCCACCATCGGCACATCTCATTATCTCTTAAGGTTTGGATCTTCCCTTGATCATTCACTTATGATTTGATTCATCCATATACCCCCTATTATCCATAAATTACCGTGTACCATTCTGCATTTCCACTCTGTTTGCAAAGCATTACTTTAATATATCTTTTTCCTTCCCTTTGTAATCCTCAGATAAGTAGCCTATCCTCAGGTACAACAATATGTCAAATAGGAAGTGAAACAGTGAGGATTCCAACCCAGTCCCAGTATCTAAACAAAATAATCAGATGGTGAGTGTTTGTGTAATGTTGTACTAATCTTGTATATTTGTTTAATATTTTAATCTTGAAATTAGAGAAAAGCCAAGATATAAGTGCAATCTAGGAAAAACTTGATGCAACTCTATGCGTTTAAAATGGTTTGATTTTTAACTTATTTAGCCAGATGCAATTTAATTGCAGTTTAGGGCAAGAGCACATGGGATGCAGTCGTGCCAAAAGAACATGATGAAACCTTAAATGCGTGCAGTACAGTTACACATGGGGTAAATAATGAAGCATTCACTGTGTGTTGCAATATGTTGAGCTTAAAAAAAATCAACCTGGTCCAATTTGACGAGCTGAGAATTTGCTGAAGGTTTGTCATTTTGCCTTCAACAATCATTGAATTCCTAACAGACTGGCTTAACATTTAAATTTTGTACAAATTTGAATAACCAACATGGATATGGGAAATTTCACAACATAGTGGATATGAGACAGAAAATTGCTCTGTGCATGCAACTATATTTTAATTCCATTGCTTCCAATTCATGCAGTTCAATTTAATGACTTGGATCCACTACTAGGAGTCCATTGGAAAAATGAGTCACTATTCTACTGGTAGTGAAGAGGGTCCAACACTGTGATTCATTCTGTTGATTATGTGTCAATAATCTTAGGACGCAGCTCAGTGTGTTACTCACATGGATATGGAATCTGGAAGGTTACCAACGGAAGCTCTCAATGGGTGCAGTCCTGGTTCATGTTCAAACTGTGGCAGAACTAATAAGCTTCTGTATCCATTCCTGTCAGTGGCCATAAGTAACAGCTCTTATTGGGACATCTCAGATAACTCTGAAATTTTCCTGGTAAATGAAACAGGCTGCAGCCAAGGTCAAGTTTAATTGCCATTTTAAAAATTCTGTTATATCCATTCCAATGTTCCAACAGTAACTACACATCAAAGTTTCTATGTTGGCAGCTAAGAACTTTGAGACACCCTGTGGTTGCGAAAGGCACAAAATAAATGCAAGTTGTTCTCCATTTATAGCCATCTCCCACATCATTTTTTTGAAAGACAGAATTCACAGAAATTTACATATCAACACATACCTTCTTATCAATTCTTTGAGCTACAAGCCACAA
This sequence comes from Ginglymostoma cirratum, assembly GCA_024137785.1. NCBI lineage: Eukaryota > Metazoa > Chordata > Chondrichthyes > Orectolobiformes > Ginglymostomatidae > Ginglymostoma > Ginglymostoma cirratum. The sequence continues at coordinate 17,955,497 of JAHRHZ010000144.1, forward strand.
AGGAACAGCCTCCACCACTTTGGAGGTCAACGAGTGTACGAGAAGAGCATTACATCCAATCGTAGGCCATCTTGATTGGGAGATTTATTGCTGTTTCTTTTCAAAGTCTCTGGATAAAAATCTTGGAATGACTTCACCACACATACAGCAATGGCACATGGAGAAGGCTAAACACTATCCTTCTGAGGACCACTAGTGATGGACAATAAATGTGATACCCATATCATATGAATGAACAAAACAAAACAAAACTATCTCTGTAAAATGGTAGCACACATTTACATTACATGTTAAGAAATGTTCTGATTGATTTTCTAGTGACTGGTCCCAATTGATTTCCACTATTAAATAGAAAAAGTAATTAATTGACAAGAGGAATCAGGCAAAATTTTATAACAGATACTTTTAATTAGTTGTGATAATAGTATTGTGTTAAACATTTAAGTTCCCAAGCAAAGAACTGCAGAAAGTGTTGATTGAAAAGCAAGGGGAGCTGTGCTTGAGAAGTTATACTCCTGGAGAAGGGGTGAGAAACATAGGCCAGAACCAGGGCAAATACCATATTAAATCATTGAAGTATCGTAGAGACCTCGTCATGATTAATTGAATCCTTTTAAAATTCTTTTCCTAAAGTTGATCAATAACTGAGAGCCCCTGAACTCTCTCCAACTGTTAATATTTTGGCACTCAGTTGCCAGGAAGCAGAGTTCAACACATTGCTGATGTTTATACATGCACAGAGCTCTATTTTCCTTTGACATTTGATGCAAGAACAGCCAGTGAGACTGGGTCAATTGTTTCACTTTGCTCTGACTAGGTCTGAAACCAGCACAATGGTTATCAGAAGGTATAGTGGATTATTACAAAACAATGCTGCTAAGTATCTTAAATAAGCTGGCCAGGTGTGGAACTGGAGTTAAGTATCTTGTTTTATTATATGACTGTGTTTTTGTCCTGATAGACAGTATGTCATTTTGCGCTAACCGTGATTAGATTTCCTTTACCTTTTACAGTGTGGATTTATGCCTGATGTGTTATAATAATGATTTGAGAAGGACTCAAGTTGAATGTGCAGCCTGCTTGTTGGGTAGCCAAATGCAAGTCAGGTTAAGTTGTGTATGGTAAGCACAAGTGACATTTTGAGTACTTCTGTAATGCAGAGTAGCAATCCGGAACAGGAAATCAAGCTGATTTGATTTCCTATATTTATCGCAGCAGTATGGAAACTCATTACATTGGATAGAATTTTATCTGTGACATATCATTCCTGTGGCAGGACAGGAAGTAGGTGTCACTACCACTTTCTTGTTTTTTGTTGGTTCCCACGCAATTATAATTAAAATTTAAAGAGCTGGCAGTGAAACTTGCCATTAGCTAACAATGCTGCAGCTACAGGGGACAATACAGCAACCTCCTAGGCAAACAGGGCAGCTGTTCATTGTGGCCACAAACTTCCCACCCAATTCTACTGCCATAAAATTTAATGTTGACCTCGTTCTTTGTGCACCTTCTCTGCAGCCATAACATTGGATTCCTTGCACTGTTCTATTACCCTAGTGCACTTTGTATGGTATGATCTGCCTGTACTGCACACAAAACAAAACTTTTCATTGTACCTAGATACATGTGACAATAATAAATCAAATCATTTTAACATAGGACTCATTACGAGTGCAAAGATGGTATGGGTGTTTTCAAACTTAAATTTCATGTAAATATTTTACATTATATTGGTCTCACATTATGCGTTGAGACTAGTTTGGTCAGACAACTAAATATATTGGGATGCTACAAGGTTAGCAAGCATTGGTCATTCTCGGGGAGTGAGAGGCATTTATTTGCTGTGGATGAAATTTTGGTATGTTTTTAAGTTCACTGCTTATTGATGCTGGCATTCAATGTTTCACTCACCATTCTGTGAGACCTAGCTGAATTTGAATGTTTAGTTGACCCTCTTTTCTATTCATTGTAAAGGACATTGTCTGAGATTGCTCTCAGCAGGTTCAATTGCCCTATAAGGACTCCGTTGGCCAACATCTTGAGATGGACTCATGTTTAGACAGTACTGACAGTGCGCTTTAAGTCTTTAAATTTCTCCCCCTGGCACTTCACACCACATCTCGGAGAACAGGCCTTTCTCACTTTTCTTCTCCATGCCCTATTCCATGACTTCTGTCCCGCCTTGGATCTTTATTCAACCTGTCCATGTAGCTGGCCAAATTTCACATTCCACCTTCACTATTCATTCATCCTGTCTAAGGTTGCCATGTTTCTACTCCCCTCTTCTGCATTGAAGTGTGCAACAAGGAAAACAACTGACAACAAGTTTGCGTGTGGAATGAACTTCCTGAGGAAGTGGTGGTTGTGGGTACAATAATAGTATTTGAAAGACATTTAGATAAATACATGAACAGGAAAGGTTTGGAGGGATGTGTATCAGGAGTAGGCAGGTGGGACTAATTTATTTCGGGATTATGTCTGGCATGGACTGGTTGGACGAAGAGGTCTGTTTGCATGCTGTATGATTCTTTAACTCTATTACTGTATAACAGACACAACAGCACAAAGCTGAATGTTGGGGCATTTCACATTTAAATGGATGTGGACTGCGGGTGCCATAGGTTCCTGTGCAGCACTGACTTTATATTAAAGTTAGAGGGCAGTAGTTAAAAAAAAATGCTTTTTACCTTTGAGTATTCACAAACGTACCTCTCGCTTTAACTGTCCATCTCAACACATCATAGGGAAAGAGGAATTTGTTCAGCTGCTATCTAATTATGTAATCATAAACATTACTTTTCCCACTCTTGCAGGTTTCAAAAATTCAGTCTCAATGTGTCCCTATTCCACCCACCCCCATCGTGGGAATCAACTGGCTGAGCAATGACATTCTTGCTCTGTGAGTGCGTGCTCAGAGTTGTTCCATTATGATAAAATAAAGAAGATGACACAGTATCATTGCTATGGAAATGCAGAGACAGAATGAGAAAAAGGAGCTCTGGGTGACAGTGAGATAACATACAATATATTAAATTCACATACAATATATTAAATTCAGTTAATATATTGCCTGTCTGTGTAAACTGAATCTTCTGTTTTATTCATTCAGGGGATGTGGGTTTTGATGGCTGGGTCAGCCTTTATTGGCCCCCACTAATTGTCTCCTTGAGATGCTACAATCCATTCAATGTAGGAAGCACCAAATATTTTACTGGGTAGGAAGTTCCAGAATTTGAACCAGTGACAATGAAAGAATGGCAATATATTTCCAAATCAAATGGTGGGTGGCTTGAAGGGAAACTTGCAGGTGATGGTGTTCCCAAGTATCTGCTGTGCTTGTCTTTCGGGGTGATAGGGGTCATGGGTTTGGAAGATGTAGCCTAAGGACCCACAGTGAATTTTTGCAGTGCATATAATAAATGATGCATTACTGTTGTTACTGAGCATTGGGTGTGGAGGGAGTAAGTGTTTGTGCATGTCATGCCTATTTAGCAGGCTGTTTTGCCTTGGATGGTTCACAGCTTCCTGACTGCGGTTAGATCTGCACTCGTCCAGGCAGGTGGGGAATATCTCAGTACAATCCTGACCCATGTCTTGGAGATGGTTGACAGGCTTTGGAGGGGATCAGGAAATAAGTTACTTCTTGCAGGAATCCTAGCATCTGACCTATTCTTGTAGACATAGAATTTATGTGGCTAGTTCAGTTCAGTTTCTGGTCAATGGTAATACCCAGGATATTGATAATGGGGACTTTAGCAATAGTACTACTGTTGAAAGTTGATCGGCAATGGTTAGATTCTCTCTGGTTGGAGATGGCCATTGCTTGGAACTTGTATTGCTTGATTGTTACTTACCACTTGTCAAACTAAACATGAAGATTGTCCAGATTTTCCGGCATATAGGCATAGATTGCTTCAATATCTTAATGGTTAGCGCCATTTGTGACTTCTTATGTAATCATCAACGAACATCACCATTTCTGATTTTATGGTGGAGGGAAGGTCATTAATAAGGCAGCTTAAGGTCGATTGATCAAGGACACTATCCCGAGCAACTCTTGCAAGGATGCTCTGGAACTAAGAGATGACTGACCTTCAACATCCATGACCATTTACATTTGCAGCAGGTATGATTCAAACTGATGGAGGTTTTCCTCCTGATTCTCACAGATTCAACTTTTTTTAGGGCTCCTCAATGCCACAATCAATTAAATGCAGCCTTGATGTCAAGGGCTGTCACTTTCAACTCACCTCTGGAATTTAGCTCTTTTGTCCATGTTTGAACCAAGGCTGTCATGAGGTCAGGAGCTGAGTGGCCCTGGTGGAACCCAAACTGGGCATCACTGAGCAGGTTATTTCTGAGCAGGTGCTGCTTTATAGCACTGTTAATGACACCTTCCATCACTTTACTGATGATCAAGAGTAGACTGATGGGCTGGTAATTGACCAGATTGGATTTATCCTGGCTTTTATGTACGGGACACACTTGGGCAATTTTCCACATTGTTGGTTAGATGCCAGCATTGTAACTGTACTGGAACAGCTTGCATAAGGGAGCGACAAGTTCTAGAGCATAAGTCTTTGGTACTAATGTCAGGATATTATCAGGGCCCACAGCGTTTTCAGTATCCACCGCCTTCAGCCATTTCCTGATAACACTTGGAGTGAATTGAATTGACTAAACACTGTAATTTGTAGTGCTGGGGATGTCTGGAGGAGGTCAAGGTGGATCATCCACTCAGCAAGTGTGACTGAACTTTGTGGCAAATGCTTCAGCCTTATCTTTTGTCCTAGTGTGCTAGCCTTCCTTATCATTGAGGATGGGGATATTTGTGGAGCCTCCTCCTTCAGTAAGTTGTTTAGTTGTTCACCACCATTCATGACTGGAGGTGGCAGGACTACAGAACTTAGATCTGATCCACTGTTTGTTACATCACTTAGCTCTGTCTTTAATTTGCTATTTATGCTCTTCGGTAAACTAATAGTCCTGTTCGGTAGCTTCACCAGGTTCACACTCATTTTTAGAAATGCGTGGTGCTGCTCCAGGCATGCCCTCCTGCACTCTCCATTGAACCAGGGTTAATCCTCTAGCTTGATGGAAATGGTTAAGTGGGGGAAATGCCGGGCCATGAGGTTGCAGATTATGTTTGAGTGCAGTTCTACTACTGTTGATGCCCTAAGTGCCTCATGGATGCACAGTTATGATTTGTTAGATCTTCTTAAAACCTATCCTATTTAGCACAGTTGTAGTGCCACACAACAGAATAGAGGTTAATCATAATGTCAAGACAAGAGTTTTTTTTTCCACAAGGGCGTTATGGTGGCTCCTCCTTTGGATACAATCTGGGAAAGCTGCATCTATGGCAGGCAGATTGATGAGGATGAAGTCAAGCATGTTCTTCTGTTTTATTGTTTCCCTCACTACCAGACACAATCTTGCAATGACATACATCAACCACACAACTACTATAGTCAGTAGTAGTGCTGCCAAGCCATCTTTGGTAGTGGGCATTAATGCACTGTACATTCTGTGCCCTCAGTAATCAGCAGGAAGTTTTCTTGCCCATGTTTGACCTGATATCACAAGACTTCATAGGGTCCAGATAGAATGAATGTAATCTCTCTCAGCTGTAAGATACTGTGCTGCTCTCTCTGCTGGGATGACACTGGTCCTTGTCTGTCAGATACAACCCCTGGAGTAGGATTATGTCAGACTGCTGTTTAACTGGTTCAGGTAACTTTCTAAATTTCAGCATAGACATCCTAATGTTGGTGAGAAAGACTATGCAGGGTCTATAGGGCTGAGTTGCCTTTTCTGGTGCCAGGTGGTCTGTACTGTTCCATTCCATTGAGACTTTAGCAACTTGATCCAACCAAACAGTTAGCTTGGACATTTCTGAGAGTTGTTAGGAGTCAACCATGTTGCTATGGCTTAGTGGGAGCCACAAAGTAGGGCCAGATCAGGTAAGATGACAAACTTCCTTCCCTAAAAGGCATCAGTGAACCAGTTGGGATTTTCACAAATCATTTCACACTCATTATTAATTCAAGATACTTTGAATTCATTCTGTGATGGCAGTATTCAAATCCTTATTCCCAGTACATTGGTCTAGAATTCTTTCTCACTAGTCCGGCGACAGTATCATTATATTATCAGCCAAGCTTCCCTTTACGGTGAGCCATTCCATTTATTTTAAAAGATTTTAACTGAGTTTTTTCTCACCCAGCTTCATCCTCTGGGCTCTGTACACCTCCCCGATGATCTAAGGGTATTAGGCAAAATCCTCGGCTGCTCTGGGTCTATTCCAGAGAAGAAAACACAGATTCAGAAATTGCTGCAATCACAGCTGGAAAGTCAAGCCAGGTTATAGTGGCTTCCTAAGATGTCTTGGATGAACTGTATATATGGAAAAGATATTATTTCAAAATTATTAAAAGATACCAATTAAAGGGTAAATCTCCTCATATGAAATGGAGGATATCCCTTCTCAAGTACCAATTATTTTGTTACTTTTAATTCCAAAGTGTGTTTTATTTTATTCCATCTGTCAAGTTGCTATTTCTACTGAGCAAATCAGCAATCTAAAAGAGTTGCCTTCGATCAAATCTGTAAGGTTCACAAATTTGCATTCCATGTTTATTAAATTCCACGCCAATTTGTTAAATGCTGTGCTGAATGTTGGATTCATTTTCCATGCACTCAATCACACTGAATGTGTGTAAAAAGTGCCAAAACTGTGGTGCTCCAGGAACATAATGTCCAGTCCCATCCACATCACTCCTACATTTCCCTTTGGTTCCACTGGGTGTTTTCCAGCTGTTTACTGCTTCTTCAGTTATCGCAATAAAACACAATGAATCTGAAACAGGCAAATGATTTCATGCTCATCCTCCTCTTTCCTGTCATCACTTTCTTCAGTTTCAATTTCTGAATTCAAATTCAGGCTATTCTCCTCGAAACCCCAGGACCACAGAACAATAAATACTTGCAGATTTGCTGGAACAGAATGCAGGCAGAGCCACAAGAGTGAATTGGAAAATGATTTAGAAAGGTAAGAGAATTATAGGAGCGACAAGTTTAACAAGAAGCTCCAGAGAGTTGGGCAGAATTGTCGAAAGGTTCAGCAAGGAACGTCATGAAAGGGAGGAATGATCCCCCACCCCAAAAAAACAGTTTAAGATGTTGAATTCAAGCCAATGGCTACAGAAACATAGAAACACAGGACGTTGGAGCTGGATCAGAGCGTTGGGCATTTCAAGTACATTTCACCAATGAAAAGTCATAGCTGATCATATACCTCACATCCACCTCACCATGTTATTCCCAGATTCTTTAATTCCCTTACTACTCCAAAACCTATCCATCTTTGACCTGAGTATATTTTAACAACTGAACATCCACGACCCTCTGGGGTAAAGAGTTCCAAAGCTTCACAAGCCCTCAAATTGAAGGTTATTCTCCTCATCTTAGTTCAAAGTGATCAGCGTCTTCTTCAGAGAGTGTGCCCTCATTCTTTAGGTATCTCAGCCAAAAGAAAGAGTTTCTCAACACCTTCCCTGCCTGCACCCCCCCTACCTTTAAGAATTTTATATGTCTCCATTAGGTCACATCTCATTCTTCTAGACTTCAAGGATTGCGGGCTCAGTCTATTCAATGTGTCTCCATGGACCAATACACACTGTCCAGGCATCATTCTGGTGGTAGTTTGTGGCATTTCCTCAAATGGTACATGCGGCCTTCCTTAGGATGGCATCACCTGCTTCCATTGGTTAGGTTCCTTTCTAGCCATTCTGACTGTGAATCACCATCAGAGTGTCCTTTCCAAGTCTTCAAAAACATGTTTGGTGTCTGCAAGGAACTAAACCTGACCTTGTATTTTTTCATCTACGTGGTGTCACTCACTGATGTCATGTTAACACAGCTGCCTCACAGCACCAGGGACCCAGGTTCAATTCCATCCTCAGGCGACTGTCTGTGTGGAGTTTGCACATTCTCCCCATGTCTGCGTGGGTTTCCTCTGGGTGGTCTGGTTTCCTCCCATGGATGTGCAGGTTAGGTGGATTGGCCATGCTAAATTGCCCGTAGTGTTCAGGGATGCGTAGCTTAGGTGGGTTATAAGGGGATGGGTCTGGGTGGGATGCTCCAAGGGTCAGTGTGGACTTGTTGGGCCAACAGTCCTGTTTCCACACTGTAGGGATTCTATGATTCTATGATGTGAAAAATACAATGCTGTTGTATAAGGCAGTTCGTACCTGAAAGAGTTAGTTGACGTCATGAGATCATCAGGATATAAAAGGTTATTTCTGACAGGAGCTAACCAGTAAAAACTGAAAGAACTGCTGATGCTGTAAATCAGGAGGGAAAACAGAAGTTGCTGGAAAAGCTCAACAGGTTTAGCAGCATGTGTGAAGAAAATATCAGAGTTAACGTTTTGGGTCCAGTAATCCTTCTTCAGGATTGATTTTTTCTTCATAGATGCTGCCAGACCTGCTCAGCTTTTCCAGAAGCTTCTGTTTTTGTTCAGGAGCTAACCAGTGTTTGTTCCTTGTGTCTGCTTCCAGTTGTTCTGGTACTAGGTTGTAATATGTATTATTACATATTGTATTATGTACATAATATATGTATTATTCCTACATCTAATCTGATGTCTCATAAGAGATTGTCTAGTAACTCAGATGTAATGTGACTACTATTAAGCACTATATCATAAACATATTCTATTTATCAAACTGAAGCACCACTCTGTCAAAGAGTATGTCGGGCTCCTTTCCCTTTTGTTATTTAACTTAAACTAATGTCAATAAGAAGGATTTGTGGCAGTGAACCTGCCTAATGCATCTCAGAGCTTCCTGTGGACATGACCACAACACACGGCATCGTTGCTATGGTGCAAATTTCCCCATACATACCCAAGAAGCAGTAGGTAGACATCACTATTATACATCATGCTGGCAGTGGTGATATCTTCAGCTTCATAAAATCTACATCCGTCCATCCAAGGAGAAGAATGAAGAAAGTAAATAATTCTAAATGTTCACAATCCTTTGAATTAAGAAATGTTTTCTCACCTCAGTCCAAAGTAGTCAAACCCTGTTTTATGAGAGTGTGTTCCCATACTCTAGATACCCCAGTGAAGGGAAACAGTTCTTCACAAACTCTCCTGGATGCTGTTGACAATATTACAAGAACATTTGACAGTTACTTCACAATTAATGCATCAGTCACATCAGGGGTATAGTGGCTTGGATGGCTGATTCGCAAAGTGATGCCAACAGAATGGGCTCAATTCCTACATTGGCTGAGGTTACCATGAATGACACTCCTTCTCAGATTCTCCCCTTGCCTAAGGTGTGGTGACCCCCAGGTTGAATCAACAGCAATCATCTCTCTCTAACAGGAGACTAGAACTATGATGACCTTACCTTTTCATATCAATCATATAATGGAGGCAACAAAGTTTAGTGGTAAAATACCCCTTCCAAAGTATCTATTGACAATCTTATTAGTGATCTTTAAATGTTGTTAGAATTTTGTGATTATGGCAATTTACAGGCAGAACTAATTCAATTTAGAATTCTCATTGGAATTTTTAATACATTTCATTCATAGATGTTCCAATCAAAAGAGGATTTCACACTCAAAACAGTTATCTAATTAGCTCAAGCTGAAATCCAAAACAGCATAAAGAAGGGATAGGAACAGAAAATCAACCACCTCAAGAAGATCATTGGACATCATCAATTTTTTAAAGTGAAAAATAAACAAAGCATCACATAATTGACAAAAACTAAACATCTTCAGGTCCTTTGATGTCAGAAGCTGCTGTTCCAGACGTAGAGTTAAAAAACACACGCAAACAGAAACAATATTCAGCTTTATTACACAAATGTAAGTTTTATAAGAAACTGAAACATTTCCAAATAATGTGCAAAAGCCACAAACTATCTTTGAATCTCAGAACTAATAATGCTCATTTACACTGAGGTCAACACTTTACAGGAAATATCATTGGAAGAAATATGAGACCAACGAGACCTCCCTTCATTAGAATGCATAAAACGAAATAATGACATACCACCTTTGGAAGATGTAACTCAACCATTCCTTGGAGCAAGAGATGACTTCATCTGAAGAGATTTGATACATATCATACATGTTAATGGTCATTCAACTCATTTCAATCTTGATACAGGGGCAAGAGTTACTGTATTAGCTGAAATCAGCCCTTGGTTAAAAGGATTGAAACTACATCCTTCTGACAGAGAATTGCATGGTGCAGGCCGAACACCACTCAAAATCAAAGGAATATTCAGAATATTCTTAAAACAAGAGACAGGTACTTTCAGGGGTAAGGGGTGTATATCATCAAAAACTAACACATCTCACTTCTGAGCAGAAAGGCAAGCTTCAGTCTTAAAATTCTACAGAATATTAAAGAATTCAACGACTTCAGACATAAAAGACCAGTGATCAATGGAACTTCGTTCAATAAGAGGAAGACTTCATGAGTCTCAGAATGTTTACTGAACCTCGTGAAGATAGGCACCACTTGTGATTGCCCACACTGGCATACAACAAATCCTTAAGACTTGAAGGATCACAGGCTTGGGGCAATTGTTAAATTGCCTTCCAACCGCACATAAACATTCAAAGTCTGACAATTGGATATCACAAATACCACGAGTTTGAAGTAGTCTCTTGATACAATCAACAGTTTAGAAGTAGTAAAACTACAACAGCGCAGTCAAGTTTGCTGTGATTTGATACTCTGACACTTTGATTGGACCAGATAAATTGGCCAAGTTATTCAAAAACATATGTGCGCACATAGAAGGAACATATGAAGTCTTCTTCATTACAATATCAAAAAGAGAAGAATACTTCTTTTAGAAACACAACTGTGTTCTCTGAGATGATTTGAGGAAACAAAAGATCCTCCAATAGAAACAAATGTTCAACTGCAATATCAACGCAGGGCACCTCTGCAAAGTGCATCCAGGAAATCAAAGACTCACCAAGGTTCCAGGACAGTAATGAACTGAATTTGAATGTTCACCCTCAAGAAACAGACCTTCAAACTAAGCAAGCCATCAGCCATTTGTAAAGTCAGAGCAACTTGGGAGGAAAAGGGATAGTGATAAATCTATTTGCTTATTTGAAATAATTGTGTAAAAAATTCAGTAAGCAGGAAAAATGATAGCTATGTATAAAACATCTGGTATCTGAAAGGGTTAACTGACATGGTGAGAAGTTCTGCCCGTTGGAATATAAAGGACTGTCCCTCTAATGAACTAGCCAGTGGTTGTTTCAAGTGTAGAGTGCCAGTTGTTCCAGTGCTAAGCTCATGTAACTATTAATAATATGAAGTTACTATTAAGTGAAGTCTGATGTCATATAAGAAACTGTCATGAAGTTCAGATGTAATATAAGCAGCTAAGTACTATTCTGTTTATCAAGATTGAGCTCCGTCCTGCTGAAGACTTTATGTAGTTAACCTTCTCCACCTGCTGTCAGTAACTTAAACTAATACCTATTAGAAAGATTGGTAGGAGTGGATCTACCCATGGTATCTGAGATAGTTATAGTGCTTATGACCACTGTATATACTGCTCATACAGGGTTGTGCATTATCTACAGTTTCCACAGGGAGCTGACAACACACAGATCTATGTCAAAACAACCTCTGTCAATCCAGCCACTGTTATCAGACTGATGCTCCAACTGGATGAATAGAAGGTCCCTCCTCTTAAATATTAGTAAGACAAAAGTTATTCTCTTTACCCCATCCATAAATTCTGCTCCCTTGGTTTTCTACACCTTTGCTAAAGCCACAATTTTCTACCTATGTAACATCAACCTCTGCCCCAACCATAGCTCTTCTTTTGCTGAAACTTTGACGCATTCTGTTATTATCTCTAAGCCTTGACTATTCTAGGACTGGTTGGCCTGTTATATTCGATCTGCCATAATTATGGAGTTGTTACAGCACAGTAGAAAGCAATTTGACCCATCGTATCTTGTTTATCTTGTTTCTTAGAATTGATTCGAAAATGTGTGCTCTACTGAGGTTAACCTGACTGTCCTACAATTATCAGTCTATCCTTTGCTCCATTTTAAAATAAAGCTCAACACTAGCCATCCTACAATGCTGCATACAGTAAGAATTAAAAAATTATGGTCATCCATGGTTTCCTCTCTAGCTTCTTTTACCAGCCTGTGGGCACATTTCATCTGGATCTGGTTATTGATCCACTTCCAAAATAATCATCACCTTAATGTTTCCGCTCTCAATATGTTTATTGCATCCAATATTTCACACTGTTCTTCCTTAACTACAATGTTTTCATTGCCCAATAGAAGTGTAAGATACTGGAGCTGAATGAGATCATTTGACCCATTAAGTCTGCTTCGCCTTTTGACCATTGTTGATACGTTTCTCAACTCAATTCTTGTGCCTCCTCCTGTAACCCTTGATCTCTTCACTAAACAACAACTTATCTATCTCTGTTTTAAATGCACTCAATGGCTTGGCAATGAGTTCCACAAATTCTTGGTTGAAGAATTCCTCCTCATCTGAGTTCTAAAGGATTGCCCCTTCACTGAGAGGCTGTACTCTTGGTCATAGTCTCTCCTACTAGTGGAAACATATTTTCCATGTCCACTCAATAGAGGCCTCTCAGAATTCAGTAAGTTTCAATCAAATTCCCCCTCATCCTTCTAAACTTCATCAAATACAGACCTAGGATCTTCAACGCTCCTCAGATGACAAACCCTTCATCCCCAGGATCATTTTTGTAAAAGTCCCCTAGACCACCTCTAAGACCAGCACATCTTCCCTTAAATATAGGGCTCAAAATTGCTCACAATCTTCCAAATGCAATCCAACCAGAGCCTTATGCAATCTCAGCAGTGCATCTCTGCTCTTGTATTCTAGCCTCTTGAAATGAATGCCTGCTTTGCAGTTGACTTCCAAACTGCCAACTGAACCTGCTTGTTAACATTAAAAGAATCCTGAAAAAAGACTCCAAGTCCTTTTGTGATTCAGATTTCTGAAGTCTTTCCCCATTTACAAAATAGTCTGCGCCTCTATTCTTCCTATCAAAGTGCACTACCTCACACTTTCCCACATTGCATTCCATGTGCTACTTCTATGTCCATTCTCCTGGTCTGTACAGGTCCTTCTGCAGCCTTCCCATTTCCTCAACGCTACCTGTCATTCCTCCTACCTTTGTGTCATCAACAAACTGAGCAACAATGCCGTCAGTTCCTTCATCCGGGATTGTTAATGTACAACATGATTAGGTGTGTTCCCAACATTGACCCCTGTGGAACTCCACTAGTCACCGGCTGCCATCCTGAAAAAGACCCTGTTATCCCCACTTTCTGCCTTCTGTCAATCAGACAGTCCTCTATCCCGGATATAAAAGGTACTGCAGATGCTGGAGAATCCGAGATAACAAGCATGGGGCTGGATGAACACAGCAGGTCAAGCAGCATCATAGGAGCAGGAAAACATGACGTTTCGGGCCTAAACCCTTCATCAGA
>JAHRHZ010000144.1:17969441-18002329 GCA_024137785.1 Ginglymostoma cirratum
AAAACTTGACGTTTCAGGCCTAAACCCTTCATCAGAAAAAGGGTTTAGGCCCGAAACGTCAAGTTTTCCTGCTCCTATGATGTTGCTTGACCTGCTGTGTTCATCCAGCCCCATGCTTGTTATCTTGTCCTCTATCCCTGTCACTTTTTTGTAAAGACAGATACAAAGTGTTCATTAAGAGCCATCACCATATCCTCTGCCTCCACACATTGCCTTTTTGTTCTCTATGGGTCCCATCCTTTCCTTCGCTATCTTCCATCTCTTAGCATATTGATAAAACATCTAACATCTTTGGGTTCCCCTTGATTTTACTGACCTTTATTCTTTCATGATTGTCTCTTTGCTGTCCTAATTCCCTTTTTGACCTCACTTCTGTACTTGCTACACTGTTCTTGGTTTCCTGCAGTATTGAGTTCTTAGTGCGTGACATAAGATTTCCTTTTCTGGGGCACCTTATTTTCTATGTCCTTAAGAAAGAGGGGCCTGTAGATAAGGTGATGCTTTTTCCTTCAGTAGGAACAATGTACAGTCTGAACCCATTGAACCTCCATTGCTCTGACATAGATTTACCTACAAGTAGCTGTTTTCAAGTGACTTTTGCTAAATCTCTCCTCAGTTTAGGAAAACTGCCCTTATGCTAATTCTGAACTCTCACTCCATATTCTAACATTACCTTTCCCATTATTACGTTGAAACTAACTGAATTAAAATCATAATGCTCTCCCACTGCCACTTCTTCCACCCATGCAGCTTCCTTTCATGAAACTAAGTCCAGAATTTTGCCCTCTTTTGTTGAACTTAGTTCATAGAAACCCTACAGTGTTGAAACAGGCCCTTCAGCCCAACAAGTCCACACCAAACCTCAAAGCATCCCACAAAACCATCCCCCTATAACCCACCTAATCGACTTATCCCTAAACACTGTGGGCAATTTAGCAAGGCCAATCCACCTAGCCTGCACTTCTTTGGACAGTGGGAGGAAACCGAACCACCTGGAGGAAACATATGCAGACACGGGGAGAACGTGCAAACTCCACACAGTCGCCCGAGATGGAAAGCAAACCAGGGTTCCTGGTGCTGTGAGGCAGTTGCGCTAACCACTGAGCCACCCTGCTGCCAGTTCTTTTTTTGACAATATCACATGCTACATATCAACTTGCTACATACTTGTCAAAATACATCTCCTAAAGATACTTCAAGAATTCTATTCCCTCCATTCCTTTTGCATTAAAATATATCTAATTAATATTAGGGTAGTTGAAACCCCTTGCTATTACTCCCATGTTGTTTTCACAATTCACACTTCAACTTGCCAGTGTATAGCTCTTCTATCTCTCTCTGACTGGGTATCTATAGCACAACATGAGACAATCTTTTATTTTGTTCCCTAGCTCAATCTGTATGGCCTCATTTGGTGATCCTTCTACATAGTATTCTTGCTAATGGCTGTAATTGATTCTCTGACCAAAATTGGCATCCCATTTTATTATCTGCCTCATCGAATTGAAAACCCTAGAACATTGACCCAGGATCAATCCAGGTCTCCGTACAGCCACCAGCAAAATGGATTGGTATGGAAACTGTGGCCCATTTCTCCTGTCAATCCCTGCCATATACTAGGATTTAAAAGTCTTGAAGCTGCTTTCACTTTCATAGGAAAAAACATAAATGCAGAAGGTGAATAAGGGGATGAGGTGCTGGTGAGTGGGTATTGTGGTGACAGGTAGGTGAAGGTGAGGCATTGGGGTGACAGAGTAGGGAGCCAATGTGGATAAGGGTTGGGGTGCCTGCTAATTGATGGGACAGTGTGTCAGTTAGATGAGGGAATGAGGGGTGGGAGTGACAGATGGTTGGATGTCAAGTAGGTAAGGGTATAGGATTCACAGTGGAAGAGAAGTACAGTTGCTGGTAAGTGGTTGAGTACTTAAGGTACATTGGAATGAGGAGCATGGTCAGGTCAGTTTAGAATCATAGAATCCCTACAGTGTGGAAACAGGCTCTTCGGCCCAACAAGTCCACACTGAACCTCAGAGCATCCCACTCAGATCCATCCCCCCATAATCTACACATCCCTGAACACTACGGGCAACTTAGCACAGCCAATCCACCTAATCTGCATATCTTTGGACTGTGGGAGGAAACTGGAGCACCCAGAGGAAACCCACACAGACACAGGGAGAATGTGCAAACTCCACCAAGACAGTCACCTGAGGCTGGAATCGAACCTGGGTCCCTGGTGCTGTGAAGCAGCAGTGCTAACCACTGTGCCACCATGCCACCCCAAAAATAAGCCCACTTCAAGTCTGGGTTTTGTAATGATGAAAACGGGACTTTCCAAGGCTTGTCACTCACTTCACCAGGAAGAAGGCTACACCTAGATTTGGACTCGGAACACAGGGTTCAGAAACCAGCGCACTCACCACTACACCAGGTCAACAAGAGCCAAATTTGTGGGAGGTCAGACCTTGGGAATCAGAGGAAGATAGTTCTGGAGTCATTGCAAGTCCGCTATAGCATGGCCATGGCATGTTGGGGTGGCACAGCAGTTAAGTGGTTAGTACTGACTCCTAACAGCACCAGGGACCTGGATACAAGTGGTGACTGTCTGTGTGGAATTTGCACATTCTCCCTGTGTCTCCGTAGCTTTCCTCCGCGTGCTCTGGTTTCCTCCCGCAGTCCAGGGATGTGCAATCTAGGTGGATTATCCATGGGAACTGCAAGGTTACAGGGAAAGGTTGGGGGCTGGTGGATCTGGGATGTATGCTTTTCGGAGTGTCAGTGTGGACTTGATGGGCCAAATGGCCTGCTTCCCCACCGTAGGGATTCTAAGTCGAGGTGCAACAACCAGGGATCCAGTGAGAGGTTGGGGGATGGTAGTATTTGGGTCAGGATCAGGGTAGAGGTCAGGTGTTGGCCTCTCCAGCGGGGAATATGAGATGTAGTAGAGGATCTGTGGGTGTCACAGGTCAGATCAGGCATGAAGGAGTGGAAGGGCTGGTTCAGGAGGAGGGTCAGAAGTTGTCTGGTGTCAAGTGACTGGGGGCGGGGAGATGGAGTTTGGTCCAAAAAGGGGAAAGCATTTGGTGTCCAAAAGGTATCATAGATGGGGTCAGTGGAGAATCAGGGAAGTCAGTTTAATAGTTACCTAGGAGTTACAGCAGGTGTTAATTCCTTTCAGATATCATGGACGAGTATTAAGCTTAAGTTAATTAGTACCCTCTGAGGTTTCCAACTCTAACTCAGAGTTGGGGACAGTTTCAGAGGGCACAAGATACCGGGTAATTGTCTGTTAGTGATTTTAACATCCCAGTTGTAGTTTGCTACATGCTCATGCCATGGCACGGTGGCTCAGTGGTTAGCACTGCTGCCTTACAGCACCAGGAACCCAGGTTCAATTCCACCCTTGGGTAACTGTCTGTGGGGAGTTTGCATGTTCTCTCTGTGTGGGTTTCCTCCCACAGTCCAAAGATGTGCAGGTTAGGTGGCCATGCTAAATTGCCTGTAGTGTTCAGGGATGTGTAGGTTAGGTGGGCTTTAGGGGAGTAGGTCTGGGTGGGATGCTCTGAGGGTCAGTGTGGACTTGTTGGGATGGATGGCCTGCCCCCACACTGTAGGGATTATATTATGACTGTGCAGCCGCACTGACGATCTTCCTATCGGAAGAGTTGGGCCATGATCTTAATTTGATGGAGACATCACATGACATTATTATTGATTGATTTGATTTCAGTTGCTGTAAAGAAAAGCTAAGCTTTTTGCTCCCAAGATGCTTTGTCTCACACTCATCAGGACAAATGCAAGAATATCGAATTTCAAATGGTCATAATTTATAGTGCAGGAGAAAAAGTTTGCAATTTGACTCTGATTAGCTGACGGATTGCCATGCAGAAAGCAGCAGAGCACTATAAGCTTCCCAAGCTCCCTAGTGATTCTAAGAGAAAAAGCACAAGCTTTGAATATATTCCTTTTTTTCATGGGCCAAAGCCTCAGAAAATACTTATTGAAGATAAAACACATGATGTCTCCATTACCATAGAAGGGAGTGTCATTCGTACCCATGAGCTGTTTGAAGTCCATTGATCTGGACAGTAATTTCAAGGGAGTAGTTCTAAAAAAGTAAATGGAACATGGCATATATTTAACAAGTGCTGAAAATCTGAACAAAGAAAATAGTGTTTCAATGAAGGTCAAGTCAAACTCAAAGAATAACACCTTCACCTGTGCATTTTACAGCCTTCTGGATTCAGCCTTGAGTCCAAAAGAAACTAAAATCAAACCTTCTGCTCCAATTTTCATCTTCATTGCTGGTTTATTTCTTTTCCTTATTTTTGTAATACCTTCACTTGATGTTTGGATAGCTACTGTCCTACCATTCGCACCTTATCTGGACACATATTTTGTTTCTTTACTCGTCCCATTACCATTCCTTTTGGCTATTTAACAAAAGAAGCTTTCTTCGGTCCTGACCTCTATTCTACCCCAGACTTCCCCTTTTGTCCTTCTTTCCATCCTCCCCCCTTCTACTTGCTCAACATCTATTACATTCCATAGTGCTGAGGAAAGGTCATAGGCCTGAGCCATCTATTTCTCTCTCCACAGATGTTACAAGAACAGTTGAGTGTTTTCAAAATATCCTGTGTTTTTAATTTGAAAGCTGAGGGATCTTTTGCATTTTGTCATATTTGTTTGAAAGGAGAGTCGACTGGAACATTGCAAAGATACCCAAACTAAAAGGAAGTGTAGTTCATATCCATGAGACCTGCCACTATGCATGAGCACATAACCACAGTCGAAGTCAAGTTGCAGAAGGAGTGCTCGGATCTCCATGAGGGTAGTGGCGCCTGGTGATAAACATAAAAGACTTCGTCCTTATGGTGAATTGCATTCATGATTGTTTGGGGCTACCCAAGACACAGAAAGGTGCAGTCAGTTTCAGCCCTATTTTACCGATGGCTACCTTTGCATAACATGAATTGAGAATTACACATACACTGTGAAGGATTCTTTGACTTTTGCGAAGAGCGTACAAGACTTACATAACATGGCCATGTTATTTTTTATGTTGCTAGCTTATACAACAATGCAGCACTCAAGGCCTCCATTGACATTTGCACTAGGTCACTATGTAATGACAATTGAGATGCACTACTGCTATATGAATCTATGTTCATTGAATTCATGGACTGAGCAACATGCATAGTTACATTTCAGTGACACCCAGCATATCCCCAAATAGATAGCATTGCCATAAGGTCACTTCCACTCCCAGTTCTTGCCAACATCTTCATTGTTTATCATGGGAAGCACCTCTTTAATGGAATGCCCATTAACCTCCTACACCTTGAATACTCTTCATATGTAAATAAAACATTTGTGGTATTTGAAACTGCAGCTGCATGTAAAAATTTCAATACACAATTCAATAAACTCCATACTGGGCTCATGTCTGCCAGTGAAATGGACCACCAAATGAACCCCATTTCCTCAATGTATTTATTGAGAAATCTGCCAATGGGCTCTCTACCACTATTTACCAAAAACCTATGTTCACCAGTCAACATATTGCCTTGGGATTCCCATAGTCCCATAAGCAGCAAGATCAATGTGATTGCCAACTTTATAAATAGGCCCTGAACCAGCTGATTAATGCTGAGATAGGATGTATCAACACTCACCTGCAGCATAATGGATATCCTGATCCATTCATCGCTTGCTGCTTACAGGGAAAATCCATGGCAAGGTCTATGTTCACCACTTTTGACCCTGAGAAGCACATTGTAATCTTGGATTGCCTTGGATGGGAAACACATCTGAAAATTTGAACAATGGGTGAAGCTAGCTGTCTCACGCTAATACTTTGTTGTAAACCCATGAGATATTTTCTCTGCTAATGTAAAACTGTTCTAAAGCTAAAAAGACATTTTCTCCACAACACGTACAAATAATGTTGAGGGGCTCTTGTGACTTAATGGTAGTACCCCTACCTCTGAACCAGGAGATCTGGCTTCAAGCCCCATATGCTCCAGAGGTGTATAATAACACTTCTGAGCAGGTTGATAAGAAAATGTTCATAAATAATGTGATATATGAGTTTCTATGCCTGTGTGACACTAATTAGGTAGGCTGCACATCCCAATGACTAGTGGACCATTGCAACTAACACATCCCATTGATCATTTGCAGTGGACAGCTTGCTGGTTGTGGTCAGCATGCTCCTGATTGCAAGCCTCAGAACAGTATGTTCACCATTAGATTTGATTCTGCTTTTGGACATCATTTACTAACTGATCCAGCCTAAGAATTATGACAGAAGTCAGTTTTAAATCATCAGATGCGCTGACAGTGTGTTATGTTTGCATGTGCTCGAAGTTACACATGTTAACACATTGGATTCTGTTTTATGTAGGCAAAAGTAATTTGCACATACATTGTACATTTTAACTGAGAAACAAAAAGGGGTCGTGGTGACTACCAATCTTTGCTGCATTGCCATGCAGCATCGTGACCCGGTCTGAGAACTAAGATTGACAGATAACAGTTCTGCAGCATCCCCATGCCAATAAAAAAAAAACGAAAGAACTGCAGATGCTGTAAATCAGGAAACAAAACAGAAATTTCTGGTAAAGCTCAGCAGGTCTGGCAGCACCGGTGAAAGAAAAAACAGAATTAACATTTTGGGTCTGGTGACCCTTCCTCAGAACTATCCCCATGCCAATGATGGTTTAACCAACCAGCACTCTTTTCTCATTCAATATAAAGTGGTGTTCCATTTTCCAAGTCTTTTTCTTGGGAGCTACCCTTGACAAAACAAAAGACTTTCACTTTTTGTCTCTGTTATCAAAGTTTAAGTTTCCAGTTGTGCAAAAAGATACAGTTTGGGTGGAGACCAGAATCCCAATCCTTCACTCCCCCTGTCTCTTCTATCAATTAAAAAACTATGTTATAATGTAACACAGAAGTTAAATTTACGATCAATTTGTATAAGTTTGTTCTGTAATCACTTTTCAATATTGGACTATTCTGATGCTCTCAGAATATTTTATTTTGGCTTTGTACAACATTGATTAAAATATTCACTTAATATTTTCAACAAACAATGAGCCAAAACCTAATCTAATGTTGAAAATCAATTCTATATTTACAACACATCATTCTTTCTAACCCAGCATGCAAAATAACAAAACATCAGAACTTGTAGGCGCTAAACTTCTGCATATCATGTAGTATAAAGCATTAATTTAAATATTCAAATAAGATAGTGTATATTATCATGGGAAGTGATGTCAGATCACGTCATTTATGAAAAGCTTTCTCTTCCAAACTCATGGTAAAGGTGAAATCTTGTCCTGTTTATAGCACTTACCATATTTAGATCCAAGGTAATGTTTGCCAACATTCAGGGCTTTTGCAGTCTTTACCAACCCCACTCTAGGATGTAACTAAAGTCAAAAAGCAGAGAACAAACAATAATGTTTTTAGGATCTCAGTTCCTAATTTTTGTCTCCTAGTACCTTTGGAGATTGTTTTCAATGCCTGCCTCTTGAGCTTCTGTGACTGCCTCTGCTACTGAGCTGAAATGCAAGTTTTTTTTTTAACATCTGAAGAAACAGTTACCAGAATTGGATTTTGAAAATTAGACACTCAGATTGAAAAAAATAATCAAAGTCAAATAAATATGAACTGAATTGATCATGAAGTCAATATCTATTGGAAAGTAACATCCGAATACTTTGTCATGCCCATTCTCTAGTAAGTTATTTGATAGCACTGAATTAGAAGAAACCCAGTTGCAAGGTATTGGCTTTTGCTGGCTGTTAAACTCCCACAGGACAATAAATGAATTTTAAAGAGAAATCCAAAACCTCAGGCAAAATGCATCACTTTATCACAATGGCTCTTAAAAACATTGCTACAAACTTAAGGCCTAAATCATTAAATAGAATACAACTAACATAAATTAAGGAATGGTTACAAGTGTGAAAAAAAGTTAAGAAATAAATCTTGTTTTCAGACTGATGTATCATGTGCCTTGGGGAAATGTCGAGACTTCATTTGTTTTCCATTTTATCATAAAGTACTGGCATTTGCTAATACCAAAATTTGGGAATAGCAGACTGAGAAAGAATGTAAGAGGTCATAAAAAGGATACCAGAGCTAGCAACTGCACTTACATGCTGAGCAATATGAAATAGCAGATATTAGGAAATAGAACGGTGAACAGATGTGTATCTTAAACAGTTAGATTCATAACAGAATGGAAGAATCAGAAATCTGAGAGTGGAGGCGTAACTCTTTACATGTGGAGTGCAAGAAAAAAAGGCAATTTTAAAAAGGAAAATGGAACTGTGGGCTACATGCACGGAGCAAGGAACTTTGAGAAGACATTAGTGAGAGGACTTAGAACAATGGTCCACTCTCCGAATTCTCAGAGCCATATGAACAGGAAAGTGCACTAGGACCCTGCAGAGATCCTGATACACAGATCTTTGTGGAAAGTGCCTGTGCAGTTTCAACTTCAAACCTTTAATGAGCAATTCTCCTGTTTCCCAGGACCATCTGTGAACGTTTCTGACTCTGAACAACTTACCTGATCATAGAGTCATAGAGTCATGAAGCATGGAAGCAGGGTCTTCAGCCCATCTTGTCTATGCCATATGGGTTTCCTAAATTGAACTAGTCCCATTTGCCTGCTTTTGGCCCATATCCTTGTAAACCTTCCCTAACCACGTACCTGTCCAAAGCTCACTTCCTCTGGCAGCTCGTTCCATATATGCACCACCCTCAATGTGAAAATGTTGCTCCTAAGATGCCTTTTAAATTTTTCCCCTCACACCTTAAACCTATGCCCTTTAGTTTTGGACTCCCCTACCTGGGAATAAGACCCTGTGTATTTTATAAACCTCTACAAGGCCATCCCTCAGCCTCTGATGCTCCAGGGAAAAGTGTCCCAACCTAAAAAGTGTTAAATTGAATAAACCTGGCCTAATTCTTAACTAGGCAACTCCAGAACTGACACTTCAAATCACTCATACTGAGTGCGCATATATACACACAAACACAGACACACACAAACACAGACACACACATATATACACACACACGTGTGTGCACACACTTCCCTGCTGACTACTTTACTAAAGACCACTGAATCCCCAATTATCCTTATGATCTGCAACTTAAACATTAACTATGCCCCCGACCAGCCCCCAATCACCTTAACCATTGCCAACCTACACATCCATCACTTCATGTGTGTACACATCCCTCGCCTGCTTATCTACCACCCCACCTATTTACAATATTCCCCTTAGTTCACCATAAACCCGCCCATCACACATCACATTCACTCATTTGTCCATTCATCCACTCACTGAATCTTTAAAATTACAATAAAAGAAGCTGGTACTGTTAAAAGAGGCCGTATTTCTTGTTACTGCTATATCCATCACCTCCCTCCCCAATCCACCCTGAAGTACTCTGCTGCAATGGTTTCCCTCAGCAGTTATGGTAAAGAGTTCAGAAACCCACCACAAATAGGGAATACTGTTGAAACAGAGTGTCAACCTAATGATGACCCCCACTCCTCAGAAAATGTGGTAAAGTGTGCTATGATAAATGGCTATTTTTCAGACTGGAGAAGGTAGACAGTAGTATTCCCAAGGGATAGTCTGAGTACCAATGAATGTTTTGCTATACGTAGATTTGGAATATGGAAGAAATGGAGGTGTAGTCTTTCTCTCTGTGGTTAAAACAAAAATACCTACAGCCTGAAGAAGGCCAATTTATTTTCCCTCTCCAGTTGCTATAAGCTCTGGCTTTATGAAGGACTTTATGAGTTGTTAATTAGTTGGTCTGTGTCTCCTGTAGGTGAGTGAATGTACCTGGAGAAGCGAGATTGAGGAGCAGTAAGTCCTGGCAAGCCAAAAGGGTCATCCTAGTGAATCCTGGGGACGGGGATCACAGAACTGCCTTCCCAGTTTTCCCCTTACCCACAACACCACTTGCTTATGCATTTTCCTGCATGTGTACAGGGGCAGCTTTATAAGGGAGTTACAGTTTTAACTAATAGAGTTATATAACAGCAGTTCCATAGTTGTTTACCTATAACTAGAAACTAATCACTTTTAACAAACAATAATCCCTGTTTAAGTATAGAAATTTGGTCTGTGCCTTCTGTCAACCTGGATCTAAAAAGGCGGGTAATTTCAGGAATTCAGTGTGCTTTGATAAAATCTTTAAAATTTATGTTAACCTCAGGAATTGTAGGGCTTGATTTCCAGTGTGTTACCCCAGTGAGATGTGACAGTAGCCCAGAACAGGACACAGGTAGGTGAGCAAAATGGGCAGACAAATGGCAGGTGGAATTTAACAGAGCAAAATATGAAGTGATGTATTGTAGCAGAAGAAATGAAAGGCTATATGAGGCACAGTTCTATATTGCACTGTTCTAAGGATTGTATTAAAGAAGAGAGGGACATGGGGATGCTGGTGTATTAATCTTCGCAGGACATATTGAGAGAGTGGCTACCAAAGCCATTGGTATCTTAGGCTTCATATATAAGAGATGTTGAGAACCAAAGCTGAGAAGTTACGCTGAACCTTTATAAATCTCTGGTTAGGACCCAGCTAAAGTATTGTGTCCATTCTTGGTTAATGCATGTTGGGAAGGATGTGAGGATCCTTGAGACGGTGCAGAGGAAATTTGCTGGAAGGGGTCTAGGGATGGAGGACTTTAGCTACAAGGTGTTGTTGAAAAAGCTGGGGTTGTTCTTCTTGGACCATTAAGGGTGAGGGGAAATTTGATACAGTTATACAAGGTTTAGATAAAATGGGTAAAGAAGAACTGTTCTCATTGGCTGATGGTACAAGAGCTGGAGAAACAAATTTAAAGTCTTGGACAAGCAATGCAGTCAAAATAAGGAGGAAAACAACCTTTATTTTTGAGAGCAAGTGGTAATGACCCAAATTTAGCTACCAATAAGGGTAGCAGAGGTAGATACAATCCTTTATGTTGAAAGGGAATTGGATGGACCTTTGAAGGAAATAAGATTGCAGAGAAACAGGGATCATGCAGGAGAGAGAGATTGACTGGATTGTTCAACAGCGAGCTAACAATGGGCTCAATGGATCAAATGGCATCTTTTCTTGCCAGAAATGACTCTATGGCACTGCGGCTACAGTTGAGATTTTAGATGCTCTTCCCAGAAGAAAAGCATTACCATTGAAAGACAATAGCAAAGATATTCTAAAGTGTTAACAGTGATGAGCTACAATTATGAAGAAAGAGTTGAAAGTGATGCCCTGGATCAAAAAGCATACTGAGGGAATCTATCGCATGTATTCAAAATTGTTCAAAAAAATCTCAAAGTAATAAAAGTAATAAATTGCTAAAGGCTGCTTATGCTGGATGGGCCTATCATTATAATAGAATAATATTCATACAGTGTACTTAGCAAGAGTCTTTGTTGAAAATATAGAAATTGATTGAGCTCTCACATGATATTTCATACATTGTGAGTCGATTGGCCTGCAATTCATCTACAAAGGGTTAAGAAAACTGTCAGAGGGGTTCTTTTGTGTCTCTTCCTTGTGATGGTAAATAAGCCATTCAGAGATTATAAAAACTGGCTTCTGAATTACAGCCTGTTGCAGAGGAAACTGTGATCAAACTGATTGAAAATAAGTTTTGCGTGGAACTCTGGGAAAGTAATATTTTGATTCAGGAAGTGGTAGGGAACAGACAATCTTGATCATTCGTATTAATTATAAAATAAGTGATTAGATTCGTTCTCATTCATATTTATCTCACCCTGAATACATTTTGAGGCTGCTTTCCATAAAGACAGGAGAATGATGTGTGGACAGCATCAGGTCACAACATAAAAATAAATCCATCAAAGGTACTTTGTTACCGTCACCTGGTCACACTATCGTTTGATTAGATATTGGGCAGTGAATATGTGCTGAGAGCAAATGTGCATTTACAGATGTGACCAGCATCCTTGAGTCAGAAACATTTGCTGCACACTGAGCATTATAACCCCCATTCTTGAAAAAAGGTCATATCCGAAATGTTGACTGCTCTTTTCCTCCAGATGTTGCCTAGTCTGCTGTGTTCTTCCAGTAAACTGTTTGCCTACGCATTCATCTTTAACTGAAGAGCAGCTATTTTATCAAATTTCATGAAATGAGAAATGTCAAGTCAACGTTTCTTTTTGTCAGTCTGTATTTCTCTATTTCTCTATTCCCTATTGTTTTCCATTATCATTATTGTTTGTAGTTTTATTCACCCATTGCGTCGTCTTGCAGTAACAATGTATCACACTCAAAAACATACCTCTGCAAAGCCTTGGGTTTTGGAACATTTTTCACTTTCTGGGGATCTCTCTTAAAGTTCATCATTCTGCTTCTGTTCTGGATGTTCTTGCCTTTGATTCCATTGTGTGTTTTAAATCTCTGGGATTGATGTTATCAAGTTCTTGTTTATGGTGTGGAATGCAGTGTAAATGGATTTTTATACCGTTTCTGCAGTGTGACATTCTGCATTCTTTTTCTCATTACTAACAAAAAGGAAATTGGTAGGCACTGCCTGAGCAACTCAGTTGGACTCTCAGACACTACTAGAAAGCGATGATTAGTCGTTTTGACCATTTGTTCAGATTCTGCTTTGAATGCAATCTTTTTAGTGAGCTTGATGGATATCAATGGGGAAAAAAAACACAGCTTTGTTGTCTACAAAATATGGCGGAAACAATTGCAACAGATCTACAAGATTTAGTAGATGTCTCAACTCCAGAGATTTCCAACCAGTGAATTGAAACATTACATATGGATTCAGATTTCCGCCAGGGCCACTCAGCTCCTGACCTCATTAAAGCCTTGGTTCAAACATGGACAAAAGAGCTGAATTCCAGGGGTGAGGTGAGAGTGACAGCCCTTGACATCAAGACTGCATTTGACTAAGTGTGTCATCAAGAAGCCCTAGCACAACTGGCATCAATGTATATCAGGGGGCAAACTCTGGTGGTTGGAGTCATACCTGACACATAGGAAGATGGTCATGGTTGTTGGAGGTCAATCATCTCAGCTCCAGAACAGTTCTGTTGGAGTTCCTCAGGGTAGTGTCCTAGGTCCAACCATCTTCAGCTCCTTCATCAATGACTTTCACTCCATCATAAGGTCAGAAGTGGGAATGTTCGCCGATGATTGCACAATGTTCAGCACCATTCATGACTCCGCAGATACTGAAGCAGTCCATGTTCAAATGCAACAAGATCTGGACAATATCCAGGCTTGGGCTGACAAGTGGTAAGTGACATGCGTGCCACACAAATGCCAGGCTATGACCATCACCAGTAAGAGATAATCTAACCACCGTCCCTTGACATTCAAAGGTGTTACTATCACTGAATCCCCCACTATCAACATCCTGGGCATTATCATTGACCAGAAACTCAACTGGACTCACCACATAAACATAATGGCTACAAGAGCAGATCAGAAGCTAGGAATACTGTGGCAAGAACATCCCTCCTGACTCCTCAAAACCTGTCCACCATCCATAAGGCACAAGTCAGGAGTGTGATGGAATACTGCCCACTTGCCTGGATGAGTGCAGCTCCAACAACACTCAAGAAGCTTCACACCGTCCAGGACAAAGCAGCCCACTTGATTGGCACTATATCCACAAGCATCCACTCCTTCCACCACCGAAGCTCAGCAGCAGCACCGTGTACTATCTACAAGCTACATTGCAGAAATTCAGCAAAGATCCTCAGACAGCACCTTCCAAACCCATGACCACTTCCATCTAGAATGACAAGGGCAGTAGACACCTGGGAGCACCACCACCTCTAAGTTCCCCTCCACTCACCGTCCCACCTTAGAAATATATCGCCATTCCTTCATTGTCGCTGGGTCAAAATCCTGGAATTCCGTCCCTATTAGCATTATGGGTCAACCTACAGCAGGAGGACTGCAGCAGTTCAAGAAGGCAGCTCACCACACCTTGTCAAGGGTAACTAGGGATGAGCAAGAAATGCTGGCCAGCCAGCAATGCCCACATTCCACAAATGAGTAGAGAAAGAAAAGATAGACTTTTATAGCATGGTTACGATTTCACTTTCAGAGAGATATTGACAAATATTGGGGAATGGAATGACTGGGCAAGGCAAAGACTTGGTTAGTTGTCCTCCAATAATCAAAAATATAATATGCCAGGGAAACCTGCAGTTGTTGAAACATCCTTCCAGGTTTAATTTTACCCTCATTTTCTTGAATAAATTGAATTTGTTTCCAAATAATATTTATCCTCTGGAGAAAGATTAGCAAACTATAAAAGAAGCCAGCCTGTTTATGGATGCTGTACAAAATCTCTGTGCCCAAAGATGCAGTATTTTTGGCTCCCAATGAACAACAAAATCAAGTGATTGGACTATGAGTTTAGACATGTTGTCATGGCAGCAAGTGCTCAAATGTGAAAAGCAGATTTACTGTGTGTGAGAGGGGCCAAACGTTTTTAATGAGCAGGCTTGTTAAGTTATTTTACCTTCCAATCATTGCTCCTCCGCACCTATAAAATGAGCAATTTTTAACACATCTGCACAAAGCTCCCAATGGTTCTATAGGTGCAGTCATGACTTACTACTGAAATGAACCACACAGAGCCAGGAGGAACCGAGTCTTGGCCGAGCTATTTGGACTCAACTTGAATAGCAGTACAATTGGCCACGGCTTTCTTTACTGGGGAAGAAATAAATCAGCCAGGGTTCTGGATTTTGGCGGAACATTGTACCTTGTGTGTGCAAGTGAAGCATTCTTCTTGAAACCACCGCCTCCCTCGCCATTTCCCAAAGAGGGATTTTTTTAATACTTTACGGGGGCGAAGAAACATATCCCCGATTACTATCTGGTGACTGTGCTGGGATCTGTGTACGGACAGTAGAATAGGATCGAATTGAGCTTAGCTCTCATGATCTTTGTTGACAATTATCCTGCAATCGCTCACTGACTAAGCTTGACTATTAAAAAGTAGACACATGGTAAGTTCCCAAAGTTGGCTTGTCATCTCGCTGAGCAAGATTCAAAAAAGGAAGTGAGAAAATTTGGTGAAGTTTCTGTTTATGAGGGACATCTGCTTGACCTCATTGTAGTTTGGAAAGCAAATTAAGGGCCTGCTTCCCACTTGTTATAACTCTTCTGTTGTTGAGACATAGTGGCAACAAAAGCCTGATTCAGGCAAGTTGTGTATAGATAGCTGTGTGTACAATGTATACAGATGTACAGGCTCATGTTCTGGTAACAGCACATTCACAAGCCTGGTATCAATCAGCATGAGCTCTTTCATTAAGCTGCTAAAATTTACTCTTTGTAGACCAGCAGCCACTTCATACAGTTAGCTACAGATGAGCTAGGAAGGTAGAAGGAATTACAAAATTGCAGTGGAAAATATTGAGAGGAAAATCTGTATCTTGGTGTCACAATCAAATGACGTAAAAGAAGGCAGGCTGCTGGGAGAAAAGTGCACTAGAATGAGGCAGGAAAGTGATTAAGCCATCTTGGTTTATTTTCTCAATCTTCAGTGGTTAGGCAGTTAAAGGGAAGAGGGTGAGTCGGATGTGTGTGCTAACTTGCAGCCAGTGGCTGTTGTAAGTGGTGGCTTGGCAGGGAGGATGGAACCACTCAGAATGGAAGGAACACACAGGAGCTGGTGTTAACGTGCCTGGCACAGTAGGGCTGTTCCACTTTAGTACCACTCCAGACTTGGCACCTAAATGTACACAACAAGGAAGGTGAGAGCCTGAAAGAGCTGAGCAAAGCCATTTGCTATCAATATCATTTACCGCAGGCTGCATGACCTCCAGTGAGGAGGAGCATCAAAGAGGAAGACATCGTCAGTGGGACAACAGCGACCAGAATGGCAGCAGAATGAGGGCAGGGAGGATGGCACAGAGGGACACACAACCAGCTTCTTACATGCAGCTAACAATGCCAATCAAACAGTGTCTACTGCAGATGTTGGCACAGCAGTGTTATCTGAGCTTGCCTCTCCAGACAGTCACTAAACTAATTATGCATCATGATAGATGATGATTGAACTCTCAGGAGAGGAGTGAGCACACAGTACATGTTGTGTTGAAAGTAACCCTGGCACTGATGTCCTATGCTTCAGGATCATTCCATAGATCATCTGAGGACATCTCTAAGACCCCACTGTCTGCACCTTATTGTTGCATCATATAGTCATGACTCAGAAATTCAAGAAAGCCAGCACGTGCGTGTTTGTACAAACCTGGACAATCAGGTTGAGGAGGCTGCATGATTTGAGGCTGGATCTCTCTATGTGAAAGCAGTCATGGACTGCATGCATATTAATTCAAGATTTTCATTGAGCAGGAAGCAAGCTTATCACCATAAAGACTTCTACTGGCTCAATGTATAACTAGTGGTTACATGGGGTTAGATCTTGTTAGTGGGAGTCAACTTAACATGTACTTGTCTGAAATAAATTGTGTAGCTGCACTATTGATTCTTTGCTTTTTACATATTACTGAACTACTAACAATTTCCAAGCTTCCATGAAGACTGCAAAGACAAGGAGCACTCTCAGTGAGATCATTGCCTGTGCCTTGACATTTGTTCCACTGAAATGGTCAGGACAATCAAGGACATGACAACAGATCAGAAAAGGTGAAAGATGTACTGAATTAATGGACAAATAGTGTTTAAACATGTACGGAGTTTTGTCAGTATTATAACCTCACAATTCACTTCAGACAAGCACACATTAAGGGGACATCCAACAATAGCATCTAACCTCATGCAACCCAACGTCTGAAAACACCTTAAAGCTCCTGAGTGATACTCCTCCAGTGCTGTCAGCTGCTGTGCGACCTGCTGACCTTTCTGGTCTGTAGCTTTGATGAGCATAATGATTGTCCTCTAACTTCCTGAGACCTGGATGATCCAAGATATTGAGGCCATCCCAGAATGCTTGAGAGAAGCATTCCTTCACCCTTCGGGATACTTTAAGTCATCCCTGCTTAACCGAGGGATCCCAGTGATTGGTGATGGGTCTAATGAATTTGTTTCCCTCTCTCACAGACATTGTTCTGCAGAACTCATGGGGGCAGCAATGGAATGCAGATCCTAGTCTATGTCCTGTTATCTCTGGATGATCAGCTGGAGCTGACTTTTCAGAAAGGCTCAAAATGTAATCGTATACTGTGCACTCCCCCAGCCAGAATGCATCAGTTCATTGATGGTTCACGAAACTGCAGCCAGGTATGAAGGACAAATCAATGGCTGCTTAACTACTCTTCTAAGCCAATCCAGACCTACTTGGTTGGTGAGCCATCTCAAGAGAACAGGTTTCCCCTCCATGCTCTGCAGCCTGGAGGAGTATTGTTGAATCTTAACTGAGCTTTCTCCATGTCTTCAATTTGCGCAGTGGCCACGGTTCTCTTACTACTCTCTCTGGGATGCTTCATTATCCTGTACCGAGATTGATTCTTGTGATTTTATGATGACTAACCAGGCACTTCCCCACCTGTCTGCCCGTAATTGACCGACACTGCCAATATTGAGTATAACTTTCACCTCTACCCGTGCGCATTCTCTGTTTACTTTTGGTGCCCACAGCAAGAGTTGCTTCTTTCACAAATATTCAAGCCACAGAATGCCCAAGTTAGTCACTCGGCTGCTAGATAAATATTTGTTGGGATTAATACTAGAAGTCAGTGCATGATTATGGCTCACAGAAACTGGGCTTCTGGAAATGGCTTGAAAAGAGCTTTGTGAAATGTCTCATGTTTCTGTGCAGCTTAAGTAATAAAAGTAGAATTTAGTTAAGATGGAATATACAGTGAATACAGGAACAAGACTGGAAAACCCTGGAGGCAGAATTTTGGTGTCCCTGAGATGATTTGTTTGAAGGGGGGTATACCACAAAGAAACTGTGTTAGGATAGCTGCTGGGCACAATCCCACTGTCAGGAAGGTTTCCCAGAGGTGGCCTTCAGAACAAACCAGCTACCTGCTGAACAGAGGCGTGCAGTTTGCTTATATCATTCAGGCTTCAACTAAGGGTAATTTTGCTGGCAGGGGTTTGCTGTGTACGATGGTCACCAACTCCATGGGGACAGCCTCCCAATCAGGAGCGGCCTGAGACTTCATGCACCAAGGCAGGGGCTGATGCCTGGAAAGGCTGAACCTGCCACGGCCCAAAGACTGGGAGCAGTCCAAGGGAGCTACCAGGTTGTCCACTCTGAAATTTTACTTTACCTATTTGCAAGGATATCTATGTGCTACATAACATTGTGACTAACCTTTGAAAGAACTTCTTTTAAAATGTTGTCTTTCACCGTCCGTCATGAGACACAATGTGATGTATAAGAAGAGAACAGCAGTCAGACGTTGTACTACATGGTCTCCAGTGTCTATATTTAATATTGTTTTCAAATAATTTACCAATTGTTGTTGTATGGTTGGTCGTATTAAACAAAAGAATGCAGTGGATATGATATGCAGCACAGCAACAAGCTATTGAGCCCAACCATTCCACGCCATTCCATTTGAGCTTCCTCCCATTTTCTCTCATTTAAGACTATCATTGTTGTCCTCAATTGCTTCTCCATCATACGTTTTCAAATTTCAGTCAGATTTTGAAGAGTTGTTCTTCCTTGTTCAGTGTTTTCCTCATACCAGCCCTCCTGAGGAATAGTAATTTACAGTGTACTTTGGAAATGTCTTAGTCATTTTGGACGAGAAATTGACCATGTGCAGATTTTGAACTCACTGACCTCGGAGCTACCTGGCATCTTGAAAAGACCACGTATGAACTCCTTTATGAATGCTGCTCGGAATTCACTTTGAACGAAATAATTTTCAATTTCCAGTTTTTATCGTTTTGGTCATTTGTAATGTGTTGCACTTTCACAATTTCATTAGATTGCATGGCATTAATAAATACAGAAATGAGAAACTTTCTTGTAAAATTGTTCTTAAATTTGTTTTTTTTCGTGTGTCTTATGTTGATTTTAGTGGCCTAAAGCAGTCAGTTGATGATTTGTAGCAATTTTCTGATAGTTTGTTGAGTTTGTAGAGAAGCAGCAGTTTAAATCTGTTAACTTAGTGAATTAAATACAGAAAGTATACAACAATGACTATTAGAGATGGTTCACTCAATCCAGAGGGAAGGCAGACTATTGGCGCAGAGTGTGTCAGTCTCTTTAAACTCAAGGGGGCAGCATCCTGCTCTCTCCCTCAAGGTGCTGGAGAACTCTTCACTGGGTCTTCCTCCTCTTCTTCTGGTCCACCTTCCATTCTGGAGCAGCCAGCTCTCTAAGGCCTGCTTGTTGAGAATTCCCTGATGAGAAATCTACTTTCCTTGGGAGCACTTGTTAATATGTTCTGTTTCTGGGGCTGGTGGATTACATTGTGTCAATCAATTGTTTGAATCCTTTTAGCTAATGATCATGATATTGGATGGCCATTGTCCTATTGCCCACCTCCATTTAAAGGTTAGTTTTCATTCCTTCTAAGAACAAAGCATTATCTTCAAATACAATAGGGCTGAGATAAACTGTTGGTGTGCGGTCAATACACAATGTGACCTCTTGTTGCTTGTAATTATTCCCTTTTGATTTCCTGTAGAATTTTGAAAAGTCAAGGACAACTGTAATGGCTGTTAAATGAAATCTCCTGCCATACAGTAAGTACTAGGAACATTCAGTTTTTAAGGGTTGCTAATTTCTAACTCATAAGGATGTTTATTTCTGTTGATTTTAAACAGCTTTTGTGTTGAACATAATTAATGTCATTTTGGGAAGTGCACCTCAGTTGATATTATTTGCATTGAAGTCAAAGAATTATATCAGATATACTGCACAGAAAGAGCCATTCGACCCAGCCTGTCTTACCTGATTTTCCCTTAAAACTAAACGATATAATTCACCCATTCCTTGCACTACCAGGTCTCACATTTTCAATAATCTTTGAGTGAGTAAATTTCCTCTAAATTCTCTATTGAACTTCCTGTTGTTCTAAAAAAAAGTTTCAAGGGATGTGAGTGCTGTAGCTAGGCCAGCAATTACAGCTAATCTCTAGGAACCATCCGTGTATGGCTCAAAAACATTGGAAGGAGCCAGGACGCTCTGTGTTGTCCATGTATTATGGGATATCTGGTGCATACCTTCAATTGTTGGCCACAGATATGTTGAACATGGCTGGAGTGAAAACTTCTTCTGTTGACAGACTCTGCAAGCTAGTGATCGGGCCCTCTGAAAGCAACATGCATGCAGTATATTCTGAAATGGAGGAGGACTGCGAAAGTGGAGAATCCCACTGCTCAGGCTGCTTGACTCTCACCATCATGAGGGAATGTCGTACACTAGTGTAATCTGCAGAAAGTGGCATCAGTCACATACTGGATGCATTTGTGGCTTACGCATTGAAAGGGGACCACACGGATTCCCAGTTGCTCCTTAAAATGAGCCACTATCATAGCAATTAGAAGCAGTTGTGGCCTTGATGACCATTGGGATGGGATTGTCACCCCTTCCTTCTGAATGTAAACCCCCTCCAGCAGATGACATTGTTCAATGATGATGCCCTGGGACATCTTCAGTCTGTGCCTGCATTGTATTTCTAAGAGCCAAGGAATTGTATTTGTCCTTGATGCTTAGAGTGAAATCCTGAAGGGCAGAAATAGGGAGTAAGTTGGTCCAGAAACTGTCACAATGGTCTGGTGAGGCTGGTGGTTTGGTGATGCCAACTTTCTTGGATGAACAATTGTGACAATACTGTCACTTTAAGAGGTTATTTTGTCCTTTTTTTGAAGAAAGGTTGTCAGGCAGTGGAATAGAACTGGCTAATAAAGATGACTTAAGTAAATAACCAGTGATGCCTTGGTTTTTTTTTTAAGTTGGAACAATGGAAGTAGCCTGGGTGTGGCCAGCTCTCACGGGCCAGGCTTTTGAGTTTATTGTTTTAGCTTTAAGGTCAGAAGCTGGTTGGGGGTCTCAAAAGAGTTGGAAACTTCAGTGAGTGTTTCCTAGCTACTACTTTCTCTGAAATTTCTCTTGATATTTGTTTCCTCCTGGTTTGGAGAACATCATATAAGAATCTGTGCCTGAATTTGCCTTTTTGCCAGGGGTTGCGTCTATAGGATATTACTATATTGGAACAGTTAAATAGTAATGGGTACTGTATTTATAATTTGGTTAACGTTTTCCAACAGTTGAGTTATTCTAAATTCTTCTTTCTAACTATAGTGTTTAAGTAAATTGTGTTTTGCTCAGCATCGATTAGTTTGACCAACTGCATCGCATCTGGAACACAGCACTTCACATTTACCTTTAAAGTAAGAAAATGTTAGGGTCTAGGCTACCTGCTTAAAATATTTTGAGGGGGTCAAGTTTGGTCCACAACAGGATGGAAGAGGAAAATGTCCAAGCAGCATGCAGCGACATCATAGTGAAGATGTTTGCATATTTTCAAGAAGGAGTTGGATACAGTTGTTGGGGCGAATAGGATCAGAAAATTTGAGGCAAAAGTGGCAAATGGTACTGAGTTAGATGATCAGCCATGATCATGTTAAATAGCAGTGCAGACTTGAGGGGCTAAATGGCCTACTTCCCACTCCTATTTTCTTTGTTTCTATGCTGGCCTAATGAAAGAAGTGCTGAGATGCCAATACCAAGCAACTACTGATTGTCAGGTCAGAATTGGTGTCGATCAGTTTAGCAGGGAAGAAGATGAGAATTGGAAACTACATAGAAATAAGATGAGTTTAGCTACTAATGAGATGCAAATGCATGGAAATAAGGCAGTTGCTGCTCATTTCCGAGATTCTAAGCTTGCTGTTTAAACCTCAAATGGAAAATTAGAAATTTGTTTCTTGATGTTGGGAAGGAAATTGTTTTTTTTTTATTTGTATTTTCCCGACTTTCTCACCATTGACACGCTGCTCAAGAGAGCAGAAAGTTCTGATCATAGTTAATGTTCTGCAAGAAGGACAGCAATTAATTTGTAGGATAATATTGTCGGTAAATAAGGTAAATGGCCACCTCATCTTCTTTGTATCAGAGATAAAAGGTACTGCAGATGCTGTAGCTGTGGGAGTCAGTGGGCTTGAAATGGACATCTGTCTCTAGGTGGTTGCCCGATAGCTGTGGGAGTCAGTGGGCTTGAAATGGACATCTGTCTCTAGGTGGTTGCTCTAGGTGGACCTCATCTTCTTTGATGGCTTTAGAGTCAGACATCTGAGCCATTAGGACAAACCTCGATAATATTGTTTTTAGGAACATTGATCCCTTCTTTACATGTGTGAAAGAGTCCTTTCCGCCTGCCTATTCATCTCTCTATTTAATTTAATAATTTGAGCTTCACATCAACACATCAATGTTGATCTCTTGAACATTAAAGTAGCTGCAGGTACATCCTACACTTCAGAACTCACAGAAAGAAAGAAAAGTGAAGACACTCGTGTCTTTTAACAAACTTTGCAGCAAGCCTTTTGCAGGGAGCTGTCTTTATATGATAACCATGAAGTGTCGTTTAGAATTTTAACAACGAAATGAAAAACACTATTGCCACTAAACTTCTGTTCAGTATCACTTTGAACAGCTAGCAATCTGGCTGTGGCACATAATTGATAATTAAATCATTATCAGTACTGATTATTGAAAAAAAATCTCTACAACAGCCATATGTATGACCATTTTTCAAAATGAGAAACTTCTTGATCA
The DNA here is from genome assembly GCA_024137785.1 of Ginglymostoma cirratum. Taxonomy (NCBI): domain Eukaryota; kingdom Metazoa; phylum Chordata; class Chondrichthyes; order Orectolobiformes; family Ginglymostomatidae; genus Ginglymostoma; species Ginglymostoma cirratum. The sequence continues at coordinate 17,992,189 of JAHRHZ010000144.1, forward strand.
CGGTCCAACACAAAAAACATCATTAAACTGATGGGAAATAGGGCAGGTGAAGCACAAGCTAGTTAATGTTTATTTTATGTTTTCAAAGTCCGTAGAGGGAAAATATTTTAAAAATGTCTTGAAACTCAGGAAATAAACCAATTAGAGTCAAAAATGTTATAAAAAATTGTGTTCAATCATGATGCATGAATGCAAAGGAAGGTCATTTTAATCATTGTATTTTGAAGTTGAAAAGAAAGACTGGCTGAAAGGATGAATGGGCCATAACAGAAGAAGTAAAAGAGCGAAGCAAAAATATGTAATTATATCTTTGAAGCTTGTTCCGCACTTCAGCACTGTATCAGTTGCATATTAGGTGGAATTTAATGTCCCCAATGCATCCCATCATGGTGAGCTAGGAGACTGATGGAGCTTTTAAATGGAGCAGGAGGATGCCGAATGGGGATCCGGCTGCTTCCACCTCCACTTGATTAAATCATGGCTGGTCTTCCTGACCAGATGTTTAATTGCTTTAACAAACAGTAGGTGGGAGACTCATCATGTGGGAAAACCAAAAGCAAATGTTGTCGAGTTTGTGTGGGCTCTTGGGGCTGGGGGATGGGCCCGGCTGAGATGTGGTGGTGGGAGGTCGGTGAGATCATACCCTCATTCAAATGCATTTAGTTTCTGTTTGAGCAACTAAATTTTGGGAAGAGTTAGGTGTTAGGCTGTGAGAACCACAAAGCACTGCCCTAACCTCTGACTCACCTCCCCCTCTTTGATGACCCGAACTGAAAGACTTATATCCCAACCTCATATAACTTTGATCTCAGATCCTTCTTTGACCCTGAACCTCTGGTGATCTTTTGTTGTCTAGTTTAAATGCCACTCCTGAGAGTTCATGTTCAAAGCAGACTGGTCAAGGAGAAAGGGAAGTTTTACGATTAGGCTTTTGCAATACTTTATTTATTGCATATTATACTAAATACAATTATATATGGTAATCTGAGAGATACCAGGTTCACAGCATATTGCCCCATTGGTAAGAGACTCTTATCTATGTGCACTTTTCTCATCACTCTAACTTAACCCTGCTCCCACTGCTCTATTTATACCCTGTGGGAAGCAGTTCTGTGACATCACCATAAGGATGCTCCAGGTCTCATAAAGCCTTCACCCAATAAGCAGTTGCATTATTGGCAGCTAACACCATTTTCAGTGCTGTTGCCTTTAATGGGTATCTGCACTCTCTGTGGAAGTGGGGCAGGATAGCCTCAAGTCTGTAATCCCTGAGAGTGGCCACTTAAACGTGCACAAAATGACCAACCATCCCCAAAGGATGCAATGCAGAGATCTCACCCACTCTCCGGCTGGTTGAGACCCTCTTGGATTCAATTCTGGAAATGATAATTCTGTCTATTAAGTGTATTATCCAACCCTCAAAATATTGAACTCCCCCCCCACCAACTGCAGGTTCCATTTCTCAGGATCTCCCATCCCATTCTCCGGCTCAAGACCACAAGGGTCAGCAGTCCATGGAGCTAATGGTCATTTTGTGCACGTTTAAGTGGCCACTCTCAGGGATTACAGACTTGAGGCTATCCTGCCCCACTAGTGTTATAATTGCTAGACTATTAATATGGAGACTCAGGTAGTGTTCTGGGGACCTGGCTTCAAATCCTGTCACAGCAGATGATGGATTTGAATTCAATAATAAAAAAAATTGGAATAAAGAATCTAATGGTGACAATGAAATCATTGTTGGGAAAATTCATCTGGTACACTAATGTCCTTGAATGAAGGAAACTGCCACCCTTACCTGGTCTTGCCTACATGTGACTCCATATGCACAGGAAAGTGGTTGACTTTTAATAGTTAGGAACAGGCAATAAATGCAGACCCAGCCTGAGACATCCATATCCCATGAAGGAATGAAAAAGCAGTCTGACTTTTCTTCCTTCTCTTCATCTTCAAGGTAACAAGAGCATTTTATCTGTTGTTTAGGATCAGTTTCTGTTGATCCTCTTTATATCTCACTTGGCTTCTCCATACTCGCTCATGATCGATCAGAGCGATCCCACACTGCTCCTTTATCTGTCATTGAGTTGTTACTGAAATCCATTAAAGTACAGGCTGTAATATTAAATTGGTTTTTATCCATTTTAATCCAGAAACAGCTAACCATAAATCCACCTTACTATTTCCATGAATACTTTTCCCAATCCTTAGTAAATAATAATATGAGTGCTAGAGATTTCAGGAAGTGTCTTCTAGATGTACATACAGAGCCTCTTAAACAGGCTCTCAGTGCTAGCTGGATCCCTCCTTTTGCATCGGCGACCCATTCTCCTGCTTAGTTGCCATTTTTAATTCTTAGGAAGAGGCTTGATACTTCTGAATGATGAAGTAACAGAGCTGGCTTTGGCATGGAGTACAAGTGAAGTAACTCATTCATTTGTTGAAATTGTGTTGGATTTGGTAATCTGAAAAACAATACTTGTCTAAACTATTTTGTAGGGCTACCCACTAAATTGAAAATAAAAAAACACTTTTCACATGCGAGATGAGTGAAAAAAATCCCAAATCTAAAATCAAAATCATGAAAGATTAAACCATGCCAGAAGGCCTATCAGTTCTGAAGATATTGTCAATGCAGTCAAAGATGTAAACTGATCCCATTCTGACATTTTCTGATAATGCCTTCTGTACTCTGATGTAATATGGTGCACAATGCTGAACTCGTTGGCCTGCTCAATAAACTTATAGGTCTAGCAATGACATATGAGATGTCGAAAGATTCTTCACACGAAGGGAGTAAAATTTAGAATGTGAGCAGACATGAGTTACCCGATACAAAACTGTGTTTCATGTTTGCGTACTCTCCAGTCATACAGATGCCTGGTGACTGGCAGGTAAATGCGATTTTCTGCAAGACACAACACTAGTGAGTTGAATAGAGTATGGTCATTGAGCAGACAGAAGGCCAACTCTCAATGGAATGTTTACAGGTCAAAAGGGGCCTATTTGGGCCACCTGCAAGAGCAACTCTGCTATTTCCCATCCTTTGCCCAGTCACACTCACACTGTCTTCTCTTCAGCTGCTTTTTCAGTTCCCTTTTCATCGGCGTAATTGAATATTCTCCCATTACACACACAGATAATGTGTCCCATGACTCCTGTTATATACTTATGCAAGGCATATTTCCTTAAAAAGTTATAAAATCATTTTCAAGCTTCCTTTTTCTTAGCTCAACCTGCCCCAAATTCTAACTTCAACCCTTGCTGAGATTCTTAGCTTAAAACAATGAAGTTCAACCTTGGCAACACAAAATATGCTGGACTCACTACAGCTCCCAGTTTAAGGGAGTTGATGGGCACAATAGCATTATTGCTATACTGTTTAATCCAAGCACCCCAGGTAATATCCTGGAGACCTGGGTTCAAATGCCACAATGGAGATTGGTGGAATTTGAATTCAATAAAAAGTCTGGAAATAAGAATCTAATAATGACCAGGAAACTGGTGTTGGTGAAAAACCCATTGACTCGCTAATGTCCTTTCAGGACGGAAAGCATTATCTTTATCTAGTCTATGGCAGTGTGGTTGAATCTTAACTGCCCTCTGGGCAATTAGGGTTAGGCAATAAATGCTGGTTTAGTCAGTGAAGCCCACATCCTACAAATGCAAGAAAAAGATTAACGTGCAAGCTCTAGTCCTGTACCACTGGGATCTACAATAACTATAATATAATATAAAATACAATATCGAGAGCCATTTCTTTGTAAATGTCTTCCCCTCTGTCTAGAAGTGGTGAGTGACATGAGGGCAAGGTCTTTCATCCTCATTAATACTGAGCACCTATGGCTCGATCAATAAAGAGTAGGTCCGTGGGTAACCAATCAACCCAAAGAAGCTGCACATGTGCTGGAGATAGCATGATGCTTGTAATTCTGATGAGCTTCTCCTTCTTTCAGTCTCCCTCACCAATTGCCTCTGACAAACCTGCCTGCGGTTCCACACATTTTGACAAACCATCATTGACGGTCAAGACCATGGTGTCACCCTTTGCCAATCCTTATAAAAACAAAATGCTGCAGATGCTGGAAATCCAAAACAAACTCAAAAAATGCAGGAGAAACTCAACAGGTCTGGCAGCATCGGTAGAAGGAGGAGCAGAGTAAATGTTTCGAGTCCAGAATGATTCTTCTACAGAACTGGGTTTTGGATATTCTGTTTAGTTCTGCACAAATCATACTAGACTCGAAACGTTAAATCTATCACTCTCTTCAAAAATGCTGCCAGGCCCGTTAAGTTTTGTCGCATTCTCTGTGTTTGTTCGGGACATTTCTTCCTTCAGCAGTTCCAGACATGTTGGTGATGTGCTTACCCGATTGTGTAAAATTAGACGGAGAACGCACTGAGATGAAAGTCGTTGAGCTGACGGAGGCTGCAGATGAAAGCTTTGTCAAGTGTAGCCTCTTAGAATTGTGTCGTGTTCTCCTCTGAGATGGAAATGAGTGTCTTCTTTGCTAGGACCTTCTTGATGGGCGTTTTGCTCGGTCTCACTCTTACTTTCGTCATTCACAGGATGAGGATGTCATTGGCTAAGGCCAGCATTTATTGCTCATCCCAGAGGGCAGTTAAAGGTCAACCAGATTGCTGTGGGTCTGGAGTCACATGTAGTCCAGACCAGGTAAGGATGGCATTAGTGAACCAGATAGGTTTTTCCGACAAATGACAATGAATTCATGGCCTTCATTCAATTCTTTTTTTCAGATTTCTCTTAGTGAGTTCAAATTCCACCATTTGCCTTGGTGAAAATTAATTGGGTCTCTGGATTAACAGTCCAGTGGTAATATCACTTGGCCATGGCCTCCTGGTACTTAGAACCTGCAGAAGTGAAGAGAGGAAATTATTAGTGTAAGAGAGGGAAAAGCTTGCGCAGGTTCAGAGACAAAAAAAAACTGCAGATGCTGGAATCCAAGGTAGACAAACAGGAGGCTGGAAGGACACAGCAAGCCAGGCAGCATCTGGAGGAAAGGAGCAGTCAATGTTTCGGGTATAACCCTTCATCAGGACTGTTATTCCTTGTGATGCCACAAGTCAGCTTCAAAGAATGAATTGTCTTTCATTTAATCTGCAGCTCTCTTTTTAAAATTATTGTTTCCACGTGACTGCAGGGTTCTCATGATAGAAATAAGTACACATAGTGGGTTGATCAAAATACTAGATTCTTAAATAGAACATGTTAAACTATGTTTAAGACAGTTTAAAGTATATTGTAAGTCATATAGTATATTACTACATGTCGACTCAAGTCCTGGTTAAATTCTGGAGTTTTTGTAATTCACTTGTGACACATGGGCATGGTTCGTTAGGCCAGCATTTGGTGAGCTGTCTTCTTGAACTGCGGGAGTGCAAGTGCTGTAGGTGGACCCACAAAACCGTTAGGGAGCGAATTCCACGATTTTGACCCAGCAACAGTGAAGGAACGCGATACATATCCAGCTCAGGACGGTGAGTGGCTTGGAGGGGAACTTGCATGCAGTGGTGTTCCCATGTAGCTGCTGCCTTTGTCCTTCTAGAGAAAAAAATGATATTCATTGTATTGGAAGGTGTTGTCCAAGGATCTTAGTCAAATTTCTGCAGTGCATCTTGTAGATAGTATACACTGCTGCTACTGAGCATCGGTGTGGAGGAAGTGGATGCTTGTGGATGTGGTTTTATTGGATTATGCTATTTTTGAATCCATGAGTTGTGTCTCGTCTGGATACAAGATCAATTTAATTTTCTTATGATAATACCAATATTCCAATACCCTGAATAATCTACTTCATTCTCTTGACAGAGTACTCAATACAGCCATAAGTGATAGTAACAACAGAAGGTTCTTCCATGGTTCAATTAAATCATGGCTGTCTTCCCAACATTTTCCTAAAGTTTGAATATCAAAAATCTGTTATGTTCTTTTATAATTATCCTCTGATCGAACACTTAATTTCTGTTTGTGAAAAAAAATCAAACATTTATCACCCTTTGTGCGCAGAGGTCTTTCCTAATTTTACTCCTGAGAGGTTCGGCTCTAATTTTTAAACAATGTTTTCGTGTATTTGGAATATGAGAAAATCATTTATAGATGGAGTAGTGTCTTAAATTTTATTTCATGTTGGATGTTTTCATTATTAATTTAATTCAGGCAAAAGAAATTTGCATTTATACAGTACCTTTAAAATAGGAAGAACATTGAAAGACACTTCAGAAGCACAAAACAAATAGGGATGCCAATCTCAATCAAAAAATATTCTGCACAATAAAAATATTGGCTGAAAAAGTTGGTTAAAGGAGACTCTCAAAGGAATGATGAAGTAATTTATAAAGTGAACTCTAATATGCAGCGTTTTGTTTTTGACAGCTTCTAATGGCAGCCAAAAACATTGTTGCTGTCAGAATGTGGCAACAAGGTAACTGAACAATTTTAAAGCACGTTTACTAAAATGTAACCAGGGCCCTCCTTAACGATTAATAAAGTGTTAATGACAGTTTATTACTGTCCCTCAGGCAGGTTGCATTCTTGGCACAACTGGCAACTGCAATAAAATGGAAAACAAGAGCTTATTTTCTTCCTTAGTTATGGTCATTCCAAATCAGAGTAATTGACTGTATGGAACAGGACAGGACAAAGTGAATATGTGACAAGTATTTCTTGTTTCTATGGTCATTATGGTGTGAGAGTGTTTGGGCTATGATGCTGCTTTGCTGTTAATGACAATTTTCTCATGTACCACACCACCCCTCACCCCTGCACCACTCTTAGACTTTGTAAAGTGCTGTATCACTCTCAGAGATGTAGATCAGCTCTCTACAAGTGTTGCCAGTGGGACATCAGGGATGCCAGTTCACAACTGGGAGTCCTTATGCTTCAGGTAGTAAGCTTCAAAGATTTTGGAAAGGTTTTTCCTGGATCTTCTGAGCAACTGGCCTGAATGAATCCAGCAATTTCAGTTTGAGCTTATTATCAGTTGTATACTATCGTTGTTTCTGATGTGAACAACTCTCATTGCCAACTAACTGCAATGTAAAAGCTGCAAGTGCGGAATGACAGAAAGTAGTGGTTTTGTGCCAATGTTCCAATATGCAAAAAAATCTGTGGAACCATATATTTTTTAAAAGTCAATTGATCAAGAAAAATAATGTTTTCTTTTGTATGCGGGGAATGGCAGTGTCTTCAACAAAATTGCACAACAGAAGTAAGGAAGACTATCTGAACAATGACCCATTTGTAACTTTTAATAGGATCCCTCTAGTTTAGTCGTAGTTTGATGAAACAAAGCATCAATCCTGACACTGATGTTTTCCATATTTATCTCAGTGACAAGATGAACTGAACTTAGACATTCAATAATGTGTGAAAACAAATTGTTCAGAATCTAAATGACATGCATGCCTTGCACTGAAACTCAGATGTTTGTTAATATTGATGACATAGCACTGCTAATACAAACATCAATGGTACATGAAACAAGTTAGAGGTGCGCAGAGACCTGGACATAATGGAAAGCAATGTCCAGACCCTGTGCCTTCCACACCAATCCAAAGAAGGCAGTTTACAGAATACCCACAGTATGGAGCAGGCCATTCATCCCATCAAATTGACACAACCCCTCTGAAGAGCATCCTACTTAGACTACACTAACCCCGCATTTCCCAAGGCTAATTCATCTAGCTTGCAAACTATGGGCAATTGAGCATAGCCAATCCACTTAACTTTCACATCTTTGGACTGTGGGAGGAAACCACAACTCCCGGAGGAAACCTGCACAGACATGGGGAGATTGTGCAAAAACCACGCAAACAGTCAGCCGAGGCTGGAATCAAACCCAAGTCCCTACTCCAAAACCTTACATGTCCCTGGTGCTGTGAGGTAGCAGTGCTAACAACTGAGCCACCGTGATAAGCCACAGTCCTACCAGCATTCCATCTGAACAGTAATGCCAATGGGAAGAAAGATCAAACATATGAATTAGGAGCAGGGTAGGCCATTTATTGTGGACTCAGCTAAAATGCCCTGTCTGCCCTGATAGCCCTTGATTCCCTTCTTAATCAAGAATCCACCCCAACTGACTTAAAAATATTCAGTCACCTGCCTCCACTGTTCTCTGGGGAGCAAAATTCTGAAACTAACGTCTGAAAGAAAACATTTTATCAAATTTTTTTTTAGCAAAAATCATCTCCATTTTAAAAGCGAGTCACATTATTTTTAAACTGTGTCCTCTATCCGAATCAGTCCTACAAGGGGAAACAAGCTCTCAGCATCCACCCTGTCAATTCCCCTCAGGATTTTACATATTTCAGTAAGATTACATCTCTCATTCCTCTTTACTTTAATGGATACCGGCCACACAAGTAAGGAGATCAAAACTGTACACAAGACTCCAAATGTGGTCTCACAAACACCGTGTACAATTGTAGCAAAACTTCTCTCCTTCGTTATTTTACTTCTCTTGAGGAACGCAAGTGAATTAGTCAAACAGGATTTCCCTTTCATAATACTGTGTTGGCTCTGCCTAATTGAACTAATTTTTCTAAGCAGACCGTTATAATCTCTTTAATAATACAGTATAACCAATCCTCTATGATGATAGGCTAATTGGATTGCAGTTATCTGCTTTCTGTCTCTTTCCTTTCTTGAGTAGAGGAATTCTAGCATTATTTTTTCCCACAATCTGATGGAATCTTTCCAGAATCAATGATACTTGGGAAAATTACATCTGTCTATTTCTGGAGGCCACTTATGTTAGAACACTTATGTTAGAAGTTGATGAGGTCCAAATCACTTGTCAGTCTTTATTGCTAATACTTTTTCACAGGACCCCATTCCCTTTGCAGGAAGAAATCTACCCTTGATCCCAATCCAAAATACTTGCTGTTTAGGTCTTGCCGAGGTCTCTTATCCATTGCCTTCAGCTCACTGGTACAGGCCAAAGCACAAACATCAATGTTAGAACTGGTCGTGAGTCACGCTGAGGAAGTATAGCCAGAACATTTGCATTGTAACATTGGTTCTAATTTACTCTTCTACAGATCCTGCTCTGCCTATGACCCTGTTGCTATCCAACGCTATTCATGTCCATGCAACTCAATAAAGACAGTGTTAGAGATTTTTTACTTTATTCGTTCATATGATGTGGGCATCACTGCAAGGCCAGAATTTATTGCTCATCCCTAATTGTCCTTGAACTGAGAGGATTCCGAGGCCATTTCAGAGGGCAGTTAAGACACAACCACATTGCTGTTGATTTGGAATCACATGAAAGCCAGACAGGGCGAGGGTAACTGATTTGCTTCCTCAAAGGATAGTAGTGAATCATATAGGTTTTTACAACAATTGGTGGTAGCTTCATAGTCACCATCACTGAGATTGTTTTTGTATTCCAGATTTATCAATTTAATCTAAATTCTATTAGCTTTCCAGTGGGATTTGAACTCATGACTCTCAAGCACTGATCTGGGCATCAGGTTTACTGGTCCAGTGATTTGTTGCTCAAATCAATTGATTCTCTGTGTTATTCCACATTGCTTTCCAACTGCTGCAATGCCATTGTGATCTATTGAATATAGAAAAAGTCACGAGAGAAAAAAACAAATTTCTACATACTAAGCCTTCTAAAACCTGCCAATAAAATGGTTAAAATTGTATGAACCATTCTGGGAAACAGCAGCTGATATTCACGTAACTGATATTAACTGAATAACCAGTTCGATTGGAAATGAAATGGGCATGTGGCAAAGATAAACAAACAACCTTGTGACCGCATCAACAGCAGAGGTGCCTGGCTTTGACCTCCCTCAAAGACTGTGGAACTGTTCAACCAAATCTGCATGGAAGTGAGGAGTCATGCAGCCATCCGCCCCATAGTGGAAGACGAGGAGCAAAACAAAGTGTGATTGTGGCCAGGAATCACATACCGTGGAACACAGCCTCTCAACCTGCCCACAAAGGTCTGCTAAACATTTCTCTAATCAACATGTCAGAAAAATATCAAATGGGCAGTCAAACTGGATAACAAGGTGTGGGGCTGGATGAACACAGCAGGCCAAGCAGCATCATAGGAGCAGGAAAACTTGACGTTTCGGGCCTAGACCCTGATGAAGGGTCTAGGCC
>JAHRHZ010000144.1:18002729-18022885 GCA_024137785.1 Ginglymostoma cirratum
GGGCCTAGACCCTGATGAAGGGTCTAGGCCCGAAACGTCAAGTTTTCCTGCTCCTATGATGCTGCTTGGCCTGCTGTGTTCATCCAGCCCCACGCCTTGTTATCTCGGACTCTCCAGCATCTGCAGTTCCTTTTATCTCTGAGTCAAACTGGATATAAGCTTCCCCATCATAACACAGCAGTTGAAAGCCTTTAACTCTGTCCTGTCAAAGATCATGGTAAACTTAAAATTAAGGTAGTTCCATTTCTGGAGGGAATGGTTGGAGTACTTTACAGAAACATTTAACTTTTGATCAAGCCTTTTATTAAGATATTATGACTTGCCTCTCACACATAGGACCACGCATTACTAAATACTAAAAAATGGAGGATAAAAAATGTAGACAAACTAGGGAATTGTGTAAAATGCATAGAATAATAATCATACAGGATTTTCAACTAGCCATATATTAATTGGACAAAAGAGTTACATAAAAAGGAAAAGAAAATAGAGTTCCTACAAGCCCAAAAAGGGTAGACTGCTATTGTATGTAATAATGGCAAATGAACCAGAGTTGGTAAGAGACGTAGATATATGGAACATCTATGAAATAATAGGCTTTAGATAACATTTGAAAAGGACCTATGTAATATTAAAAAAATTACCTGATTGGAGAGAGGCTCATTGAGAGGTAGTTCAGGCAATTGAAAGCTTTAAAATGGATAAAATATTGAATAGGCTACCTTTACTTTCAGTTGATAAGAATCAGAACCAGATGAGATGCATCCAAGAATACTGATGGAAGTAAAAGTGGGAATTGCAGAAGCACTGGCCATAATTTTCCATTCATCCTTAGACTCGGTGATGGTGCCAGAGGGCTGGAGAATTTGCAAATGGCAAACCCTTGGACAAAGAATGGTGTAAAGATAAGCCCAAAAATTATGGTCAGTCAGTTTAATTTCAATGGTTAACAAGCATCTAAAAATGATAATTTAGGGAAAAAAATTTCTTTGGTCAAATGTGAGGTAAATAAGGAAAATCACTATAAATTTGTAAGGGGTACATTGAGTAAATTATTTGAATTTTTTGGTGAGGTGATAGAGAGTGTTGATGAGGGCAATTTGGTTGTAGTGTTGTATATAGATTTCCAAAAGGCTTTGGACAAAGCGTCACGTAACAGACTCGTGAGCAAAGTTAGAATTCATGTAATAAAAGGGACCATGGCAACATAGATATGAAATCGCTGAATGGTAAGGAAGAAAGAATAGTGATTGATAGCTATTCTCTTGGACTGGAGGAAGGTTTGTAGTGGTGTTCAGTGTTAGGACCCTTTCTGTTCCTGACATATAATGTGAACTTTCATAAGAAGAGTGTATAATTTGAAATGGGAAAAGATAGGCTGCTGAAAGTGGCAAATGGCAGGTAAGATTTAATACAGAGAATTGATTCCCTCGGTAGAAATTACATACAGAAACAGCATAAAATAAAGGAAATAATTTGAAATAGGGTGCAGGATGGGAAGGGCATTGGTATACATATGCATTAATCATTACGGTTGGCAGAACAAGTCCAAAAAGTGGTTAATCAAGGATACAGTGTCCTAACACTTAGCAATGCAGTTATTGAATACAAAAGTAAGAAAGTGAGTTTAAATGGTTGAGGGAAATTGGTGGCTTGGCAGTAATAACTGTAGACCAGAATCCCAGTGACCTGGGCTAATATTTTCAACGCATGGACTCAAATCCCACGACAGTAACTTCAATTCAATTAATGAAATCTGGAATTCAAAATGTCATGATAATGATCTAAGAATCAATCACTCATCAGGAATTAATTTACCCTGTGGGTTAGTTTATGTATAACATATTGCAATGTATATGCAGTGGACATAACATCAAACCAAATGAATTCTCTGCGCAGCTCAAAGATCCATAAAAGATTTACTGCCAAGTGGAGTTGCAATATATTATGCACACAGCACATTGAGTCCTGAAATGTGAACTTTTTTTTAAAGACAACTCGTAACAAAAAGGAAGGGCTGAATTTTACATGTTTTTGGCTAGAGAGTCAGTTTCATTGCAATTCATTGAAAGGTTGTCTCTGTGAGGTCTAGCGGGTTCTCATTGCAGCTAATCAAAGTCACCTCATTAACAACCTACTCCTATGATGCTAGTTTTGTCCAATTTTAGCCCCCTTCTGCCACATGCCATACATTGAACAATTGGCCACAGCTGAGACATGCTGCAATGGCTTGGCAAAACAGGCACCGGTGCCAGCTTTAAAAGGCGTTGTGCAACCAGACAAGAGTTGCCCAGGATGGTTCATGACACTCGCCCTGGACGTGGCACACAAGGAAAATTTGGTGCCCCGCTTTGTGGGCAAGGACGTGGAGATCCTAGTGGGTGGTACGGATAGCCTGGGAATTTCTTTCCTGGCAGTGCCAGAGGCTGAGGAGCGGCCTTATAGAGGTTTATGAAGTCATGAGGTGTATGGATAGGGTGAATAGTCGAGGTCTTTTCCCCAGGGTATGGGGGTCTGAAACTAGAGGTCATAGATTTAAGGTGAGAGGGGAAAGATTTAAAAGGGACCTGAGGAGCAACATTTCCACACAGAGGGTGGCGCGTGTATGGAGCAAGCTGCCAGAGAAAGCATTTGAGGTAGGCAAAATTACAACATTTAAAAGACATTTGGACAGGTACATGAATAGGAAAGATTTAGAGGAATATTAGCCAAATGCAGGCAAATAGGACTAGTTCAGTTTGGATGCCTGGTTAGCATGGAGGAGTTGGACCAATAGGTCTGTTTCCATGCTGTATGACCCTGTAACTCTCTAACTCTATGTTCTTATCTAGGCCAGCAGAGGAGGCCATAGCACCAGACGATGGCGGCCAGGTCTGAGATTGTCTCCTAGATCAATGAAGTCTCAGCCATCTAACTGGAATGCTCAGCACTGCCAGTGTATGTGCCAACATCTCCTCACCAATACCTCACATTCTATCTCTGCTACTGTGCCCACCTCCAATCAAGGTTCATACTTTACTACTCTCACTATTGCCTCCAACATTTTCTCACATTCACAGTCATTCAACTCAACCCTTGATAGCACTAATCCTGCATTCTTTACGCGCTGTCTACTCACTCACTCAGGACACCAGTGGTTAGCACTGCTTCCTCACCAGATCCAGGGGCCTGCTTTCGATTCCACCCTCGGGCGACTGTCTGTGTAGAGTTTGTACATTCTCCATGTGTCGGCGTGGGTTTCCTCCGGGTGCTCTGGTTTCCTCCCACAGTCTAAAGATGTGCAGGTTAGGTCGATTGGCCATGCTAAATTGCCCGTAGTGTCTAGTGATGTATACATTAGACGGATTGCCATGGGATAACAGGGTTACAGGGTGGGGGGTAGATCTGCAAAGGATGCTCTTTGAATGGTCAATGCAGACCCAATGGGCCGAATGGCCTGCTTCTACACTATAGGGATGCCATATGGAAAAAAATCTGGCTTCCCACCTGCACCAACAGCAACAGCCTTGCTACTCACTCTCACTTCCCTTATTACCTACTTCTTTCTCTCAGTGAAGGAACAAATACAACCACAGTAGGGCAGAAAGCATGGTAGCTTGCCAGACTTTCAGTTTTTCACGTCTTTTTGAAAAAAAGAAAATCCTGACTCTGACCACCCCGAGCAACTGTTTACCCGTGTCCATGTTCCTGGACTGGTATCAGAGGTTAGACTTGACTTACCATGCTGTAAGCCGCTGACTAAGCTATTTCCTTTGACTTGACTGAGGATTGCTACCAACATTGACATGTTTGTCTCTGTGCTGTACAGCAGGACAATATTACAGAATTGCGAACCTGGCTGAGAAGAGTAAGGCAAGGCAAAGTGAGAAAGTGTAGGGATGCAGCATTTGCACGATTGTTACTGACGCAACCCAAGGTGCAATACTGGAGTAGAATACTCAAGAGACTTGATACCATCTGGGATAAAGCAGCCCACTTGATTGTCACCACAGCCACAAATATCCATTCCCTCCTCCACCAAGGCTCAGTAGCAGCAACATGTCCTATTTTCACAAGATGTACTGAAGATATTCACCAAAGATCCTGAGACAGCACCTTTCAACATAGGACCACTTCCACGTAGAAGGGCAAAGGCAGCAGATGCATGGGAACACAATCACCCTCATGTTCCTCACCAAATCACTCACCATCTTCACCTTGTCATTAGGACAAAATCCTGGAATTCTTTCCCTATCAGCATTGTGGGTCAACCTGCACCAAATGGACTATAGTGGTTCAAGAAGGTATCTCACCACCACCTTCTCAAAAGCAGCTAGGGGTCAGTAACAAATGCTAGCCTAGCCATTGATACCCACAAGTGAATTTTAAACAAAGTGGGCTTGAAGTGGATTGCAAATGTGTCATGGGGATTTTTCAAGGCTGACACATATGATACCAATGTCCATGGATCTGGGATGCATCTGGCTGCTGCATGTGGATCATGTCCTGAATTGTTGATGCCTCATCTTGAACATGAAGTCTCTTTGCAGCCAGTGGTGAGCTGAAGTTCAGGTACTCACTCTGAATTCCACATGGAGAATTTTGTGGCTAGTTTGCTTGCAGTGGTTTGGAAGAAAGAGGCTGAATATTAGTGAGGCAAGATGTGCAGTAAATAAGGTTGTTAATAGGCAATAATCCCCTAATAGGCAAATCATTGCTGCCAAGTGATAATTACATCTTAACGCCTGGGACTTAGTAAAAAATGCTAAGACTGGTTTCTGATGTTGAAATAGGCATCATTGAACTTCTCATGGGAACCTATCACATTTCATACCACAGCCCATGTCATTTAAGCCCCTAAAAGATTCCATCTAACATTTCAGTAAGGTTATCATAAAACGATCATTAATCGCCACTCTTAACCATTCTGGGCTACGTGTAACTCCAGATCTTCAGAAATGCGTTTGACTCTTAACTGCTCCTGAAATGGTCTGGCAAGCCATTCGGTTCAAAGGCAGTTACAGATGTAGCAAGAAATACTGGCCTTACTGGTGTTGCACACACCTGATGATTGAATAAAGAAAGAAACACTTCCAGGAAACATTGTTTCCATCTCAACTAGATTATTGTGTCCATTCCTGGGCATCACACTTTAGGAAGGATGTAATGGCATTGCAGAAGATGTAGAATGGATTCATGATAATCATTCCAGGGATGCGGAACTTTAATGGAATCGATAGACTGGAGAAGTTAGGGTTGTTTTCCTTGGAGAAAAGAAGGCTAAGAGGAGATTTGATAGAGGTTCTTAAGTCACGTGGGACGGTATTGGTGTGGACAGAGTTAAGGAGAACTGCAGTTACTGACAGAAAGATCGAGAACGTGGGCAAGGGAATTGGCAAAAGAAATAATGGTGACATAAAGAACAACATCTTCAGGCAGTGGGTGCTTAAAATCCTAAAATGCCGGTGTGAGAGCGTAGTGGAGGCAGGTGCAATTGAGTCATTGGATTAGTAATTGAAAAGGAAGTGTATGCGGGGCCATGGGGAGAAGGGGGAAAGAATTGCAATATGTAAACAGCTCCTTCAGAGAGCTGAAACAGAAATCACTGGCTGAATGACTTCCTTCTGGGCTATGGCCATTCTATGACTCTATAAGCCTAGTCAAAACAGAATAAAATTTCTGATCTGGATGGATTGCATCCAAGTCTTTTGAGAGAATCTAGGAAAGAGCTAGAAAAGGCATTGCTATGTATGTGTACACGTTCACTAAAAAGTGTGGGCGCCAAAGGACTTCCAGTTGCCTATGCAACATTGATAGTTACAAAGCTCAGTGGTGGGAAAATAATAAAATGATCTCTGAAGGAAAGAATCAAAGAATATTTAGATATGAGAAATATGATGAATAATCAACTGGTGTCTCTTCTTTCAAGAAGAGTCTGACAATGTGCAGCACAGTAAGGGACATGAAAATCATGAAGGGTTTTGACATCAAATAAAATGGTTGGTCCTGTGGGGAATAAGGTAACGATATATCATCAACCTAAGATTGACACCAGCAAATCCAAAATGGAATTCAGAAAAAATATCACCCACAGAGAGGTGGGAATGTGAGCTTGCTGTGAAAGGGTGTGGTTGAAGCAAAAGTATCAATGAATTGAAGGGAAAATTAGACAAGCCTATGAGGGATGAGATGGTAGTTCTTGATGAGAAAAAAATGGAGAGGTTCAAGTGGAGCTTAAACACCAGCATGGGCTAGTTGAGTTGAATGATCAGTTTTGTTGTAATCCTATGACCTGACACAATATTGACAGCAGGTATATTTTCCATACTGACATTATGTTCAACTCAATAACTCTTTAAAATCAACAGAAATAAACAACAATAGCAAAGAAAAGGAAGTTTCTGGAGAAACTCAGCACCTGTGGAGAGACAGTTGAAATAAACAACCTTAAGACATAAATTTCCAAATTTAAGAACCATTTTATTAGAAAGTTTTTTATTTCTATCTTTATTAAAGTCATACAATTTAACATTGTCATAAAAATACAACACATTACAAATGATTGATACATTAAAGCCTAGGAATTGAAAATCATCTAGATTAAAGTGTAATCCCAGTAGTATTCCTAAAAGGGTTCTTGTATTGTCTTTTCAAGGTGCCAAATAGCACCAAATAGGTGCCCAAATAGATTGGAAATTGCATATCTGTACATAATCTATTACAATTCCAAAATTAGAAACGTTTACAAAGTACGTTAAAATTACAATGTTTCCTCATGAGAGCCAGAATAGGGAGAAATTTTAACAAGATAGAGCAACTCTTTTAAAATCGCACTGAAAAACTTCCTTGAATGAAAGAAAGTTTTAGGCTACTTTTGCAATTGAGTATCCACATGTTGAATTTTTACATGACTCGTGGTTATGTATCTCATTTCAGCTAGTGAACTAACACTGTAATAATTCACCCTCCTTTAAAAAATGTTCAAAGCATATACATATAATTAAGCTTGTTTTAATATAATTTTATCCCAAAGTGATTTGTATAAGATTTTGTTCTGTGTAAATCATGTATTTATATAAAAAAAGCGTTGTAGTGCCACTTAGTCACTTACAATTTTTTTTACAATAAAGTGTTGTAAAGGTTAGAAATGTTCATATTAAGTATGAAAAAATGTAAAACAGACAAGAGAAACAAGCTGTATAGATGTCTATGTATGCGAAAGTGGACACATTACGTCCGCACAAAGTTAGCACCCAGACTCAAAGTTTAGCACCATTATAACATGCAACTTTAAAAGATTTCAACCTCTTCAACATTTGATTATTGAAAGCAATTAGAAATACAGTGCAAGGTATCTGTTTAACCCTTAACATACTGGGATTGATGGCAGCCTGTAGACTCTGGCTCCGATCAGAGGTATATGTAGGGCCTTGTCTCCATTTCACTTACGTTCCCATTGTAGTTACCATTCTGGTTTGAATCCGTCCTTAAAAACAACCAAAAGTATTTTATGTTCCTTTCCTTAAAAGTATTTGTGTGCATAAATGGAGCAATTGACTAAATATAATCATAGCACATAAACATAAGTTAGATGGGGTTAATTGTCAATTTGAAAGTCAAGCAAATGGAGGGGTATTTTGCGAACAGTACTTAACTTTGGGAATCTCAGCTTAAGATGACTCTAACTGGGTCACCTGTAGTCAATCTCCATTGTTCTGTGATTCACAACAAATCACTTTGAGCAAGCATGGGGCACTTGATGGTAGAGTGCATGGGATACACTTTATTCACACACAGCGCAGATGGAAAGTATACACTTAATAAAAAGTAGCTTCTGGTTTCTCCATCTTCAGAGCTGTTCAACAAGTTCTTGAAATATGCTCTTTGCCTACTACAGAGTTACATTTCACGGATTGGATCTCATGATCCATCTATCTTCAAATCCTTTAAAGTTGTCTATTTACACAAACAGATTTGATTGCTTACTACAGGAAATTTTCAAAAATACAATTTTGGTGTTATGTTTGTTTTTAAATTGTTCAAAGACCAATTTCATTGGACAGTTAGTTATCTCAACATTTTCTCATACGATGTTTAATTATTCCCTCTATGAGTTTTACAGTAGTCATTAACGTCATACATTATTATGACTGATACTGTTATAATCATGTCTCCATCTTGAGGCATCTGATTTTTTTTGCATATAAGAAAGCCTTTTGCTCAAACAATTATACTTAATTGAATCAATTATTCAATTTAATCATTACCCTTTAAGTCATCAATGTATCCAAACAAATTGAAATTCTATACTGGCACAGTGTATTCTGATATCAGGACTGAGGAGTCTGTTAGGGCAGAATACATGGACATTTAATCTGCACATAACTAATACTATAGTTGTAGGTTAAGAAAAAGCATAAGATGTACCTCTGGTTAAAAACACATTTGTAGTATATTGTCTCAGACTTAATCTCTTGGGCAATAGAATAAATACTCTTAATAGTTGCTTACATAATGCAGGAGGCAAGATGCTAAAGCTCTGGACCCACTGTCATCCTGCCTATGTTTTCATGAGAAATAATGAAGGTGCGTACTAAATCCTCAAATTTTTTTATCCTATTGTATCCTTCAAATTGTTAATGTGTTATGTTCTCCTGTAAAATGTTATTTCTGACATGTCAATAGGCACTAGCTTCCATATCTATTTTTGATCTCCCGGGGGCATTGTCGGATTGATCCTTGAAGATTCTCTTCCAC
This sequence comes from Ginglymostoma cirratum, assembly GCA_024137785.1. Lineage (NCBI taxonomy): Eukaryota > Metazoa > Chordata > Chondrichthyes > Orectolobiformes > Ginglymostomatidae > Ginglymostoma > Ginglymostoma cirratum. Next base: position 18,011,466 of record JAHRHZ010000144.1, read on the forward strand.
GTCCGGAACAGTAGCCTTGTAGAATTTAATAAGAAGCGCTAGGCAGGGAAATATGGTTTCTAGTATACTGTCCTTATTGGCACTGCAAATTGCTTACCTTCAGCACATGCCTTGGTACATTCATCCTGTGTATTGAACCTGTTTGCATTGCCATTGCATCCACCATACCAGAACCGTGTGCACGTTTTAGTCTTTACATCATAGTACCACTTAAGGGAAAAATTTCGGCAATTTCCTTCATCCCGACGTAGTTGACATATATCTTTAACTGTGCAAACAAATATAATATAGGGGGATGTTAAACAACTGAGTACAGCATTGCCTAGCTTAGATGGATGAGAAAAGAGAGGGGGAAAACAACTCTCCAACAAGCGAGAACTTAACTGATATTCAACAGCATTACCATCACTGAATCCCCTATTATCAACACTCTGGGGGTTACCATTGATCAAACACTGAACTGCTGTAACCATATAAATACTGTCTCCACAACAGCAACTCAGTCTAGGAATCTTGCAGTGAGGCACTCACCTCCTGACTCCCCGAAGCCTGTCCACCATCGACAAGTCACAAGTCATGAAACTTGCCAAAAATGACAACTAGTGGATTTCTGGTAAGATTCAATCCTCACTCCACCCACCACCAATTCTCAGTTGCTACAATGAGTACCATCTGCAGACACACAACAGAAATTTCTGAAGGCTCCTTAGACAGCACCTTCCAAACCCACAACCACTACCATCTAGAAGGCTAAGGACAGAAGGTACAAAGGAAAGCCATGTACAAGCCACTCACCATCCTAAACTGGAAAAACATTGTTGTTCCTTCACGTCACTGGGTCTAAATCCTGGAATTCCATCTTTGATATCATTGTGGGTGTGCTTACACCAAATGGACTGCAGTTCAAAAAGGTATTCACTACTACCTTTGATAACTAGCCATGGGCAATAAATGCTGGTTCAGCCAGAGACAGCCATATGCCATCAGTGAATAACGAAAAGTAATTATTACATAGAACAAAGCCCCTTCCAATCTCCTCTCCAATGTATTTCATTCAATTACCAGTTACGCTTCCTGAACGGTACTATTTCATTTCTACAGCAAATATCCATGTGCATTGCACTGAAGTCATAATACTGTAGCAATTACTGCAGAAATATCATTGTTCTAATGCACTTCACTCATTTGATCTTCAGCCCATGTCCTAGTGTGCACTAAATCTCTTTCACACATCTCTGTGCTTGCTCACCTAGACTGATTTCAGTATTGCATCTATTTTATTATTTACACCCTTATTTTCAACTTCCTCTTTGTGCTTCCGCATCCCTTATTCTGTAATCTTCTTCAGGACCAAAACGCTTCAAGACATCTGCTCTCCTCTTATTCTGGCCTCTTCAGTATCCCTGATTCTAAACTGATCCACCATTAGAGGTTGAAGCTTCAGTTTTCTAAGTTCTATGTAATGTAATCTTCTCCTGAAACCTCACCCTCCTCCTTTAAGGCTTAAACCTCATCTCTTTCATTACAAAAAACATCAAGTTGCATGTTTGTATCTCTTTTTTGCTCATTTGCCCTAACATCTGCTTAAGTGGTTCAGGGCCATATCTTGTATTTAGAAGTCCTGCCCTAAATTCTGACAGATCCTAAGTTTTATTTACGGGACGGTGTAGTATGAAGGACCGGGGTGGAAATCCTCTTTTGTGTCAGATCGTCATAGCCCTTGGCTTCCCAACATTTCAAAACTCTGTCTATTTCATTTGTGAACACTTTCAATGATCTAGCCTCCACAATGCTCTGGAATTGAGAATTCCAGACATTCGTTACTCTCTGTGAGAAGAAATACCTTCACATCTCAGTTTCAAACGAGTGCCCTCTTATACTGTAACTGTGTCACCTAGCTCAAGACTACCCCACTACAGGAAATATCTCCCCAACATCTAACCTACCAAGCCCCCTGACAATCTTGTATGTTTTAATAAGATCCTCATTCTTCCTAACCCTAATGAATAATAGGCCTAACCTGTTTAGCTGTTCCTGATGAGTCAATCCCTTCATCTTAACAATTACCTCAGCGAATCTCCTTTGTAATACCTCCATCGTCATCTATCCTTCTTTAAATATACGGACCAAAATCCCGTACACAGTATTCCAGGTGCAGGTTCACCAACATCCTGTGCAGTATCCTGTATAGCTATAACAAGACTTCCCTATTTTAAACTCCAAACGGCCAGCAAAAAGGCCAATATTCCATCTCTTCTTCTAATTATTTACTGCATCTGCAAGCTAACTTCTTGTGTTCCATGCACAAAACACCCAGATCCCTCTGCACTGCACTTCTTTGGAGTACCTCTCCATTTAAACAATAGTCAGCCTTTTGATTCTTCCCACCAAAGTGCAAGATTTCACACTTTCCTACATCAAACTCCATCTGCCAGGTTTTTGCCCATTCATTCAACCCAGCTATAACCCCCTAAAAATTCCTTATAAGCTCGTAACAAGTCCTCCCAGCAATTTTTGTTTTATTGGACAACCAAACATTCCCATAACAACAATTCTGAGGTTTATACAGCACCAGCTCCAGTACAGCATTCAGTGGCTTTTTAAATTCTTCCTGATAGGGTGAGAGTCGGCACAACTGAAAGCACAGAGTGTTTTATGTACAGGGCATCCAATGTCAGTATTTAGCCATTCCACCTCAGCTCCAACAAAGAGCTGACACAGGGTACAGCTTCATCAGCACTGCCCCATCACTCAGTCTTCAGGCAGTCATAGTTACTACTTCATCTTCGCTACAGAAGTTGCCTTCTGGGAAGCTGTAAATTAACTTGCGTAGCACAAAACTGGTGTAATTAGTTCAGTTTCTCATGTTGCATGTGCCTGATTTTATTTTGCATTGAAATTCATGTAATGAAGAAAACCAAACGGCTAATCTGATCATGTCAGGTTCCTACTGGGGGATTAAGTTAATATTAACAACCTCCTCTTGCCAACTTCCCATGTTCTGATGGTGAGGAATACAATATTTCAGGTGTGATGCATAAGATTCCTTTAACATTGCTCTATCAAATACTCTTTCCTCAGAGAGTACAGGTTACATACAATGAGAAGTTTCCTCTATACTAATTGTACAGTGCTATCGCTTTGTTATATTTGTACGTGAAAGAAAATAGGAATAGAAGAAGGCCACAATCCCTCAAGCCTATTCATCACTCAGTTAGATCATGGCTGATCTGTAATTTAACTCCAGAAATCTGCTCTTTGCTCCTTATCTCGAAATGCTTTTAGCTATCAAAAATTGATCTAAACTTAAACATTGATTATTGAATCCCTACAGTGTAGAAACAGGCCACTCAGCCCAGTAAGTCCACGTCAACCCTCTGCAGAGCATCCCATGCTGACCCACACCCCCTACCCTAACTCTGCATTTCCCATTGCCAATTCACCTAACCTGCACATCTTTTGACTATGAGAGGAAATCAGAGCATCTGGAGGATATAGGGGGAATGTGAAAACTCCACACAGACAGTCACCAAAAGGTAGAATTGAACCTGGGTCCTTAGTGCTGTGAGGCAGCAGTGTCAAATACTGAGATACTGTGCTACCCCTATATAGCATCTATTATTATTGGTAGAAAGAGTTCCGAACATCTCTTACGGTTTGTGTGGAACTGCTTCCTAAATTCACTCATGAAAGGTCTGGCTTTAATTCTTGTCCTGTTCTCTAGTCCTAGACTCACAAAGCAATGAAGATCGGGCAGGATAAGGAAAAACTGTGTTCCCCTCAATAACTTGAAAATTGAACTCAACTGTATTATGACTGCCATTAGATAAATGACATTGTTGAGCTGTGAAGTTAATCTGTTAATTTGTATACTCAAGATAGCATGACCTCCCCAACTCCCCTCCCCCAACCCCACCCCAAAGACTCAATTCTTTTCCTGTCTTCAGATTAACGATGCCATCTGTGGAAAAAAATACAGAGAGGCTGACGAGATCTTGCAACAGGCTGACTGATCTGTTACAACAGAGCCAGCTGTAGTAGATTAGGTATTTTTCTCTTTTTTTAAATTTCCTTTCCTGGAACTATATTGACTTTGATTCCTTCTTTTGAGAATTACATTCATTTAAATGCATCACTGATTATTCATTTGTCATTTTTCTTTGTGATCTTGAGAACATTGAAACCTTCTGGACACCTTTCCTTCAATGGAAATTTTGAATACAACCACTGGACGGGTAAACAGTGTTAACTGCCAGCTCTCTTTCGAAATTTCCAACATTACTGCACGCAAATCAAAAGATGCTGCAAACTGATGTTTTTTCTTGCCATACATGTCTAATGATTCAGCAGAGAATGGGATAATAGTTTGATTATCATATACAGATCTTGTTAGAAACGAGACTGGCATACAAAGAGACTGAAATCATTACACAGTCCTTTGGGACACAATGGTGCTGGGGTAGAGAAGTAAGGGAAGCATTGGAATCTATAAAATTCAACAATGAAGGCGTGATACTGGATGAATATTCTAAAGTCTGGTTGTGAACCTTTGGACAAAAAGACATATTTAAACAATAACTTCCCATCAGGAAATTAAACGGAGGTGGTAAAATTGTTAGAGTGGATGGCGCATGATCGACAGAAGATGCACTTACATAGACCAAAAGTACTGTACCTTGCTTTGTGGTCATGTGCAGGTTCCAAATGTGGACCTTCACTCACTGATTTCCTCTTAACATCTTTCTGCTGTGATCAAATGGCCACAGAGGTTCATAGAGAGCAGTAATCTCTTAACTCCGTTGGCCAACATTACCAACTTTCAAAAGAGTAAAAGGCATATGATGCCCAACTGAATGCATCCACATAATATACTACACACACCACTTCCATTCACACTACATACAGTGCACCCATCCAAATGGCTAAAAAGATTAAGTGTAGACCCCATTTAACATATCACACCAGATGTACTCGACCAAACGAATGACTGTATCAAGCATACACATTCTATACCTCTTCTAAATGATATCATTCATTATGATTGCACCTGCTTGCAATTGTCAATACAGACCCTAAACAAGAGAGGCGAGTTTATCATTCTCTCTATTAATATGCAGCATCCAGGGAGCTCTTACTGCTGGAGATTCAAGATGATCCAAGAAACAAATTAAGCTCCAAGGAAACAGCCTTGTTCGCAAATTAATCTGTGTGTCTCCATTACCAGTTGGAGAGATTAAGGCTTCCATTAATTCTCAAACAGTCTAGAGGAATTAGTTGAATCAGTCTTTTTTTTCATTCTGGCCTGACGCAATAGCTACATAGGAACAGGAGTAGGCCATTCAGCCTATCAATCCGTAAACATACTCAAAGACTGTGCTTCCACAACACTCTAGAGGAAGGAATTCAAAAGATTCACAACTCTCAGAGTAAAAACAATTCTCCTCATTTTGGTCCTATGACATAGAGTCATAGAATCATTCAGAACAGAAACAGACCTTTAGGTCCAACTCGTCTGTGCCGACCAGGCAGCCCAATCTGACGTATTCCCATTTGCCAGCATTTGGCCTATATACCTCTAAATCCTTCCTATTCATATATCCATCCAGATGCCTTTTAAAAGCTGTAATTGTACACACCTCCACAAGTTCCTCTGGCAGCTTGTTTCTGTTAATGCTGTTGCTTCTGTTAATTCTGTTACCCACTGCATGAAAAAGTTAGCCCTCAGATCCTTTTTAAATCTTTCCCCTCTTACCTTTAGTGCCCTCTAGTTTTGAACACTCCCCCGCCTAGGAAAACGACCTTGGTTATTCACCCTATCCATGGCCTTCATGATTCAATAAACCTTTATAAGGTCACCCTCAGCCTCCGATGCTCTGGAGATTAAAAACACAGCCTATTCAGCCTCTCCTTACAACTCAAACCCTCCAGTCCTGGCAACGTCTTTGTAAATTTTTTCTGCATCCTCTCAAGTTTAACAACGTCCTTCCCATAGAAGGGTGATCAGAATTGCAAGCAGCATTCTAAAAATGGCCTCACCACTGTCCTGTACAGCCACAACATGATGTCCCAGTTCCTATACTCAATGTTCTGACCAATGAAAGCAAGCATAACACTTTCTTCACCACCCTGTCTGCGTGCAACTCCATCTTCAAGGAATTGATTTTTGAATTGTGCCCCTGGTTCTAAAATCCCCTACCAAGGAAAACACTTTACTGCAGCTACTCTGTCTGTCCCTTTCAATATTTTGTGAGCTTCTGTAAGATCATCTTTCATTTTTCACTCACACACGCACGCAGTTTTCACCCTAGCCCTTATGATCATACAAAATAAGAGCGGAAGTCAACCGCTCAGTTCCTTCCGTCTTCTTCACAATTCATGAAAATCATGGCTGATCTGTTTGCATTAAAATCCCCACATTCCCACCTATCCCCATCAATTCCTTCGTCTAACAAGAATTGATCTACCTCTGCCTTAAAAATATTTAATGACCCCACTTCCACAGCCTACTGAGTGAGAGTTCCAAACTCACATAAGCCTCTGAGAGAAAATATTTTTCCTCATCTTCTCCTGAAAGGGTGAGCCTTAATTTTAAAACATTGCCATCTAGTTTTGGACTGAGCCACGACAGGAAACATCTTTCCCAGGTGCACCTCTCAGGATGCATTCAGGATCTTGTACACTTCAAACAAGTCACTGTGACCCTGCCTGACATCTGGTGACCTCAAATTTTCTGTCTCTCTCCATTTTCTGTATTCCTCAAGGGACATCAAGTGGTCTCCTTTCCCTACTTATGCCTACTTTTCTCTCACCCTCATCCAATCTTATTTCGGCTTCTCTATTTCTTTACAGAGCTTGTCCAGAAAAGTAAGAGGAGAACAGGCGCTCAGGTTGTAGGATGGCCAAGGTGCTGATACCTATGAAAACCAGATAGCACCTACCTGATAATGTGATTCCAGCAGGCTGGGGTTCTGATATGTTTTCTTCTAGTACTGTGGAAGAAAATGGTGAGATATTTAGTTTTATCTTGTTCCAATCAGCCATTCTCTAAAACATCTGCAAGAAAAACAATTAAACAGTGGACAGTGCTGATTCTAGGCAATTTGGTGTATTCCCTCCCCGGCTATATTACTTACTTGGTTTTGTGCATTCTGTAATGCACTCAGCTTCTGTGTCAAACCTATTACCATTACCGTCACAGCCGCCATACCAGAACTGAGTGCAGATGTTGTTTTTGCTGTCAAAGAACCATTTTGCACTATACTCTAAGCACTGCGATCCAGCGTCAAAATCCAGCATGCACCGATCTGTGAAATTTATGTGTAAAATATGAATTGTTAACACAAACTATTTGAAAAAAATGGGATAAGGCAATGCTAATGCAAGTTGAAAAGTCATCACTGTCACCCCATTGGTGCTCGGTATCATCATGGTAGGCAATTTTTCATTTGTATTGCAACATCGCTGCAAGAGACAAGCTTCACCTCCAGCAGCAACAATGCAGCACTAGCAGTGCAGAGTTTGTTCATTTGGTGACATAGGACCAACCTCAAGAGGTTGACAGCAAATGTAACTGAAAAAAAAGTGCTGTGTAGTATAATTTCTCTTCATCTGTGTAGGAGTCTCGCCTCTTGACTGGTCCATATAAGGTAATAAAGCAGTTTATTGCATTGCAGACTTATATGGAATGTTTCCAACATGTGGAAAGGCTCACAGCCATATGCATACGTATTCAAAGCTTCCAAGTCTCCCCATATTGTACTGAATCCAGCTAGACTGCAAGTAAGGTGATTTCCAAGCTGCAGTCAAATTGCAGCATGTACTAACTTTGTTAAATATTACCAGGTCATATCAGTTATTTCCTGGAATCTTTTGACTTTCTTTACTCACATAACAAGAAATGTATGTTGCAACATTATAAGCCAGACAGTCTTAGAATAATTTGTCCAGTAAGCCATCTCTGATGTGAACTAAAATGTCCAGTATTTTTATAAAATCTTAATGGATTGCATATTGTTAGCAACACTCAAAGAAAATCCTGCTTGGCTCAACATAAAGAATAAAAAGGGAAAGAAGTGAAATGGAATGAAACAGTTCCTGTAGTCAGAGTGAATACTCTGTTGAAAGAATTCTGGCTTGAAGGATTGATCGTTGATAACTACTGGGAAAGGAATTGCTGGGAATTATGCCAGCAATCAAGTTTCTACCACACTTCAATATTTATAACTACTTGATAATTCTGTAGAATATACAGCATAGGAACGAGTTATTCCATCCAGACATGCAATTCACGCTCAATATCAGCTGTACCAATCCTTCCTCCTTTAACATTACCCGCATGACTAACTATTCCTTTCTTCCTTACATGCTCATCTATTTTTCCCATAAATGCATATTGTTTGTCTTAACCACTCTGTTTGGCAGCAAATTTCATATTGACCTCTCTGATTAAGCATATTTCTTCTGAAATCCATGTCTGTCTTCTTGGTGAATATCTTGCATTGATTGCCTTTAGTTGTGTTCTTCAGCTTAAGTGAAAACACAAACTGCATGTCTGGTCTATAAAAACCATCACCATTTTAAAGACCTCCATTAGGACACCCTTTAGTCTTCTCTCTTCAAGGAAAAAGGGACCTAACCTGTTCACCCTTGCCTGACAGGCATTATCCTGGTACATCCTATTTTCTGCCTCTCTCTCCCTTTTAGAATTAATATTGTTTGGATTCCCACATTGTAAGTGTCATTGAACCAAAGCTACGTACGTGTTAAGCATTCTTGCTCACTTTTAAAATTATCCCTCTGCCTACTGTTTGGTTTGATTTTTTTTGATGGACCTATTGGCCTTCTTTAACAATTTGGACATTTGTATTCCCAGGTCACTTTGTTCCTCTACGCTTTTCAGGGTTTTACTTTCCAAAAATATAATGCACCACGCTCGCTGAAATATCCTGTCAATTACATACCTATTCTGAAAGTTCCTTATAATTTACTGGAATTCTTTATATAATTGGCACTTCTAGCTAGCCCTGCTGCAATTTTAGAAATGGTTTTGTTGAATGAAAAATTTAAACAATAGTCCCTGCACTGATTCTTTTTGAACTATCTGTCACTTTAAATCAGTAGAGGCAGCTACTGCTAGCCTTGCACTGCAATATCCTATAGGAAAAATCAAAGAGCATCTTAAGTCCCAACATGCTAACATTTCCTCCACAAGCCATTTCATCTCTCTCATCCTTTTTTGAAGATCCTTCAATCTACCTCTTTGAACAAGATTTTGGTCACCTTTTTTAATATATCCTTCATGGCCAGTATCAAATTTGTTTCATTATGCTCCTGTAAAGAGCTCCAGAGATGGTTTACTTAATTAAAGGTGGTATAGAAGTACACACTGTTGAATTTCTGTGCTATTGCTGTGTAGAAAATATTAAACACCACTTTTGGTATACCTTTTTGTATGCAATAACTGAAATAAACTAAATAATAACAAAAATTGCATACTTGACATTTCAACAAGGCTGTCCTCTCAGTAAAAGAAAGTACATGATACTCGTGACCAATTAATACTCCTGCTCAGGGCTGAGAATGACACTTGGCAAAGAAATAGTGGCTTGGATTTAAAAAAAAATACTATGTAGCATGGAGAGTAGAATGCAGAAAGCTAAAGCAGTGAGAAGTTTGTAAGTAGTTACCTCCAGACAATTATGCTGCATTGGATATGTGCCACATAGCTGATTAAAGAGGAAAGTGAGATAATGGGGCAGATTGGAAAGGTGGAAATGGTCACACAATGCAAGGAGGATACAAACATTAGAGTGATGCCAGGGAAGAAAGTGCAGTTGAGAACAGTCGAAAGTGTGATGGCAAGGTCACCTGACATTTGATTCTAGCCTAGTCTACGGTGACCAATAAAATGATTACAAAGCACACATTCTTCCTGTAACACTCCAGTTCTGTACAATTTGTATTACCAAATACAGTCCTAGCTCTACTGCATTAGCCTGACTACTATTACAGATGCCAATATCATATACAGCCTCTCTACATCATACAATGCTGCTGCAATCTCCAACTTACAATTCACATGGCTGATGATAGAAGTCATTTACTATACACTGTATACTGGATTATATAGGAACGCTATAATATTCGATTGGAACGCAAAAATAAGGTTTAACAAAAGAATATTTATAGCTCAAAATCAAGAATGAATTTGACATGTTCACACAAATTTCCACTTCACTGCTATTATGCATATGTTAAAACAATATCCATTAACACTTACCTGTTTCTGGGTGCTCTAATGGTTCCATAGCCTTGAGGGTAGCCGTGGTTTGGATGGTTTTTTCTGGGGATTTTTCTAAATTTGGAAGGAAAACATATAAGTGTTGCAAAAAAAAAGCTTCACACATAGCTCATACTGCATCTCATTGCAGCAAATGACGTCTTAAACTAATTGATTCCCTTCTAGTAAGTAATAAGTAAATTAATTTGACTGATACGAAGTTTTTAAACTGTTGCTGGCCTACACCGAGATCAGAATGTGTGTACGTTATAATATACACATAATAACATTGTATATTATTGTGGACAGGATAAAACTTCTCCTGCTAGGTGACAAGCTCTTTGGAACAGTGCTATCTGACTGGTGCGGGTAGGGGGCTCATGGTGGCCCAGGCAAACAGTCTGGAGACAAGGGTTCGAGTCCCAACACTCGCAGAATTTAAATTCAATTAACAAAAAAATAATCTGGGATTGAAAATAAAACATGCTGGAAATCACAGCGGGTCAGGCAGCATCGGTGGAGAGACAGAAAGTTAACGTGTCAAGTCTAGATGACTCTTCATCAGAGTTAATGTGATTGTGACTGTGAAACTATTGTTGACTGTTGTAAGATCTGGTTTTGTGGTTGACAGAACGAAATCTGGCTTCCTGACCTGGCCTATATGCAACTCCATATCCACAGTAATGCAGTTGACTCCTCACTGCTCCCTCAATAGCCAAAAAATCTTCTAGTTTAAGAACAATGCAGGGATGGCCAACAAATGCTAATCAAATCCTACATCCCATGACAGAATAAATTAAGGCCAGAATTAATCTCTCAGCGAGCAGGATCCTGAGACAAAATATTGCAAAAATAACCTTGAGCTTCCAGTTGCTGCCATTTCAACACACCACCATGTTCGCTCACTGCCATTTCTGTCACAGGCCCGCTACGGTGTTCCAGCCAGCATTAGCGCAAGCTCGAAGAACAACATCTCATTTTCTGCTTGGGGATCCTGCAGCCTCTGGGACTCAGTATCAAGCTCAATAACTTTAGAGATAACAATGTGTAGGGCTGGATGAACACAGCAGGCCAAGCAGCATCAGAGGAGCAGGAAAGCTGACGTTTCGGGCCTGGACCCTTCTTCAGAAATGGGGGAGGG
>JAHRHZ010000144.1:18022985-18070295 GCA_024137785.1 Ginglymostoma cirratum
TGGGAGGGGGAGTTGAAATGGTTCGCGACTGGGAGGTGCAGTTGTTTAGTGCGAACCAAGGGTAGTTGTTCCGCAAAGTGGTCCCCCAACCTCCGCTTGGTTTCCCTGATGTACAGGAGGCCACAACGGGAACAGTGGATACAGTATACCACATTAGCAGATGTGCAGGTGAACACCTGCTTGATGTGGAAAGTCTTCTTGGGGCCTGGGATGGGGGTGAGGGAGGTGGTGTGGGGTCAGGTGTAGCACTTCCTGTGGTTGCAGGGAAAAGTGCCGGGTGTGGTGGGGCTGGAGGTGAGTATGGAGCGGACAAGGGAGTCATGGAGAGAGTGGTTCCTCCGGAAAGCAGACCCCCTCACCCCTCCCCCATTTCTGAAGAAGGGTCTAGGCCCAAAACGTCAGCTTTCCTGCTCCTCTGATGCTGCTTGCCCTGCTGTATTCATCCAGCTCTACACCTTGTTATCTCAGATTCTCCAGCATCTGCAGTTCCTACAATCTCTCAATAACTTTGGAGCCTGATTCCATTCTTCCATGTTTTTTACCCATCCCACACCCTGTCCTGTAATGACATGGGATGCTTTTAGCACATCACTGCTTCCCACGTACTGCTAAGCCCATTATTATATTATATAGGTTGCATTTATCACAGCCAACCCATTTTTTCACTCTTAGCTCTTATTATCTCTTAACTTTTCTTCTGTCCTGGCCTGTTATTCATTATCTCCTTGTTTACCAACACCGTTCATATCTCTCTTTTTCTTGCTCTCTTTCTAGGCTCCATCTCCACCTATCTGCTCATCTCTCCCTTTGCACATCCCTCCCAACCCCCAATCTCATGACTGTCTGTGTGGAGTTTGCACATTCTCCCTGCGTCTGCGTGTGTTTCCTCTGGGTGCTCCAGTTTCTTCCCACAGTCCAAAGATGTGCAGGTTAGGTGGATTGGCCATGCTAAATTGCCCGTAGTGTTCAGGGATGTATAGATTAGGTGCGTTATGGCGGATGGGTCTAGGTGGGATGCTCTAAGGGTCAGTGTGGACTTGTTGGGCCGAAGGGCCTGTTTCCACACTGTAGGGATTTGATTCGCTTTGATTCTCTCAATCTTCACTTCAGCTTCAGCATAATTACCACTTTTTCCCAGCAACTAATAGTTCTGATGAAGAGTCACCAGACTCAAAACCTAACTTTGCTCTCTTCCCACAGATACTGCCAGTCTTGCTGAGTTTCTCCATGAATTTCTGGTTTAGTTTCAGATCCCCAGCAGTTCTCTGTTTTATATTATTGTTGCAAAATTTCGCTGGAAGAACTTCTTGCTGCATCTTTATTACATATTATCTACTCAAATGTCATTATGCATTTTATTTCAAGGTAATTGGCAAAATAAAAACAGGGACACGGTGAGAAAAAGCAGATCTATGCAACAGGTTATCAGGTTCCATGGAAAGAGAAATTAACTTGGTTTCTATTTCAAACTAATGCTTTGGCATGATGGGCTAAATGGTCTCCTCCTAGTTGTGTATTTCAATGACTGACTTACAGCATTCAATGGGATACAACAGATGTGGGTTTAATTTACACCTAACCTGTCCTGTGTTTGAATTGTATCAGTTTATACTGGGTGCTAAGATGAGAAGAAAGTTTTTTTTGTTGCTATGGTGCAATTGCAGATTAATACAGATTTTAACAGAAAGTATTCAGTCAGATTTTTGAAAAAGTCATTTGCTCCCATGGTTGGCTTAGATAGAATTCATTACTCACTGGTTGTAAATGTTGCATTGTAAATAGATTTTGCCTTGGACTGATAGAATCCTATCACAATTATATTATATTGCTCCCCATCTTCCAGATCTTTTAGCACGATCACAGGATCACTGACATTTATCTTCAACACAAGAAGGTTCTCGCTCACTTTGACCACTGTAACCTCGTAACTATTAATGTGTTGAGGTTCAGTCTGGGCCATGTGTAGGACAATGCTGTCTTCTGTGACACTGAAGCTCGATAATTCCAAGCCTATTGCAACAGATCGAAGATAGAAGCGGAGAGAAGTCAGATGTATTAAAAACAAAATCATTTGATATTTCAGTTTGAAAAGCATAAAAGAAGACAATATCACTCCATTCAACCTGTTTTTTTCACACAATGTCTATCATTTTCTGGATAGTGAACCATACTTTGTGGATGTATATACCCTGAGGAAAATCTGTACTAAACTCCCGAATATCTGTTTAATTTTGTGTTCCTCTGGTCCTACCGTCTGCCAATCAACAGTCTGTTCATCTAGAAAAACACCTGCCTTAACTGTTGGATATTGTTGCTGTGATTTGCTTTTTCTGTCTATATCAGACAGAAAGAAATAGAAGGCAGATGTAGATATGTTGGAGCACCTTTGATCAAAGGAAAGATAAATGGACCTTATCTTCTAATTCACAAATTTCATCTAATAATGAAAGAGCCTCAAGCAAAAAAATGACAAGATTGCATGGCTTACTCATCTCTGTAACCATTTTGTTTAATCCTTCAGAAATCTATTCCCTTTTATCCCAAATGCCACATGATAGTAAGGAGATTTGTGATATTCTTTCTCAATGATAAGTTGACACAATTTATCAGACAGTGAGCTCTTTTTTATGCTAGATTCCAATATAATTGTAATGATTACTGAACCTTTCATCTCCTCATACTTGTGTAAATCTTAGGCTAGTAGCAGGTATAGTTGGCAAAATTTCCTTCATAGGCCATTTAATAGCTCCAATTTCCATCTCAGTCATTTGAAGCACCAAATGCCACAGTGCTACACTCAGACCAGAGGCACACTTAATCAATTGCCCACTGAAGCATATCACATCTGAGGGTATAACAGAATCACGATAATTGGTCTTGCTATCCATAGATGAAGATGGCTGGGCACATGAAACTAATGGTTGGAAATTCATAATATTTAGTTAACTTCGTTGGATTCTTTCCTTTGCAGACATAACATAAGAAATAGGAGCAGGAGTAGGCCATCTGGCCTGACAAGCTTGCTCTGCCATTCAATAAAATCATGGCTCATTTTTTTTGTGGATTCAGCTCCACTTATCCACCCACTCACCATAACCCTTAATTTGTTTAGTGTTCAAAAATCTAGTTATCTTTCTTTGCCCTAAAAACATTCAACAAGATTGTCTCAACTGCTTCACTGGGCAGGGAATTCACCAGGTTCACAACCCTTTGGGAGAAGAAGTTCCTCCTCAACTTAGTCCTAAATTTTCTCCCTTGTATTTTGAAGTTATGCCCCCTAGTTCTAGTTTCATCCACCAGTGGAAATAACCCCCCTGCTTTTATCTTGTCTATTCCCTTCACAATTTTATATGTTTCTATAAGAGCCTCCCTCATTCTTCTAAATTCCAATGAGTATAGTCCCAGTTTACTCAATCTGTCCTCGTAAGCCAACCCTCTCAACTTCGAAATCAACCTCGAATATCCTCTGCAACCCCTCCAGTACCAGTACATCCTTTCACAAATACGGAGACCAAAACTGTAAACACCATACTCCAGGTGTGGCCTCACTAGAACCCTATACAGCTGCAGCCCAACCTCATTATTTTTAAACTTCAATCCTCCAGCAAAAAGGACGATATTCAATTTTCCTTCTGAATTATCTGCTGCACATGCAAACCAACTTTTTGTGATTTAAGCACAAGGATTCCCAGGTCCCTCTGCATAGACACTTAATCAACTTTTGTCAGGAGCTAGCTACAGATAAGACTTGCGTGTATGCTTGATAAAGGTATCAAATGACTCTGCCGTTGCTAAAAGTCTGATATAATTTTGGTATCCCAGTAGCCCCTCTCCCCACCATCCCAAAAATGAATGCCAAGGGAATGTGGCACTGACTTCAAGAAGGAGCAGTGAGAAAAACATACTATACTTTCCAAAACACCACGTGAAAAATAATAGTTTCTCACAAATCATGACGCATCACTAAATCAACTTTGGAAGACTTAAATTCCAAGTTACAATTGAATATCAATCAGTTATAAATATTACACAATGATTTTAGGAGTTTAGTAAGATCTGTACAAACCAAGAAGCTTAAGGGAAGAATTAAGGTTTTATGGTGCAATCTTGAAAAAAGAATGGCAGAAGTCAAGTCAAGACAATAAAGGAAGGGACACCAAACTTAGGTTTTCAAGGCACGTCGAGTGAATGGATGATAGATAAAGGGAGGTGGGGCATTTCCACAGTTTTGAGGTCCTGCAAACTATGAGTTTGGATCAGCAAAATTGAAGTGTGTTGATTCTTTCTTCAACGAACCTGTTGAGCTTGTCCTCCCTAAACTAATGGCTCTTAATAATGGCAATAACTTACCCTTGAGTTTTTCCGAAGCAGCTGGCACGTCTTTTGTGCTAAACACGCAAAAATAAAGAAAAATGATTAGTTTCACAAAATAGGATTAAATATAAAAATCGAAGAAGTTCTGCAGTGGGCTTATACTTACTCCTGTTTGTGGGACTCTCCTAAGGCTTCATTGCTGGGCTGGTCACTTTGGAATAATCCGCAGTGTTTCTGCAGTTCAGGAGGCAAGTGAAGACTGTTCTCAGCTGGGAAGAAATAAGTACTGTTTTAGCTCCTTTCATGTGGTATTAATATGAAAATCCTACCGTTTCCCTCAATGTTTAACTTGTGAAAGTCTACAGGATTATGGCACACTGAGCCACAGTGAGCAGAAAGTTTGGGTTAAGTTAGTTGATCCAGATTGAGTGATTGCAGTATCAATGCAGTTGACCTCAATCTCTGGATGATCACTTGAGAGATCGAAAAAAATCCAGGATTGACTTCCGTGAAGTATAGCAATACAGTAATCCTTTCTACCTTTCTAGCAGCTGATTGAGAGAGAAAAAGACAGGCTCAGCATGATGCCTATCAGAGTTAAATAGTCTCACAGTTACGGGCCATATGAAGGAAGGCTGTTTGGATGAGGCATTGGAGTTTGTTAAGCATCTGTGGTACTGCATCCCAGCAGGAAGCATCCTTGGGAGAATTGGAAGAAAAAATTAAAACAAGTATGTGCAGCACCACAAGGCACTTGGGCACCAGTGCTATAAAAAGAAAACTAGGAATCATAGCCTCACAGCAGGTAAATGGAAATTTCTGTCCCTTACCTCCCAGGTTGGTTTTCTCACTGAACGTGGTGCCAAAGCAAATATTCCAGTAACAGAGATATTTAAAAGTCGCTGGTAGCTATACAACTGCAAAATTAACCCTGTATCTCTAACGGGTGAGAATTAATAATAGCCTAACTTAGTTTTACGTTACTTATTTACTTCGATAATATGCTAATATACTTCAACAACATACTTCAATTCTCTTCTCTGCACTTTCAAAACGGGATGCCTCTAGGTCTAAAGGTTCAAAGCAGCTGGACTGCTGCTGTATAACAGCAAATGGTAAGGTGGAGTTTGTTTCTAAGAAGGGTGCAAAAAAACCAAAATTCAACCTGGAAAATATAACAAGCTTTATTTGATAATATTTGACTAATATGTTTTAGTGTGTATTGTGAGGTTTTTAAGTATTACATGAACGTGTATGCAGTGCGTACTATCTACAAGAATGTAGCAACTCACTAACGCTGATTTAGGAGCATCTTCCACATCCACAACATCAATCCCACTCACAGGGCACCCCTGAGAAGCTTTCTCTCAGCACTATCTTACTGGCCTGCAACTTAGCTCCTACTGACTATAAATTGATAGGAGCACAGTCCCAACTACATCAGTCATTTGACTTGCCTGACTTTTAACCTCTCCAAGCCAACAATTCATTTTCAAATAAAAATTGAAACTAAACTGCAATATTTTACAGATTTTTTTTCTTTTAAATCCAATGATAAAATGTTTGTTAATGATTGTGAGACGGCTCATTTTACCTATGCCCCCCCCCCCACAAGCTCGGCAAGGTGTGAACTGACAATTCTATGTGAACTAGCCAGCAAAAAGTTTAATCCAGGGTTCTCTAGATACTAAAGAAGGTGAGGATATTACAAGACATTGCACGTGAATGCTCCAGTGAACACAGAACAGCTTCATCTCCAGCACCGAAAGCTCTGGCCTGATTTGAGGTAAGCTGCTTGCACAAAGCTGAAATTTTAGTGTATGACGGCAATGAAGACAAAGTGCTGGGTTAGAATGAAGGGTAACCATGAGGAGAGGCACATGGGTTTAATTAAGTTACCTCCACATTCTGATGGGATTGTTGCTGAGTGCCAAAAACAAGTAGAGCAAAAAATAATTAAGACAAAAGTTTAATTATTTAACCAGTTTTCAAGCAGAAAAAAAACTGCTTCGGGGCTCCATGGAATTTCTACATTGTTGGACAGCTGACCACATAAGAAAAGCATTGAGGGCCACAACGCCAGAGCAACGAGGAAGCAAATGCATGGCACAGCACTCATTCAAGTTCCCTTTAAAGTTACTACACAATCCTAATTTGGAAATATTTCACTGTTCATTCAAAATCATGTTCAAAATTCTGGAAGTCATTTCTGAATTCTTAATAAATGCTGGCTCAGCAAGTGGCAACAAAATTGTCTGAATACATTTAAAAAAAAACAAGAAGCTTGAGGTCTTCACCGAATCTGTTCTGACCTTAACTAATGGACATATCTTTGTTGGCATGGAATGAGAAAGATATGATCTTCCTTAGCGACATCAGCCATCACATTTCCCGTGATCAGTTAACTAAAATTTATACTTTAAAAGTGCAATGGATATTTTGCTATGTTGAAAATTGGACTTTGGTTATTAGTAGTTCATTATGAAAAGACTGTCAGGATTGAACTGCCTGGAACAGTCAGGATTTGTGGGGTGTATTAATATTCTTTCTGATTACCTGACACTCTCAGACAACAACGTTCCACCAAAATTACCAGTGACATTTAAACCTGCACAACAGCATTGTATTATTTCATAATGTGCAATCATAAATACAGCTTGGTCCAGAAAGAAGATTATGTGGATTAGGATACCAACCATGAAGAATCGTTGATAACGTTTAGCATCATAGTTTCATTATTACACTAATGGATTGCAGTAGTTCAAGAAGACATCTCACCTCCACCATCTCAAGGGCAACTAGGGACGGGCAACAAATTCTGGCCCAGCCAATGACACCCTTATCCCAAGAGTGAATTAAATAATCCTTTCTTTTCCAACACTATTTATTTAGTGCATTAAGAGTGTTTCCTTGTGGAACCTTGCGCCAGCAATATGGGTTTTGGTCACTGATTGAAAAGCCAGAGGCACCTGCATGTAACCTCCTTCTGAGAAGGTTTGATGGCATTATTTGCTGATCAGGCACTTTGACTGGCCTGCCGTGGGTCTTTTCCTGGGCTCCAAGCCTCCAGGGTCAGAAATTTCACCAACAAGCAGGAATTTGATTGGCATTACCAACTGGTGCTTACTATCAGAATGATAGCCCTCTTACGCCTAGAACCCAGGCCACAGTGAGTAACGATGGGTGAAGATCGGCAGGGAGGGGGTCTTTGGGACGGTCAAGGGCTGTTGGACAGGAGGTGGCACTCAGTAGGCTCTTCCTCCGGAAGCCTGGTCCTCCTAAAAGGAGTGGTAAGTAATCACAGATCCCCCACTGACACTGGGCAGATACCAGCATGAGCAAAATGAAACCCTCAACTGGGCAATAATCACAACTCAGGGGGCTCAAGTTATGATGGTGCAGAGGGCCTTCTTATCACGGATTTGAAAGTGAGAAGGTGGCATGACTCTCACTTGTTTGATCAACTGTCACATCCCTCCATAACCACCAAACCTTTCTCTGATTGAGGGTTGGGGGATGGGGAGGGGAAATGCAAAAGATTCAACCACTTTTCTCCCTTTCATTTTGGTTAAGCAGTGGAAGCGAGTGAGTGACTGCATAGTTACCATTGATGTACTTGGGGAGTTGTCGTCCAAACCTGAGTAATTCTTCACTGTGGAGTTCTGAGAAGTCATTAATTGGCCTGAAGTACACATCTTGAGGGGCACTTGCCAGGTAAATGAGATTATTTTCGATAGATTTCTTGACAACGTTGAATATAACAAAGAAGAAGCCTTTACACTTGGCTTCAGTGACAACCGCCGCCAGCCTTTCTGTCTCAGCTTCTGGGAGGTTTCCTGTGGTTATGAGAACAATGAGCTTGAGTTGCCTTGGTTGAGGTGCTTTTTCAAAAATATTTTTGATGGTCCATTCGACTGCGTGTGCTGTTGCTCTTGTCCCTTCCAGCTGAGTCATCCTGTTGTGGATGTATTCTCTGATGTCCTTACTGGAGTTGTAGTCAGTGAGGGACAAATCCATTTTCACTCGCTCCAATCTATTATTCTTCTGAGAATCATACAGTGCATGTTGTACCACAGCAATTCTGGCCTTATGGTTTGATGTTAAAGGCTCTGTACTAATCTCCAAGTGATCTGTCACATAAGAAATATATCTCTTTATCTCGACAAACTGGTTTGGGCTGATGGTCTCAGAGCTTTCCATGATGAACGCAACATCTAGGTCTGTGTCAGTGGGCTTTGTCGATCTTTTGCTTCGGAAAAATTTGGCATCACAGATTGCACTCGGCTGACAAAAATCTATGCAAAATAAAAGAAAAAAGATGTTCACTTTCTGTTACACATCCACATTTTATTGAGTGTGTAAAATTTCTTTCAATCTTCATGTGCATTTTATTAACTGGTCCAATGAAATAGTGTCATGAACTACAATTTCCTAGGGAAATAGATCCACAGTACAAAATGGTTTGCACATGAGGATCAAATCAGACAGCTAAGGCCAAAAAAAGGAATGTCACATTGATGCTTGAAAGCATGTGCTTCTAATGTAGCTTAATGGATTCATATCTACCTCTGACACCTAAGTGCCCATTGTAAACAATGACAAAGGTGGAAGTTTCATGGGTGAGTACAAAAGTTCACCAATGTACAAATTAGTGACAAAAATAGCAGCCTATGAAGCAGATTATGCATGTCAAGATGCGCTACAGATTAGGAGGCAATGATTTTGTACCTGTGTACAAAGGTGGTAATGTAGAATATAGTATTGAAAATTCTCTATAAGAACACAGGAAAATTATCACTAAGCACATCGTTAATCTTCCTCACCTTTCACATTACAAATTGGTTAACTAAAACACCATAAAAAAAGGTGTTGGGTATTTCATGGAAGTCATGATACAATTTGTGTTGTATGACTGATTTCCCAGATTATCATCATTTTTACAACAGAACGCTGATAAATGTTTGCTGACATATTTGATTGATCACTTTAGTGAAATGTTTGTTATTGTAAGGGATTCATTGAAACAATTTCAATGTACTGACTCTTGTGAAGGGTGACATCAACAACAGACACTGTAAGCATGAATTCTGTCTGTGGTTTATATTAGATAAACTGCTTGGAGAGGGAAGGTCAAAGTAAAGGGGGAAAACTGTTAAGAATCGGCTTGAACAAAAACAGAATTTGAGGGAAAAGCTCAGCAGGTCTGGCAGCATGTGAGTAGGAAAACTCAGAGTTAACGTTTCAGGTCCGGTGACCCTTCCTCAGAACTACACCCCCGCTTCTGTGGAAGGGTCGCCGGACCCGAAATGTTGGCTCTGATATTTTCTTCACAGACGCTGCCAGAACGGCTGAACCTTTCCAACAACTTCTGTTTTTGTTCCTGATTTACTGTATCTGCAGTTCTTTCGGTTTTATTAAGCATGAGTTGGCATGTGAACTCTAAAGGGCCTTGGGTATTATTACTTGTATGGAAGTGGGGTAGGTAGATGGACATAGCATCTATAAAGCTTCATGGGGATGAGTACATGGAGACTCGGGACATGAGGGGCCAATGACAAGCATGTGGCACAGTGTGGCATGGATGGGCCACAGTGATTGTGTACGGGGGACAGAGACAGAGAGCAAGACAGACCTTTAAGTTTTTAATATTTATTTTTGAAACTTGAACAGAGTGAGGCCTGAGGCCTTTCCATCCAGCCTGGTTTTGGAACCTGACGTCTTCTTCGGGTCCATCCAAGTCATCTGGCCAAAATCTTACTCCAGCATTTTCTATCTCCCTTACTGCCTGCAGCACTAATGTACTTTAATGTGCCTTATCCTATGATACAGAAATGTGCATGCATTTTGTAAGAGGTAATTGAAAGTGAACACCTGAAAGATTTTTTAATCGCATTAATTATGGAGATTACATATTCTACCAATCACCTTAAACATTCTCCAACAAAACTGAACAGTTTTTAATTTCCAAGGCACTGCAACTTCTGAATTTTGGTTCACATTTCTTAATGGTGGAGATGAAATGGTGGATAGCCAAGGTACCCCTTTTGAGAGCTAAGGTACCCCTTTGGATATGGTCCTGGGGTTTCTTTGGGTGATGTTAGGTGACATTTAGGGGTGGTTAAACACCCTTTTGGGAAAGTAAGTTGCTCTTTGGAATGGTTAAGAATAGGCATGATCGTATGTAAAATGTGAATAATCTCAAACTGTCATGCACATTGGAACTGTCAACAGATCTGCCAAAACCCACTATCGAAAATGTCAAAAGCAACTGCGAAGAGGACCTGGCAAAAGCAACTATCAAAGGGAGCATTTAGAGGTCATCCACTATAAACTTTAAAAAAAAAGTTTGATCCATGGACAACAGACATCATTCTAAAATTGTGATACCCAAAACTGCCTGATTAATCTTGGAATGGAGGATTCAACACTTTAATGGGAGAGAGGTGCTTGGAGAAAAATAACAGCGTTTTCACTATGATGCAATAGGGCCAGAAAGATGCTCAAATATTTTCAGCACGTTTGAAGTATGAAGCAGTTAGCAGAGATAGCATTTAAAACGCTTACGTACCTAAACAAACGTGGCATGCCATCACCTTACTGAGTGTTGCATCGTCATTGCGGAAAACGAAGAATTGTGAAAGCCCAGCATCATTTCTCTAAAACAGACAAAAACGATGGATAAGAAACGGCACTTAATCCATTGAGCTCAATGTTGAATCTACAAAAAAGGTTACCCAATCACATCAGCATGCAAAATTTTACAATATTTATTAATCCTTGAACTGCTATGAGTCTCTTCACTGCCTGTAACATAAACACCACTGGGACACAAAGCGTGCTCGATGATCTTGTCTATAAGTTTCAATCCATTTTGAGGAACATGATTCAGCAACCAGGGTCAGGAGCTGGATGGGTGGGTATGACTTGATGGGGTTCACTAAACACGGTACTGTTAGCCATTGTACTGCTTCGTTGGCCCCATCTCAACCCATGTCAAGTTCATAGAGATGGAGGGCATCTGGACTTCTCAACCACATGCAGTTGGTTGACAACTCAACTCAGTAGGAACGTCAACTGGAATTTTCCATTCAGCTCTTGGTTCTCAGACGCAACACTTTATCTGCCTGGATGGAGATTCACCATGACAAGAGGTCAACACTAAAGGCTGGGACAGAGTAGCTCACTGCCTGCCTGGGTACAGGAGTAGCCCCAGGCTGCCCTTGAGGGCATAATCCTCCAGCTTCTAACACCAGACATACACCCTCCAAACTTTCACCCCGGTGACGGCCCAACCTCAAAAGCCACGATTTATTTTAAATTCAAGAAGACGGAGAAATCGCGCATCCATACGGAAGCGTCCTCTCCCTCAAGTATTGGGCATCGCAGTCTGATCCTTTCCAACTGGGCACTCTCATATTGGCCGGCCAGCTTCAACACCCTCCACCCTGTAGCCATTGACACCCTCTAGCCATTAATTTGAAACTCAGAGAAAAGCAACGTGGAGTGACTGGCTCCCACTCTGTGTGGGTGCTTGAAACCGATTTGAGCCTGAGGTGGAGTTCATAAGCTTATGTGGTAAATCCTGCCCTTCAATATTTATGAAAACCCTTTTTTAGAGGACATAAGAGGAGAAATAGGTGTGGCTCAGTGGTTAGCACTGCTGCCCCACACCGCCAGGGACCCAGGTTTGATTCCAGCCTTGGGTGACTGTCTGTGTCTTTGTATGTTCTCCACATGTCTCCTTGAGTTTCTGTCAGGTGCTCCAGTTTCCTTCCACAGTCCAAAGATGTGCATGTTAGGTGGCTTGGCCATGGTAAATTGTCTTTGGTGTCTAGGGATATGCAGGTGGATTGGCCAAGGTAAACGCGGGTTACGGGGATAGGGTAGGAGGCTGGGTCTGGGTGGGGTGCTCTTTGGAGGGTTGATGCAGACTTGATGGGTCAAATGCCCTCTTTCTGAACTGTAGGGATTCAATGACTCTAAATCCACTGAGATCAAAGTTCCACAATATAGCAGCTGAAACAATGGTCTGGATTTCTCACTTGCAGTTAAAGTGTTGTGGTGAGCCAATTTCATGGCATTTAGTCTGTCATGGCCCAGGGCAAATTTTCTTGCACAATTTTCCACTCTTCACTTAATTAGTTATACAATTGAGCTATTGGGTGTATTGCTCAGGGAGTTGTGTGGAGTGTGAGATGGGAGTGCTGGACTATTCCAGCTCACATGTCTCTGGCACCATAGTCAAAATTCAGAGATACACTACTTCAGATGCTGCAAGCCAGGAATTCTGTCTCAAACAGTGATGTTCAGCACAGAAGATTTTGCTGAGGAAAGGCCAGCTCCCCTTTTTTAGGACAGGGGTTTGGAGGTGCTGGTGGATGGAATGATCAAGAGAGGGACTGTCCTTTCTCCTGACGACCTCGAAAAGACACTACACTAACAGACCCAACCAACCTGGACAGAAATAGCATCTCAGATCAATGCTAGGTTCTGAGTGAAAAGGAACACCCAGCAGCAGACCATAGCCATCAGACCATACGACACAGGAGCAGAAGTAACCCATTCAACTCATCAAGTCTGCTCCACTATTCAATCAGATTATGATGGATCTGAAAGTCCTCAAATCCATTTTCCTGCCTTTTTCCCACAGCCCTTGATTTTCTTATGGCTTAAAAATCTGTCTATCTCAGCCTTAAATATACTTAACAACCCAGCCACAACAGCTTTCTGTGCTAAAGATTTCCATGGATTCACTACCCTCTCAGAGAGGAAATTCCTCCTCATCTGTGTCTTAAATGTACAATCACTTATTCTGAGATAAAGCCCTCTGGTACTAGAGTCTCCCACCAGGGTAAACAAACTTTTCACACCAGGTCTCTAAGAATCTTATATGTTTCAATAAGGCTGTCTCTCATTCTTCTCTATTCCAGTGAGTACAGACCCAATCTGCTCAGCCTCTCCTCAGAAGACAGTCCCCACCATTGCAGGATATCAGCCTAATGAATCATCTATGGACTATCTCAATGCCACTGTAACTTTCCTTAGATGAAGGCCCCAAAACTGTATTCACAGTATTCTGGCTGTAGTCTATAGAAAGAAGGGCAATGATCTTCTGAATCATCCACGCTTATTGGCATCCTCTTCTTTCTCTCTGCTAATGCACACTCAAGGGCCAACAGTCAGTCTAATATCTCCCAGTGCACATGTATCTTACCAAGACTGATTGATTCGAACCTTCAATATTGCACACATCATTTCCACTGTATGGCTCTCACTTAAACCATGTCCTCTCAAATCACTCGCCCTTCATATACTTACAGCTCACTCATGAGGGGCACCTCACCACCTCTCATGTTCATGCTCCTACTCTTGCATCCATGTCCATCATACTCAATCCCTTCTTCTGTTTCACTGCAGGAAATTCTTACACTTCCCTCAGTCTGGTATCTCAACAACCCTCCAAGACTGAATGACCTGTGGCTGGCAGACTGGTTGAAATCAACCAGGACTGACACTGGCCAACCCGTTGTGGCATGATCGGGTGAGTGCCTTCACTGAATGAGGCAGTCCTCCACTAACAATGCATGGTTTCCCTTTACCCCTCTGAAGACTCTTCTTCTTTGGCTTTCACACATTGCCCTTTAATTGAAACTCACGCAGCGTGTTTGCCATGTGAGCTGCTGGTACGTGCTACAGCACTGACGTAGATGCAGAATGGTACTAAAATGTAACGCAGGACCGAAGAGTTTTGATGAGGCAATGAAACTTTGGAATAACTCAGACCTGATTAATGATTGAATTAATAATGTGTAGCTGAGCAGATTATCTGCAATCGATGCTATCCTTGTGATATTTTGTGCCAGGGGATTTCTGTTAAATGTGGTATGTTCCCTAATGCTGGAATTCATCATGGTTTTACATTCGGTAAGCAGAATTTGATCATTTGTGGCCAACTCTTTTGGACTCGGAAGTGTAATAAATACAATAAGTGGGTGTCCAAAATGGAAGGTTTAGAGAGGTCACACAGGCAAGGAAATATTTAAAGGCAGGCTAAAACAAATTCCCCTGATGGAACTGTGCATTATTTATTTGTGGCTACTTAAAAATACCAAGCTGTTTGGATGACCTTTGAACACTGTTGAAAACAGTAGGACCCCTCTACGTTTCATTATGCCAGTTCAAGTATCCTAAGTGCCCACTCTTTCTCCCTCCACTATGACATAAGTAGGGAAGCAACAGTACTAATGGACAGGGACTTGAAGCATTAAATACCCCAAGCAAGTTTTCATGAATTGTAAAGGACATGAATCAGATTGTACTGGTCAGTTGTGAACTGGTCAAACTCCACCCCCTCAACCTCCCCCATATCACATTCACTCTGATATGTGAAAGTGTTGCGAAAGGAGATGACTGCCATAGTTTTGTTCTTTGAAGTAGTTATTAATTTTACAATATGATTATGATTTACAATATTTAGATTAATGCACAGAGATTTGAGCAGCCAAAGAATTTGGGAGTTTGAGCAGAATGATTAGAAGAGCTAAGAATATCTGGGTTAAAGGCGAAGTATGGAGTAGGCAAACTGAACAATTAAATCAGTAATATCAGTTGATAAAATGTAGTAAAATGATGCAAAACTGCAAGTATTGCATAGAATTAGAAATATGGTTGGGCAGTCTCAGTCAAGTTTGAAATGTGTCAGAATAACAGATGACAATGCCTTTGTTGAGAGGTTAATATGGTTCTTAAGGGGTAGTTTAAAATCAAATTGACAACCTAATTGAACAAATCCAGATGATGATTAGTATGGTAAATATTCCACTGATATGCCACAGTTAGGAGCAATGAAGGAAAACAAAATGTGATAAATAAACCATGGTTTACTGCGTAGTGTTAGGATCTCTAGGTGAAGAACTATATGCTTTGTGAAGCTTGAAAAGAATAGGAGAAGAGAACTAATATATAGACTTATAATCATGATACTGGCTATCTTATACAGAATAGCACTCAAGTTTTGAGTACCTCCACTTCTATTTAAAGAGAAACATACACTGGAAGAAAGATCTGAAAAACTACAAATAGCATAAATATAATAAACCATGCCCCAACACTGGGGAAAGAATGGTTTCTTTTGTTATTTTTGCTTCTGGATATTTTGGCCAGTCATAACATGCATTCTTATCTGTAATAGTAAAATAATGAGTGGAATCTTACCTGCAGTGCCCTCGTGAGTACATTATCCTCTCGAGGAGAAAGGTAGACGGAGATGATATTCTCATTTGCGAGTTTTGTTATAGCATCATTCAGCTCTTTAGGTTTTGTCTGACCGTCACTGAAGAATATCGCCACCTTTCTAATCAAGAAGCCACTCCGCACACGTTTGAATGTGTTCCTTGCTGCAAAGCTCATTGCTTCAGCAATGCTGGATTCTTTCCTCGAAGGCACAAACTGCAGATTTTCAATCTGTGTGATAAGGTCTCGCTTGTTCCTGGCACTGCTGAAACGGATTTCAGTGACTATACCACTGTTGTATGTCAAAACGGCAACACGAGCTCCCTTTGGGCAGTTGCTTTCCACTATGGTCAGATTGCGAACTATGTTGAGGATCGTGTTCTTGTTCTGGTTGAGCTGATTGGCGGTTTTCGTGTTGGAAATATCGACCACAAAGGCCAGCTCAGTCGGATATACAGGGCACTCCGTTGAACCTAACACAAAATGTAAACATGAATCAATTTTATTTCAGTTGTTAAGTAAATAATCTTTTGAACATAAATATTCTCTCAGTAAAAATAACTTACCGTAACAACATGCTGCAAGGAAGAAAAGAACAAAAGGAAAAATTTTAGACAGTTTTACCTGGAATAATTACTGCTTTAAAAGGATCAAATTCATATACCTAATGCAATTAAATAATCTGACTTCCACAATACTCACGGCATGACTCTTTAATCTGCTTTACAAGGCTGCATGTCTGAAATATTGGAGAAGCAAAATCACATTAGCTACAATGCAACAGAATTCAAATCATATGTTGTGATCAACATTATTTTGTTTACCTCTATGGATCGTCCTCTCTCTCCCTTTGGACCCTATAAAGCAATGTGTGAAATAATACAGATTAATCTAAAATTGCACACAAAATGCCCAGATTACTATTTACTGTGATTCAAAAAAATCATTGATCAGCAAATTCACAACTGGGGTAAGTGCACAAACAATAAGCAGAGATTAGATCCACGACAGGCATTTGATTACTGGCAGTGGTGAGTGAGATGGATAGAAGGGAAAATAATTGAATATTCTGGCCCCAAAGAGAAAATCACCCACTTCCCATCGCCTCCCCAATTCAGTGCTTGGCAAGCAAGTCCGTTGGCGGCTTTCATCTCTCCAGCCCAAGGGAGAAGTGATGACCTCGTGCTAAGGCTGTTAATCCGGAGACCCAGATAATATTCTGAAACCCAGGTTCGAATCTCGCCATGGCAGTCGGTGGAATCTGAATTCGATAAATGTCTGGAATTAAGAATCTAATGATAACCGCAAATCCATTGCCGATTGTCAGAAAAACCCATCTAATTCACTAATGTCCTTCAGGAAAGGAAACTGCCATCCTTACCTGGTCTGGCCTACATGTGACTTCAGTCCCACAGCAATGTGGTTGACTCTTAACTGCTTTCTGGGCAATTAGGGATGGGCAATAAATACTGCTTAGCCAGCGACTCCCTCATCCCGTAAATAAATAAAGGAAAAAAAAAACAATGAAGGCCTTTAATTGGTCAATTAATGGCCATTTAAGAGCTTCAACTTACTAACTCCCCAATTACATGACATCCCGGCAGGCAAGAAAAGTGGTGGTTTCCTGACTGCGTAACCAAGGTGATTTGACTGCTGGGTTTGCTGGGAAAGGATTGGGGTGGGGGCAGTTTAAGGCCTTCATCTGTTTGGCAGCCATTTGAGGCACAGAAGGAGGTGGGGACAGGCATGCAAGGACATGGCCTTGAAAACCATCCTCTCAGCCTTGTTGATGATATCTCTCTACACGAGCCTCTAACCTGCTCGAGCAAAATGAAACCACTGAACTTCTGGCAGTTGAATACCCTGAACGTCAAGCCTTGAATGACAGCATTTAGGACCTAGAAACTGGCAGCCTTTGATTAGATGGCATATTATGTAGTCAACATTACACAATTTTCTCTTCTCCATTCATTCATTCATTCATGCAATCTGGACACTTTTGACAGGGTTAATACATATTGCCCACCATTAAGTTCCTGTGGGAAGATATTGATAAGGCAGCCCTTTTAACCAGTTTGTGTCATGAATGTGCTCCCTCAGCACACCCGAGGGAGAGAATTCCAGCATGTTGACCCAGTGACGATGAAAGTAAGACAATACAAGAAGGACAATTTCCAAGTAAGAATGGTGTTCAATGTGGGAAGCTGGCACTTCTGTGCGTCTGTTGCTCTTGATCTTCAAGACAGGTGGGGTCAGGGTTTGGAAGGTGCCTCTGAAGAAGGGTTAACAAGGTGTTGCATTGCATCTTATTCATGATACACTCTGCTGTCACAATGCACTGGTTATGGAGGAAGTTATTGTTTAAAGGAGGTGGATGGAGTGCCTTGTCTTGGATGGTGCTGAGGTTCTTCAGTACGGTTAGAGCAGTGCTAATTCACGTAAGTGAAGGTTATTCCATCGCACTCCTGACATGTGCTTTGCTGACAGGCTTTGGGAAGGCAAGAGGTAAGTGACTCATTGCAGAATTTCCAGCCACTGACCTGCTCTTTAGTAGCCATTGTATTTATGGGCTTCGTCCAATTTTCAATGGTGATCCAGCACAACGTCGATAATAGTTGAATTTGATTACAAAAATGTTGTTGAATATCAAAGGGACATTGTTAGATTCTCTTTTGTTGGCGATGGTCATTATCTAGTATTTCTGTGGCAAAAACGCTGCAGTCACTTATCACTTCAAGTCTGAATATTATCCAGATCAGGCTGAGCATGGATACAAACTGCTTCATTACCTAAACAGCTCAAAATGCTACTGAAAATGTTGCTGTCATTGGACAAATCTATACCTCTGGCCTTATGATGGAAAGAACATCATTGATGAAGCAACTGAAGACTGTTGGCCCTAAGACACTCTCTGGAGGTGCTCCTACAGTGATGTCCTAGCAATGAGATGCTTGAACTCCAACAAAAAATAACCGTCTTCCTCTGGGGTATATATCATTTTTGTCCCTTTTTTTGATTCACATTAGCTCCAATCTTACTGGGGCTCCATGAAGCCACACTCGTTCAAATCATACCAAGGGATAATCAACTATGCCTCACTTTTGGAATTCCATGTTTGTTCAGTGTTGAACCAAAGTTGTAGCAAGGTTTGGAGTTGAGTGATCTTGACAAGCCAAACTTTACATGAGTAAATAAGTTGTTGCTGAGTAACTTCAACTTGGTAGCACTGTTGATGATAATCTTCCCATTACTTTTCTGAAGATTGAGAGAAAAGTGATGGAGCTACAATTCTCTGGACTGCATCTATCCATCTCTACGAACAGAACATACATGGATACTTTTTTCTGATTGGTACTACTGTCGTAGCTGCACTGGAACAATTTACTAGAGGCCTGGGTTATTCTGGAGCATGTAGCTTTAGTACAACAGATGAGCTGTTGTCAAGGTCCATAACCTTTCTTTTAGTGCCTGCAGCTAGCTCTTGATATCACATGGACAGAGGTGAAGAGAATTGGCTGTAGGCTGCCTTCTGAGACAGTGAGGACATCAGAAGCAGGACACATGAATTATCCACTCAATACTCTGAAGATGGTTACAGATGATCTTAAACTCATGCTGAACACATCACTGAGGATGACTATGCCCCTGGTGTCCCCTCAAACTTGTATGGGTTTAACTATTCACCACCATTCATGACTGAAATTGGCAGAAATTGATTCATTGATTTTTGAAGGTCAACATTTGTTGAACTGACAGACCTTAACATTAAGCTGAAAGCATTTTATGTTACATTGGTTAGATGCAAATAAAAACTTAATGACTTGAAGACAATGACAACCTGAGAGCCTGGAAAACCTGCTTCTCCTTTCATTCCACCATCACCAGGAGGTCCTGAATAGCCCTGCAATAGAGGACAATCACAGATTTACCACTGGTGGATTCTAAACACCAGAAGTTAAATATCGCTTACACAGAGTCCAGACGTAAGCTTTTCAAGTCAGGATTTTATTTCTACTTAGAGTCTAAAGTCTTCAACAACACAGATTACTTGTTCCCCATATACATGTGCACTCAGTCAATGCTCATCTAATTATTCCTTAGTTAACAAAGCTTTCCTGCTCCTATGATGCTGCTTGGCCTGCTGTGTTCATCCAGTTCCACATTTCGTTATCTATGTGATCATCAACTGTTCCGTTTTTCTGCTTGGTCTCAGGGAACCCTGCCAAACACTATTAGATTTCACCATAAAGGGGTTTATTTAATTGCAAATTTCAGCATGGTTTTCATTATAAAATTCATCAGCTGGGAAACAGAATATTTCTTCCATTTTGCCATCTTGAGTCACTATGAACCATTCCCACCTCAGTTACAGTTTGTTTCAGCAGAACTTTAAGGATACTGTGCTCTGTGTTTCAGCTATGAACCACAGCATAACACAGACTACCATTTCCTGCATACTTCTCCCCACTTTCTCCCTCCAGCTATGGTTACGGACATTGGTGAATTTAAGATAAATAAGGGCCAAATTTCTGTCTTTGCCAACTATAAAAGGATTGAGTTCACACTACTGAAATGAATTTCAAGCAATGGTCCTACAGCTAATTGAAAAGGCTAAATTCCATCAGGATGGGTGGATTTCAGATCCGGTCCCTGATAACCCATTAGATCATATAACCTCCAATCAAGGATATTAAATGAGACATAGATGAAGGTTTATTACAATGAAGAGATATTTTGTTACGGACACCCTGCACCTGTCAAAAGAAATGAATGAAAAATTATGTGAAAACAGCCTTATATCTGCAAATCTCCCATCTCATTTGTATTAAGTGGTAATGTTAGATAAAATGATGTGGCTTCCTTGCTCCAGTTTCCATATTAAAGTAGCAGAATTGGAAAATCTGCACACCTTTAAATGGGTAGGCTTCAAAATCTGCCCAGGTGACAGGAAACCACATGCACAAAGCAAACTCAATTTCTGATGTTGCAACGTTTCTCAGGAGGTTTTACAATTTTGTGCTCGATGACTGCGCCAATGGTAGACAGTAGATATGAAAACCAGCATTCCTGCAACTATTTAGACTGATGGGAGTATTTAAGTCTATTAGCTTGCTATTGGCCAGAACAAAATAGTAACCTGCTAGTAACAATCATCGACACTTGATTTTATTGGTGTTTTGTACCCAGAAACAGACAACAAACGTATTTCGTCAAAGATAGTCCCTTTTCTGGAGGCATGCAAATTGTCCCATTTGCATTGCTATTCAAGATTGGATTTTGGAAGCAATAGTGTGCTTTAACATAAATAGGGGTGGGTGTTATAAATTAAATGTTAGAGCACAGACATGCTGGGGAATGTTGACTTATGCTGATACTCTGGGGCAACTGTCAGCATGTGGGCTGCTACCTTTGTGACTCGTACATTAATAGCCAAAAGATTTCACTGGAGAATCTACATTTTCTGCAAATAGCTCTGCACAATTTTACACCCACTTTAACTGATAAAGATTTAAAAAAAAATACTGGATGTATCAGTTGCAGCTCTGTAAATTACCTTTCTATGCTTTTGCACAGCGAGATATTTGGTACCTGAGAGAACAGTCAAGAGTCAAAATAACGAAGCGCATCATTTCCACATCTGTTTGGACTTACCCTCTGACCTCGATTTCCTTTAATCCCATCTTTCCCTGGAGTACCGTCATCTCCGATTTCACCCTGTTTCAGGAATATGACATTTCGTTAAAAGTGCATCAACCACATATAGTCAATCACAAGAAAACTTCAAAAGCAATTTAATTGTTTACCTTTTCACCAAGGGATCCAAGAGGGCCTCGCTCACCCTAAAATGAGAAAAAAAACAGAATTGGAGATCCATTGGTGCAGAGACTTTTCTTGTTCATTCTTTCAGCTGTTCCCTTTCTTTTAAATGAAGAAAATTATTTGCACTGTATTATAGTGCAATGAGCAAAGGCACCCTTCAATGCCCAATCCACACTTTTCAATCCCTATTTATACAAGTCTACCTACAGAGTATCAGAAGATAACATGCCTATCATCAGAACAAATTCTTTACACTCTATGTGCAAATTTTTTTACTCACCTAAAGTATAATTGGAGTGAAGGGAGATGACAGTTGAGGGCTTTACCATTAATAATCAACAGCAGGAACTCTAATGACTGATGTTTCTCTGCTTGGCTGCTTGACAAAGATCAACTAACTCAAATATGTTTGTCATCAAACCGTAACACATCCTGGTTTACATTGCTCATTGAGCCAGACTGCCAGTCATTTCCAATTATCCAGCTACTTTGATGCATATTGCATTTGTTATTAGCTTTAAATCCATTTCAATTCATCAGCTTGCTGCAAGTAAAGGTTTGGCATCAATATTAGCTGTTCTATTTTATGTTGGAAAGAGAATTGCTTAAAAGTCCCTTGCAAATTATTTTTCATACAAATAGATGTTCAGAACCGAAGCCATATACACACAGATACCCTGACGAGTGCAGAAACTCAATCATAATTCACATTAAAACTGTAAGTGGAACCAGAGACCATTAGGAACCACATTACATTTTCGAGCCTACTGTTCGATGAAGAGGTCCAGCTACCATAGCATAGTTCTAACTCAATTACAGTTTCTTATTTTAAGTTAACTGCTATCCAGGTGAGTTTATGCAGCTTATAACTCCAATGCTCAAGTATCCATCCATTATTTCTATATATTTACAGCATTGCTTTAAGTGGGGAAGGTTGTGCTTCACTAACTTGGTCGAGTTTTTTGAGGAGGTGACGAAGATGATTGATTAGGGAAAAGCGGTTGATGTTGTCATTTTACTTCAGTAAAGCCTTTGACAAGGTCCCTCATGGCAGACTCGTAAAAAAGGTGAAGTCACATGGTATTAGGGGTGAGTGGGCAAGATGGACAGAGAACTGGCTTAATCATAGGAAACAGAGTATAGTGGATGAAGAATGTTTTTCAGAATAGAGTTGTGACTAGTGGTGTTCCACAGGGATCAGTGCTGGGAATTCTGCTGTTCGTGATCTACATAAATGATTTGGAAGGAGATGTAGCTGGTCTAATTAGTGAGTTTGTGGATGATACAAAGATTGGTGGAGTTGCGGATCGTGAGGAGGATTGTCAGAGGGTACAGCATGATATAGATCAGTTGGAGGCATGGTCATAAAAATGGCAGATGGAGTTTAGAACATAAGAACATAAGAACTAGGAGCAGGAGTAGGCCGTCCAGCCCTTCGAGCTTGCTCCGCCATTCAATAAGATCATGGCTGATCTTTTTGTGGACACAGATCCACTTACCCGCGCTCTCACCATATCCCTTAATTCCTTTATTGTTAAAAAAAATCTACCTTAGCTTTAAAAACGTTTACTGAAGTAGCATCAACTACTTCACTGGGCAAGGAATTCCATAGATTAACAACCCTCTGGGTGAAGAAATTCCTTCTCAATTCAGTCCTAAATCTGCTCCCTCTAATCTTGAGGCTATGCCCTCTGGTCCTAGCTTCACCTGCCAGTGGGATCATCCTCTCTACTTCTATCTTATCTATTCCCTTCATAATTTTATATGTTTCGATAAGATTCCCCCCTCAATCTTCTGAATTCCAATGAATATAACCCCAATCTACTCAGCCTCTCCTCATAACCCAACCCCCTCAACTCCAGAATCAACCCAGTGAACCTCCTCTGCACCCCCTCCAGTGCCAGTATAACCTTTTTCAAGTAAGGAGACCAAAACTGCACACAGTACTCCAGGTGTGGCCTCACCAGCACCTTGTACAGCTGCAACATAACCTCTCTGCTTTTAAACTCAATCCCTTTAGCAATGAAGGACAAAGTTCCATTTGCCTTCCTAATTACTTGTTGTACCTGCAGACCAACCTTCTGTGATTCATGCACAAGGACACCCAGGTCCCTCTGCATAGCAGCATGCTGCAACTTTTTACCATTCAGGTAATAATCCTTTTTACTATTACTCCTACCAAAATATATGACCTCACATTTATTTACATTGTATTCCATCTGCCAGACCTTTGCCCACTCACTCAATGTATCTATGTTCTTCCATAAGGTTTCACAGTCCTCTGCACATTTTGCTCTGCCACTCATCTTAGTGTCATCTGCAAACTTTGATACGCTACACGTGGTTCCCAACTCCAAATCATCTATATAAATTGTAAATAATTGCGGTCCCAACACTGATCCCTGAGGCACACCACTAGTCACTGATTGCAAATTAAATCACTGATTTAATGCAGACAAATGTAAGGTGATGCATTTTGGACGGTCAAGTACATGTGGAAATCGTACCGTGAATGACAGAACCCTTAGGAGTATTGAGAAGCAGATGGATCTGGGCGTGCAGGTCCACAGATCACTGAAGGTGGCAGCAAAGGTAGATACGGTAGTAAAAAAGGCTTCATTGGAAGAGGTATTGAGTATAAGGATAGACAAGTTATGCTGCAGCTTTATATAACTTTAGTTAGGGCACACTTGGGATATTGCGCACGGTTCTGGTCATCACACTACCAGAAGAATATGGATTTTTTGGAGACAGCACAGAAAAGGTTTACTAGGATGTTGCTTAGTATGTGGGATTTTAGCTATGAAGGAGGTGGGATAAACTGGGTTTGTTTTCATTGGAATGCAGGAGGCTGACAGGCAATCTTATAGAAGTTTACAAGATTGTGAGTGACATGGATAGAGTGGAAAGTATGAGGCTTTTTCCCAGGGTAGGGTGGGGTCAATTACTAAGGGACACAGGTTCAGGGTGCAGGTGGGGAAGTTTAAAAGAGATGCGCAAGGTAAGTTTTACACACAATGAGTGGTGAGTGCCCGGAACACAGTGCCAGAGGAGGTGAGACACAATAGCTGCATTCAAGAAACATCTAGATGAATGTATGACTAGGAAGGAAATAGAGGGATACGGATCCCGTGTGAGAAGACAGTTTTAATTTGGAAGCACAACATGCGTCAGCACAGCCTTGGAGGGCCAAAGGGCTGTATTCTTCTTTGTTCTCTTTGTTCTTTGTATTTAAACTACTTGACCCTTATTCCAACTGATGCTATTGCGAATTCATTAGAAATTTCTGTACATAGCAAATTTTACAATATCAAATGCTGAGGTACGTTAGCACCAGTTCCACTATTGCAAGAACTTACATATGTTTGAATTTTTGTTTTCATTCCTGTTTAGAGTGCTAACAAAGGTTTCTGTATTCAGCATTCTGTAAAATCTCATTTTGCTCTATTTTTATACACGTTTCCTTCAACTCACTAAAATGACTGACCTTTCTGCCTTTAAATCCAGTAACGCCAATGCCAGTTCTTCCATCCTCACCCTGCAAAAGTAAAGAAAAATGCATATAAACACTGGAAGGAAAGAAATGTGAAAACTTTTAAAGCCTTGTGTTAAATTTCAATAATTTTAAAATTATTTGTACACTTTCCATTGTAAGGTCAGAGTAGGGATGTTTGTTGATGATCGGGATTATATTCATTGGAATTCAGAAGATTGAGGGGGGATCTTATAGAAACATATAAAATTATGAAGGGAATAGATAAGATAGAAGTAGAGAGGATGATCCATTGTAAGGTCAGAGTAGGGATGTTTGTTGATGATTGCACAATGTTCAATGCCATTTATGATTTCTCGAATACTGAAGAATGTGTGTCCAAACGTAGCACAAACTAGACAATATCTAGTTTTGAGCTGACAAGTGACAAGTCACATTCATGCAACACAAGTGCCAGATAATGACCATCTCCAACAAGAAAGAATCTAATCATGGCCCCTTGACATTTACAGCACAGTGGCTCAGTGGTTAGCACTGCTGCCTCACAGCATCAGGGATCTAGGTTTCATTCCAGCCGGTTTCCCTTCTTTGGAAAAGATTTACAAGGTTGTCACCGGGATAAGAGTTTGAGTTGTAGGGATAGGCTGGGGCATTTTTTCTCTGCAGATTTGGGTGATCATATAAACGTTTATAAAATCATGAGGGCACGGATAGGATGAATAGCCAAAGTCTTTTTCCTAGGGTGGGGGAGCGCAAAACTAGAGGGCATAGGTTTAAGATGAGATGAGAAAGATTTAAAAAGGACTTGAGGGGTAACTTTTTCCTGCAGAAGAGTGTGCCTGTATGGACCGAGCTGCCACAGGAAGTGGTGGAGGCAGATACAATTACAACATTTAAAGGACATCGAGGTGGGTATATGTCATTTAAGGGTTTAGAGGGATATGGACCGAATGCTGGCAAATGGGACGAGGTCAGATTGGGACGTCTGGTCAGCATGAATAAATTGGACCGAGGAGTCTGTTTCCTTTCTACTCGAATCCAAAATGTATTGTGCAACATAAAAGGTCACGTTATGCTGAAAATGTAGAGCACTTACCATTTCTCCACGTGGACCTGTTGGTCCAATTTCACCCTTTTCACCAGGATTTCCAATTTCACCCTGTGATGGAATAAATCAAAGAAGGTAAAAAGTCAACAATCGCATACTAATAAATTTTCTCAACAATTAAACATTTTTTAAGTTGTACATACCTTTCGGCCATTATGTCCTGGTCCGCCTCTTGCACCAGGAGGTGCAGCAGAACCAGCAGGTCCCTAGGACAAGAAAAAGAGGACTTCTTCAATAGGAGTTTGAAAATGGAAACTGGACTTCACATTACTATAAAAACATAGCTATAGCTTCTTCTTTTTCAAATCATGGGTGCAATTGTATATTCATTGAGGTAATTGTCACTGTTTGGGAAATGGGAATAAGGTTAGTTAAAACCCCCCTCTCGTGTAGACCAAAGCTGGAGGATTGCCCTGGCACTCTGGTCCCACCATTCCATGCAAAATAAAATTAAAATACTTTTCCACATCAGACTTCCAATAACAAGCTCTATCGACCAGGCTTCTGAAGAAACATAATTATTGACTTATTACTAAAGTTGTTTTTAATGAAACAATAGTTGGGTAACATAGACAGTAATGTAGAAGTACACACACACAAACACACACAGACACACAGACACACACAGACACACAGACACACAGACACACACACACACAGACACACAGTTTCTCTGCAGAGACTGGCTTTCTGAAACAAAAAAAAAATTGACAAATGGGCTATTGTTGAAGACAACAGAATAAAGCACAGAACGTTCCATAGTCTGTTGCCCTGATGTTCTGGCACATGTGGTCAGATCACTAACCATGTACAGTTGACTTTGAGTCTTGTAGACACAATTGCTGATGTTCCTTCAATCATTCTTCCAAACAAGGCAAAAAGATTTCACTCTGAACGCGAAAAGGAGTATTTTTATTGTGGAAATAGGAGAGGTCAGCCAGGCAGCTTGATCTTAACTGACTTTCCATCAATTTAGCTTGTTTCTTAGCAAGCTTTCCTACAACCAAGCTTATTCTGAGCAGGCTGCCTCCAGGCTCCAGAGGGACCGTTCCCTCCAGGACACCCTGGTCCACTCCTCCTTCACTCCCAACACATCCCCACACTCCCAGAGTTATGATTGGCTCAGGTGACTGTTGGACTAATCACCACCTTATCTGATCTACAATGTCCATCAGTCTACACAGAAAGAGGAAGGTTCAGAAGAAGCAGACCAGCCAAGGTTCAACATCGAGAGCCTGGGTGACATGGTCATCACACAACATCTACAGGCCTCACTTGCTAAAAACCTAGCTTGGGAATATGCAGAGGACATAGGAGAACACATGAGTCTGTGTAAATCAAGCATTCTCAGTAACTGCAATAACAGTCTTGGGTACAAGTCTAGAAACCATCAGGACTCGTTCGATGGAAATGATGCTGAAAGTGAACAGCTCGTCTCCAAGAAAAGCATAGCCTTCCGTGACTGGCAGAATGATATCTACTGCAAGGCCAAAAGAAAGGCCGATACCAAAGCTACGGCTGATGTCCAAAAGAGGGTTAGGGAGCTCAAAACAGATGGTGGACTGATAAGGCCTTGGAAATCCAGCAGTTGGTAGAGGCTGGTGACACAAGAGACTTCCCCAGTCCCACCAAAGCTGTATACAATCCAAGCTACTTGGTCTAAGCCCCCTGCACTCTCAAGACAAAAACTGTTCAAGGACAACAAGGCAATAAACACCCATTGGAGAGAGCAATTCTAAGAACTCCTCAATAGTAATACCAATGTTAACTTGGAAATCTCAACCAAAGCCCACCAAGATCCATACCGGGTGCATTGGAGGAACCTCTGGATATGACCGAAGTACAAGATGCTATAAGGAGCCCAATAAACAAGGCTGCTTATCCTGATGGGATTCTTGCAGAGATCCTAAAGGAGGGTAGTCCAAAGCTCGTGAACACATACATCTTCGCTCTTGAAGATTTGACTCAAAGAAGAACTCCTCTCAGGAATACTCTGATTGTGACCACATTCAAAAAAGGTGACAAAGCTGACTGTAGGAATTACAGTGGTACCTCCTTTCTGTCAACCACTGGCAAAGTATTTTCACATATCCTTGCCATTAACCGTTGACTTCTCCCACTAACCAAGGAAATGCTCCTTGGATTGCAGTATGGCTTTTTCCCATCCAGAGGAATAATAGACATGATCTTCACAGCACTTTGATTGCAAGAAAAATTTCAGGGAGAGAAATAACTGCTTCACATGGCCTTCATTGGCCTAACTGAGGCCTTTGACACAGCTAACCACCAGGCTCTTTGGCAGATACTGTCGTGATGTGGCTGCCCTGATAAGTTCATCAGGATGTTGAGGCTGCTGCATGATGACATGTCTGCGACAGCGCTTAGCAACCGTGGATAGGAGTCTGAGCCTTTCACCATGGAGACAGTGGTCAAGCAGAGCTACATCGTCATGCCCACCCTGTTCAACATCTTCCTT
This sequence comes from Ginglymostoma cirratum, assembly GCA_024137785.1. Lineage (NCBI taxonomy): Eukaryota > Metazoa > Chordata > Chondrichthyes > Orectolobiformes > Ginglymostomatidae > Ginglymostoma > Ginglymostoma cirratum. Next base: position 18,051,429 of record JAHRHZ010000144.1, read on the forward strand.
GTTGCCATCCTCCATCTCACTGGTCAAAACCTGTCCAAGGGAATTCAAATCATTTACCATACGGACGGTAGGCTGTTCAACCTTACTTGGTTCAAGGCCTAGGGCAAGGTGTCCACCACCTCCACTTTGGAGCTTCAATATGCTGATGACAATGCCATCTCAGCACACTCAGCTGAAAATCTACAGGGCATCATGGATGGCTTTGCCAAGGCACATAAGGCCTTACTGCAAGGCCTTACCCTTAACATAAAAAGGATTCTAGTACTCAATCAACCACCACCCAACAGTCCCTCCACCCCTCCTACAATAAAGGTCAACAAATATCCCCTTGACAATGGGGATCACTCCCCATATCTCTTCCCTCCTCCAAGCCAACATCAATGCAAAAATGCAACACCATCTGAGCTGCGCCAGTGAAGCCTATGCCCGACTCCGAAGAAGGGTGTTTAAAGACCATGATTTACGGGCCCAGAATAAACATCTGGTCACCAAAGCTGTTGTCTTTCCCACACGGCTATATGGAGCTAAAACGTGGACCACCTACAGTAGGCACCTTAAATCATTGGAACAACACCACCAGAGATCCCTGCAAAAAATTCCTGTGGATCACCTGGGAAGACAAACACACTAATACCAGCATCTTGGAGGAGGCCAACACAGCCAACATTATCACCACCGTAATTCAACAGCGGGACCAGCCATGTCATCCAAATGCCCAAATCATGCCTCCCAAAACAGATCATGTACGACCCGGCTGCAGGAAGGTCAGCATGTCGCTGGTGGTCAAAAGAAACACTTCCAAGATAACATCCTGACTAACCTCAAGAAATTTCTTATCAACATCAACTAGGAGGACATGGCTACAAACCAGAATCTCTGGAGAAACATCAAGGATATCCAGAAACATCAGGAAACATCCAGCAGGGAGCTGTACACCCCAGATACAATCTCTGCTGAGTGCTGAACAGAAGCGACTCTTGCGAAAGGAGAGACAGAAGATCAGGAAGGCCCATTCACCACCACCTCCAACCACCATTACCACCCAGCAATGCCCACATTGCAACAGAATCCATGGATCCTGGATTGGCTTCTTCAGACATCTGAAGATGCACAAATAGATGCCCTTGTGGAGGACAATCATCCTTGACCTGAGTGATCACTGATGATGATGACAGAACAAGGGTACACTGGTAAGAAACAGAGAGACTTGTATTCAGTCTCCTACATATCTAATGGTCTTCAGCAGGGTAAAGAATGAATTTTGAGGTGTCACAATTGTAACGCACATTAATATGCAAGCCTATTTCTGCACATAATTTTCCAAAAGCAACAAATTCTATAAATGTACGGAGGTATACCATATTGTTGAAGGAAAGATGTTAACAGGGTAGTAATACATTGGAAATCTATTGTATCCACCCAATCCGACATATGTGATCTTGGTTTAAAATTAAAAGAAAACATCTCTAACAATATACTGACAGACGAGATGCATCAAAGTGGTTTTTCACTGACCTCTACATTCTGATACAATGTTACTGACTATCGTATTCTTCCAACGTCAGACTGGATTATTATGCTGTAATCCTGATATGAGGTATGAATATAATGCAAACTGAGCCCATTATTTTGTTTTTCATATAAAAGGAAAGAGGAGCAGTTAGAATTTAGAATTTCCATTTCTCACTGCTGAGGCTTGAGACCTGAAAGAGACTGGTTACCAATTTTATGACAAATTAAGTGGGAGGTTTCAAGTGTGGAGCTAAACCCATTTAGAACTGAGTTGAGATTGTTCCAAACTGATTTAGATCCTTACGGTCAGTATGTGCAGACTTCCATCCTTTCAGTTTCAATTAGATCACAGCAGATGGATCCATTGTTTTTGTTAGACATTAAAACTTTTGGAGGAAATCTTTTTAGTTGTGTACATCAAATTCACAAGAAAAAAGCGCTTACCCTTGGTCCTCGAATGCCATTTGCACCTTCTCGGCCTGGGATTCCAGAGCTTCCAGGTTCGCCCTTAGTGCAAAAGAGAAACGTGCTTGCAGTGAATTCCACATTTCCTGATATTTTGAGATCTAGCAAAAAGCAGCAACTAGAGTCTACATTGTAAATGGAGAGCTTACTTGTGATCCTCTAAACCCTGCAACTCCTGGAGGTCCACGCGTTCCTCGATTGCCTTTTGAACCCTGTATATGTCAAATGAAACAAATATTTATTGGAAAGCTTCTAATGAGGAAACATTTTTCTTGTAAAAGGTTGGATTATGCCAGAATTGGATTTACCCTGATGACTGGAACGTGAATAGATTCAAGTACACTTGAAAATAAGTAGGTAAATTCACTTAACAAGAACATTCCCACAACTTTAGTTTTAAACATTACACATTCCTTCAGCATTTATTCCTTTCATCACCGATGCTAAGTGGCAGCAGTGTTTACCATCTACATTATGAACTGGAGTGTCTCACCAAGGCTTCTTTGACAGCACCTTCCAATTTTAAAACCTCTACCCCTAGAAGGGCAAGGGCAGCGAATGTATGGGAATATGACTACCTGCAAGTCCCACTTCAAACTACACACCATCCTGACTTGGAACTACATCATCATCACCCCATCACTTTTGTTAAGTCAAAATCCTGGAAACCCTTTCCTAACAGCACTGTGAGAGTTTTTACGCATACGAACAGCAACACTTCAAGAATGGAGCTCAGCACCACCTTGTCAAGGGCGATTAGGGATGGGCAATAAATGCTGGCTTAGTCAGTGATGTCTGTATTTCATGAGCAATTTTTAAAAAAGTTACAAGATATTCTATAACAATTCATCCTCTTTTCTAACCAATAAATGCACTAAAAATGTAGGAAAAGATAACCAGATACATCAGTGTTCACCTTATGTACTCAACAGTCCTTGCAAGTATTTTTGAAATTTCAAGTTATTCTGGATCAATTCCTTTGTTCCTTTAAGAACTGCTCAGAGCTAAAGTCAGGAAATTTAAAAACACCTTCAGGAAATTCACTATCTATCCACTGGTCTTCCCTCATCATGAGGCTTGAGTCACAGGAATGCAGATTTATCCAAAAAAAACATAAAAATGGAAAAGGTTACATAGATAGGGAGAGGCAAAGTCATTAAGAAGCTTAAATATAACAGAAAATTTTAGATTTAATTTGTTGAGGGACCACTCAGTGGCAACAGAATGTGATTCGGTGCATGAAAGGGACGTTGGATGGAAAAGCAATTTTCAAAACCCTAAACTGTATATCCTCAAAATTCCACCTTTCTGACTGCTCCAGTTTTGGGTAGATTGCAGTTTCTGAAAAGAAGAGGGTAGGAAACAGAACAGGACAGCATTAACGTACAAATCTGGAGATGAAAACATTGATGAGACAGTTTGAGACAGGCAGCTAGCATTGATAAGAAGGCTATAGAGTTTTTGGTAGCATTGAAAGGTGACAACTTCTATCATCCTGATGTTCAATAAGAATAAATGACAACTGATCAAAGTGTGGACAAACAGTCTAACAGAATAGATAAGGTTGAGGGGTTGAGAGAAGTTAAGTAGAAATAGAGCAATATATTATCATCAAATGGTTGACCCTATTTCTTTAGATGACGTTGCCAAGGAGCGGCAAATATATAAGGAATAGAAAGGGCCAAAGGTAGAGCATTCGGAAGAGAAAGTATTCTGGGAATGCTCTGATATGTTGGCTATGTAAGAATGGATAGGTAGCACAGGAGTGAACTAGGTAAGACAGGAGGGAACCAGGCGGTCGAAATAAGATAATGGTGATGTTTGCTGTGCATTTGGCAATGTCAAAGGCTGTGGAGAGATCAGGAAGAATGGACAAGAATAGTACACTAGTCAGTCATAATCCTCACAAACGAGGGTGCAATTTGTGATTTTGATTACAGTCATTTCGACATTAATTTAAGCACAGACACCTGATCTTAGAGATTCAGCGTAGTTTTGCCTGTACAGACTTGATTGGCCAAAGGGCTTTTTCTGTACTGTGTGATTCTATGATTTAAATATGGAGCAGTCAGAAAGGTGGAATTTTGAGGATATACAGTTTAGGATTTTGAAAATTGCTTTTCCATCTCCAACTTCCCTTTCATTTCCAGAGATACAAGACTTGCATTTCTATAGATCTTTTCAGGACCACTAAATATCCCAAAATGTTTTAGCACTGTTGAAGTGCTTTTGAAGTATGTTTGCTGCTGTAATGTAGAAAACACAACCAGACCCCACAAACAGCATTGTGTTCATGATCAGCTAATCTACTTTTGTAATTTTGAAAGAAAGGGAAGAAGTTGCAACTGAAGCATTTGAACTGATTTTCTGAATTTTAGTAAAAAAAAAGTCAAGACCCCGTTGCACTTGTAGCAATATTGCATCTTGTAAGTCTCAGAGATTTGCAGAACAAAACACAAATGTAGTTCAGCAATCAGTTCCATATCTTCCTTCTTTCCTCACCAATTTCTTACCAGCCCTACTTTTGTGAAGACTCTGATTCCATGCTAGGTTATGGCTTGACAGCAACCTGTCTGCTTTTAGTACCTTACCCATGTGAGCCAGGCAATGAAGGTCAGAAAGCTCTTCAATTATGGAGCCATCAGGTCCAAGCTCAATCAGTCCACAACTGATGGATATGAAAGCAGAAGCTGGAACGCTAATCATTTTCCCATCCCTCATCTCAGAGCATTGAGGCTAACCCAAGCATTTTCACTAGTCTGATCAAGGTTAGCCAAATCAATACAGGCCACAAGATGAATTTGGAACATCTGGCCTATATGGCCCATATAAGCACTGGAGAAACCAACTGAATGATCAAAGCAATCCATGTCTTGGTTAACAAAAACAGAAGTTGCTGGAAAAGCTCAGCAGGTCTGGCAGCATCTATGAAGAAAATTTTGAGTAAACATTTCGGGTCCGGTGACCCTTCCTCAGAATGTGTCTTGGTTAATCCTGGTTCATACACACTTCAAGATCTTGTGGGAGGTATATCGTACTTGAAGAGATTGAATTTGACATAGCTATGCATTTTTATTTCAAACACCACTAATGTGCCTCGCCTCACTTTTCAAATTTTACAATGTATTCTACACTGAGTAGCTATGTGCTTCTGCCTTAATTATGTGTCCTTGCTACAGTGTCTGTAATGCACATACCCAATGTAATAATGGATTGTAGGCTTCTTAATCATGTTATCTTTTGAAGATTGACACATTTGACGGTACCCAATGCCCGACGCATATTTCTTATGCTTGTGTATCAGTGAAAAATTTCTTCTCATGCAGCCTTATTACGTGATGCTTCCAGATGTTATAATTACTATATTAAAATTATCTATCATATTCATAATATGCAATATAGAATAATAAATACTATCCTAAAGCAAATGCTATAATTATGTTCTACTTAAACAACTGAAGATCTTTGATCTCATATATTAATTTATACGTAGCACAGCTAATACATTTTGAACAAAATTATCAATAAAAATGTAAACTGTACTCTTGCTCCTGGTGATCCTCTGCGGCCTTGAGTTCCCTGTAATGATAAAATTCAAGCCAGTGTTACTGCTGTGACATGTTAATAAGAAATTGTGCTGTCAATATTAAATAGTTAAAATAAAGTTTGTACTTGCTGGACACACAACAGTGTGATTAATTCGCAAAATGTGAATTCAATGTTTGTTTTTACATAAAGAAAAAGAATCATTTTTTTGCCAATATCACCAGCGAGAAAAGTCAGGAGAAACGTGCATTAATAAAATTTATATCTCTTTTCTTTAGATTACGCAATGCGTTATTTTCAAAATGAGAGATTTCTTTCGTGTTATTTATGTCATGTTTCTACTCAAAATTGTAAGTTAAGCATTCATAAAAAGATTGCCATCTCAAGGAATATGAAGTGGTTTGCAAAGTGGGGAAAGTAGACTTTGTAAGTCAGAGGGAACTTTCATTTTGAACTGAGGACACAGATGATTATTCGTTTTACTTGCCCCCCCACCCCCACCGCCCCCCATCTAAAACACTGGTGCTAGCTTACCCTTGAGTATCTCACCTAAATAATTGTCTTTGAATACATGTAGATGGATTACCACATGGCTGTTCTATAATGGTAAGCATCATAGATGAAGTTGATATTATGCTTGCACAAAGCCGAGCTTTGATCAAAGATAAATACTACTCTGCCTGGTGAATTCCAAACTGACATCTTCAGGATACCAGAGCCTAACACTTTTTTTGTGTATAGCCAAAAGTTTACTTACCCTGCGCCCATTTGCTCCAGCTGATCCTGGACGGCCACTGGCACCAGTTTCTCCCTAAGTCAAAATTAAAGTTACAAATATATTAGTGAATTTACATTTGTCTGAATATTCAGACAATAGAGCGATGGCTTATTGTATATATAAATTTACTCAATAGATAAGATTTAGAGAGAGCAATATGCTTCCAATTGAAGGATCAATTTTGTAACATAATGTAAGTATTTAGACAATATATACATTACCACCAAGCCCCTGTCACCCCTCGGCCCTTTGTCTCCTTTCTGAATATTTGTGAGTCCTGGTTCACCCTGCAAAGCCAGAGCAAATTGTAATCTAAGAATATGCAATATAGCCTCAAATATTAATCTTTAAAAATGTTTTCAGAAATATAGTGGGTTACTGTTACATCCATTTCATAGTAAACAAACTCCTAACGACTTTCATAATTTTGCCTTCTCTTACAAGATATGTAATTGGAATAGATATTTCTTCATTTGGGGTCCTTGAATTCAGTAACATTTAATCTCTATGACTCTATTTACATTAGATCCTTATACAGCAGTCTGAATGAGATAGAATTTTGGCACTCAGTCTAATGAGGCTAGTTTGGGGCTGTATGTACGCTAACGAGACAGGTAACTCAAGTTAGGAAATTTCCTGCCTTGGTGAATCCAACTCAATCGAATTACCTGGCAACACGCAATGTGATGTTGATTGAGGGAGATAATCTTGGTTGGGACACTAGGGTTAATGCCCTGCTCTTATGAAAATAATGCCATGGGATCTTTCAATATTCAGATGAGCAGATAGATGGCTATTGCTTTACATCTCATTCTAAACGTAACATCTCTGACAGTGCAATACTCTTTCAGCACTGTGATCGAGTGTCAGTCTTGGTTTTTGTGTTTAGGTCCTTGAGTGGAGAGGAAGGTAGTGCACCACCTGGATGGGATTTATTTAAATTGGGATTGGGGTCCTAGATTGAAGAATAAATAGAGTGGTTACAAGAACTCTAAATTAGTAAGTTGAGGAAAAGGTCCAGGTGAAAAAGATATTATAAGTAAAACTGGGCAAATAAGCAAATATTACAATCGGAGATTGTGCTCAGGCACCAAAGGTAAAGGGGAAACTGAAAAATGGAAAGTAACTAAACAAGGAGCAGGAAGAATTCTATCAGCAAAACTTCAGAACTGTATGATAGGTTTGGATTTTTTTCCTTTGTTTATTTGTTCACAGGATGACGGCATCGCTGGTTAGGCAGCTTTTATTGCCCATCCCTAATTGTCCAGAGGTCAGCTGAGAGTCAACCACATTGCTGTTGGTCTGGAGTCACATGTAGAGCAGGCCAGGTAAGGATGGCTGTTTCCTTCCCTAAAGGACATTAGTGGACCAGATGGGTTTTTCCGACAATCAACAATGGGTTCACGGTTGCCATTAGATTCTTAATTTCAGATAATTTAGTGAATTCAGATTTTACCATCTGTCATGGCTGGAATCAAACGTGGGACCCCAAAACGTTATCTGGGTCTCTGGATTAACAGTCCAGTGATGATACCATTAGTCCACTGCATATCTGGCTGTATGTACAATTATTTATACAATTCCACAGAATAGAAGAAACAAACTGAATGAATTGCAAGTGCAAATGTAATTTGAAAAGTGCAACATATTAAGGCTACAAGTACCAAGTTTATAAGGTTGTTGTGTTTTAAAATGTGTGCTTGATTTAGGGTCAAATGAAGGGGGTTGCGGTTCAGGTGACCCATTCTGAATTCTGCTTACAGTAAAACTGGGTAGTTTGATTATTTGAAATTAAGTAGGGGCCCAGATTATTTTACTGGGGTGAAGGCGCAAGGCTTGTGGGCAATGGCAGAAGACTCCATGCGAACCATGCTAGTCACCAAATTGCGGGGACAATTTGAGATTGCGAAAAGTTCTACTTTCAATCGGTTACTTGAATCCAAGATTGAGTAGAGTGACGGCCTATAAGTCTTTCTAATCAGCCCACATGATTCACAGTGCCAGTGAGATTGGTTTTGAGATAGGAAGAATGTCAAAGACACGACAGTCTGCCAGGATCCAGAGGAGAGCACAACCAACCTCAATAAATTCACTGCATGGGAATATGAATGGTACCTTGCACTCAGATTGGAAATAATAAAGTTGCGAAGTGTTTAAACAAGGCTGGAGTATTCTCCTAGTTTGAATTGGAGATAGAATCCCCAGAAAAACACTCATCATGAAAAGCAATTCTGCGGTATAAAGATGCCACACTTGAAAAGAACAAGAATAAACCCAAAGACCTACTTTCAAGAGAATTTGAATGTTTACTTCTGAGAATGGAAGGTATAACTATGGAGTTGAATTTGAATGTAAAAGATGAAAGTTTGATTGTGTAGTTTAAAGTATGTTTTGCCTGCAAAAATAATGTTTAGTCAATTTTGCTTTAATTTGTTTGTTATAGTAAAACATAAAATCTTGCTTTTGCATCCTTTCAATTGTTCACTGGAAGTTTGAATTTCTGTCTTTTTTTTCAAATTAACAGCCTTTATGGGGATTATTATGGCTACAGGATGATTAAGACTAAAATAAGTGTAACAAAGATTCACCAAACTAATTCTAGATTGAGGGACTGTCCTGTGAGGAAAGTTTCAATTAGTTGGGCCTATTTTTTCCTGAGTTCGGAAGTATAAGATTTGATCTTATTGAGCACACAAAATTCTAACAGGGGTTAAAAAGGTTAGATGCAGGTAGAATGTTTACCCTGGCGGGAATAAAGAGTGGAGTCTAGAATCAAAGGACACAGAGCTCAGATTAGGGCAAAGCAGCTAAGACTGTGAAGTGGAGGAATCTTTTCATTCAAAGAGGAGTGAATCTTCAGGATTTTCTAGCCCAGACGGTTGTGGATGCTCAGTCATTATGTCCAAGACAGATTATTAGATTTCTACATAGTGAAAACACCAAGGGATATGGGGCTGATTCAGAAAAATAGTGTTGCAAATGAAGGACAGCCGTGACCTCATTGAAGTGCAAAGCAGACTCGAAGGGCTGATTGGATTACTCATGTTTTTTTTTTATGATCTTACATATGCCAGGCTAAAGGGTAAAACAGTAAAGATAGGGACATTGGTGGACGGGAAGAATAGCATCAACAGTTAAGTCAGAAATAATTTCAATGATAAGAGAGGATAAACATATAAGTAAGCGAGCAGTCGAGGCATTACGGATATAGTTGGGAGATAATACAGGATTATACGTTCGTATGGGTGCTGTGTAAACCCCTTGGGATCAGCAGCAAATTGATAGGTAGCATAAACGCAAAGGTTAAGCAAACCTGCAGCAAAGGCACAATGGTTTTGTGGTTGTAGACTTGCTTTCTGGGCCGGTGGGTTTGATTGCAAACGTTTCGTCACCCTGCTAGATAACACTGTCAGCGCGCCTCCGGTGAAGAGTCGGTGTTCTGTCCCGCTTGCTATTTATATGCCTCGGTTTGCTGGGATGGTTGGTATTACTTCCCAGTGAGAAACAAAATCGGAAGTAATACCAACTACCCCAGCAAACTGAGGCATACGAATAACAAGCGGGACAGAACACAGATGCTACACCGGAGACGCACTGGTGATGTTACCGAGCAGGGTGATGAAACATACAGAAAGCCTTTGGTTGTGTGTAAAAAGAATTTATTGGAAATTGAATGATTTTGGGTGTTTTATGTATGGAGTCCCAAAAGACATTTGATAGTTCTCAATGACTATTAGTGAACACTGAAGTTCATGGAACTGAAGAAAAATTATTTACTTTATTAGGAAACTTAAGGCAACAGAGAGCAAGGATAATTGATGAATAGTAATTGAAGTTTGATGAATTCAATTACTCATTTTAAATCTGGGATTGATACAGTTTTGTTAAGATAAAGACATTCAGGGATATGCAGAAAAGGTGATTTTATATAATTAGATCACAAATTAGTCATCATTTCATTGAATGGTAGAACTGGCTTGAGGTGCTAAATGATCAACTCCAGTTAAATGACATTAATAACTTTATTGTAAACACTCATGCTGATAAAATGCTGATACAAGAAATTCTCTGTAGATTTACATGAGATTCTTGTTACAGCTATTAACACAAATTAACTCTTTAGATACCGCAAATTTATATCAATCATCTTTACTTATATAGTCAAAAGTAATGGCCAATATGCAATGTTCTAATTATGTTGTTTAACTTGACTGAATGCAGGTATAAGGAACAAGCATTATGTTTTAAAATTGGTACACAACCAAACATTTGAGGCAAACATGTGTGTTGGGTTGTGCCTTTAGCTATCAAATAAATTTGTCTTATTTTACAGCAGTAATTCAAATTTGCTTTGCTAATATTATTCAATACCACACTAGTTTAGTTAAAACATAATAGATGGACAAATATTTTCGAAATAATTAAATAACTTACCGGGTCACCTCGATAGCCAAGATCGCCCCTTTCTCCTTTTCCACCTTTCATTCCTTTCACTCCCTGTGGAAAAAAAATGGACTCATGGTTTACTTTGTTTCCACGTTTATCCACCAATTTCCAACATTGCCTATCCATGCAATAAACTACTTATTCTGATTAGGTCCACCACTATCCATATATATTTATCATCATTCCTGTTTATCAGTTTTTGCTGCTTTTGGTAACCCTTCTTTTTCTCTGCTTTCTATCAATTTTAATTTTGAACAGAGAGGCATAAAACAAGAACAGAAATTGCTGCAGGAACTCAGCAGGTCTAGCAGCATGTGTGGACAGAATGCAGAGTTAAGGTTTTATGTCAAATGACCCTTCTTCAGAACCAAAACTTTAACTCTGCTTTCTCTCCAAAGGTGTTGCCAGATCTGCCAAGTTTCTCCAGTAATTTCTGTTTTAGTTTCAGATTGCCAGCATCTGCAGTTCTCCATTTTATATTAGAGAGGCATGCAGATATGTGTAGTTGTTATGTGCTCAAGGGAAGGTCATTTGCTCATTTCCCTAATTCACACAGTCCCATGATTTCCTTTCCAGGTAATCATAGCAACCTCTCATTTACAACTTCAATAGGAAATTAGCAATATGACCAGAGCAAGGTTACATGAGGTCCCTTCACTTTAACTTCCTCATATGCACTTAAAAGAAATACATTTTCTTTTTTCACCCAGAGGGTTGTAGATATATGGAACACGTTGACTGAGACGGGGTGGACACAAGTACTCTCAAAATATTTAAGAAACATCTGGATGAGTATTTAAAATGCCAGGGCATAATAGGCAATGGACCAAGTGCGGGTAAATGGGATTAGTGTACCTTGACAATTGCTGGTCAGCATAGACAAGGTGGGCTGAAACGTTTATTTCTATACTGTATGGCTCTATGATCCATGCTGAAGGACTCCCTTACTGTCAACAGGTATTGTCCCCCAAAGTTTTAGCTCCTCTGCCAGCATCATTGAAAATTTATTGGTTTTGCCATTTGTTATAGCACATGGGCCTATATGGAACACTTATTTGGGCTTCAGGTGACTTACATAAAGGAATCCAGGATCACCCTGCAACCTACATTAAGCTTATAGACAGACGTATGCATAAATAGACAAAATGGATGATTTTGACACATAGTGTTGAAGATAATTACTACTTCCTGATGTATTACCATATTTAAATACTGTTTAAAATGTTTCACTTGGAGTTTAATTGAGATAAATGCGAGGCACTGCATTTTGGAAAGGCAAATCAGGGCAGGACTCATACACTTAATGGTAAGGTCCTGAGGAGTGTTGCTGAACAAAAAGACCTTGGAGTGCAGGTTCCATAGTTCCTTGAAAGTGGAGCTGCAGGTAGCCAGGATAGTAAAAAAGGTGTTTGGTATGCTTGCCCTTATTGGTCAGTGTATCGAGTGTAGGAGTTGGGAGGTCATGTCGTGGCTGTATAGGACATTGGTTCAGGCACTTCTGGAGTATTGAATGCAGTTCTGGTCTCCTTCCTGTAAGTTTGTTGTTAAACTTGAAAGGGTTCAGAAAAGATTTAGAGGGATGTTGCCAGAGTTGCAGGGTTTGAGCTATTGGGAGACACTGATCAGACTGTTTTCCCTTGACCATAGGAAGCTGAGGGGTGACCTTATAGAGGCTTATAAAATCATGAGGGGCATAGATAGATTGAATAGCCAAGGTCTTTTCCCGAGGGTAGTGGAGTCCAAAACTAGAGGGCATAGGTTTAAGGTGAGAGGGGAAAGATTTAAAAGGGACCTGGGGGCAACTTTTTCACACAGAGGGTGGTGCGTGTATGGAATGAGCTGCCAAAGGAAGTGGTGGAAGCTGGTACAATTACAACTTTTAAAAGGCATCTGGATGAGTACATGAATAGGAAGGGTATAGAGGGATATGGGCCAAATTTGGGCAAATGGGACTAGATAAATTTAGGATATCTGGTCAGCACGGACAAGTTGGACCGAAGGTTCTGTTTCCATATTCCATAGCTGTATACCTATGACTTTATGATGGAAATACTGCCGAGAAGATAAGTGGACTTACCGATTCTCCCAAGTTGCCTCTTTCTCCTGATGGTCCTGCTGCTCCATTTTTACCCTGCATAAAACATGAAACATTTGGTGTATCTGTAGTAATACGAACATAACATGAACAAGTCAATGAGTGTGGTTATTCAAATTAATAAAACAAACAAACACGTACCTGTTCCCCATCTATTCCATCAAGACCAATTTCACCCAGTTGACCCTAGGAAAAGGAAAGGCCAGTAAACATAAAACATTAATACAGGTAAAGGTCATTATGCTCAACAATCTTATTTAGATTTCTTTTCAATTCCTTTTCTCTCAGAAAAAACATGCACTTGCTTCTTGAACCAACTATACCACATGAGAAATTGCAACAGACGTAGCTATTCAATCCTTCAAATTTCCTGTACCATTCAATAAAATCTTTATTGATCATCTGCATTAACTCTAGCTTTCCACACTATCCCACCAATCCTTAACTCTTTGACCACCCAAAACTCATTAACCTCTACCTTGAGTACACCCAACAACTGACCACCCACAACTCTCCGGGTTAGAGGATTCCAAAAATTCCCAAGTAGTTTAAGGGAAATATTTCTCCTTATCTCTGCCTCCAATAACCAGCTCCTTACTGAGAAGCCAAGCTCTAGACTCCGCAAGATAGACACACCCTTTCTCTCACTAATTGCTGACCACTGGTCCTTCTGAGCTTGAGGGCATGCTCCTGGCTTTTCTGTGTTGACAGTTTGCCGAGTGTCCTTACTTAAAAAATAGAGCCTTCCTTTTTGCAGCTAATTGACTGATGTGGGGAAAACCACAATGAGGTATTTCCATGTAATGTGTGGTCATGACCCCTCATTTGATCTGGCTTTGGAATATACATCCAAAACACATAATTCTATCCATAGTACCTGTTCAGTGGCACTTCATTTCCACTTCCCCCATGATAATTTCTCCTGTCTCTGTCTGGAAGAAACTAATGTTTTCTTTAGCTATTCTTCTTTTTTTCTAAACTTGTGAAAACTCTTTAAAAACACTTTTCAAATTCCTAGATAGTTTACTCTCATATTCCAGTTTTCCCTTTTTCTCAATTAGTTACTTGGATCCTGTTGGTTTCTAAAACTCTCTCAATATTCAGGTTGACTATTATGCATTGCTACTTTTGTAAGCCTCTACTTTTAATCAAATAATAACTTAATAAATCCCAGATAGATCTTTTACACAGATGTTTATCAATGGAATATGATGTGGTGAACTTATTGAGTCACTTATGAAATGCTTTAACTATGAATCTATTGAGGGTTATAGTGACAGGGCTGGACAATGGGACTGGTAGGATAGCTCTATCGAGACCTGGTACAGACTCAATGGGCCGAATGGCTTTCTTCTATACTGTAAATTACACAATTGTTATGTACTTTCATAACTTTTAATATTTACCCAATCAATCTCAGCCATTTTCATCTTCACCCCTTTATAATGATACTTCTTTACTATAAAGTTATTAACTGATACTGTTTCACAGCACACTCCTAGATCTAAAATAGCCTGTTCCCTAGCTGGTTCCTGAATCTGCTCTAATCATTGAGTCACCATGAAGAAGGCTATTTGGTCCACTGAGTTTACGCTAGCTCTCTGTACAGCAATCAATGAGGCCAGTTTTCTCACATTATCCAAACAGTCCTTCAAGGTCACTTATTTTACCAGTTTATCCAATTTCTCTCTGAAATCATTGATCACCTCCACTTCCGCTACCACTATGGACTGCAAGTTCAGGGTCATTTACACTCATGGTATGAAACAGATTCTCCCTTGCATCTCCCTGTAACTCTTGTCCAAAGTTTTGAATCTGTCTACCTTAACCCACGTACCATCAACTAAAAGGAACAACTTATCTTTGCCCTTTTTATTGAAACCTGCTATCTTGAGCAAATCATCCCTCAGCCTCATTTTATGAAAGGAGAATAACCAACAACTTCCCCATTCCTGGAGGCATTCTGATAATACTCCTCTGGAACCATCACATTGTTCCTAAAGTGAAAAGAACTGGATACAATACTCTGGTGGTGGCTTAACTAGAGTTTTATTGAGATTTAGAAAACTTCCCTGGTATTGTGTTCAATACCTCTCCATCTATGCACACAACCTTCTAGATCCCACAGTTGGTACCTTGTCAAACACCTGTTAAAATCCATGAAGACCACATCCACTGCATTCTTATGATTAATCTTCAAATCACTTTTCATTTTTACCTCTTACAATTATCTCTTATCCAGCCTCGCCATGGCTGCTTTTTATCCTGGGCCTCTTGCAGTACTGGCAGTTGCCACCGCTCTCGGTGGCACTGTTAGGAGCCGCCAGCAGCTATTGGAGGAGATGTACCTGTCCTGAAGGCCCTGGTAATGCTGCGGCAAGAAAGTGATTGAGACCAGATTTCGTCAGGACTCCCAGAAATGGCAGTGGTGACACAGTCACCGCCTCGTCTACAGACGGCTGGTGCCACAGACTTTAAGTTCAGATCTGCGTTTCTATGAGAGACATCAATGACCATCATTTGGACGGTCTTTGTATCTTGTGAGGCAAACAGTTATGATTGCTTCACTAACGAGGACGGCTTAATTACTTCAAACTTTACATCAACATATTGATGAGAACGTACCTTCTCGCCTGGATATCCACGGCTACCCTGTAAATTAAAAAGAAAATCACAATAATCACATGGAATTTTACATCTTGATAATATTTCGTTTAATTGTAATGTTTCTTACTACTTGCCTTAATTCCGCTCTGTCCTCGACATCCTTGGAACCCTTGAGTTCCATTTATACCTGGTGGACCTCTTTCACCCTGTCAGAAATAAAAAGGATTAAATCATTCAAACTCTTCAACATTACCAGCCTAAACATCTATGGGGAAACGGGGAGGAATAAGGTTGAGAAACACACAAATGCTGAATTTTAATAGCATGCAGGGCCTCAAGTACAGATTTTGTCTTGATTTTCTGGCTAGCCGATGGTCATAAGAGAGTTTCTAGCCGTTAAGTGAGTAGATTTGCCTCATGACGGAGCAGCCTTGGTGAACCAAGGAGACAGGATCATGGCAGGAGGAATGGGCTTTTGGTGACAGGGGCTTTGGTGAGGTGGAGTTAGTTTAGGAGGTCAAAGGAAAGTGATGCTTCCTCCTCTCGGTCCACGGAAATGAGGTAAAGACACTTACAGATTGGGTTTGGGTGTTCCTGTACCGTTCAGCTGTCAGATGTGCAGAACTTTAAACATAAAACTGAGGGGAATTTCAGGTACATTGCCTCGCTGGTATAAATAAAGTGCAGAACTCTTGAAGGTGCACTGGAAAAGTTAGCCTTATAATATGGAGGTCTCTGGCTTCACCTCTCATTACTACTGGAGTAGACTTAGACTAGGCAGTGATGAGAGAAATGAAAGATTTCTTGCTCCTGATAGGGATACAGATATTCCTTTGCAATCACTGGCTAGCAAAGGAAAAGATCAGATTTGACAATAATACTTTTACAGTCAAGCAGTTCTTAACACTTATGCCTAGTCTTGTTTTGAAAAATGGAAACTTGCACAATGGCACAGGAGAATAACACTGCACAAGGTCTAGTATTTTGTGACAGATGAGAAGGAAAACTGTGATGTGGAGAACTTACGTAAATGCTTTATGTAAAAGAAAAACAAAAGGATAAAGCACAGACTTGTTCTTGAGTTGTCAGTTGTTAGAATACGATTGATCTTTTAAAACGTATGGATTTAGGATATGGTGTCATAATATGCAATAATTATACTTACTGGTGCACCTTCATCACCCGGGTGACCCATAATACCTTTAGGTCCAAGTAAACCCTGAAACAACAAAATTGCATGAGATGCATTGAATTAGTAGTAATTCATTGACAATGATCATGCTAATGACTCATCAGTGCAGATTTTCAAATAGCTGTTCAGGGGATATACTGGCGTGCGAGATCACCTGCCAATGGAACAACCTATCTGATATTCTTTTCCACTGATTTCAATAGGAGTTAAAACCAAGAGTGTTTCTACAACAAGTGGCCAATTTTACACCAGTTGTGTCAGTTTTACACCAGGGCAGCAAGTTGAGAACTTGTGCAGTTGTATGAGTGGGAGAATATAGTGCAATTCAGTACAGTAAAATATACTTGCATCAGATCATACTTGCTTTAAGATCAGTTATAAATGGAGATGCATCATACACGTGATTTGCATCTTCCTTTATAATTTACTTGCAGTCCATCAGTATATACAGTAATACTCTTGAGTGCAGTCCAAGCAAGATTTGGTTAAGCATGACTTTCTTAGTTTTCGATGCATCATTAAACTAAATTAAAGGGGGTACGAAACTTAAGTTTTACCTTATTCACTAATTAGGGAACCAATACAAATATGTAGCATATATAAAAATGCAGTAGTGATTGGTAAAGCTTACCTTGGCTCCACGTAATCCCTGAGTTCCTCTGTCTCCTACTTGACCAGCGCACTTACATGGTACATCACAACACACTCTCTCTGCAATATTATCCTGTCAAGATATTGTAGAGTTTAAGCATTTAATTCTGAAAGCACACAAGGACTTTGAAAACATAAGTGTGCAGAATTAAAAATTTGATCTTACGAGTTCTTCTGCTAGTTCATATTCTAAATCCAGCTGGGTGATTGACAGAGGTCGCCTGTACCTATATCCTCGCCCAAATTCCAATAACGAAACTTCCTCAAACCCCACTGGTGCTTCCAAAGATACAATGATTAGTGCATGTGCACTACCTGTTGGATATCATAACAGGAACAAAAGGGTTACTCGTTTCTTAAAAATGATAACAACCTAAATTCCACATGTTTACAACTCATGCAAGAATATTTGATTAAGTGGTGCTTTTCAGCTACGTAAAAATAAATTAAGATTCAAAAGAAAATATTGTTTTAAGTTCTTTCCAACCCCTTCTTCGCTACTGAGTTCAAATTAAAAGATATCTGAAGAAAAACATGTCATGTGTTTACTACATGTGTTGTGATCACCAAATATCAAGTGATGTTTAAACAGTGCATTGACTGCTCAATTTCTATGAACCTTAGAAATAACAATCACCTGAGAATGAAACTGAGGAAAGTGAATGAGAATTGATGGTTTTTACTTTTTTTTTGCACCAAACAAAATTTACAGTCTTCAGCTGGAGACATAGTGCTAAGAATACAGAAACATTTTTGCTTTAATATACCTTCTCTCCGTAGCCTTATGGCCTGATTTCTTAATTGAGAAAAGTTGTCATCTATGCCATCAGTGAAATGGATAATTACCTTCAAAATAGAAGGAAAACAACATTGTCACACATAAAAATTGAACATTGCTGTTGTTACTATCCAAGCTCAGGTTAATATGAGACAAGTCAGATCCTAGAGGAAACCTGGCCTATTTAGATAGTAATTTTGTTTTTTTTTAAATAATGGAGGTCAGTTGTTGAACATATTCACAAGAGGCTGCCAGTATACTTTTAATTCAAATAGTAAAATCTTCATTAAACAAGGAGAATAAGATACTAGACAAAAAAATTGGAAATGCTATTCATTAGCATTACAATAGATTTACAGAAATAGATTTACATTCACATATTCCTTTTACCCCAGCATTATCTTTAAAGTTGCACAAACAGCAGCAAAGAGTCACCATTATCTCCACACTGTAATCACTTCTGGTTTGGCAAGTTTCTGTACATTCACTTGACATAATTTGACTTGATATAATTCACTTTGTATAATTAAGCAAACTGCAAACTAAACTCACAGTTGCTTTAACTTCAGAGAAAACACGAGTTCCCTAAACTCAGATTCCAGCAGCTTTTGGTGGGTTTTTATTAGAACAAAGAATGTAGAAATATACAGCACAGGAACGGGCCCTTGTTGTGCTGATGAGATAAAAGGTACTGCAGATGCTGGAGAATCCGAGATAACAAGCATGGGGCTGGATGAACACAGCAGGTCAAGCAGCATCATAGGAGCAGGAAAACTTGACGTTTCGGGCCTAAACCC
>JAHRHZ010000144.1:18070695-18090891 GCA_024137785.1 Ginglymostoma cirratum
ACCTGCTGTGTTCATCCAGCCCCATGCTTGTTACCTTGTTGTGCTGATGTTGTGCTGAACGTGACGCCAAACTAAACTAATCCTTTCTGCCTGCCCTTGATCCATATCCCTCCATTTCTTCCATATTCATGTACTTATCTATCTCATAAATGCCCCTATCATAACATAGGATTTAACAATTCTGTCTCATCCTCTCTGTAACACACCTAAACACAGACTGATTTTCTGGACGTTCCATCTCTCAGTGTGTCACTGGATTCCAGTTGCTAGACATTATCAGGTTTTACTTTTTTATATACAAAACTATTCACCCCAGCTCTTCAATTCAAAGTCATAAAACTTCATTAAATTGCACATAAACACTCAAGCTTCCATTCTCCCAGTAACAAGTCCACAAGAACAATTCCAAAAATGACCAACCATGCCTTCACTCTCTCACCACACAAACTGCAAAATGTAAATTAAACTTAAAAGTCAAACATTACTTTTAACATTTGTGGTAAAATCAATTTTTGCCTCTTGTTGAATTTGTCTTACTTTGTATTTCTGGACAGCTAGAATCAATATCTCAAGTGGTAATGCGCTAAATCATACAAAACAATCCAGCAACAGGACCGTTGATATTTACATAGTTGCATATGGAGAGGTTTCGTCAAAATGTAAACTTGGTTTAGTCCATATGGTATTGTTCCATCGAGTGCCATTGTATACTAGAAATTTAAAAACGCCAAGTCCTTAAAAATGCAGGATCATACATTATTTCTTGAGGGCAGTGGGCTTCTCAATTATTTATGAATCCTTTTGGAAAGAGGAGACTTCTTTGACTCAGTAAAGTACCCTTTAATTGCAGAGGAGATAGAAACCTTATATCTTGCCATTCCCAAAAAGGAGATATCGGAAAATGAGCAATTCAAATGGCACAGCTAACAGCCAAAAGCCTGCCTGTGTTCATCCAGCCCCATGCTTGTTATCTCGGATTCTCCAGCATCTGCAGTACCTTTTATCTCTGCATTTTCTATTATTTTGTTTTGTTTTTACACAATGGCAACTGCACTTTACTGTGAAAGTTGACTTTATCTACACAATTTAGGCGGAGCATTCATTTCTTTGAAGCCTGTTTCATAATTTTTTTTTCTTTTATTCATTTGTGGGATGTGGCTGGCATTTATTGCCCAACCCTAGTAGCCCTGGAGAAGGTGTGATGAACTGCCTCCTTGAACTGCTACAGTCTACCTGCTGTGGGTTGACTCACAATGCCATTGGGGAGGGATCTTGAAGGTGCTGGTGTTCTCGCATATCTGCTGTCCTTGTTCTTCTAGATGGAAGTTGATGTGGGTTTGAATTTGGCAAGAATGCTTTATCCAGTCTGTTATCCGTAAGACAGCAGAATTTAAATGGCAGTGCTCGATGCATTCCAATACCTGTCATGTTGAGGAAATGTTCTCTGGATTGTGTTATCATTTCCCCAGGGAATGTACAATAAACGTGGATTCCAAAACACGAGGACACAGACACGGCAATCTTCTGCCCTGCAGCCTAAGTCTAAGCTAAACATGGATGTGAAACTTAGTTCTGCACAGGATGGGGGTGGGCAGGCTTGATTTTATCCTGTGGGTTGTCAGCTAATTACATTTGATTACATTTCTGAATCTTGTGAGGGAGGTCAGCAGGGAGGTAATGCCTGTACTTCATGGAACTAAAGCTTTTGGTGCCATATTTAAGTAGTGCCTGCCTGCTGCCACGTTTTCTGTTTTTTAAACCCTTTCTTGGTCAGCCTGTCAGAGAGGCAGGACTTCACCCTCGGCCATCCTGCTTATTGGATGTTCATTACACTCCAGCCTCCCTCCCACGGTCATCGTCTGTTCCCAGGGCAACTTAGATTACTGCCATGGCATAGCACAGACAAACTCTCCACAAAGAGAACAAATGCAGTAGCTACTCATTCCAAATTCCAGCAATTACAATACCTCATCTACTATATGTCTCTTATGTGCAGTTATAGACTCATAGAACCATAGAGCACAGAAACAGACCCTTCAGTCCAACATGTCCACACCAACCAGGCAACTCGATCTGACCTAGTCCTATATGTCAGCATTTGGCCCATGTGTCTCTAACCCCTTCCTATTCATATACCCATGCAGATACCTTTTAAACATTGTGATGGTACCCACCTCCATCATTTCCTCTAGCAGCTTGCTGCATACATGCACCACCCTCTGCATGAAAAAGTTACCCCTCAGCTCCATTCTAAATCTTTCCCATCTTACCTTAAACCTACACTCTCTAGTTGTGGGCTCCTCCACCCTTGGAAAAAGACCTTAGTTATTCATCCTATCCATGCCCCTCAATCAGAAGATATATGTTACTGATTCACAAAGAACTTAATCATGAAGGGGGATTTCATTCTGGTGAGCTGGCCTTTCGAGAAGCAAGCATGGCACGCAAATGATTGCAAAAGGGCTTCCTGACATTTGCTTATCGGAGATTCAACCTGCCCTAAATCTCCAAGAACTCAATTGCAAACTTTCATCTCACCGACGAGAATCCGATTTTTCGCCACTCGCACAATTAACTGCTCCTGCTCGCCTTGTTTCCTACTCCCAAGGACGACACAACATTCTGCCAACAATCCATTCATGTGAGTGACCACTGACAATGAACCCAAGAAGTTCAGAAGCACAGAAAATGTCATTTCAAAATTTATTTCCACAAAGGTAACATTATAAACCTGGGAGAACACCAGCCCTTGACAATTGTCCTGCAGACCCAACCAATAATAAGTTTTCATTTAAAAAGGAAATAATCTAACTTTTAACGTCCATGACTTACCTTTACACGATTAGAACTGTCAGATTGAAAAGTGTCCCTGTATGAATCGAATGTTCCAGTATTCAAGACATATGGGCCAGAACTTCTTAGATCGCTGAACTGATCCATTATTCCAGGGTGATAGTCGACCAAATCAATGACATGTCTTTGGCCACGTTCATCGAAAACTGTGACTCCAACTCTTACTTTGGGTGACATTGTGCCAGTGCAGCTTATAGATTGCAACTGTGAAATTCTCTGGAGTATATTTGCTGCTTTGGGCAGGAAACCTCTCTGTGTCACAAAAACATCGTTTTCTATTCCAACGTTACTGACATCAAATCCAAGCAAAACATCAATACCGCAATCTAGAGGGAACAGGAAAAATATTTTACTTCTTTCGAAGTCTGTAGTGCGTAAATAGAAGGTTGACAGGTATTATCAAACATCTGAGTATATCATATAGCATAGGTGAATAAATCTCCACAATGACTGGAAGAATTGGGGTCTTTAGTGCTCTAGTTTCAAAAGCTTCAGGAATGAAATATTGGCCATTGTGTGAACATTCTGATAATTGGCCAATAAGGTTAGTCATATGATTTAACTGTGTGTGAAAATCCCCTACATTTTCTATCTAAGCAATTATATTTTTGTGAATACACTTTAACTTCAGACAACTGTATCTATGCCGTGAAATTACACTTTCACTTTAACAATGTACACACCTTTGGGGTGCCCCAGAAAAGATAATCTTCTGGGAAGTAATCACTAAGGACAGTGAGTGAGATTCCAAGATGGGAGAGCAGGACATTGGCGCTCTATCCAATGGAGACCAATGGAAGCAGTGACAAGAGTCAGTCTGATGGAGCAGCAGAGAAACACTGCAGGTGTCACATACATTTGTGGAGCAGAGGTATGGTTCATCTGCATGTGCTCATTTCCTGCTGGTGAGGGCTTCAACAGGCTCAAAGGCGCTAACCACCTGCTGTGTGGCTGTCTCTTTTCAGTGGCAGGGGTCTAACGTAGACAGTTTGTCGGAGAGGGTTGGTGGTGTGCAGAGGCACATGTACTGCTTGCGAGACTCCAGGTGGATCCAAAAATAAGGGCAAAGTGTCCTTTTCAGAACCTTAATTGGAAATTTGTATCTAATGGACTGACAGTCACAGCAGCAGGGAGCCCAGCCACTGGGAAGATATCCTGGAGGTAGGAACATGTGGAGAGTCAGTCTGACATAAGGGGTTCCAAATTTTCATGCCATCCTGTTTACCATAACCTCCTCTGTTGTTCTGTATTAATTCTGCCCAACTTGTCAACTCATTGAGAATCCCTTTCTTCTAATACAACCCTTTATTCCCAGGGTTTTTTTTTTGGAAAGTGCATATTCTGATAACTTAATCTATCAGTGGGATGTATTAAAATATCACAGTAATGGATTTGTTTCAGAAAACAAAATTCAGTTTATTCACTCCATCTTAGATGATGGAAGTATAGAAGTCTCCTAAGGTGTGGGCGATATACTTCATCACGTTTGTGCCAGTTTTTTGATTGGGCAGATCAAGTCTTTCAGCCCCCTTCTGGCTGCTCTCGTGATGTAAAAACACACAGGAGAATCAAAGTTTAACCCTGTCTCCTATGTTTTTTCACAAGAGGTAATCAGTCAGGTGATGAACAACCTGGATAACTAGATCCTCTAGTATTGACACAGGTTCCACAAACTGCCTCTGAAAGAGATATACGAGTTCAGGCAAGTTAGAACTTCAAAGCATAAATGAATTAAGGTAGAGTTAAGAGTTAGAGCTTTGGACAAACAGTACATATCAGATTCCAAACCCAAACTAGCATGAGATCATCATTGTCTTTCAGCTCAGAGAAACTGGCTGGCCTTTATGTGAATTACAGTCAGGGATTATGGATCGATTTTACACCATTACCTGCGAGATATTATCTAACTCAGTACAGAGCAGGGCTCAGAATTGAAACAGATCACAGAGTAACTGAAATTTAAAACCCAAACCCTCTCCCGCTGCTTGGTTATTCACTTCTATGCAAAATACAAGTGTTTTGAATTTGATGTTACCTTTTACAACATCAACCGTTTTCGGGCACAGTTCACCTTCTATGACATCAGTTGTGGCTAATAACACTTGCTCGGTCAATTCAGACAGCGTGTTCATGTCAGCCACTCTGAAAACTCCAGCTTGTTCACTTGCAATGTCAGAGATCTCCTCAATGTCTGCATCCTGCATTCCCACAGTGAAGATTTTGAATCGAGCTGTCTTTAGCTCCCTTGCAGCAGCTATTGCGTCATCGCTTGACTTGCCTCCGATTAGCAGGAAAGCGATTTGTGGGACTCCATCTTCAATCCTACTTCCTGCTGATTTAACAAAGTGGTTGTTTTTAACATGTCTCAAGGCTGTTCCAGTGTTTAGTGACCTGCCTCCCTTGAACTGAATATTCTGAATAGCTTCGAGGACGTCAGCTCTTGATCGGTAAGTATTGAAGAAAAATTCATCAATCACATCAGAATTGTACTGGACAACTCCCACCTGGATTGATCCATCATCAACATAGATAGCATCAACTACACTGGAGACAAACTCTGTGAGACGGGGGAAATTCTGTCGTCCAATGTTGATGGATCCATCCAAGATAAATACAATATCGGCTCTTTTCTGTGGCAAAGCTTGAGAAACAAATGAAATACATTAAAATACAGCAAGTGGAAATATCGTTAAATGTATAATAATAAGCAATCCAGACTTTTCATAACTTGCTATGGATTATTAACCATTTTAAGTCTTTACGTATAAATTTAATTTCCTCTCCAGCCCCATTGACTTTCTGCCCTATTGTTTGAACCCGTGAGTTATATTTTGGTTGATTCCAGTGCATGGGCCACTCTAAGTTACCATTTCATGTAAGTGAAAGCTCATCGGAAACTAGGAACAGGGACTTCATATTGTATCGCAGTTGAATTCAACCCGGTACTCACCAGGTTCAGCCAGCTCCAGATCTCATTGTAACCTTGGTCCAAACATAGAGAAAAGAACTGAATGGTGGAGGGGAGTGAGAGTGGCTTCCCTTGACATTGGGGCAGATTTTGACACAATGTGGCATCAAGAAGCACGAGCAAAATTAGAGTCAATGGGAAACGGGTGAAAACTTTCTGCTGGTTAACGTCACACCTTGCAGAAAAGGAAGATGTTTGGACTTGTCAGAAACTATGATATTGCTGAAGGAGTTCCTCAGGGTAGTTTTCTATGCACAACTATCTTCAGCTGCTTCGTCAATGACCTTCCCTCCAACATAAGGTTGGAAGTGGGGATGTTCACTGATTTTCGCAAAGTGTTCAGAACACACTGAGTCTCCATAGAGGTTAACGCAGACAGTGCCTGCATGCATGTCCCGGGGAACATTCAAGTTTAGGGTAATAAGTGACAAACAAAACTTGTGTCAGGCAACAATCATCTCACATTAATGTTCAACTACGTTACCGTCATTGAACTCCAAAACATCATAACCTGGGGCTATCATTGACCAGAAACTGACCTGGATGAACCATATGAATACTGTGGTTACAAGAACAGATCAGAAGCTAGGAATTCTGCAGGGATTAACTCACCTCCTGTCTCCAAAAGGTTAGAGCACCATCTAAAAAGGCACAAAGTGTGACGGAATACTCTGTACTTGTCTGATTAGTTCAGCTTCAACAGCACTTAAGAAGTTCAACCCCACCAGGACAAAGCAGTCTGCTTGATCAACACCCCATCTAGCACCTTAAATGTTCAGTCCATCCACCACCAGAATGCAATGGCAGTCTGTGGACCATCTCTAAAATGCACTGCAGCAACTTATCAAGACACCTTTAGGGCAAAGAATGGGCAGATAGACTGTAATGACAGAGAATGTGAGATTATGCACTTTGGCAGCACGAGCTTGAATGTTATGTAAATAGGGAAAGACTGCAGGAAGCTGCAGAGCAGAGGGATATGCAGGTCCTAGTGCATAAATCACCAATACTAGTATCCAAGTTCAGTGGATAGTAGGGAAGGCACATGGAATGCTGGCCTTTATTTCAAAAGGAATGGAGCATAAACATAGGGAGCTCTTGCTAAAACTATTCAAGGCATTTTCAGATCACAGCTGGAATAAGTGAACAATTTTGGTCCACTTATCTAAGAAAAGATATACTAGCATTGGAGGCAGTCCAGAGAAGGTTCACTAAGTTGATCCTGAGTTTGGAGGAGCTATATTATGAAGAGAGGTTAAGTAGGTTGGGTCTGTACTCATGAGAGTTTGGATGAAACATTAAATTCTCAGGGGGCTTGACAGGGTAGATGCAGAGAAGTTATTTCCCCCACTGGGGGACTCTTGGGCCAGAGGGCATAATCTAAGAATAGCAAGTTGCCTATTTAAGACAGAGATTAGGATTTTTTCTCTCTCAGAGGGTAGTGAATCTGTGGAATTATTAACTGCAGAGAGCTGTTGAGGCTGGGTCATTATGTATATTCAAGCCTGAGATAGACTGGTTTCTAATCATTAAGAAAACTAAGAATTATGGGGATAAGGCTGGAAAGTGGAATCGACGATTAGCAGATCAGGCACGATCTCATTGAATGGATGTGTGGACTTGATGGGCTGAATGGCCTACACCTGCTTCTACATTTCATCTCTAACAGTAATTTTCAAACTGCAACGTCTATCACGAGAAAGGACAAGGGCAGAAGATGCATCGTGATGCCATCACCTGCAAGTTCTTCAGAAAAAAAAGCACACATCATTTAACTTGGAACTTATCACCATTTCTTCAGTGTCACTGGATCAAAATCCTGGAACTCCCTCACTGACAGTTCTACATGAACCTGTACCACATGGATGGCAGCAGTTCAAGGAGGTAGGTCATCACCACCTTATCAAGGGCAGTAAGAGATGGTCAGCAAATACTGGCCTGGCCAGTAACACTTGCATCTCATGACAGAATAGGTTAAAATCAGGTAGCTCCATCTGCATTTTCTACCTGGGTTAATGGATAGTGATTAATGGAGAGCGGTGGACCACACTTCCTCTCTTTAGGTTGTGATTCAAAGACAAGTTGTAGCAGTTGCAAAAAAAAAAAATCACTCTCGACAAAATACATCAGAAAATTTAAAACAAGAATGATAAATGACGAAGACATTTTCACAATTTCTTCATTGACAAAACCAGCTCGGTCATATTGAAACATACAGTTACACATGTATGCACGAAATTGCCATCATGTAAGTTGTGCACTTTCTCCCTCCTGCACTAAATATAATTGCTACTTTTTTTAGAAATCAGGAAATATTGACACATGCGATTAAAAAAGCAGCAAAACCATATAAGATGAAATCTCACAATTTGATATATTAGGTTACAAACAATTCATAACAATCCATTGCTAGATATTTTAGCTGATAGGTTACCCCGCTGGGAAAGGATTAATGTCTGAGTTGAAACAGCAGGCAAGTGAATTTCATACAGTCTTATCCAGTATTATGAGTAACAGCTTTAGAAACGTACCTGCAGTAGGAGGTTCTGGTCGATATAATGTAGGGTCTTCCATCAACAAACGCTCGATCAGCTTGTCTTGCACACCTTCCAGATCTTGGAAGTTATTTACTTTGTAAGTAGCATAAGGAAGAGTTGTGATTCGTTCAAGTTCATCTGGATCCACATTCTTTCCTCCCACACTGAAAACATTAATTCCTGAACTTTTTAATATACCTAAATAAGGGCGGGTATCATCTCTAGAAGAGTCTCCAGTAATAATTATCAGATATTGGGGAGCACCTTCATGCTGTCTGCTTCCTGCTGATCTGGTGAAGTGATTTTTCAAAACAAAGTCCAACGCTCTGCCAGTGTTAAGTGGAGACCCACCTCCTGGCCTAATTCGCCTGATAACGTCTTGAAGGCTGCCTTTATTCATGTGTTGTTTCAACAGAAACTCAGTTTTTGGAGTGCTGCTGTATTGTGCCAAACCAACTCGGACCTTGTTGGGTCCAACATCGAGGCTTCTAACTATGCTGAAGACAAAATCGCGAATGTGGGCAAATTGCTGAGGTCCAACACTGCTGGATCCATCAATCAGGAACACAATGTCTTTCTTGGCAGGATCCAGAACTGCAAAACAATTAGATTTTTTTACTTGGTCAACAACTCACAATAGCTGAAAATTACGTACAGCTAACTCATACTGTCGCAACTTATAAATACATCAAACAAGGGCTCCAATGATGCGGTGTTCGTGTCCCTTCCTCTGAACCCGTAAATTCAGGTTCAGGTCTGACCTGCTCCAAAAGGTAGATAAGAACATGGAACAAAAACAGAAGGTGCTGGAAAAGCTCAGCAGGTCTGGCAGCATCTGTGAAGAAAAAAATCAGAGTTAACATTTCGGGTCCGGTGACCCTTCCTCAGAACTGATGGTAGCTGGGAAAACGTCGGTTTATATGCAGAAAATGGGTAGGGGGATGTGGTAGGGAGTAAACAACAGGATAGAGCCCAAAGACAGAGAAGAGCAATTGGATAGACAATGAAGTTGATAACGATCTGGCTAGGAGGGTGAATCGTTGTTAATGGGGACTGTTAGTGATTAACAATATGTAGTGTGTGATGGCAGGCTATGTGGTAACAAGGCCTGGTGCGTAGGGTAGGGGGCTACAACACAGGAGAGTTTAGGCCCTAAAATTATTGAACTCAATACTGCGCTTGGGGACCCTGCAGCCTTCCAGATTCAATGTCAAGTTCAGTAATTATAAGGCCTAAATTCTCTCATATCCTAGCTCCTACCCCAATTCCTTCGCCTCCACTGCATCTGCTCCCGAGATGCGGCATTCCACTCCCCAACATCCCAGGTGTCCTCGTTCTACAAGGACCGCAATCTCCCCTTGGCAGTGGTTGGAAATGCCCTCGACCACATCCCTCGCGTCTCCTGCAACTCATCCCTCACACCAACTCCCCACAATAACAGCAAAGACAGAATCCCCCTCATCCTCACGTACCACCCCACCAACCTCCGGAGTCAACGCATCATCCTTCGCCACTTCCTTCACCTGCAATCTGACCCCACTACCAAGGACATTTTTCCCTCCCCACCTTTATCTGCCTTCCGGAGGGACCGCTTTCTCCGTGACTGTCTCGTCTGCTCCACACCCACCACTAGCCCCACTACCCCCGGCACTTTTCCCTGCAACCGGAAGTACTACACCTGCCCTTACACCTCCCCCCTCACCCCCATCCCAGGCCCTAAGAAAACCTTCCACATTAAACAGATGTTCACCTGCGCATCTGCTAATGTGGTATACAGTATCCGCTGTTTCCATTGTGGCCTCCTCTACATCGGGGAAACCAAACGGAGGGTTGGAGACCACTTTGTGGAACATCTACACTCGGTTCGTGACAAATGACAGCAGCCGCCAGTCGCGGACCACTTCAACTCCCCCTCCCACTCCTTGGACAACATGTCCATCCTAGGCCTCCTCCAGTGCTACAACGATGCTACCGAAGGCTGCAGGAACAGCACCTCGTGTGGACTTCACAAGCTTCAAAATCTCTCCACCCCCAACCTCATGCCAAGACCAGTCCAGCTCATCCCCGCCTCCCTGACCTGTCCGTCTTTTCTCCCATCTCACTGACCAACCCCCACACCCACATCCTGCCTACTAGCCTCATCCCCGCCTCCTTGACCTGTCCGTCTTCCCTCAACTGACCAACCCTCATCCCAACTCCCTACCTACATTCACCTTTACCGGCTCCATCCCCACCTGCTTGACCTGTCCGTCTTCTCTCCACCTATCTGCTCCTTTATCTACCTTCCATCATCACCTCCCCCTCTCTCTGTTTATTTCAGAATCCCCCTTCCCCGCCTCCATTTCTGAAGAAGGGTCGAGAACCAAAACGTCAGCCTTCCTGCTCCTCTGATGCTGCCTGGCCTGCTGTGTTCATCCAGCTCTACACCTTCTCAAACCCCAGCATCAGCAGTTACTACTATCTCTGAGTTAGAAAAGTGAGTTGCGAAGAGAACATAGGGAGCCTATAAAAGGGATATAAAGAGATTAAATGAAGTCAGCAAAGAACTGGAAAATGAAGTATAATGTGGGAAAGTGGGAAATTGTCCATTTTGGAAGAAAGAATAGCAAAAAAGCAGATTATCAAAATAGTGAGAGGTTGTAGAGCTCTAAGACGCAGAGCGATCTGGTGTCCTGCTGCATGAAACGCAAGTTGTACGAAAGCAACCAAGTAATGAGGAAAGCTAATAGAATGTCATGGTTTATTGTGTGGGGAACTGAAAGCAAGATTATGCCTCAGTCATGTAGCAGATAGGCGAGACCACATCTGGGGTAATGTTTACAGGACTGGTCACTGTAATTATGGAAATATGGCATTGCATTGGAAGTAGCTCAGAGAAAGTTTACTGAACTAGATGTGGAACATTTAAATAAATTTAAGGCAGAGGTAAATAGCTTAATGATTGCCTGGTGGATTAAAGATTATTAGGGATATGCAGGAAATAATGCTGACCTTGATAATGTTGACCTTGCCTAGCGCAAACCCTGTGCGAGGTAACTTGTATGCCTCTGTCTAGTTTTATTCACCCTATAATCGGTATGTCCTTGCTTACTATGATCTGCCTGTATTGCTCGTAAATAAAGCTTTGCACTGTACTTAGGTGCACATGACAATAAATCAAAGAGATTAAAGAATGCAGAGTTGAGGTTCAAGTCAGATCAGTCATGATCTTATTGAACCTGGAGCAGCCTCGAAGGCCTGGGTGGCCTATTCTTGTTCTTTGTTTGTATGTTCGTAGATTTCTGAAGAATTTTTGTCTGATTGTTTCTCATGGTTCCCAAATGCCATGTTAATATTTACAAGGGAAGCCTAGGATCTCAAAGTGTTTACAAGACGGGCAGCAGGGAATTTTCAGAGGTTGCCATTGTGCATTACTGCTCACAGTAAGTCCCCATGAAGGGAGAAAAAGGGAACTAAGAGAAATGGAAAATCAGAGAACCAACAAGCCACATAAGTAAATGCCAGGATAAGTGACTAATAGCTTGGTGAAACAGGCAGCATTACAGGATAGTAAAAGCAAAGAAGGACGCAACTAGGCTCTGCAGCTCACTACAAGAGCAATGTAACTGGTCACACCTCTCTTGTTCACTCCCGGTAGCACAGAATTCACTTACCCCCTAAAATTACACATCCTTTTGTAAGTAACAATTGAATCCACCTCCACCCCTCCTCAGGCAGTACATTCCAAGCCAATTCAAAAGCATTTTAGAACCAAGCATCTTTTTGTGGATCTGCAATCACATCAAGGCCAAGCAAGGCCAGGTAATGACAGTAGATTTCCTTCCCTAAAGGACATTCAATTTATTAGACATTTATATTGCCTATCCTCATTCTTACTAAAATGGGTAACTTTACACCTCTGCGTTAAATTTCATCCATCATGTGTTCAATCAATCCCCTAGTTTGCCTACATGTTAATAAAGTTCGTAACCACCCTCTTCACACTTCATGATATCTGTCCAAGTTTTGTACCAAATGCAAATTTTGAAATTGTGCCCTGCATCAATTCATTAATGCGCATCTTGAACCAGCGGCTGAACTGGACCAGCCGTATAAAAACTGTGATTCCATGATCAGATCAGAGTCTAGGAATTTTGTGATCTCCTAGCCCCCTGAAGTGATTCACTCTTAACAAATCCATGCTGGATTTCTTGAATTAATTCACACTTGTCCAAGTTACTATCGATTTTGACTCTTTGCCAGGCAAAAAAAAACTTCCTTTCACCAAGACAATACTGGCTGGACTGCAAGTTGCTGGGCCGATCCATTCACACACAGCTTTTGAACCAGGATTCAACATTTCTAATTCTCCATTTCTCTGCCACTACCCCTGTATACACAGATGATTGGAAAACCATGACCACTACCTCTGCAACCTCTGTCCTTATTTTTCCCAGCATCCTTGCTTGCAGCTCATCTGATCCTGGTGATACATCAATTTTCAAATGCAGCCTGCATTTCTAATACCTCCTCTCAATCAATATTAGTCCATCTAGTACCGGAAGTGTCACCCCTGTTACTTTGACAGCATATTTTGCTTTGGGATTCATTTATTATTACTGCAAAGTCTTTTGCTGCCCATATGCAGGTCCAGTTTTCAGCATTTAAACAACCCCACTCCTCTTCTCAACATCCTTTCATTTATATTTATAATGCTGTTTGGATTCCCTATCATATTTTCCTCTGTTCCCTTTTCTCTTTACTTCTGATTCGAATTTTTTATATTCAACCCGAATTTCATCATATCAGCCACATGCCCCCTTTTTCTGCTTGACCTTGGCTCTTTTACCTTCCAAATCTCTCAAATTTTGGTCACCCTAGTGATAATGTCCCTTTGACTATATTTGAACTACTTCTACTTTAGTGACAGCCAATTGTTTGGTTTCAGTTTTGTCTACCAATCCTTGATTCCAATCTACCTGGGTGAAAACTGATCCTCTTTGAATTACTTTAGATTAGTCCTCATGTTGTTTTATATCTAATTTGACCTGATGATACTACGTTTGCTGTTTCCCAAATAGTCCCCCACTGACACTTGAATACTTGACTCAACCGCCCAAATCGGACTTCGCTACCTTCATTATTGAGTCAGAAAAAAACTAATCAAGAAAGTTATCTTAACTTCACTTCAGAAACCTGTTCTCACTCTCTGTCCTTTATCTTATCAGTATCATAGTCTATATCAGGAAAACTTTTTTTCTTTATTCATTCAGGGGATGAGGGCATCGCTGGCCAGGCAGCACTTATTGCCCATCCTTAATTGCCCAGAGGGCGGCTAAGAGTCAACCACATTGCTGTGGGTCTGGAGTCACATGTAGGCCAGACCAGGTAAGGATGGCAGTTTCCTTCCCTAAAGGACATTAGTGAACCAGATGCGTTTTTCCAACAATCGACAATGGATTTATGGTCATCGTTCGACTTTTAATTCTAGATATTTATTGAACTCAAATTCCACCATCTGCCACGGCGGGATTTGAACCTGGGTCCCCAGAACATTATCTGGGTCTTTGAATTAACAGTCCAGCAATAATACCACTAGGCCATTACCTCCCCTAAAATGACTCTCATTATCATTAGTCTGCAGTTTTTTTTTACTACCCCATTTAATTTCTATGCAAATTTGTTCCTCTATATCTTTCCCACTAGTAAGTAGTCCATAAAATACATCCAGTCTATAGAATACATCTCTACTGGTTCTTGACTCTAACCAAATAGATTTTTCCTCACTCTCTCTCTAGGGCATACCCCCTCTCCAGCAATACTATTGTCCTTAATCAATTACTCTTCTTTTCTCCTTTTTTTCTGAACACCTGAATGTTGGCCAGTACACCCTGATATTCTTTGCTACAGTAACATGGATATTTACACTCATCTGTGCAAGCAGGTGAGGCCTAGGTTTAATTTTTAATTCCAAAGGTAGCATCTCTCCTTCACTACTGCAGGTTGGTATTAATGTAGATTCAGCATGATGTCAATGTAATGACGGAGTAGGAAGACAAATACCATCCTGGAATTGCATTTGAGGCCTCAGAAACACTTGTTTTGTTTCCTCAACTATTTAATCCCTTCAACTATTGCTTTCCTAATCTTCTTCTTCTCCCATACCTGCAGCTGAGCCACTATGTTGTTTGATACTTGGCTCTACCAGTACTCCCCAGAGGAACTACTGCCTTCATAAGATGCTTTAACCATGAATTCTACAGAGGGTAGTACATCACAGCATGCCATGTGATTCTGTAAGAATAAAACAGGTTGGAATATTGGTATGTAATGTGAACGGACAATGTGTATATAGTTAGAATGTAAAGAATGAGCTGAACCCAGCTGACCAAGCAACAGGGCTAAAACAGTGTGTGTAAAACTGCTTTAATATATTTAACTTAAAAATGTTTTATACAAGGACAGAAACTGTGTCACCTAAACAGAAGGATTAGACTGCAAAGTACAAATAGCATTGATGAAGTAAACATATTCTGTAGGAAAATACTGCACTTCAGTATGCTACCAAAAGGGTTTCAGGATTCAGTGACCTTACGACTAGACAAAAGATGGGCTTAATTCACACAGTTTCATGTCCACACCAGTCATGTGACATCTGCTGAGTTATGCTGACTGTCCATTTCGGATGTAGAAACTTATAATCAATTACAAAAAAAAAGTGTGAAGTGGGAAGGCTCATTACTTGGTTGTATTATCTGTATGTCATCTAATAGAATACAGGGTGGCACAGCGATTAACACTACTGCCCCACAGCGCCAAAGGCCTGGGTTCAATCCCACTCGTGGGTGATTGTCTGTACGGAGTTTGCACATTCTCCCTGTGATTGCATGGGTTTTCTCCCACAATCCAAAGATGTCAAGGTTAGGCGGATTGACCATACTAAATTGCCTATGTAATGCAGGCTAGGCGGATTAGCCATGGGAAATGTAGGGATAGGGTAGGGGGTTGAGTCTGGGTGGGACATTCTTTGCAGGATCAGTGTGGACTCAAAGGGCTAAATGGCCTGCTTCCACACTGTAGGGATTTTATGAAAATCTTCATCAAGTTGATCTGACTTCTAAGTGTTTACTCACAATTGTAGATCATTCTGATGCAATGCTTTTAGTTGTACCAGTGCTATTATTCTTCCATTTTCTACACTTACCTTCCTGATTCATTGTTAACTTAGAAAACCATAATGTTAGTTTATTGCAGCTTGCCTAATTCTTCTCTTTTCTCTCTTTCTGCAGGTACATAGTTTCCACTAGAATATACAATTAGCGTACAGAAGACTTATGTTACAAACTGAAAAAAAACCCCCGCAAAGTCAGTAATACAGCCTGGCTGTAAGTGATAGTCAAGTGTACAGAAACACATAATTGAAGCCATAGAGAAACACAGGGAGGAAGGCTATGACTAAATGCATGAGAATACACAGGACGACCTTCACATAACTCTAACTAATCAGAGACGTGATGCAAGAGGCATTGAAATAAAAAGGATCTGTCTGATAGTAAGGTCTACTATAAGAATGGATGTACGTTGTGCATGAATAAATCTAATTATCAATAGAACTCAATAAAAAGACACAGCAATTGATTTATTCCAAGTTTTGCAATATATTGTATATGTTCATCTATACTGACATTTGTTAATTTAAATAAAAACTATTTCTTACCTTTGGGAGCATCTTGTATGATTTGGCTTATTTGAGGCTTAGTCATCGTTGTCAGTGGTGAGCGAAGTTGCTGTTGAACTGTTTCCACATTCCGTAGATTATTAACCTTGAAAACATAATTACGGGACAGTGCAATCTGTTGGAGCTCACGGTCATCCGCGTCTCCTGAGCCGACACTGAAAGGTGCTACACCAGCCTCTTTCAGAGCTAATGCTGCCTGACCAACATCATCGGACGACTTGCTGGCAGTGATTAGGACCAAGAACTGGGGCACATCATCCTGTGCTCTGCTTCCTGCCGAAATATTGAACACATTCTTTCTGACATGATCCAAAGCTTTGCCAGTGTTGGCTCGTCGGCCTCCTTTACACTTGAGGTCTCCTATTGCTTTCTTCACCTCATCTTTCGTTGTAAATGTGTTTAAGAGGAAGTCAATTCTGGGATCTTCACTGAACTTTGCAACACTGACTCGGACTTTATCACCTTCAACATCAAGATTGTCGACAACGTTAGAAATGAATCTCTGAACCGATGGAAAAGCATCTTTAGCTTTGTCCGACTCATCAACAAGGAACACAATATCTCTCCTAGCAGCATCTGTAGCAAACAGAAAACAGATTTTGGTTTACTGCAAACACTTGTGGAATAAAATTACATTTTTCCAAGGTACATTTGTTATTGAGTTGTAGGACTTCCATTTGTAATTGAAAAAATAACTAAGTCAACTTGGCTCATAGATAAAGAAAGATGGGAAGAAGATGAAGGAAATATCCAAGGTAGGATGATTGCACTCAAGTGCCATGAAACATTAATATTGGAAAGGTTTAAAGAAGTCATATTTTCATTGTCTCTTCTGAACCTTTGGGCAACAAGAAAACAAAGAGGAAAGCTTTCTTTGTTCATTTGGTGCAACAAAGGTCACAAGTGAACTCTTTGTAAATCTATTTAAAAAGTTGCTTTGCCCAGCATGCAATAAGATATAGAATAAGATCAACTGCCCACTGTCCCAAGCATTGAATCGAAGCTGCAGTCAGGCCAACAAGAATGCAAACGAAACTTGAAGCCCAATCCTGTTAGCTGAAGCAATCCGCGTCTTACAGTATGTGGTTAATTAAAAGCCATTTGTGAAGAGGCAAAAAGAAAAAAATAAGGGTGGACGTCCCATCAACAGGCAAGCTAACTTCATCATGGTCCATTCATTCAGAGAATGGGGAAAATTAGACAGGACTCTTACTAAGCGAGTTAATGATTCAGATCTGGGGTGGTGGTATAAGTAACCGGCAGTGGTGGGGGGAGGGGCATTGTTGGGGGGGAATGGGTATATGGGTTATGTTTGGGGGTGAGGTTGGCGAGGATTCTGGGGAGTAAAGGTCTTGGTGGAGTAGAGATAGGGAGGGCACAAATAGGGAGAACTGAGGGTTAATAAGCTGGCAGAGTTCTATTTAATTGAGAAGGGAAAATACAAGCATTTGAGAAAAAGATTGAGACAATTGTCCCCATTGTGTATTGCTTCATTCAGCTGATGTAAATCAAAACAATGTTTTTCAATTTCAGGAAAGTCTAACAAATGTTCTAAATTGGTCATGTATAACTGCAAAATTTCTCCCTTACCTCCCAAACTCTTTTTATGTAGTTGGATTATCTGATCTTTGTCCAGTGTTGTCAACGGTGACTCAAGACGTTGTTGGAGTGTTTCCACATTCTGCATGTCATTAACCTTGAAAACGAAACTAGGGGACAGAGAAATTTGTCGGAGCTCATGGTCATCTGCACCTCCTGAGCCGATACTGAAAGGTGCTACACCGGCCTCTTTCAGAGCCAACGCTGCCTGACCAACGTCGTCGGAAGACTTGCTGGAAGTGAGAAGGATCAGGAACTGGGGGACACTTTCCTCTGCTCTGCCACCCGCAGACCGAGAGAAGATGTTATTTTTGACATAGTCCAAGGCTGCCCCGGTGTTGGCTCGACGACCTCCTATTTGCCTGAGGCCGTTTATCGCATCCTTCACTTCCCGAGGTGTGGTGTAGCTGTTCAAGTAGAAGTTGACTCTGGGATTATCGCTGTATTGCACCACACCAACTCGGACTTTGTCACTTCCAACATCAAGATTATCGACCACTTTGGAAATGAATTTTTGAACAGAAGGGAAAGAACCTCTGACTCTCTCTGATCCATCAACAAGGAACACAACATCTCTCTTATCTGGAACTAAAGGAAAATATATTTGTTAATTACGTAAAACACTCATGAAAAAAAGCTTGTGAAATTATCAAGTTTTA
This sequence comes from Ginglymostoma cirratum, assembly GCA_024137785.1. NCBI lineage: Eukaryota > Metazoa > Chordata > Chondrichthyes > Orectolobiformes > Ginglymostomatidae > Ginglymostoma > Ginglymostoma cirratum. The sequence continues at coordinate 18,089,029 of JAHRHZ010000144.1, forward strand.
AAACAGCTTTGGAGTAAGAAGTTTGTTCATTCCAACAGAAACACATGGTCAAAATGTAATCTTTCTCTGTAGTTTCCAGTCTTGCCTCATGATAGAACTAGTTCTCAGGAGTATTAATTAAGAGATTTGAGACCACATCTTGAACACAGTTCAAATCTACAAATTATTTTGCATTGATGAAAGAGAACGCTATGTGACAAAAGTATGTGTTATTCGATAACATATTTCATGTTTTTAAAATGCATAAAGTGTTGCAAAGTCAATAAACGGCTTATTGATCCAGTAGCCCTGCAAAAAAAAAATGCAGCACCGATTTGCACAAGACGAGATCTCAGTGAAGTAAATGACAAGTTGATCTATTAGGATTGGTGGTTTGTTGAGATTCAGAGCCTCACTATCTCTTTGCATAGTACGAACGGATTTTTCTTGCCACTTGTAAAGAGTAATTGGACCTCAATTAAATATCTTGCCAGAAAGATTGCACTTGGGCAGGGCGGCACTGTTTCAATACTGTGATAATGCCAACCTGCAATAATGCCAACCTACAACTGTGTCAACCAGTAGATTGGATACACAACACTCAAAGTCAAGAGATGAGACTGAACCAAAATGTCACATGAAGACTAAGTGGAATTACTAACTAGACCTGTAAAAAAAAACTTGCAGCATTGAGCCTTCTGAATTTATGAAATTCTACAGCGTCAGGTCACAGTCATTTTATTAGTCACTGTTCCATTATAGACAATGGACTTGAAGACAGGATTGGGCTGCTAATTGACAGCACTAAATTTAAAGGGATGTCAGCAGTTTGCAGCAGTATGAATGGGCTTCCTCTAAAATGCCCAAAATTTTGTCAGAGCTGTTCCCTAAGCTCTCTCACTATCCTCAGAAAAATACCCAATTCATGGAGAGCCAGGAGATTTTCTGGCACTATGAAGCTCACTCAGGAGTGAAAATCTATGCCAAAGTAACAGAAGGGAGAACTGTTGAAGGTAGAGCGTTGGAAAGGTGCACGTGGCTATTCAAAACAAAATTGGACAAGGTAACACACAATCAATGTTCATGGGTGAAAGGCAAAAGCTGCATAGATATGAAATTGAAAACAGACAGAAGTGGAATTTCCAAGGGTGGGTTTTTAAAACACCGTTGTAGTTGTTACATATTAATGATCAAGTCTTCGGGGCGTAGGGCTTGATTTCATACAACACAAAATTCAGAAATTTAGTAAAGAATGAGGAGCTTAGTCACACCCGGACAGGAGCACGCAGACTGATGAAATGGGCAGACACATGGCATATGTGAAGAGCAGTGTGAAGTGATACATTTTGTGAGGAAGAATGAGAGGAAGCAATTTTTAAAGAGGATGCTCCAAGAAAGGGAACTGCGCCTGGGACTGCATGTACATAATTCTTTGGAAATATGGGTATCAATTGAGAAAACTAGAAGAAAACAATAATAATGACACAGAATACAAAGGAAAGGATGGGGTGCCAAACTGCTATATATGTTCATGTATTATAGAAATGTTGCCGCTAGCTGGAGTATTTTGTTCAATTTTACACAACATATTCCGAGGATTAAGTAAAGACATTGCTGTGGGCGCCAAAGAGATTTGCTGGGATGGCAACAAGGATGAGGGACTATCATTATATGGAGAAACTCGGAAGCTCCTTCTTAGTGAAGACATGCTCCTGACTTTCAGGGAGAGGTTATGGAATAAATGGTTTCCAGTGAGAGAAGGTTTGGTACCAAAGCAGACACAAATCTGAGATAGCAAAGAGAAAAATCAAGTCTGGCTGTGATTTGAAAGCACAGCTTGAGAAGGTGATGGTGACAGCTATCAAATTGGATTAAATAAATATT
>JAHRHZ010000144.1:18126518-18146173 GCA_024137785.1 Ginglymostoma cirratum
ACATACTCACACATACTCTCTCACTCACACACACACACACACACACACACACACACACACTTTTTCCCCTTGGACTTTCAGACATGGCCATGAAGTGGAAACACATGCAGTCTGTTTGCTACATCAGCTACATTCTGACGTAACATGGTGACAAACAGTGTCATGTCCACATCTTTGACTGTGCTGTGCACTAAACCATGACAAGCTGCATCCCTTCAACTCTGCACTTAAAAGCAATGCAAGCCACAGAAACCAACATCTGTTCTTAAGCACTACAGACCTCATCCGCTAAAAAACCAATGTTAAGTTTGACAATCTCTCAGTAAGCACAGAGTGAGTGAGTGCTAAGAAATGAAGCTAAGAGTCATAAGATGCAACCTGTTCAGATGCATAAGATGCATGTGTGTCCCCGGATGCAGAGCAGCCTGACAAAAGCATGCAATTCTTAGGTGTCCCTGCATTCTAAAGTAAACTCCTGAATGGCTGAAGTGGTGTGAGATTTGGACCGAGTGCGAGCATAGGGATGTGGTGATGCTAGCAGTTGTCTGTGCTGACTTGCATGGACGAAAGCTGTGGGAGGACGGTGTCCATTGAGCATGCAGGGACAATGTAGTGAAGACAGAGTTGGATGATGACAGGGAGAAGCAAGCAAGCTATTTATAAATAAGGAATCTGCACCAGCTAGTTTCCTAAGGAAGGCCAGGAGAATTGGAAGTGTCACAAAGAAGAGGAAAGTTGAGCTAATAATGAGATACAAATAAATGGAAGGAAGGTATCTGCTACACATAAAGGAAATTCTGACATTCCCTGACATTTAACAGCTCAAGGAGAAAATATTTTCTAATCGTCAACATTCCCATTTTTTCACTCATGCCATATTCTCCCATCATTTTTGTCACTGCCCGTGAAACTCCACAGAGGAGAAAATTCCACACATGAAATTTTTGTCAACAATTCCATTGTCAATTCCAAGTCCAACATTTTAATGTCAAGAATTAGCTACTCAAATGCAACTGAAAGCTTTCTTTGTACTGTTAGAATTTATGACTCCATACCACTTAAACTCTGAATCTGTGAACATTGGCAGAACTATGACCAACAGGAGCCTCAGAGGAGATTCATTGAATAATTTTAATTTTCAGATTGGGGGTGCCCTCTCTTTCAAAGGCCAATCCTTTGCTGAAGACTCATTGAATTAAAAGAATAAATGGCACTTTCCAAGTAGCCATTAGCCCTTCACTTGTGGTGGCATTGGACATCAATGTTCTTTTGTAGAAATGGCTGTATTGGTGGCCACATCTCAACTGCCACCTGTAGGAGGCCAGGAGTAGGAAAAATCCTCCCACTGGCCCTGCACTCTCTTACTGCAATCTAAAATTCTGTACATGCGGTCCTCTACTGAGAAGGAAGGGAAATTAATTAGATTCCTCAGGCCTCACTGCAGCATCATAGTTTAGCACTGGTTTTACTCTTCCTTAATGTCTAACATGGGAGTAGTCAGTACGGAGACCCTGGCAAGGGACTAAGGAATTGTATAATAACAGAGAAACGTTGCTACTCTTTAAGAGTATAACTTGCTAAACTCCGCAATAAAATAGGACAGATGAAAAACAATGCTTGGTGTCCACAACAAAAAATCTATTTTAAAAAAGGTCACTTGTTCCATATTTTCCCACGATGAGAACCGAATTGAGTTGAAGCTCAAAGGAAAACAGACCACAAAATGGACCAATCCGGACTTTGCAAAACAATACAAACATCAAAACTGAATGGCTTTATCTTGATGCTGCTTAGGTACCATGCAAAACCTAATGAAGTCCCCAGGTCACGTCTCAACCATAAAGATAGTCTAAGTGAAATCACAGAGGTGTCCCCGATTGCCTAAATGAATGTGTGCCATTAAAATAGATTGCAGCCAAAGTAGTCAAAGAGAACAGAGCTAGATAGTGTCTGTGGTTGCAGGTTCTCGTGAAAAAAGATCCTAAGGATGTGCAGAGACAATAGGTACTGCAGATGCTGGAGAATCCGAGATAACAAGGTGTGGGGCTGGATGAACAGAGCAGGCCAAGCAGCATCATAGGAGCAGGAAAGCTTGACGTTTCGGGCCTAGACTCTTCATCAGAAAATGAAGGTTGTGCAATTGCATCCTAATTAAAAAATCATAGGATCTCTACAGTGTGGAAAGAGGTCATTCAGCCCATTGAGTCCACAACAACCCTCTAAAGAGCATCCTACCAGATCCGCCCCACCCCTCCCGATCCTATCCCTGTAATCCTGCATTTCCTACGGCTAACACACTTAGCCTGCACATCCCTGGACACAATGGTTTATTTAGTACTGCCATTCCACCTAACCTTCACATCTTCGGGCTGTGGGAGGAAACCAGGGCACCCGGAGGAAACCCATGCTGACACGGGGAAAGTGCACAAACTCCACCAGACAGTCGCCCAAGGGTGGAATCGAACCCGGGTCACTGGTGCTGTGCGGCAGCAGCGTTAACTGCTGAGCTGCCGTGCCACCCCAAATATATATACATCTTCTCACAAAGATTCTCATTTGGCCTGTGATGTCTTTAGATTCTAGGATTAGGGGAACAGCACGAGGCATTAGACAGAGTCAATAATACAGCTGATCCTCAAATGCTGTCTAATTCTTATTTGTTACATCTTATCATCATCCACTTCCTTCTCCACAACAATGGCATGCAAGGAAAGCCTTCTGGAACATGTTGGAAAAGCTCTTCAGAAGCCTTCATGTAGGGTATTTTGCATTTAGTAATGATATTTGGGAAGAGGTGGGGAACAGTCTCTCAAAGGCCTTGCACCAAAGCTCTTCCAGGAAGATAAACTATCAATAAAAGAAAACATAAGAAGTCACTTCCAATGGCAGGAATTGCAACCAAAACTATCTATGATCGGACACGTGCTATTCTTCATTTTTACCAGTCTCAAGTAAAGCTAAGAATCAACAACTTAATTTACCCAGAGCGCAGTGCCAGTGCGAAATGAGCAAAGTTGCTGTACAGGTGGCTTCTCATTTTAGTGTGTGGAAATGACTCATCTGGATTTGGTGAGAAAATCAAGGCGGAGGTTATTCAGACAGATCGATTTTGAAGTGGATAACTAACATAAAACTTCCGTCTCATTTTGTTACCTTTATAGGTTGATTGCTCTAGTTACATGCTGAAATTATGATTGAGGTAATTAAAGGCTGTTCTATCCATCGTGTCCAACAGATAAAGAGCTGATCATACTATCCAGTTATCCAAATCAGTGAAAATGTATGATTGCTTTTGTTTTGTATAATACTGTATGAAAATCCACAAACCTGAATGCCCTGGTCGACCCATTGTCTCCACCTGCTCCTGCCCCACCGAACTCATCCCCACCTACCTCGACTCCATTTTCACCCCCTTGGTCCAGGAACTCCCTACCTACATCCGTGACACCACCCATGCCCTCCAACTCCTCCAGAACTTCCAATTCCCCGGTCCCCAACACCTCATTTTTACTGTGGACGTCCAGTCCCTATACACCTGTATTCCCCATGCAGACGGCCTAAAGGCCCTCCGCTTCTTCCTGTCCCACAGACCTGACCGATCCCCCTCCACTGACACCCTCATCCGCTTAGCCGAACTCATCCTAACCCTCAACAACTTCTCTTTCAATTCCTCCCACTTTCTACAGACAAATGGGGTGGCCATGGGTACCCGCATAGGCCCAAGCTATGCCTGTCTCTTTGTAGGTTACGTGGAACAATCCCTCTTCCGTACCTACACTGGCCCTAAACCCCACCTCTTGCTCTGTTACATTGATGACTGTATCGGCGCTGCCTGGTGCTCCCACGAGGAGCTCGAACAGTTCATCCACTTCACCAACACCTTCCACCCCAACCTGAAGTTCACCTGGACCATCTCCAACACTTCTCTCTCCTTCCTGGACCTCTCTGTCTCCATCTCGGGTAACCACCTAGAAACCGACATCCATTTCAAGCCCACTGACTCCCACAGCTACCTAGAATACACCTCCTCCCACCTTCCTGCAAAATGCCATCCCCTATTCCCAATTCCTTTGCCTCTGCCGCATCTGCTCCCAGGATGAGGACTCCCGTACATCTCAGATGTCCTCATTCTTCAAGGACCGCAACCTCCCCTCCCGCAGTGGTCGAGAACACCCTCGACCGCGTCTCCCGCATTTCCCGCAACTCATCCCTCACGCCCTGTCCTCGCAATAACAACCAAAAAAGAATCCCCCTCGTCCTCACATACCACCTCACCAACCTCCGGATCCAACGCATCATCCTCCGACACTTCCGCCATCTGCAATCAGACCCCACCACCAAAGACATTTTTCCCTCCCCACCCTTATCTGCCTTCCGGAGGGACCACTCCCTCTGCGACTCCCTTGTCCGCTCCACACTCCCCTCCAGCCCCACCACACCCGGCACTTTTCCTTGTAACCGCAGGAAGTGCTACACCTACCCCCACACCTCCTCCCTCACCCCAATCCCAGGCCCCAAGAAGACTTTCCACATCAGGCAGAGGTTCACCTGCACATCTGCCAATGTGGTATACTGCATCCGCTGTACCCATTGTGGCTTCCTCTACATCGGGGAAACCAAGCGGAGGCTTGGGGACCGCTTTGCAGAACACCTGCGCTCAGTTCGCAACAAACAACTGCACCTCCCAGTCGCGAACCATTTCAACTCCCCCTTCCATTCCTCAGATGACATGTCCATCCTTGGCCTCCTGCAATGCCACAGCGATGCCACCCGAAGGCTGCAGGAACAGCAAATCATATTCAGCCTGGGAACCCTGCAGCCCAATGGCATCAATGTGGATTTCACAAGCTTCAAAATCTCCCCTCCCCCAACCGCATCCCAAAACCAGCCCAGCTCATCTCCACCTCCCTAACCTGTTTTTCCTCTCACCCCAAGCCACACCCCCATCTCCTATCTACTAACATCATCCCGCCCCCTTGACCTGTCCGTCCTCCCTGGACTGACCTATCTCCTCCCTACCCCCTACCTACACTCACCTTTACTGGCTCCATCCCCGCCTCTTCGACTTGTCTGTCTCCTCTCCACCTATCCTCTCCTCTATCCATCCTCTATCCGCCTCTCCCTCTCTCCCTATTTATTTCAGAACCCTCTTCCCCTCCCCCATTTCTGATGAAGGGTTTAGGCCCGAAACGTCAAGTTTTCCTGCTCCTATGATGCTGCTTGACCTGCTGTGTTCATCCAGCCCCATGCTTGTTATCTCGGATTCTCCAGCATCTGCAGTACCTTTTATCTCTAGCAAAATATGAAAGCTCGTTTAAACCCTCAATTATGGATTATAACAATGGGCTAAAAGGTTACACAAGAATTAAAAGTACTGCCAATATTAAAATACTGTTCAAAGATTTTTTTAATAAAGAATTAAAGAAACTTCTACTTCCTCCTAAACTTCAGCAAAACCTTTGTAGATAGTGATTATTTTCTTTTGGTTTAGTTGTTTTAAGGGTAATTCTAAACTTGTCTGCATAGTTTGAGAATGCTGTCGATCATCTACCCTGAAAACAAAGTGGGGAGACAGTGAAATTTGGCAGAGTTGATCTTCATTAGCATCCTTGGATCCGACATTGAATGGTGCTACACCAGCACCTTTCGGTGCCCCAGCTGCTTGCGTAATGTCATCGATGGACTTGCCAGCAGTGAGAAAGATCATGAACTGGACCACACATTCATCCATTCTGCTCCCAGCTGACCTAGTGAACACGTTTTCTGTGGCATTGTCTAGTGTTTTCCCTGACTTGGGTTCCTCCATTCAGACCCAGGGTATTTATTGCTTGCATCATTTCTGATTTCGATGTGTAGCGTTGAAATAGAAGTTGGGATGAGAGTCATCATGACACAGACTGTCCCTTCCAATGTCAAGGCTGCTGGTAATTGCAGAAATGAATTGTTTTATCATAGGAAAAGCACATTCAACCTTGTCAGATCCATTGATAAGGAACACAACATCTCTCTTCTCTTCAAAATAAACAAAGAAGTATAATATTATTTTGTAAATTTAGAAGACAGAACTGTAAACAGAATATTGGGTCACTGATAACCATAAAATATTTGATTCAAATATTATGCTTACTTAATATTACACGAAATATTTTATATTATGCAGGGAATATTTGTAAATGAAGTTCATGTCTCACCTTTACCTCCCTTAATGTGCTATTTAAACTGCCTTTGTGTTCATTCATAATGGAGGTCTACTTTATGTCTGAACAGGTTTTGGTTTTAAGTCCAATCACCAGGCTCACTCCTTATAAAAGAGTGCTAAATAAAAAGGGCTGCAAAAAAAACAGCCCTCACCACATACATTCTTTTGCGCTGTTTTTATTCAGTCTTACCCTCTTTCAGCCTCTTACTTGAATTACACTTTAGAGGCTTTACCTAATGCATTTTTTGAAGTTGTTACACATTTTGAAAGGCAGTACACTTGTTGTAATGATTGCACATTCGGTAGCTTAAAAATTCTGATGTAAGTCCACAGTCTCTAATGTTTCATCAGGCTGGAAAGTATAAAGCCAAAAGTCCCGTCCACATTAGCCAGAGTCACTGCTGGCTGGGATAATTCTCTTTATCTGCACATTCTTATTGTCTTAATTCTCTACCTGTGTTAGTTTGTCTTTTCCTCTTGCTCCATAATTTGGATGAATGGAAAGGGGCTGCTTTGATTACATTCCCAGAAGGAGCCACAGACTGTATGCTTTCCAAGAACCAGCATGAGTTTTCACAGTTCAGAAAATATTGCTGCTAATTCTTTTACAAATCTACCTTTGTCTTAAATTTTGTTCTTAGCCACATAGCTAACAGTGTTCCTAGGCTACTCTATGATACACAAGGACACTGCAGAAATGGTCCAAATAATCTCTAGTGCAATATTTTCACTTATCATAGTTCTCAATAATTAATAATGAGGTATATATTGACATAACAAAATAAACTATGAAAAGTAATATTCTTTTTTAGTAGTTCCCCAAAGGTAAAATAAAATTAGAAACAAAAACATTACTTTATGTTCTAATTCTGTATCCCAATCATGTAGAGTTTTAAGCAGTTTGGGTACATTCTAAAACATAGTCATGGATAAAAACATTATTTCACACTGCTCTTCAATGACCTGTTTTGTCAAATTTATAATACTTAAAGTTAGTCTTGTCTTAAATTTAGAAAAATCTGAAAAGCTGAGTTTCTTCACTCAGAACTTGCATATTAAGAGGCAGAAAGAAATATTTAATGCCAAGCCAATTGCTTAAGCAACTTAATTGAATAAAATATAACGTGTGAAAAATTGTTACCTTCAGGTACTGCCTGAATTATCACTGTTCTCATTTTGGACAACAGCTCCTGCTGAATGGTTGATAGATCTCGGAAGTCTTTCATTGTTAAAACAAAGGTTGGATCAAGTACAATCTTTTGCAGCTCCGATGTGTCTGCACTCTTGGCACCAATGGCAATGGGCACAATTCTAGCCATTTTCGCTGCATCTGCATAAGGTTGAACATTATCTGCGGATTTCCCAGCAGCGATGAGCACCAGGATTTGTGTGGCCCCAGCTTCTTTTCTGCTACCCGCTGAGGCACTAAAGACATTCCTTGTGACAAAATCCAGTGCAGCACCAGTGTTAAGGGGCTTTTCTGAATTTGGTTCAAGATTTTTTATTGCATCCAGAACCTCCTCTTTAGTTGAGTAAGCATCAAGTCCAAACTCAATCTTTTGGCCAGTACCATATTGTACCACCGCAACTTTATCTTTGTCAGGTCCAATATTGAGCATCTCTATTACTCTACTTAGAAACTCAAGGACTTGATGCAGTGATTGTCCCATTCCTGGAGAGCCATCGATTAGGAAGACAATGTCTCTTTTCAGAGCTGCAACAGTTTTAAAAATTAACATGTATATCATGAAAAGTTACAAGCAAAAAAAAAAATTGTGCAAATAAAATTCAGTTAAAATATAGAATTATGAGAAGACAATTTGTGAGCAAACTAGAAATCCTGCCATACAGAAAGTAGAAAGAATTCAACATTTATTGTTCACAAGAACTTGATTCAAATTGCCCATATTCATTTCATCTACAGTCGGAGGAAAAATGTGGAAGACCCACCCTTTAAAGACTGCTTTCCATTTCCCATGCTTGGGTTTCAGTTGCCTTTATCCATATTAAGATAAATTATAAAATATTCTGTACTAACAATTTGAAAGTGTGACAGGGAATACGTTATTGTGGAAGTGCACATGATATGTAAGACTTTTTTGTATATGAAAGGTACGTATTTTAAAAATCTTGCGCTGACAGCCTTTCCAATAGATCCTATGTTACCTTCCCAACAATATCTTAATCATCATGTGCAACATGTCATCTGTATTACAGAAACAGAAAGAAAATCAATTGCTTGGAAAACAAAATTTGCGGAGTTGGAACTAGCTATAATTTCTAATTTATCAAACAGTCATGTGTAAGAAAGAGAATAAAGTAGTCATGCTCCTTGATTTCACAAATGTGGAAGAGCTACATCTTGTGACTTTAGGTGACCGATACATAGGCTTTAGCATCATAAAAAGGAAGTCGTCATAGTCCTGCAGGACCATAGGACTGCTTTCTCATGAGACAGAATGGTGACTGGTGATGATTTAACCTGAGGGTCACCACATCTCAGGTGAGGGAGAGGTTGAGAAGGAAAGTCCTTCAGAAAAATACAGTCATGTGGTACACAGTTTAATAAACTGGACATTATAAAACAGCTTTCTCCCCACTCTAAGGTTAGCCGTGCCACAGATGGTAAACTGGGATATTTATAACACCATTTGCTAGGACTTCTGCAGAGTCACAGGTATTCCATGAAGCTTCTAATGTGGCGTGTGGAATCCAGACCCAGAAGTCTCACCCGCTTTGCTGACAGATCCCGTTTTCATCACGGGGAGAAAAGTGGTGAGAAATGATTCACATGAAAAGGGAAAGTTTCACTCAGAAGGGCCATTTGGTCGCTGCGCTGAGCTCAAGCTGATCCAGTTTAACTGCAAAAATGGCCTTAACCCATGAGGAGGGACTTACAAATTTTTAGGGCTATGTGTAAATGCTATGGACGGGGAATAAGGTTGGTAGAACTGTCAAACTTGAAGTTATTGCATCATCAGAACTTGAAAAATTTTTTAAAAAAGCCTGCCTGGGAGCTAGAAGTTAAAAAAGTAGTCATATTTTGATGCTCAGACCTATAAAACATTAAAATGATATTTTAATGTTTTAAAACCATTAAAAATGATATGCTGTCTGCATCAGTAAGATTTGAGCAAAAACATGTTCTCAAAATTCTTTAAAGCTGATTGTAATTAAGTTTGATCACATTACCCCAAGGATATCACTATTTCAATATTAACTTTTGGCTGCTTTCCACAACCTGTTATTACCTAAGCAGGAGATCCTACATTTATGCTTTGATTAAGTTGTTGAAAAATTAGCTCACTTTCAAATCTCTGTTTGTTGTGATAAGAAAGTAAAATTTTTGAGTGGATTTGCGTGTTTTGAATAGATTTTCATGAATGGGATTTCTTTTTGCTTTTAGAGTCAGAGTCATACAGCACAGAAACAAACCCAAGGCTTCAACTCGTCCATGCTGACCAGACTTCCCAATCTGACCTCGTCTCATTTGACAGCATTTGGCCCATATCCCTCTAAACTCTCCCATTTATATGCTCATCCAGATGCCTTTAAATGTTGTAATTGTATCAGCCTCCACCACTTCCTCTGGCAGCTCATTCCATACAAGCACCACCCTCTGTGTGAAAAAGTTACCCCTCAGGTCCTTTTTAAATCTTTCCCCTCTCACCCTAAACCTATGTCCTCTAGTTTTGGACACCCCCACCCTCAGAAAAAGACCTTGGCTATTTACCCCATCCATGCTCTTCATGATTTTAATAAAGGCAGTAGTAGGTATTGAGATCTTTCATTTTGTATCATCTCAACATGACTCCTCCGGTCAGCCCATGGCAGATGCTGTGTGAGTTGGCATTGAAGGTGAAGATATTGAAGGCAAAGGATGGGGTGGTATGAACTGGCACTAAGTTGCCAGGAGCTCTAAGAGAGTGGCATGATGGCTCAATGGTTAGCACTGCTGCCTCACAGCGTCAGGGACCTGGCTTGATTCCAGCCTCAGGCGACTATCCATGTGGAGTTTGTGCATTCTGCCCGTATCTGCGCGGGTTTCCTATGGGTGCTCTGGTTTGCTCCCATAGTCTAAAGATAAGTAGTTTTGGTGGATTGGCCATGCTAAATTGCCCATAATATCCAGGGAGGTGCAGGCTAGGTGGATTAGCCATGGGAATTACAGGGATAGGTAAGGGGTGGTTCTGGGTGGGATGCTCTTTAGAGGGTTGGTGTGGACTTGATGGAGCAAATGGCCTGCTTCCACACTGTCGGCATTGTATGTGTACTTGGCATCAGTCAATGTGAGTCAGCATTAAGATGGCATGTGTAATAAAGGAGGCCACGAGCTGGTAAGTGGTGTGGGTTTGAATGACTTTGCATGGGGTGAGGGAGATGAGAATGGAAGGCTACATTTAACAAAAAAACTGGGTGAAATTCCAGAGACTGAACCACACTTTGTAATCGATCTGCCTTGGCACACTGGCACTCATAGTAGCCACTACAGACTCCCGGGATAAAGAACCCACCATTTAGGTGAGTTTCTCTTGAGATGGGTGTGGTGAGCAGGGAGATTTCCCAACTCCTGTTCCTGGATGCAGGAGCAAAAACTCAGGCCTAGAATCTGATGTTTATTTTCCGTTTTTTTTTGGTGTCAGAGCCAAATTTCTCATTCAATTTTCTGTTTAAGCTTCAGAGAAAAGCCTAAAATAAATACAGAAACTCTCCTAATGCACAAAATGCAAAGGCCAGGTTGTCTGCTGCAACTCAACTTACATCTGTACAACAGGCCTGCTCATCTATTATCTTAATAATAGACCTGTAACAGAATTTAAGCCTTGTAAAGGACAAGTCACTTACGTTTGTTAATATAATACAATGTTGTTGGCCTTTTAAAGCAATTTACCTACTGACTCACAATAAATTTAAAAATATCTTTTGCCCAGCAGTGTTCTTCCTTATTCACTCAAACACCACAAAGCAGTCTTAAGAAAAGAATGGACAGGGCACAAAATTATTAAATAACATTTCACAAAAGCAGAAATTGCTGGAAAAGCTCAGCAGGTCTGGCAGCATCTGTGGAGAGAAATCAGACTTAATGTTTCAGGTCCGGTGACCCTTCCTCAGAACTGGAGTCACTGGACCTGAAACATTAAGTCTGATTTCTCTCCACAGATGCTGGTCGTCTTGCTGAGCTTTTCCAGCAATTTCTGTTTTTGTTTCTGATTTACAGCATCTGCAGTTCTTTCTGGTTTTAAATAACATTTAACATGTTTTCAAAATAAGCCCAGGATTTTATTAACAGGTGCAGCGTCCTGTGTTTCCTTGTTAATACCACTTATTCCACAGGTTATGAGTGACAAATGCTGTTAACTTCACATTAAACATCACAGGTGTACTCCAGTGAAGAATGCCAACACTTAGTACCCTAAAGGTAGAAAAGTGAAAAAAAATTACACACTTCAGAGAAAAAGACAAATACCTGTCGTTACTTCAGTGATTCCTCCAAAAATCAGGTGTTTAGCAGAGGACGTCACTGCTTGTCGGATAGTATCCAAGGCGTTAAAGTCATTTACTCGATAAGCCAGATTTTCACTGAATGTAATACGCTGCAGCTCTGCTGCTTCTGCTTTGTTGACTCCAACAGCAATCGTGAGAATGCCTGCTAATGCCAAGGCTTGTGCAGATGCTTTCACATCATCTTGAGACTTCCCAGCTGTAGCAAGTACCAATATCTGGGGAACGCCTTCCTCTTTCCTACTTCCTGTCGACTTGCTGAACATGTTTTTAATAACGTAGTCCAACGCTGCACCGGTGTTAAGAGTCCCGCCACCTTTCAGTCGGAGCCCATTGACGTGAGACAGGAGTTCATCCTTTCTCGAGTAACTGTTTAGATAGAAAGCAGCTTGAGCATCATCGCTGTACTGCACCACGGCTACTTGCACTTTGTCAGGTCCAATGTTAAGGGCTTCAATTATGTTGCCGATAAAGTCACGGAGAACAGGGAAATATGTACTTCCAACATTAGCTGATCCATCAATAAGGAACACAATGTCTCTCTTGCTCGCTACTTCTGTTACAACTGAAAGAGAAAACAGGTTAATCTACAGCACATCAGACAAAATGGTTAGAAACTGACTAACACCCTGGGAGATCTCAACTCTGACGGGAAGACAGCAGCATTATTAATCAGCTATGACAACGATTCACTTTGAAGAAGACTTTAGGATTGTTTTATAAAACTGAACAAACTGCTGTTTTCCATCAATTAAAATTAGCCTGTTGTGGCAACTACTAACTAGTGTGGTGCCACAGGGATCAATACTCGGACCCCATTATTTACAATATATATTAATGATTTAGATGAGGAAATAAATGTAATACCTCCAAATGTGCAAATGCAGATGGGTGTGAGACTGAAATGTGAGGAGAATGCAGCAATGTTTCAGTGTGATTTCAACCAGTGAGCGAGTGGGCAAATGCATGAAAGATGAAGGATAAATTTGAGATTATTCACTTTGGTAGCAAAAGCAGGAATTCAGAGCTATATGAGTGGTGATGGATTGGGAAAGTGGGAGATGCAACAAGACCTGGGAGTCCTCATACACCTGTCACATGAAAGTAGGCATGCAGGTGCAGCAGGCAGTGCGCAAGGCAAATGGAATACTGGGCCTCATAGTGAGAGGATTCAATTCCAGGAAGTGACACCTTGCTGCAATTTTACAGGGCATTGGAGAGACCGCATGTGGAGTGTTACGTGCAATTTTGGTTTACTTATGTAAGGAAGCATGTTCTGGCTGTGGAGGGAGTGCAATGAAGGTTTACCAGACGGATCCCCGGGATGATAGGGCTGACATTATGAAGAGAGACTGGATCAGTTAGAACTTTATTCACGGGAGTTCAAATGAATGATGGAGAATCTCATAGAAATCAATAAAATTCTAACAGAACTAGGCAAATCAAATGCAGGCGAGGGAATGCAGAGCCAGGGGTCACAGTGTAAGGGTATACAGTAGGCCATTTAGGACTGAAATGAAGTGAAAATTCTTCACCCAGACATTGGTGAGCCTGTGGAGTTCTCTGCCACAGAAAGCAATTGGGTCACAACTTTGAATGTTTTCTAGAACTTAGATATACTTGTCAGGGATCAGAGAATATGGGGAGAAAGCGGGAACAGGGTACAGAGTTGAATGATCAGCCATAATCGTACTGAACTGTGCAGCAGGCTCAAACAGTCTACTCCTGTTCCTATTTTCTATGTTTGTGTTTTATCACTCCACAATTCTATGATTCAGAGATGCACTTTTCAGCAAGTCAGACTGAACAGAAATGAAAAAAATGGTTGCTGTGATTTTGTTTCCCTCTTTCAAGGAGGATTCTAACTACTTTTAACACCACTTAATTTAAACAAGATATATGTGGCTCAGTTTCATTTGGGGATCTGCGAAAAAATATGACACTGATATTAGCAGAACTATATACAGGTGATGATAGCGAAACAAAACAATATACATTAGATTTCAGTACCTTCGATGACAGTTGGAGGTTCTGTAATCACTGTTGGAGGACCAAGTGAGGATAACTTTGATTGCACATCTTTATGCCTTTTGAGTAAATCTGCAACGTTGGCCATTTGAAATGCCAGATCTGGGACGAATGCAATGTCCTGCATTTCTGCTTGATTTGCATTATCAACTCCAATGGCAAAAGTCATTATCGCAGCTTGCTTCAATTCAAGTGCAGGGATACGAAAACTATCTGTAGATGGTCTATTGGCAACAAGCACTAGAAATTGAGGAACACCTTCCTCTTTTCTACTTCCTGCAGATTCGATAAAATGGTTTTTTAAGACAAATTGCAGGGCAGCCCCAATGTTAAGTTTTGATCCACCTCTTGATCGCAGTGCCTTTATTTTGGCTTGTAACTCAGATTTGGTTGAGTAGGTATTTAAGTAAAACTCAGTGGTAGGAACATCGCTGTACTGTACCACAGCAATTCGTACATTATTTGGTCCAATTTGAAATTTGTTAGCTACTTTCAAGATAAATTCACGGAATCGCAAAAAGTTTTGAGGTCCAACTGCAGAGCTGCCATCGATCAGAAATACTATGTCTCTCCTCCTGTCTGGAACTGTAAAACAATTGTAAGTTAGTTTGATTTTGAAGTCGTTTTCATACCCAACAAACTGACAAAAAAATACAGAAAAACTTACAGGTTTGTTTGTCAAATATCTTAAAATTTGATATTTTCTGGGTTTTTTTTCACACAGGTGCTATCTTTTTCCCATCCATTACTTTTTTTCTGAACTGAGCTCTACCGCAAACAGAGCTGTTTTAATGAATTTATCTTGTAAATTTGTGCATATCAAGATAAGACATCAGTGCTAAACAGTGGATCCCTCTAATTTGAGAACATGGTGTCAGCATCAAATAGTGTTAACTCAGCACTGAAGTAATCTCCCAAGAATAGCCTCCACTTGCACCAGTGAAACAATTCCATTCTCATAACAGTAACTTGTTCACCCCAAAATTTAGTATCCAGTTGTGCTGCGTTGAGGATACTTTTAAGATAAGGATCTGGACTCAATCTGCACAAATCTTCAAAAGAATCGTTATTGCCTTCGATCAAACCTAGAGCTGAAAGTTTTGTGTTTAGCTCAAAATCTACAAAATCTTTCAGTCCTATACAGAAGAGCATTTCTTTGGAACCCATCAGCTCCAATGTGACCACTTAATGAGGTTAAAGTCAATATTCTCGATGGAAGAGATGGCCAAGATAAAATGTCAGTGTTATCAATCAAGGTATGCTGTGTTCACGTCTCTGCATTGGAGTCATATTTGCAAGAGCCTAAATATTCCTCTTTAGGGGAGGTGATGGCCTAGTGGTATTATCGCTGGACTGCTAATCCAGAGACTCAGGTTTTCTGGGGACCCGGGTTCAAATCCCACCATAACAGATGATGGAATTTTAAATCAACAAAACATAGTCTAATGATGACCACAAATCCATTGCCAATTTTCAGAAAAACCTATCTGGTTCACTAATGTCTTTTAGAGAAGGAAACTGCCATCCTCACCTGATCTGGCCTACATGTGACTCCAGACCCACTGCAATGTGGTTGACACTTAACTGCCCTCCGGGCAATTAGGGATAGACAATAAATGCTGGCTTAGCCAGTGACACCCACATTCCATGAATGAATTAGAAAAGGTCTAGAATACCAAAATGGGCCAGATCAAGAACAAGAGCCCAAGGGCATTGCCGCGCTCCTTTGAGCCCCACATTAAAGCTGGAGGCAGCTGCCAGTCACCTCTCACTTTCCACCTGTTCTCCCCCATACCCTTGTAAAATTTATTGTTGCTTTGGTTCTAGTGACTCCACTGGTCAAGCATCTTTGTCTGAATGAGCAGGGCCCCTGGTGACTCCATCACACCACTTGCGTCATGATGGCAGAAAAGGACCCATTTTGCATGGTCCTTACATACATCAATTCCTGTTTCCTTGGGGTTGCTCATTCACTTTCTAAACTTAATAACTTTTCACTGGGTCTTCCACGTAGCAATGGAGTTCCTGCTGTGTTCTCTTGTTGCATTATGAGAATTGATCCTACTGTAATCCTTTCTCATGGGTTAGATATGCCTCATGAGTAGGTTTGCAGCTCACAGATGGTTGAGACCCTCTCCCATTTAAATGATGATTGGAGACTACCACCCTCTGTGACAAACAGTTCAGGAACAATTCTACTTCCAAACAAGCAAAGAGATCCATTTTTTTCACCTCAGTATCTCTGAACCAACATCAGAAAGTTTCACACTTGCAGCATTGTAACCATTAACAAATTACAGGATGGCAAAGGGCTCATGTTCCAGTTTTTGGGATCCTGCGACACAGTCGTAGTGTCTCTACATCTGGGCAAGAGGGTATTGGTACAAGGCCCACCTGCTCCAGGGATATGTCTGAACAGGTTGATTTTAAAATATTGACTTTCCACTGGTGTGCCACAAGTGCCGAATTGGAAAATTAGGGCGAAAGCACCTGTGAAAACTAGGTTTCTGCAATGAGATTGAATATGTATGGAATTCCCTGCAGCAAATTGGATTATCTCCTCCTCTTGGACCAAGTCTACATCCAGTAACAGCAAAATGATGAGAAGCCTTCAAAACATGGAAAAAACAAATAAATAGACACACCTATTTTGATTTCTCCAACAACCTAAGATCAAGCCATGGTTGTAATGTGTGGAAAATAGAAACAAAGATTTTCTTATTTCTACTGAGGCAACACAAACAGTGTCTGAATGCTTGAATGACTACAAATGGAAATACTACTCATAATACAACATAGGAAAGGGACCCAATTTCCTCTTGATCTGTTAGCTGCTAGAGACAGAAGACAAAATTGTATTGCTCTTATAAATGAGTACATTATTTAAAATAGGTCTCACAGCAAAACTTGCATCTTTGTGGGGAAAGTGAGCCCTTGCCTATACCAGTGAAATTGGTCCAGGGCAATCATAAGACATACTCTGCTGAAGGAAGTTTGTTGGAAGAAAATAACAGTGGATCGTATTTTGCATTCTCCTTCACGTATGAGATTTTACTTCTGGTTAGAGAGTCATTTTAGGTTTTATTAGCCATGTATCTTCATTATGTTTGATCACCACTAACATTTACACCATACAGAGTGGTGAGGATCTAATCTTTTTCAAGAGTTCTGAATACACATCATTATTTAAACGAGGAAGGACTTTGAGCTGAACTATTATTTTGACTGCCCCAATTACACACGCAGTTGCTTAAACATCCCATGAAAATAAACGTCTTCCAAGCCCCACCGTTTACCCACCTGTTAGACCATTCAAACAGAAGCTGAAAATTAATAAAGGCAGCTCTGCTCTTCCAACCTTCGTAACAAAACTATTGGGTCATTTGTGTTATCAATAATCTTCGAGATGACAATAAGGCTCTTGCACATCTGTTAGGTTGCAAACAGGACTAAATTCAGAGTATACATACCTTCGTTAATAACTATAGGCTCGATAATTATTTCCCTTCGAGCCACTCTTGAGACCAATGGTAAAAACTGCTGCTGCAAGTTAGCAATATTGCTGAAATCCGACACCATGGAAGAAAAGGATGCGTCAGTTGCAAGCTGTACGAGTTCATTAGAGTCGGCATCCCGACCTCCAATGGAAAATGTGTATATACTACCTTTTCTTAGTAATAGTTGTGCCTGATTTGTATCATCACTGGACTCACTAGAAGTGATAATTATTACTGCCTGTGGAACCCCTTCTGATACCCTGCTGCCGGCTGATGAAATAAAGTGATTGTCGATTAGAAATTGCACGGCTTCACCAGTATTTATTTCATCACCGCCTTTTGGTTGAAGTTGCTTCACAGCATCCAGGACCTCTGTTTTCGTGGAATATGTATTAAAATAAAACTCTGTGCTGGGCTCATCGCTGTATTGTACCACACCGATTTGGATTCTGTCAGAGCCGATCTCGAGATTGTCGATGAAATTTACGATAAAATCGCGTATATATTGAAAATTGCCACTTCCAACGTTGACTGATCCATCAATTAAGAAAATGAGGTCAGCCGCTTCTTGCGCTTTAAAGAGAAAGACAAATGCAAAAGGTGAACATGTTAAAAACAGTGACCTCCATGCAAGGATTAACAGCAGAGAGATTAAATTGTGTGTGGAACTCAGTGTCAAACACATTGCCATGAACATAAACAATAAAGCAGTGTCTGCCAATGTGGGATTTTATACTCCATTCTGCATTCTTTGACCATTTTAAATACTTGCAGCATCTCTGCTGGGTTTGACCATTCACTTGAGCAACATATTCTAATTTTGGGTTAACGTTCGCTGTAGTTTATTACAGAAAGAATACATGAAGCTTAAAACAAGAGCTTTATCTAAACTCATTCAATTGATTTGGAAATTTACAGCCAACAAATTCAACTGGGAAAAAAAAGTCCCAAACATATATTCAAGGAGCAAATTTGAAGGATCATCAAAACTCCGTTCCCTCATTCCTGTTTCAAACTGGTTGGAAATACAACCCTCCATTGGACAGGCTGCATTTTTTAAAAAAAGAATATATTAGAGGTGACAGTTCAAAAAATAAAGAAATATGATTTGTAAACACAATTAGGTTCTTTTCTCAAATACTGCGAGACCCACTGAGTTTTTCCAGCAATTTCTGTGTTTCTGATTTCCAGCACATGCAGTTCTTTGTTTTCTTTTGTTTGTGTTATCCTTCCTTTCTTTCAACTGCGAAAAATGGCATCATTGAAGATAACAAAATCAAATTACTGGGCCCCAAATGAATGAGGGAGCTCAATTAACAGCAAAAATAACATAGTGCTGCTAGAGATTCCTGATGAGTCAACATATCATGTCTATCACAATCAATGTTGCTGATGCCATAATCCGCATTATTTCATAGTATTCCATATAAGGTCACTGAAAATTGAAGTGGAGTACATCTAAGGTTGTCTCAGGTTCATTGGTGTTTGTTAGCTATACTGCCTCGTGTAGTTGTGCTTAACCATTTCTCTCAATTATTTTATCTGAACTCTCTGTTTAAATAAGCTAACACTCTAACAATATGAAAAAGAATGAGCATGTTGAAGTTGATAAGTGTTACTATATAACATTTTATTTAATCTGGAAGACACTCTTTACAACAGACTTTCTGACTGTTTTAACTCTACATTTTCTTGAATCTACACTGACAAGTTAGGCCAGATATCAACAGGCAAATGTTTATCAAAGTATTTGCTGTTACAGTGCTGATTATTTGTCTTAGCTTGACCTGAATCTTAGGGATGCCAACCATACACATTTGACCCATACCAACTTTACTTTTCAGTCAAGCCGTGATCTATGTTCCATGTTATGTATCATGTGGGGGCAGGCATTATTAAGATGAAGCAAGAAAAATAAAACTACAATTTTATGAACCCTTTTATCTCTTAAGACCCCCTAAAGATGAATCACCATCAATAGATTACTGTTGAAATGTAAACACTGTTAGGAAAGTAAACATGGTGACCATTTTGCCATAGTATCTGTGGTTACATATTTGCCATTGTTGATGGTGAAAGCAGGAATAGTTATGTTATAAATTAAGGCGTTAGACAAAGGTTGTTTCACTACAGCACAAAGCTGTATTGACTTAATCACATTTTTCCTATTGTGCATTGATACCAAGAATGATAAGTACCCCTGGTGACAATTTGATATCATACCATTCAATGCATGAAAATAGGGAAGTACAGATCATCTATTGATGCAAATCATCACTGTCATCACTGTTACAGCTGCAAGGTATTCCCCTGTTTTCTGTCTTACTTTCCCATTCTCACCTAGTGGTTCCAATGGTACAAACTCCCCCGGGTTGGGGGTGCTGTTGGGGATGGTGTGTGTGTGTGTGTGTGTGTGTGTGTGTGTGTGT
>JAHRHZ010000144.1:18146273-18265627 GCA_024137785.1 Ginglymostoma cirratum
GTGTGTGTGTGTGTGTGTGTGTGTGTGTGTGTGTGTGTGTGTGTTGGGGGGGTGGTGGGGGATGAAAACATTCATCTCACATGAACTTGGGCAGTTGGTTAGGACAAGATGGTTGCTAATTGGGCCTATCACAACCTAGCTCATTCTCATCCTTACACATTGTCCAAAAGCATGGGCTTTTTTGGGACATATCACCCAAAATTAATCAGCTATGGAAACTCTGTTCCTTTTACATTTTCCTCCCTTAACCCATGGGAATTGAGACAGTGGGTAGCTCACCAATTGCTAAACTGACAGAGGAACTGAAGCCTTCTGGCTTGGGGTGAAATAATACTATACTAACCTACTGGGCCATCTCATCCCTTAAAAAATGTACTGATTGATGAGGGAGTTGAGTTGTCCTGGGAAATGAATTCAACAGGTTACCCTATTCAAGAAAGAGCAGCAACACATACTGGTTAAATAATTAGACAATACCTGGCACTATAGATATTTTAGGGGTAAAGAACATACTGTGGCTTAAAAAAGATTATTGAGTTCTCAGGCTTCATCTACATGTCAAGGCAATGGTTATTTCAGGGCACTTTGAGCCTTTTTGTTTCTATTATAGAATTTATATTTTATTTTTTACTATATCTTCACTGCCGCCAACTATTTCTGTCAGCAGCTGCAATGATCCATGCTCTCCCTTCCAATTTTCCATTTTCACCATTCTGGAAAATGCCACAACCTTATTTTGGTGTTTAACTGCTTAATGCGGTTGTGATCGGGAACAGAGTAAAACGGAAATTGAACACGAATCCACTTGCCACGTTGTTTCACTGAATGTCAGTATAGGAACTTTCAGAATCACCATATGTCACCATATACCTATTTTGTTTTCAATCAAAGAATGCAGAACAAGTTAAAACCTTTTTGGGATTAACATTGTGCATCGTGACACAGCCTCTCGTACAACACAAGCAGGTGTGTAAAAGTACATGGTGTGCACACAGCTGAAAATACAGTGGTAGCAAAGCTCTTGGATGTTAATAGCAATATAAGTGAACAGAGAGGTCAAGCACTGAGAAGACAAAGGGTTTCCTGACACTCTGGTTAATTCCAAAACTCCTGTGCTTCGTCATTTTTCATAAGATGGGATTCTGGAATTACATTGTCACCATTATAATTTTTTTAAAAATATCTAAACTCCACTCTTGGCCATTTTTTGACTACTTCTTAATAATGCTTTATCACCTTCATTTATTTTATTTTTGTTTCCTCACCACATTTCCCAAACATGCCTGAACAGAACCTTCAATTAATCCATTGTAATGCCAGCTTTGAATCACAATCACTTGAAGGTATCCAAGATTAGTACAGAGAAACCCTTCGTTTGGTTCATTTGTCAGAGGTTATATCTGATCTCCATTTGGTGTTTCCTACAGAAAGGTTAATGTAAGTTACTTGAAATGTTTATAATAAGCTTCAATGCGGGACCAAACGTCAGAGTTCCAATTCAATGACCATTAAAGCCATTCTGGCATCTCAAATCCAGGGTGCATTCATTACATCCTAATTTCTCAGAGTGATTGACAGATCCACACTCAAATACTTGAAGTAAGCATCTCCGTTGCAAACAGATGTCACTAACAATTCTCAAGTTGCTGCAATAATTGCTATGGTATCTTGGCTCAAACAAAAGCCATCATTGATGTCAAAAGCTGTGATGATTTTGAAAATGTAGCCAATGAAGAGAAGGGACCTCAACTGCCAATGTTCCTCATTGTCTTTTGGGTAGTACTTAACCTCAATGCAATTCTTTCATTCGATTGAATTGGACTCTCAACATGTGGCAAATGAAAGCCAAAATGTTATGAACATAATAGGAATCAGAACTATAAAATTATTAACGGTGGCTGCTAGCTCCTTAGCTTTTCCAGCTTCTAATCCAGTTTTATTGAAAACATCTCGATTTTATTCCATTCAAAACTCCTTCTGGGAGATTATTCCAAACATTTAGTACTTCACAAACAAAGTTCTTCCTAATATATCTGCTGGCACCATTCACTAGCTGGTGTTTATTCATTTGGTCTCATTTCTCAACCTGATTTGAATTATTCCTCTTCGTACCACTCTGCACTGTTGCTCTACCAAAACTCTGTTGGTCAAAAGCTTGCAAATCCAGAAAAGGTCCCTTTTCCCATTCCCACATACCCTCCAAATTTGCTGCGTAAAATAACAAGTAGATTTCGAATGCTTTGTCAAGCCATTTGCATGGTCATGCCACGGCAACTGTGAAATCATTTTCATTTCTCTGCACTCTGGCTGATGACAGTGCATTTTAGTTGTGAATTGTTATTCATTTGTAGCAAGGCACTGACACAGATGCATTATGGGTGTTTGATTAAAATAGATACAATAATATGAGGGCCAGTGATGTTAGTAGAACATAGACTCTAAAGTGGATCTGCTCTTTGCTCATTCATTTAACTTTAGGATCCAATTGACATGAAGACAGGGCTTTCAATAATTAAAAGCTTATCGAAGCCCTACTGCATTTTTTCTTCCCCTCCTTTCCTGATGGCATTGACTCCATGCTGAGTGACCATTCCACTGATGAAGAAAATCTCACAGACATTTGCCAAAGTGGATGTCTTCATGGGTGAGTGCAGGCAGCAAATGCTGGCAGCCCATTGATACATGGAGGGCATCATTGCCAAATTCCCATTCTGTCTACACATGCTCTTTTCAGCAGGAGTTAGTGTTTAGCAATCAGGAACAGGAACCCTGGCTGATTTTACATCCCTCCCTAGCCCCAGGCGCTGAGGCCAATTGCAGCACCCATTTCTGCCTCCCCTGGCTGAGATCAGCTAACTCAGCACAGACCAAGGGGTTGAACCTGGGTCCTTCCTGGTCTGTATAGCTCAGCTTTTCAAATAATCTTAGCCTTACCAGCTGAACCATCGGGGGAGCTTTTGTTTCCATTTGTTTGAGAAGCCTCATAAATTGAGCAGGGTAAGCAAAGTAGCAGTTATTGTCAGCTAGCTGTTTACCTGTGGTGTCTTTTATTATCCCATCAGATAATGGGTGCGCTGCAGCCGTGTGTACACTTGTCACTAAGTCGTTTACAATGCCTTTAAGTGCGGCAAAGTCATCGAGGTGATAAACAAACCTCTCATGAGGTTCACTCGCAATCTCCTTTAACTCCCATTCAACCGCTTGGTGAACTCCAATAGCAAAAATTATAACTTCAGCTGACTTAAGGGAAGCAGACGGAGGGATTACATCATCCTGAGATCGTCCGTCTGTTAACACTATAATAATCTGCGGCACTCCTTGTTCCGCTCTACTCCCGTTGGCTTTATTGAGCTGATCCTTCATTAGATATTCTAGCGCTAGTCCAGTTTTTGTGCCTCCCCCCTTATATGACATGTTCCATATATGAAATAAGATGTCCTGCTTCGTAAAATATGTGTTAAAATGGAACTCTGTTTGTGGCTTCTCGCTGTACTGCACCAGGCCAAAACGGAATCTGTTTTCTCCAATCTCAAAAGCCTTTATAACCCTGAATAGAAACTCTCGCACATATTGGAAATTTTCCTGGCCGATGCTCCAGGAGGTATCCACTAGAAAGACTATGTCAGCAGCAACTGTTCTGTCATCTTTAAGAAAGAAAAGCTGTTTAGGACTGTCTTAAATATAGAGGCATTTTCTTCTCTAAATACAGCCACATTTTTTTTTCTTTTCTGCAGCATTATAGAATGTCAGTAATATTAATTTGTTTGCATTGCAAGAGTTAACACACCCTCTGGCCCGTCTATGCCTTATATCCTATCCCACACCGCACCTCATGCCCTTTCACCTTATTGTAGTCCAATGCAAAATGGAAGGGACTGGGGAGGGGCGGGCAGTGTAGGTGCTCCACAACTTCCTCAGTTGTTGTGAAAAATTCACTGAAATCCTCATTAGCCAAAACCTTCAAGCCGTTAGAAGCAAATATAGAAGGCGTAAGTGATATTATTCAAAAAGAAAGAAATTTCCCAAAATCTCACTCTGAACTCTGATCCAAAACCTGACTGGCGATTAGCAATTATTAGGAGATGGATTGGAAACCTAATCCCATTTAGACTAATCTGAAAGCAGTCACTCGGAGATTCACAAGTGCAGTTTGACTTAACTTCCCCTAACTGTGCTTCTTTCCCCATCAGTGCAAAAGTGCCCAGTCTCCACTTGGCACTTGCACATGACAAGGGGGGTAGTTTAATCCGGAACTCACTGAAATAATGATAGGGTAGGGCTGAGGGTGTGTTTGGGGGACCATTCCTCCAACAAATTTATAGTGATGCTCACTGATACACCAATCTCATTTCACCGACATATCAATTTATATCATTTCAATATTAAAAAGAAACGCTTGTTAATAAACATTTGAATTTTTCCATTAACATCACCCAAGTCTGCATTGTAATACATAATAAGAGATATAATAATCTTTATTTGTAGCTTGCTATGCAGTATGTTCTGTGAGTGAGAAGTTAGAACAAGACTTACCTCAAAATTTCTAAAAGAAAATAATGATCAGTTACTTCTACTGACTGCCCAGTTTCAAGTTCGCACAAATCATTATCAAGAGAGATGACCAGTATCAAAAACAAAATATAGCTCAATCTCTTCAGTTCTTACCCTGTTGTGCTTGAGTGAAAGAGGTTAGGCTGAAGAGTGTGAACAATAACAAACCACGCAGTTGAGCCATTTTTGCAACTAGGTGGTGGGTGTGTGACCTGAAATAAAAATTTCAAATAAGTTAGTCAGTAGGAAACAAAATATTGTCAAAACCTTATCATTTTTGGAAATCGAAATGGACAACCAAGAAATGCAACCATTAATGTAGAAATCATACATGCATTCAAATATCTTATCTGGGAGACTTTGTTAGCCTCAGTGACAGGGAGATATGGCACTGAGCTGTACAAAACAGGAAGATCACTAATATAACCAGCTGCCGTAGATGTGCAGGATTGGTTGAGCAGACGACCCACAATTGATGTGTATTAAAAAGGTTTTCACCCAAAGTTTCCACTTCTCGACACTACCGGTTTAATTATTGGGAAGTAGTCTGGGAAGGACAGATTACTCTGAATTATTGCTCTCCATCAGCAAGAATGCATAACTTGTCAACACTAATGATTTAAGCTCATATATAAATAGGGGGTTGCCAACCTTCAAGCATTGTTCCAGTGTTTCCAGGAATTAACGACCATGATGCATAGGCCAGCAAATTGATCACTGGGGAATTAAGTGATTTGCCAGATTTTCATTTTCTTGAACTTTTCTGTTATTCCTGATAAAGGAGTTTATAGAATTATCCAATTGGTTGGTGCAGTATATGTTCATTTTGTAGTCAGTGTAGGGAGGCAGTGTGGGAAAAGAATGAATGGGGTGGGCAACCAAATGTGGGGTCAAGGCAATTGGAACAGGGAAGTTATGTGTTAAAACTCCCAGGAATAAATCCAAACAGAGTTGACAGGCCTACAAATGAGGGCTGGCAAGCTACCCTTCCTGAGACATTCAGAGAACAAATTGATAGAAATTATGAAAATAAATATTCTCAATCTGGCTTTAGGATTAACGTGAGACATGAGCAAGCCAATAACACATATAAACAAACACATGCTACAATACGTAATCTATAACACAATCTTCATACGCAAAATAGCACATATTCAGATCCAATCCCTAAAAATTTGAAATAATTTATTTCTGCGAGATTGAGATTCAGGGAGGTTTGTACACAAAAAGAAACTGCCACAGGCATCATTGCACATATCTACCAAGGAAGACATATTTATAGAACAATTACCTTTCAGCAATACCAGAATCCACACAAACGCTCTATACACGACTTATTGCCATTTTTGACCAGTTCTTTTTTGTTTCACCTCTTCATGCGATATGGCATCACTGGCTAAGCCAGTGTGAATGACTGCTGGGGGAGTTTAAAATTAACTTTGAAAAAATGTTCTGGCATTCTTTTCCATACACTCCACTAACTGAAACATGAAGATCTTCAGTTAAACAATGGCATGGTACCAATATGGACAACTATTTCAATACAGACTAACTGCATCAGCATGTAAGTAGCACAAAGATGATCTTGATGGAATATATCTTCAACAGATACTGATATCAGACTTGTCAAATTCCCAAGAGTTTTAACATTGGCTCTTTTTCTAAAATTGAGTTAACTGTTACAGTCAGCATTTGAATTTTACTTTCACATTGTTTTATAGTTTATTCCAATCTTAAATCAGTCATAAAAAGAAGCTTTATTCTTGTGCTAGCCCCACATTTAAGTAATTAGATAACTAATTGGAACTGGTTCTGAGCCAACAGGATGTAATCCATGTCTATGAAATTCTACCTATTATAAATAAGGAGGTCTTTTTTCTAATGCATGACGGCCAGCTTTGAGAGAGTACTGAACTTGATGAGTGAGGGAATTTGGTATAATGGGTGAGTAAGTGAGTGAATGAGTGAAAGACCCGAAAAGAGTCAGTTAAAGAGGGAAAGAGAGATGGAGGGAGGGAGTGAGAGAGTGAGTGATATAGAGGAATTTGATAAGGCATTATAAAAGTTTTCTGCACACGATAAGAGCTAATGGTGTTGGTGTGATATAATAACATGGCTGGAGGAGAAACTAAGTGACAGAAAGTCACAAGTTATTTTCAGGTTAAAAACTAGCTAGTGAAGTACCATGGCGATCAGAGTTCAGTCCTCATCTATTTAGAATCATATGCATAACTTTGACAAATTTGCTGAAAATACAATAATAGGCAGGAAAGAAAGTTGTGAGGAAGACACAAAGAATCTGCAAAAGATACACATAGGTAATGTGACACGACGTCGGAGATGGTGAACAATGTGGGAAATTGTGAAGTTATCCATTCTGATGAGAAGTTTAGAAAGGCAGTATGTTATTTAAATGAAACAACTCTGAAATTTGTTATAGCACAAACAGATGGGTGTCTTTGTACCCAAAGCAAGCATTTATTACACAGGTACAACAAATCACTGTTGGGTGAACATTTCCCACTCAGCATGTGTTTCTGACTTCCATTTGACTTTGAGATTGGGGTCCCATAGCCCAAGGGGAAAATCCTGCTATATCGCTAAAGTAATTAAGAGAATGTATATCCAACTGTGGAATGGTATTTTCAAATTACAAACAAGTACCAAGGATGTCGCAAATTGTAATAGATTTGCAAATGTTTCTTTTTAATTCCCATAACATATTGAAAAACGTCATTCTCAATCCTGACAGTCGTCCCAAATTATATTTACGTAGAGTGCACAGAATGAAATCTTACAATAAGATTATAATATAACATCAGGCTGTTACCATGTTGCTGACAGTATTACTCACTGTACAGCTATTGGTAGTAGACTGGTAATAATTACAATATATTACCCATACAGGGCTTATAGTCACAGGCAGAGAATTCATAGACTGGACGTTTGCAGCACAAAATGACACTATTTGGCCCATTGGGACCATGTTGGTGCACAAACTACACTAATCCAATTTTCCAGCTTTTGGCCAATAGCCTTGGACACAGTGACATTGCACGTGACTATCTAACTCCTGCTTAAATGTTACCAGAGTATCTGAAGCAAGCATCTTTGTAGGCAGTGAATTCTACACTCCCACCACCCTTAAATCCGTACCCTTTAGTTATTGACTCCTCTACTAATGGAAAGTCTGCCTTCCTATCCACTTTATCCATGCCCTTCATAATGTTACACTCCCGTTTCATGTCTCCTCCCAATCTTTCCTGCACCAATGAAAATTACCTCAGCCTATCCAATCTTTCCTTATATCTCAGATTCTCCAATTCAGGCACCGTCCTGGTAAATCTCCTCTGCACCATCTGTAGTTCAAATACATCCTTCCTATAATGTGATACCAGAACTGCACATGGTAAGTCAGTGTGGCCCAACCAGAATTTTACACAGCTCCGCCATAACCTCCTCACTCTTTCATTCTATGCCTCAGCTAAAAAGGTGGGATCCCATAGGCCTTTTTAACCAACTTATCTACCTGTCCTGCAGTATTCAGGGTCCTATCATTTGTGGTGTAATACCTTGCCTTTATCACCTTCCCCAAGTATATTACCTCACACCTATTTGGGTTGAATTCCATTTGCCACTGCACTGCTCACCTGAGCAGGCCACTGATATCCTCCTGCAGTTTAAGCTTTCCTCCTCACCATTTACCACCTTACCAAGTTTCTGGCTATCCATGAACCTCTTGATCATACCCCATACCTTTAAATCCTAATCATGAATGTACAAGTCAAAAGCAAGGGCCCCAGCACTGAGCCCTACAGAACTCCACAACGAGCATAGAATTTATGCTGAAATGTTACCTGTGAGAATACCACAGATCAACTATTACATGATGATAAATTGATAATCGATTATTCAGTGTTTTATTTATTTTGAACAGGACCACTGACTAACTATTATTGATAGATCAATATTAAAGCAGTGAAGAGTGGATTATTACCATGGTGTTACACACTAGCGGCAGTGTGTACAATCTGCAAGATGAACTGCAGAAATTCACCAAAGATTCTTAAACAGAATCTTCCAAACCAATGACCACTTCCATCTAGAAGGACAAGCCCCGCAGATACATGGGATCACCACCACCTACCTGTAAGTTCCCCTCCAAGCCACTCACCATCCTGACTTAGAAAAATACCATCATTCCTTCACTGTCGTGGAGTCAAAATCTTTGAATTCCTTGCCTGAGGGCATTGTGGGTGTACCTACAACACACGGACTGCATCATTTCACAGAGGCAGCTCACCACCAGCTTCTCGAGGGCAATTAGGGACAGGCAATACATGCTGGCCAGCCAGCGACACCCACATCCCAAGAGTGATTTAAAAAGTTGCTATAAACTTAAAATGCCAGTCAACTCACTTCAGTAATATTGACCCATCTAACATAACTATTGTATTAATTTACAAAACTCGGTGACTGATGTAAATCCATTCTTATTATACCAGAAAATCCTGAAGTTTTCCCCTTCATCAGCTGTTCTACAAATGTTCAAAGACATCACCAAAAGCACAGCATAATGAACTGTTTCTTTCCATCAGGCTGCATAAAAGAAGTCTAATTATAAACTGCATCCTGTCCCTTCTGCAAATGTGCCTCAAGAAAATTATTTTCTAAAAAGGTTTCAGACAAAGAAAGCTTAGCCAAAATTTTCTTAGCCTCAACCTCATATCAGTTTGACAAATAACAGTTCATCAACCTGGTAGCCAATAAATTAGTTATAAGGAGCATTGACTCATTTCATTCAGAACTAAACACCCCAACAAAGACAGTTTTGTCATCCTGTTAATCTGGGTTATACTGTTGTTATACGTTGGACTACAAGTTCACCAATTGAAAACCAACTGTGCAGTAATTGACGGCAGGAGATGCCTATTGGAACCCGAAGGAAAATAATCCACCAAGAACCTAAGGCTATTGGATTCCTACAAAGATAATAGGAACTGCAGATGCTGGAGAATCCGAGATAACAAGGCATAGAGCTGAATGAACACAGCAGGCCAAGCAGCATCATAGGAGCAGGAAGGCTGACGTTTCAGGCCTAGACCCTACAAAGTTAACTTAAGCTTCAGAACCGAATCTTAAAAACAGCAAGCTTTATTACCCACGCTGTTACTTCCTCAGCTGAGATAATCTTCTGGATTTCATGATTCTTTATGGAGTATCCTGTGATTTTATTTGACTGAAAGTATGTGTAGCAGATGAAAGCTATGGCCAAAATTTGCATTTCCATTGAAGTTCTCCTCACAGCTGCTACATATCAAACAGTTTAATTTGTTCCAAATGCTTTTTTGGTCCCAGAATGCTGTATTCTCTTGTGACATAGCCACAAAAAACACTTTCTCAAAGGCATATAAGTAAGAGCCAAGCAGCAGCACTTCCTCTATCAAAATGAGAAAAGGGCTTGGTTTTATTTTAAATAATGACAAAACAGTGCATTAGTCATGGTTTAAAGAATTTTTCTCCATCTTTTAGATTTTTATGTTCCTTTATAGATCTTGGCCCAGAGTTTGGGATGTGTTCTCTTCCTATATTTAACATTGTTTACAGTCTTGGACTCAATTGGAGTTAATTGTCTGGAAATGAAGGCCAAATTCATGCAATATTGTTTAAACAGGAGTAATTTTCTTTTGTTCCTGATGTTGGACCATTAAGGACTAAATCAATTAATTTTCATTTACAGCAAAACAAATATCAGATGGTAAGCATGATTCAATATTTATCTCTCTTCTGTCCATGTCCAGTTTTGAACATTATTGGGAATACTTTGCAACTCTATTTTCTGGGCCATGATTAGTCCTGAGGTAAACATTTGCCCTGCTTTCTCATTTTGTTCTGAGAAGCTTATGGCTTCGACTGGAATTATCTCAACTCCATATAAATGGAAACAGAGATAGGATTCTGACATTTGCAGCTTCACAGATCACTGCTATAGAATAAACACACAGTGCCTAAACGACAACAGCTCTATCTAATACAAGGGAGAATGACAGCCTTCTTTTACTGAACGAAAATGAACATTAAATTTATATAATTAAGGTCACAGTTATAATTAACGTATTTATTACCTTGATGATCCAATCACAACCACAATATGTAGTAAGCTTAAATATTCAAGCTCCATTTACATGTTTTTTTGAAAACATACACAGATATTGACTACAACTTATAATCAATCACTTGGGTTTCTTGGCTAGTGATCACAAAATCCAGATGACTTTTCCCTTATTCCTAATCAGCAGGCATCAAATCCCAACTTTGTCAGCATCGCAACTTGCATTTTCACATGAGGCAGGTCAGTGCATTTGATAAACAAGGGTGTGAACTAGTCACAATCCCCAAGTGCCAGGTATTATTTTCAGTTATTCATGAGGACTCACCATAGTTGAGTTTGAATTAATTTCTATAATCTGAGGCAATGAGTCTGCCACTTCCCATCAATTCCAAACAGGAACTTTGGCAAAATTCTCAAGTTGCAGCCTCCCTTTTGCTAGCAGACCTTCTGAGAGGTCACACAGAATAAAGCGTGGCAGAGTTCACACATTTCAAACTGTGGCAATCACCACCATGAATATCGGGAAATTGGGGAAAAAAACAACTCTCTGCTTCTTGCAAAATGGTGATGACAATCCAATGGCAGAACTCCGAAAAGTTGAATTCCACAGCATTGAGTAAGAGAAATTGGCATCTTATAATCTAGTTAACTTTTTTGGAAAATTTCTGAATAAATTGCACAAAATTTCCAGGCCCCACACATTGCTTTTTATACTGTTAGATTAAAATAAATTGTGGTAAGGCAAACTTGGACAGTGTAGACTTGGCACTATTGACAGACCATGCTATCAGCACACCCTCTACAGGTTAACTCTGAAATGCCATGATACCAGTCAACAATGAGACTGTCCTGCCTCCATGTAAAAAGAGGGTGTATAGAAGATTTGGAAAAGCAGGGGATAAAAATAAGCAAAAAGATGGCATCAGAGGAGTATCACCACAAATGATGTGTGTTTATAAAGAAAGTAAACATTTGTGAAAGGAGGAGTGACTTTCCAAGTTTATCGTGCTAGCAAGGGATTTTTTAACCATATAAGGGAATTCATTAAGAAATCACTGGCATGTTGCCCTCAGACTGTAATCCATTGTGGACAAAAACTTATCTGGTGCATTTGTCACCCAGTTCCTGCACCAACTTTGGAAGGTACCCTAGACAATCTTAGTTTTCTTTTTGTTTTGCTAATTGTAATTGCTATTTTTATCTCTGCATATTCTTTCCATGGAGAAAACGCAAAGTAGAAAAAGAAGTTGCAATCTAGCTACCATTTTTATGACAGCAATTAGATCTGGTTATTCTATACAGCAGAAGCTTTCTCTTGAACTCCTACAACTCACATA
Source organism: Ginglymostoma cirratum (assembly GCA_024137785.1). NCBI lineage: Eukaryota > Metazoa > Chordata > Chondrichthyes > Orectolobiformes > Ginglymostomatidae > Ginglymostoma > Ginglymostoma cirratum. Next base: position 18,158,274 of record JAHRHZ010000144.1, read on the forward strand.
ATGAGGGAATTGCTTACATCTGCTATATGTGAGTAATTCACTGGATTTTGGCCCATAAACCATGACAAGAGTTCTGATTTTTGCTTGTAACATCTATCTTAAGCCGTGTTTGAGCACTACACCTTCAGACTCGGAGGTACAAATATCACGACAAAACTAATGGACCATCCTGTGCGAGGGAGCAAAACAGAATGAATGAAGTGTGGTAGATGTCTGTAGAAGGCACTGATTAACTATAATTAGGGCTGCTGTTTCCAGACCAGATCAAATACCTAGTATTACTGAATTTAAACAATGAGAAAGTATTATCTTCTCACCAGAAGTGCACTGGTCTGTATGTATGTGTCTGTGCGTGTTGGGAAGCAGAAAGGTAAAGTAGCAGGCTCCTTCATGTCTTTTATCACTGCTATCCCAATGCTTTAACCTGTTGAATTTGTAGTAATACAGTTAGACAACAACATACACTACGTATTTAAGTTCTTAAGCTTGGATTTATTTATATATATGTGTGTTTATATATATATATATAACATATATATACACATATAAAGTAGTCATTATTTTTGCGTGGCTTTGGGGGAGGTAGTGAGTTAAATATTAGTATTTAAAGGGAATATGTGTCAGTTTCATAAGGAATTAATTGCAGGCAATAGCAGTTGATTCAGCACAGTCATCTTGGTGTCTTGGTGGCTCTAATTAATGTGCACCAGATGTTTGACCTAGTTGTCTTTATTTGAAGGCTTTCTCACATTGTAAAATTGTGCTACATAATGAACATACTCCACAACCGCTAGGTATTCTCACGTGAAGATGAGCAACAAACAAATAGGATTTTGCTGCTAACGGCTATTGACTAATGACCACACACGTCAAATTTGTTTAGCATTGACAACCTCAGCCAAAGCTACATTCTAACATACAGTATGAGAAGAATTATTGTATTCCTGATAAGTTCCCTCCTTACATGGTTCTAGTAAGATCATTAACTTAGTCACTGCGTCACTAAAATAGTGCAGAAACGAATCTCTCAAGCGAGCATGTCTGCGCTGGTATCTTACAGTGTAATGTCAGGGCCTCTTTCCTTAAAAGAGAATGATGCATGGTCTGTGTCGGGAAGGGGGAGAAGAGGGGTGGGAAACATTTAAGAGGAAACATTAGAGGAATGTTAATGTCTATGTAAGGTATCCCTTTTAAAACAGAGGACTTTGTCTGAAAAGCCAAATCCCACTGTGCAAGATAATAACATGATTAAATATAATAGGAAAGGCAAAGCAGTTAACATCATGTTTCTCGTTTAAATGACTATATATTGTAGCTATTAAATACATACTGCTCTTTAGTGTTGGGCATGATGGCAAAACTTGGTTTACCTCAAACTGCAGGGAACAAAATATACACCTAACCCCACCATGAAATTTTATAGTAATGACATTCAGGTATTTTGTTTGAGGTTAGATGCCAGACTGGTGAAAGTACTGGGAAACAGTAAGAGGAGAATCAAGACTGGAAAGGAAAGATGAAGTATTATTAAAGCAGCATATGTTTCGGGGCTGAGGATTTTCTACATTTATGGCAAATAGTTGCACACATTCACTATGTGAATGGTTAGTGGAATTCTCATATCATATGGAAAAATAGATAATCATTTCCAGTAGTAAGATAAATTTTGGGAATAGATATCTTAGTAAAAAGCAATATTTTATAATGAATTTTGTACTCCTTTCTCACGCTCACAGTATCCAAAAACAACAAGATATATTGACGGAATTAAGATGCAAATCTTTAGATCTTTAGTTATGGAGATGATTAACTTTTTGCAAAATAAAATTTAATAAGCGTTAGTTAATGCAAAGAAGCCTTTGGACATTATTTCTTTCCAGCATTTATGTTGTTAATTAGCTTCTAGTGATATATCATTATGAGCTAGACAAAAGGTTACAGAGACAAAAAACTTGGAGGAAACTTCTCATGGAGCTATGGCTAAAGGTATATTCCAACAATGAGACAAATTGATACATTGTTATGGATTATTGGCTTTTGCTAAAACCAGCAAAAGACATTGAACAAAAGCAGACACTGGAATTGAGGCATAGATCAGTCCGAATTTAGTTGAAAGAACAGAATTGAGGGGTTGAATGACCAACCCCTGTTCCTATCTCCAGCAACAATTTAATTTGCTAACTTCCATCAGAGGTGGAAGGTCTGTTTTTCTTACAAGATAGCCTGAAGTAATTACATACAACAGTAATACTTGAGAAGGTGCCTATCTATATAACTGTGCTCCAATACCTAGCAATACACACCTACTTAAAAATGACGATAAATGGAAAACTTCTAGCTGCTGATTATACCCTGCATTAGACTTGCTGCTTTGCAGGGCATGTTACAGAGCTAAAAATTAACAAGCGTTAGTGAAATCCTGCATGTTTTGGATTTTTTGACAGGATCAAATTAAAAGACATGACATTAACTATTTTGTTTGTGCTTTGGTCAGGTTTTCTACAAATTTTCTTGCTTTATACTTCTTCAGCCTCAGATGCACCAATCTTGACACAACTCTCTTCCCTGAATTAGTATGTTGAAATGATCATATTTCTCATACTCTAACTCATATAGATATGCTCAAAAAAGGAAACATTTTAAGATAACTTTAAATGTCTATGATCTCACTGTCGATGATCCAGCTTTCGAATAACTCCTTCATCCTGTTAATGGACACAGTCTAATTACTGATTAGAGTTTACTTGAAATGCTTCCTGACTTCATTTCTTTGAGCAAGTTGTTCCCACGATTTTATTCTGCTCTTGCAACTGAATTTGCAAATGTGCTTTTCAAGTGGACTTAGAGTCTTTCTACAAATGGCCTAAATGCTTCCTTTCAAGGGAAAACAGAACCCGTGATCTTTCCTGATTTTGCACTCCTCTTACTCCAGCTATCAGCCCTTTTCTGTACCATTTCCTATCTATGATATTCCTCTCACACCTCAGTGGTCAGACCTGAGGACAGGATTCAGGGTGTGGCAGAATCAGAGCAGGGCATAACTTCAGAATGACGATTTTAAACTTATGGATAAATTGTTATCTCAGCTGGTGGCACAAAACGGACAATATTTCATTGAGTGCAAGTTATCTGCATTACCCAATAGTTTTATTGCAGTCAACGGTAGCCATTATCAGGCAGGCATAAATTGTGGCAATAAAACCAGGCAATCTAGTTGCTCTACTACTCACTGCTCTGCAGTAACTCAAAATGTCAGGGCTGCCATGGAACAGCATGATGATTCAGTGGTCAACCCTGCTACCTCACAGTGCCAGGGACCTGGGTTCAATTCCATCCTCAGACAACTGTCTGTGTGGTCCTTTTACATTCTCCCTGTGCCTGTGTGGGTTTCCTTCTGAAGCCGTGCAGATCAAGTGGACTGGATGTGCTAAATTGCACAGTGTCCAGATATGTGTAGGTTAGCCATGGGAAATGCAGGCTTACAAGGATTGGGTGGGATATTCCTTAGAGGGTTGTTGTGGACTTGATGGGCTGAATGGCCTGCTTCCGCCCTGTAGGGACTTGATGATGATAACTTATTGCAGCTGTTTTTCTAATGGATAGGCAAGCTGCTCCAGCGGCAGTGGAATCTTACTGGCCTGACACCTTCTGAAATTCTACACCGTAAAAACATGTATAGTCTTGATCTTCATCTCTATCAAGCAGCAATAATTCTTAAATACTCAAAAGGTGTCCCTCTGAGGAGACCCCAAAGCAATTTGTACTGACAATACCAAGGCAGCCACTTAGCAAAAGCTTGCTCTCAGCAAAGTGGGAGGCTGGTTTGCAAATGGAGAATATTTGATGGGCAATACTGAAAGTTGCTGCATTGTGTATATATAAGTGAGTGACCAGTGGTTATTCCAGACTTAAAACATTGAAGAAGCAATTGCGTTGCTTGCAGTTCTTGAATCTTTTCAAAGTTCTTTTTCCTCTTAAGCGTGTTAACTCCTAAATAGCTTGTGGTGGAGGATTAAGGTCAGGAGAATTTGTAAAGGACAGGTTGACTGTAAGAAAGCATCAGTTGGCAGTGGAAAGGAGGACGGAGCAACTCAAGCTGAAAATTCAGCAACCCAGTATGGGTAGAAGAGGGCATATAGTTCCTGTCAAATATAGTCCAATTCACTTCAGAGCTGTTACAGCAACCCAGGGCCCTCATTTTAAACAAGGCTGCATATGAACAATACTGAGTTTGTAATTGGGCCAGATTTCCTAGCCCCGGTGACCCACTCTCCAAACCTCCGCCCCCAAAAGAACCCATTTGTAGCTCACCCACGAATGGACAGTAAAATTTGACCTTCAAACTGATACATTTTCATTAGTAACCCAGCCATCCCACACCAATTTCTTCGGCTAACATTGAAATTGTTCCCAGTTAGTGGAGAGCTAACTGTCATAATGTGATTCTTTTCAACCTCTCCCCTGATGAATTAAACTATATTTGTTAAATATGAGACAACAAAGTGTAGAGCTGGATGAACACAGCAGGCCAAGCAGCATCAGAGGAGCAGGAAAGCTGACGTTTTGGGCCTAGACCCCTCTTTTTCTTAGCCAGAAATGCCAGCTTTCCTGCTCCTCTGATGCTGCTTGGCCTGCTGTGTCCATCCAGCTCTACACCTTGTTGTCTCAGATTCTCCAGCATCGGCAGTTCCTACTATCTTCGTTAAATATGAGCTGTGTTTTCTCTGTGTAAGAACTTGCAAGGATCTTAATGAAATGCCAGCTGTCATACTGCTACCTGATCTCTGTCTCTCTCACACACACACAAACACACAAATACAGGAGGTGGCATGCTCAGTGGTTAGCACTGCTGCATCACAGTGCTAGAGACCCAGGTTCAATTCCAGCTTGGACAACTGTCTGTGTGGAGTTTTCACATTCTCCCTGTGTCTATGTGGTTTCCTCCCACAGGTCCAAAGATGTGCAGGTTAGGTGGATTGGCTATGCTAAGTTATCCATTGTGTCCAGCGGGCGTAGGGTAGGGCGTGGGCCTGCGTGGGATGCTTTGCGGAGGGTTGGTGCGGACTCGATGGGTTGAATGGCCCGCTTCCACGCAAGAGGAATTCCAAGGTCTAGATTATTCCATTGCCATCTCTCCAAATGTGATTATCTCTGAGAATTTGATCAACTTGCATTGACTTTCTGAGTCTAATTGGTCCACATAAATCAATGACAGTAAGGGCCCAGTCCCTCTCAGCACATCCCTTCGTTCTAGAATCACACTTACCCACGATACGCTGCCCGAAACTGCAGGCTGGTACTGAATCACTGACCGCACTAACTCTGTGCTTCTAATGTTCCATTCTTCGAAAGAGTTTTCTAACGGCGTTGCCAGTCCCCACAACCCTCCTGTTTTAAAGGCTGGGGGAGACGTCGCCCATTATGTCATGGGACTTTAAAGCAGACGAACCTCTTACTTCCCCACTATTTCCTAAAATCCCAGGGATTAGCCTAACCCTGCTCCCTCCTGCCGTCTTCAAATTTGCGCATTGGGATCTCGGCCCTTCAGCTCGATTTCTCACTCAAACGAAACAAAAGAATTGCTAAAAGCCTGGGGACTGACCGCTTGGTGCACGTTTTGAATAAAATAGAACGGCAATTCAGCTCAAACATTAGTTTTGTTTTGCTAAAGACAGTCAGGTTTTCAAATTCCAAGTGAAATGATGTGTCGGTCATATGTCTGCACTGGTATCTCTCTCCCTCTCGCCAATTCTATTGCAAGACGAGGACCTCCTAAACGAACAGGGAGTCTCGATTTCTTTCCGGTTTCTCGATTTCTTTCACCTCTGCCTTTATTTTATCCTCACATTCCACTCAGTACGAAGTTGGATCTTAGTAAGAATGGGATGCGCTGGCAGGCGGGTCGGGACTGTGTCACTGACTGGACTAGCCCTGTGCTTACAATGTCCCCTATTCTTCGAAAGAGTTTTAAAAGTTGCTGGAGATCTACAGTTCACTGTGTAAGCGCATTCCACCCGATGAGGGGTGGGTGTGCTTCCGGTGTTCAGTGCAATGAGGAAACTGGTCGGGAGAATTCGCTTTTAAATGTTCCTGATACTGTCCTGTTGATTGACCGCCCCAAGTGCGAAAAGGCTATCCTAATTTTAAGAAACCGGTGCCGTCAGATCCAGCAGAGATCAGACAGCCTTTGTTAAAATGAAAGATCAAATTCCCCTTTGACCAACCTGGTGGGTTACAATGGGAGATTGGAATTTGTCGGTGCAGTGAAGGCAACTCGCTTATTTTGCTAGCCGAACTAAAACTATGACCAGCAAAAGGCAGAGGAGGGGAACTGCAATTCCCTGGAGCGATTAACTTTCTCCCGAGACTGCTGAATCGGTTTTATCAGGAATGTCTGTCATTTTCATGCCCAAACTCGATACTCCGCTCTGATTCCCCCAGTCTCTCAACTTCTCACTGTCGTAGCCATAATCATCGTCTTATTCGGTCATTTCTCTTTCTCTCTCTCTCTAGCATCTTCTTGTTTCATTACCAGCCCTCTCTATCCCCACCCAGATGTTGCTGTTGAATTGTTCTCTCCCTGGTCTCTCTCAGCGCCTTTGTCCAAAACTCTATTCTGACTTCGCTTATTTTTTTGTGTGTGTTTTCTTCCTCTTCTTAAATCCCCCAGCCCCAACCCAAAGCCTTTCTGGGTTTACCAAACGCCCTTCAGTTAAACCAGAGTTGTCCGCTTTGCTCCCTTTCCACGCCAAAGCGGTCCCACTTCATTCAAACCATAAATCAGCCGCACACTCCTTCGCTCTAATCCGTCACTAATATAAATTCACCGAAGTACGGTATCACCCCCTTTTTTGCTGTAATCTCTCAGTTCCTCTCAACTCCCAAAGCAGGGGCAGCCCTAACTCGGAGAGAAACTCTCCTCAAACAAAAATCAACCAACAGCGACTGGAATGGAACAGCTCCCTTCCAACAGTTCCAGTTTTGCCAAGCTTCCCCATCAGGCTCTCATTGCTGGCTAACTCCTGCTAACTGACACAGTGCCCTGCAGGTTGCTAAAACGCACATTTACTTTCAAGCAGCCTTGAGGTGGAGATAAAACTCCAATGGCACTCAGCTCTCGGCGACTTACCCTCAATTTGCCGGCGGGAGAGTCCGATGCGTTGCTCAGTTGTCACTCTCTGGGCATTTCAGGAGCAAAGCTGAGCGTCTTCCTGCAGCTTCCTGATTTCTCAGCGCGGTTGCTGCAGCCTTGGGCGTAGGTGAGGCGGGGAGAGAAAGCGGGCTTGGGAGGCTTGCGATGGGATCTCTGTGACTGTACCTGCAGAGTGAGCCCTGGCTCAGAGCTGACTCGATGGAGGGCTCCGATCAGAACTGGACACCCCCACCTCGATCCTCGGAGAGACACGCCCGCGACTCCACCAGATTTCTAAATTAAAAGCAGACCCAAGAAGAGCCTCAAAATGTCAACCTGCTGAGCTCACTTGGCGCCTCTCCAAACCTCCTTTGCTTCCTTTCCCCTGACTCAACTTCAACGTCCCTCGCTCTTCGGCGACTTTAAATTCTAGTGAGTAAAATAAGCTGGAAAATCCGCTCCATTGGAGACGCCCAGGATTCTATTGGCCAAATGTGTGCAGATTTGCAGTGTCAATTCTTTTTTGGGGGCATACGATTCTAAATGAGGCGGAATGATAAACCCTGCAGGCCAGGTATGGCTGTGCTCAGGAGCTTGGTAAAGAGCAAACTTGTGCGCAAAATTGAAGCCCCACTGGTGTAAAAGGGTGAGGGGAGAGTTCTTTTTATTTTGCCCGGGTGTACCCTGAAAGGGGACTGTGTCAGACCAACTGCAACTCTTGGTAAATATTAAGGAGCTGGGTCAGAATAATCTCAACATGACGCGAACCTAAATACAGAACAAAGCGAAGAGGTCTGTAGAAGATAACGCCCGATCTGTGGATTGAGGGGAGGTCGTGGCGGTGCTAATGTCACTGGATTAGCAATCGGGAAGTCAATGCGCTAGAGACCTGGGTTCAAATCCCACCACTGCAACTAATGAAATTTCGATTCAGTTAACAAATCGAAAACTGCTGTCAGCAATGGACAGCTGCCCACTGTTGCAAAATTTTAAGGGATTCACTTAATGCCATTTAGGGACCAGGAGGTAATCTGCAGTCCTCATCTAGTCTGGCCCCTGTGTAACTCCAGACCCAAAGCAATGCGCTTGACAGTTAACCATCCTTTCAGATAGCTCGGCCAGGCATTCAGTTCAAAGGAAGCTCGGAATGGGCACTGAATGCGGGTCACGTCAGCTACACCATATCTCGTGAAATAATAAAGAAACAAAATGGAAAGGCAGATGCGAGTGGATTTTGATGCAAAGAAGTGATGCGTTTGGATAAAGAAACAGAAAGCAATGTACAGACTTTATGTTCCGTGCTAAAGGAACGTCATTAAGGATTTACTGTCTCACAGCTGGCTAGGGACTTTTATAGGTAGAAACAGACCGTCACTGGACACCAGAGTGTGATGGAGGCAAGTTCACAGAATCTGCAGGCCATTCAGCCCATCAAGTCCAGACCCACCCTCCAAAGAGCATCCCATCCACACCCATCCCCCTACCCTTTTCCCTGCATTTACCATGACTAACCCGCCTAACCTGCACATCTTTGAACTGCGGAAGCGCCCGGAGGAAACCCATGCAGACACTTGGAGAATGTGCAAACGGTCACCCAAGGCAGGAATCAAAACTCAGGTCCCTGCTGCTACGAAGCAGCAGTGTTAACCACTGACCCACAATGCCAGCCATTCATTTGAAGCTTTTTGAACTGAATTAAATAAGCACCCAGAGAGAAAGAAAAAAAGTGTTTGCAGGGTCATGGGGAAAGGCAAGTAAGTGGAACTGGCTGAGCTGTGCTTGCAGAGGGTCAGCAGCCTCTGTGGCCTTCCTCTGTGCTTTCACCATGCTATGATTCTACAATCTTATTTAATGGGACATCCTCTTCAAGGAAATTGTGGTATAAACAGCAGCATTCCTCAGTGAGGATCCTCACAGATTTTAAACCAAGAATTTTGAATTAGAATATTTACAGTTAAAAAAATACAGAAAGTAAGACAAACTAGAGGAAAATCGTCTTCAGAGTTGATTGTGATTTGTTCTTGCTGCAATAGACAGAAAGGAGCCACCTGCTTGGTGAGTCTCGAATAAGTGGTGCAGTTTTTTTCTAAGTTTTAATGTAATATGCCGATTGATAGTAAATTTAATAAAATATATAAAAAGCAGCAGAAATAAGGGAATATAATCAGTTAATTAGACCTCATTAGGGATGGCAGGACAGAAGATATGTCAAGGCTGCAGCACTATTGTGATGCAGGGCAAGTACATCTGCAGTATATTCAGACAGCTTCAAAGTTGTGAGCTGGACGCAATGCGTCAGGGAAGGAGGAACTGACCTTGAATCTTGGTGCCAAGAGGCAGTCACACCATTTAGGATTGGCTACTCTGATTTGAACAACGGTCAGTACAGGAGGTATGACTGTGAGGAAGGCAGGTAAGTGGACCAAGAGTACAGGAGTGCAGCATTGTCAGCCTCCGCAATTGTCCAATAGTTATGAGGTTATCCGAGCCTGTTTGGGAGAGAGCAGAGGCAGTGGGGTGGATGAGCAAATTGACCAGGGCACTGTGGTACAGGAAACCATTCAAGTGGGGGATGTGACAAAGAAAGTAGTAGTAGCAGCAGCAATAGTGGAGGGTAATATAGTGAGGGGAATTGGCACCGTTCCCTGCAGCAAAGTGTGGCTATGTTGACTGCCTGGTGCTATGATTTGGAGCACCTTCTCAGAGTTGGAAATGAACTTGTTGTGGAAGGGTGTGGAACTCGTCATCAAGGTCCATGTAGGTACCACTGATATAGGTGGAATTAGGAAAGAGGTTCTGCATGGAAAGTGTAGACTCTAAATTAAAAAGAAGATACTTGAAGATTGCAATCTCTGAATTATCACCCAAGCCGCATACAAGTTGGCACAGGGTACACAAAATTACAGAGATAAATACATGGATCAAAGGCAGGCAGGGGAGTGGTGAGTTTTGGTTTATGGGTCACTGACACTACGATTGAAGAAAGTGTGGGCTATATTGTTGGGATGGTCTATCCCAGAACCTTGCTGGGTGTCAGTCTTCTTGTCAAACACATAATTAGGAAAGTAGAAAGGATTTTAAACTAAATAGTTAGAGCAAGGGATCCAATATGGAAAGATATGATATATTGATGTGTGGAGACCAGGTAAAACAGTAATACAGGAAATGAAAATTAGAGAATGGCAGAAAGAAGCAGAAAGAACAAAAACCTAGGATTACACTATCAAGACTAGATGATACAAAGATAACAGTAACAATAAAATCAATAACAACAATTCAAGAAACTTGACATGATCCAAGACGAAGCAGCCTGCTTGATTGCCAGCACAGGAAAAAAGAATCAGCGCCTCCAGCACTAAGACTCAGTAGCAGCACTTTGTACCATCTACAAAATGTGCTGCAGAAATGTACCAAGGCTCCTTAAACAATAATTTCCAAACCAATGACCACTACCATCTAGAAGGACAACAGCAGCAGATTCGTGGGAACACCATCAACTTCAAGTTCCCCTCCAAGCCACTCACCATCCTGATTTGGAAATATATTACCATTCCTTCATTGTTGTTGGGTCGAAATCCTGGAATTGCCTCCCTAAGAGCATTGTGGGTGTATCTACAGCAAATGTACTGCTGCAGTTCAAGAAAGCAGCTCACCATCACCTTCCCAAGGGCAGCTATGGCTAAACAAGATAGCCAATGATACCCACATCTCATGAATGAAATAAAAAACACTAAAGGGTTTGTCCCTGAACTCACATAGCATTCACAGCAAAGTACATTAATTGATAGCGGACACTGAAGTGAATGACTATGATTGGATAGCCATTATGGAGTTGTGGCTGCAGGATGAAAAGAATTGGGTACTGAATGTTAAGGAGCAAGTGACATACAAAATGAATAGGAAGCTAGACAAAAGTGAAGGAGGAAGGGTAGTACTGTTAAATCCAGGAAAATATTTATGCAATTGCTAGAGATAACATTGGTTTAGGAGATCCTGATGTAGAATTGGTTTTGTTGGAGATGAAGAATAATAAAAGAAGTCACTAATGGAAGTCAGCTGCAGGCCTCACAGTATCCACAAAATAGGAGAGTGTGTAGAAGAAGAAATATTAGGTGCCTGTGATAAACGGCAATAATCAGAGGTGACTTCAATCTGCATAAATCTGGAAACATCAGATTGGCAGTAGTATCAAGGATGAAGAGTTCATAAGTTGCTTCTGAGTTAGATTTCTTTGAGTAGTTCATGTGGAACCAACAAAAGTACAGATTGCATTAAACTTGATATTGTGTAATGTGATAGTTAATTAGTTCAGAATAAAAGTACCTGTGGGAGCAGTGACCAGAATATGATTGAATTTTACATTCAGTTTGAAAAGGGAAAGATTAGATTTAAGACTAGTATTTTAAACTTAGATAAAAGTAACTATATAGACATAAAAGGTGAGCTAGTTGAAATGAACTGGCACACTAGGCTAGGTGATAGATGAATATACACACATTGGTGACTATTTACGTGGATATTTCAGAATACTCAGGACAGAACAATCCTAAGAGAGTGGATCCCGATCCATGATGAACTGAAAGAATTCAGGAAAGCATCAAACTTAAGGAAAAAGCGTATAACAATTTAAAGATGAGTCACAAGTTACATTGTTGGTCTGCATATGAAGAATGACAGAGAATGACTGAAATGTTAATCAGAAGGAAGAAATCAGAGTATGATAAGAAGCTAACTAGGAATGTAACAGTGGAAAGGTATTTAAAAAAGAAGAAAAAAAGTACTGAGTTTTTGGCCTCCAGAGAATGTGAATGAAGAGTTACTAGTAGATAATAAAGAGATTTTGGAAAAAAAAAATCAGTAATAGATGTAAGTCAGAAAGTGGAAGGGAGGGAGAAACTTTATGAAATTACAACCACAAAAATAGGGTGCTAAGCAAACTGATAGAACTGTGGGCTGACAGGTCTCCAAGTCTGATGGACTTCATCTTAGAGCCTTAAATGAGGTACCAATTAGATAGTAGATTCACTGTGTTTTCCAATATTTGCTCGATTAAGTAGAAGGTCTATCTGGATTTCCAGAATGCATTTGACAAGATGCCACACCAAAGAATATTGCAGAAAATGAAAACACCGGTAAAGGGAGTAACATATTAGCATGGACTGGCTGGCTGGCAGCAATCAGAGATTATGTCTGAATAGGTCTTTGATTGGAACAACGTGACAAATAGCATTCCACAGTGGTCTGTTCTGGGGCCTCAATCTTTTACAATTTACATCAATGCTTTAGACGAGGGGAGCAAAGACATGGTAGCTAAATTTATAGACGACACTGTGATGGGTAGGCAAATGTGTTTTGAAGAAGTCATAACAAGGCTACAGATGGATATTGACAGGTTGGAGTAGCTGGCTAAACATCTGGCAGATAGATAAGAATGTGTGAAAATGTAAAGTTGTTCACTTTATAAGGAAGAATGAGAAAGCCTTACTTAAATGAAGAATGACTGTGGAATTTTGAGTTGCAGAGAGATTTAGGTGTGCCAGTGCATGAGTTCCTAAAAGCTATAACACATAATAGTAAGGATGTTATTCTTCAGTTAAACAGGGCACTGGTGAGATCGCATCTTCAATACTGTTTTGGTCTCCTTTCTTAAGGAAGAGCATAAATACTTTGGAGGTGGTTCGGGGAGATTTCTTAGATTGATACATAGAACGAGAGGACTGTCTTATGATGAAAGTTGGACAGTTTGGGTTAGATTCTACTAGAGTTTAGAAGAGTGAAGTGTGACCTGATTGAAGTTCATAAGATAATGAATAGCTTTCATAAGATGGATATAGAAAGATTGTTTCCTTTGTGGGTGAGTCTCGAAGTAGTAGGCACAAGTTTTAAAATTAACAATCACCCTTTTAAGGCAGAAACAAGGAGAAATTGCTCCTTTCAGAAGGTTGTGTGATTTCATAACTGTGTAAAGCAGATGTGGAGTCATTCAATATTGTGAAAGAAGGGGTAGATTGATTCCCTTGCCAACAATAATCTTGAGTTATCAGAAGTAGTTGGAAATAGATAGGCCATGATTTTATTAAATGGCGGAGCAGACTTCAGTGATCAAATGGTCTACTTTTGCTCCTTTTTTTTATGTTTGTGTATGCATGTAATATGAATCAGAGAGAAATTTTTAAAAATATAAAGGTAAAAGTAATACAAAAATAATTTACCATGTGTCCAAAAAATAATAACATTCTGATGGAATGAAACTCAATACTTACAAAATCCACTTTTTAGTTTGGCAATAATTGCAACCTATCTCCTTTAAGACTTCAAATATACTTGAATGCATCAGTGTGGTTGCACTGAGTAGCTAATTGGTAAGCAAAGTTAGCTTTATGGCCAATCTTTCAATGACCATCTACAGTTCAGGGCAGCACATGGAAGAACAGGGCAAGACATTAATCTACTTACAGATTTTCCCAATTAACTGTGCTTGCACAAACTCTGGAAGTTGTGGTTCAATTTACTCCATTATAACAATAAGTGTTGTTAGCTTTATTGTCATTTCTTTCAGAAAAGTTTGGCCAATGTAAGATAATTGATAACATTTAAGGCGATTCAAGAACAATGACCCAAGGGTGAGCACAAACAAATTGTTGAAGGTCGCAGGATGAATTGAGAAGACTGTTGAAACATAAATGAAAGGCTTGACTTAATAAGCAAAAGCATATGTTATGGAAGCGAGAAAATTATGCTACACCTTTATTAAACACTGGTTAAGCTCCAGCTTGAGACTTATGCCCAATTCTGTTTTTTAGGAGGGCTGTAAAGGTCTTGGATCAGTCAAAAGGGATCCAATTGGTACCAAGAATGCTGATTTCACCTACATGGAGAAAATTTCCTAGCTGGCTCATCCTCTTATATAGAAAAGAAGTTTAGAAAGACGTTTGATTGAGAAAATAAGGCGCGATTTGATGGAGAGGTTCAAAATTATGATTTTAATACAGTAAACTTGGAGAAATCCCTTCTTGTGAAACAGATCAGTAAACAGAGGGCATAACTTGAACACAATTGACAAAAAAAGGACATAAGAACATAAGAAATAGGAGCAGGAGTAGGCCATCTGGCTTATTGAGCCTATTTCGCCATACAATAAGATCATGGCTGATCTTTTTGTGGACTTAGCTCCACTTACTTGCCCACTCACCATAACTTTTAGTTCGACGTTTCGGGCCTAGACCCTTCATCAGAAAAGGTGATTTTCTGATGAAGGGTCTAGGCCCAAAACGTCAAGCTTTCCTGCTCCTATGATTCTGCTTGGCCTGCTGTGTTCATCCAGCCCCACGCCTTGTTATCTCGGATTCTCCAGCATCTGCAGTATCTATTATCTCTCATAACTTTTAGTTCCTTCACTTTTCAAAATTCTATCTATCTTTGCCTTAAAAACATTCAATGAGGCAGCCTCAACTGCTTCACTGGGCAAGAAATTCCACAGATTCATAACCCTTTGGGTGAAGAATCTTGGCTAAATCTTCTCCCCCTTATTTTGAGGCTATGCCCCCTTGTACTACTAAATGCTTTTATGTAATAATTTGTTATGATCACAAATGCTTGACCTGAAAGGTTCGTGGAAGTAGATTCAGTATCAATCATGTGAATGAAATGGATAAATACTTTAAGGGAATAAATTGTATGGCTTTCGGGAATCAACTGGGATAAGGGATGAATTGGGTATTTTCTTAAAGAGACAGCACACATATGTTGGGTGAATGACCCTTTGCACTTCATCTTCTATGACACACATCACAGTTAGTGAGCTTCCCTGAATGGTTAGGGTCTTTTGATCAAAGTGAACTAACTGGTTATCTTTGTGTGTTGCAGTTTACCAAGTTGGAAGTGCAAAAAATAATAGTGTCTTCATTTCCTAAATTAAGTTAATCCAGTGCTTCTTTTTCCAGTTTATATAAATGGATTAAGAATACTTCTAATCAAATTTCCTGCAATATCTGAAGGAAATTGTTATTTGCAGGATCCAGCAAACATAGTCTGCATTGTAGACTTTAATCCACAGAAGTGCATGCATATGTGGATGTGGGTTGCCAATCTGTAGCTGATTCTAATTCAAATTCCATAATTCAGATATTTCTCTGCAGTCTTTTTTCCGATCTAAGAAAATCTTTAAATCTATCATTTGGACCAACCACAGAGCTCAGAAATAAAGTTACCCATCAGAAATGCTTTTGGTTAGTGCACTGAAACACCAGATACATTACACCATAAAACTGTACAGTTTGCAAATATTTCTGAGCATTTTTATTGTTCTTGGATAAAATCCACTGAAAAATCTTCACAATATGTGGACTTGACACTGCTAAAATTAAGCAGATTTTTATTGGGTATTAGAAAAGGAGAATTGTACTGTAATATGATATTGACAATATCTTTCAGAATGTATAGGAGGAAAATATTGTGGATCTTTTTCAACTTCACCATTAAACAGGAGAAACTGATCTTTCGAGGACCCTACCCATTTTAGATCTGCCCAATATTCCTCGAAATCCAGCCAGCTGTGAAAATGATCCTATTAATATTTATAAAACATGGACTCCAGGCTGGATTAGTTGTGCTAGGGGACTAATTTAGACGCTGGGACTCCTGTGAACCCTACTGCCTTTACATTCTCTGTGCTCCACCAATTTTGGTCTTTTGCACTAACTAAATTGACTTCTCCCCACTATTGGTCACTGTGCCTCAATCCTGTAAGCACCAGAACTCCCTCCTTAAATTTATTAGCTTTGTTATCACTCTCTCCTCCTTTAAGACTCTTTTTAAAGTCAACATCAAAATTGACGCAGTGACAAGAAATGCAAGTTTACGATTGATGGGTCTATTCGGCTGTTTTCAAAGGAGTTTCACAGGGCTTAGTACAAAAACTCTTGCTGTTTGTGGTGCATAGGAATGTAGGAATAAATCATTCAGCCTCTTGAATCAGCTCTGTTATCCTAGATCTTGCCTGATTGTCTGCCTCAATGCCATCTTTATGCCTGTGCCCTTAACCCTTGCTGTCAATAATACCTAGAGCAAACTCAGTCTTGAACTTACTTAATGTCTGGTCTTCCACAGCCATTTGGGTGCAAAATTCAAAGATTCATCACCTCTGAGTGAATAAGTTACTCTTCATCTCAATCCTAAATGCTTTTTGCTCTGAGACTTTGTCCCCTGGTTTTGACTCTACTGCCAGGGGAAACATCCTTTCTGCCTCTACTCTGTCAATCCCTTTAAGAATTTTCTAGGTTTCCATGACATCTCTTATTCTTCTAAACTTTAGAAAACACAGTTCCAGTCTCCCCAATATCTCGCAGTGGGTTAATCCCACCATTCCAGTATTCGGCGTGGTGAACCTCTGCTGCATTTTCTCAGTAACCGTTATATCCTTCCTTGGGCAAGGAAATTAGAATTACATGCATTATTCAGTGTACACCTTGCCACTTCTCTATACAATGGAGGCAAGAGATTTTCGCTCCTGTACTTAAACCATCTTGCAATAATGGCTAACGTATTATTTACCATCCAATTGCTTGCTGCACCTGAATGCTAGTTTTCATTGACATGAACAAGGAAACCTAGGTCTCCTTGAACAGCAAAATGTTTCAATCTCTCATCATTTGAAGAAATACTGTGCACCTCCACTCCTCTTACCAACTCTAAATTTTAATTTAGATTTAAAACGTAGCAGGCAAGATTAGGAAATTTGCATATTATTGGAAAACTGCCTATGTAGCTGGCAATGAATGACAAAGCTATAAACTGCAGGCAGACGTCTTTGGACTGATCGGAGGTTTGATTGGGAGCGGTTCAAAATCATGATTTTAATCATGTAAACATGGGTAATTTATTTATAGTGAGACAGAGATCAGTAAACAAGAGGGCATAACTTGAAGGCAATTGGCTAAAGAAAGGACATGTGTTATGTAACATGTTGTCATGTTCACAATTGCTTTCCTAAAAGTTAGTGGAAGCAGATTCAATACGAATCATGAAAAAGATTTGGATAAATATTTTAAATGAATAAATAAAAGAGTTTGGGGGAACAACAGTGATATGGGATGAATTGGGTATCTTAAAGAAAGAGGCAGCACAGATATGTTGAGCGAATGGTCCTTTGCACTGTACCTCCAAGATTTTATAAATGATACGTATTATAGTTAGTGAACTCCCATAAATGGTTAGGGGGCTTTCGATCAAAGTGAAGTAATTGGTCATCCTTGTCTAAAATTAAAAATGAGGAAACCAAGGTCTTTTTGAACAGCAACATTTTCCAATCACTAATCATTTAAAAAATACTCTGCATCTCCATTTTGCCTTCCTAAATGGGTAACCTCTCACTAATCCAATAATTTAGACTTAAAATGTAGGAGGCATGTTTAGGAAATTTGCAGATAATAGGAAAACTGCATACGTGGTTGCCAAGGAAGCTATAAACTGCAGGCAGACATCAGGTGGGTGAGAAAATGACAGATGGATTTCAATCCTGAGAAATGTAAGGTACTAGATTTGGGGAGGCCAAAGAGGGAAAGAGAAGTTACAATAAACTTGAAGCTCAGCAGAAGGACGATGAGAAGAGAAGAAAACTGAAGGGAGTACAGATCACTGACATCTTTAAAATACTGAAACATGAGGCAAGTGAGAGAGTGAATTGAAAAATTGAAGGAAACTGGAGGTGAAAGAGAGTTCACCTATTAGACGTCAAGCATTTTCATTTATCCTTTCTGGGCAAGCAAGTAAAGTATAAGACCTCAATCTCTGATAAGGAAACAATATTAACTTGTGGACTTGTTCTTGTACAGCTTTATAAGGGAAGATGAAGGGGAAATGTAAGATAGTTTGCAAAATAAGTGATCCAGTCTTTTGGAATACAACTTTGAAATGAGTTATGTACAGATTAAAAACCACAGTCAACCTAGCAGGGATACGCAATGTCTTATTTTGATGTTATAGTTGAGGATGTAAGCAGTGGCAGACTGGTTCAATATAGCGATTGTGACCGAAAAGGTAATGGCTATTCTTAAAAAATTTCTTATGGCTTTTTCACCACATGTTTGAGTTTCAAATGCATCTGATTATAGATACTATTTTGGGAACTCCCAGCAAAGATTTACCTTCAAAGATCGAGAAAAATCACCCTCAGAAAGTCCCACTGGATTCAAAAAAATGTGATGCCGACAAAGTCATATTTAAATCATTAGCAGATTGCATCATGTAATTCAGGAGGTGAACTTTAAAGTGATTTAATCCCTTTATACTGTTAATAATATTTAATCACAAAATTGGTAATGCTGTAGTGTAGAATACTTCCTTTTTCAGATGACAAAATTCTGCACAAATTGCTCCAAGTTCAGTGATATTATGGCTGGATGTATAACATTCAGAGTGCAGGAACCTGACAGAAAACAGTGCCAGAGACCCACAGCTGCAGCTGTACTGTGTCAGCAGGAGTCAGAGACAGAGAATGGGACTGTGGGAGTCAGACAGATCAGAGAGCTGTGAGAATAAATCAGCAAAACAAAAATTGCGAGGGAAGCCAAAGGACAGCAGGTAGCTGGGAGTCCAGACGAATATGTAGCTGGAAAAGCGCAAAGCAAAGTCAGTGTGAGCATCAGGAAACCAGTGAATAAAAAGCTAAAATTGTCATCCAGCATAGCCGGCTAAGTATAACAGCAAGTGAATTCGTAATAAAGGGTATGAGCACAGAGCGGATCTAGAGGCATTCATTGAAATCACTAGTGGAAAAAGTACAAACCCTATTCTGAAGGAATGAATAGAAATTTTGCTGAATCAGCAATACTTGTTGTTTCTAATTCTAGCCCCATATGGAATTTCACTTGACTAGGATGTTCGCATCCAAAGTATTTCCAGCTGCTTCAGATTGGTCTCTGGATCTCTGAGTTTGGGGGGTAGCTGGAATCACTGGAGTATCAGTTCCCAGCATTTCCAGAATTATACCGCCCCAGAAGTGATCACCTCACAGGCAGAGAGAGTTCAGGTTGGTAGATGGGTGACCATCAGGAGGGGTAACAAGAGGCTGAAACCCTGCAGAGTCCAGACGTACATGCACTCAACTGGTACTCAGCGTTGGAGGCTGCAAGGAGTGACAACACCTTGAAGGACTGAATTCTACATCCTGTAACGCAAATGGGGTCTGAGATAGCTCAAAAGTCCAAAAAAAGCAGTTGCCTGTGGGGTAGGTGGTGTTTGAAGGGTTCAGTAGGTATGTACAAAAACAGGAGTTGCTGGAAAAGCTCAGCAGGTCTGGCAGCATCTGTGAAGAAAAAAACAGAGTTAACGTTTCGGGTCTGGTGACCCTTCCTCAGAACTGATGGTAGCTGGGAAAATGTCGGCTTATATGCATAAAATAGAGAGGGAGATGGGGTAGGGAGTAAATGACAGGACAGAGCCTGAAGAGAGAGAAGAGCAGTTGGATAGACAAAGGAGTTGATAATGATCTGGCTGGGAGGGTGAATAGTTGTTAATGGGAATTGTTAGTGACTAACAATAGGTAGTGTGCAATGGCAGACTATGTGATGACAAGGTGTGTGGGGTTGAGGGCTAGGACATAGGAGAGTTTAGGCCCTAAAATTATTGAACTCGACATTGAGTCCAGAGGGCTGCAGGGTCTCCAAGCGGAAAATGATGTGTTGTTCTTCTAGATAACACAATGTGGAGCTGGAGGAACGCAGCAGCCCAGGCAGCATCAAAGGAGCAGGAAAGCTGACGTTTCGGGTCGGGACCCTTCTTCAGACCTTTCTGAATAAGGGTCCCGGCCCGATACGTGAGCTTTCCTGTTCCTCTGATGCTGCCTGGACGGCTGTGTTCCTCCAGCTCCAAGCTGGGTTATCTTAAAGGAGGTGTTTTAGGTGCAGACTAGGTACATTGCATTAAGAGTAAAAGGGAGGGAAATCAAAGCCATGGGCTTTGCTCACAAGGGAGATAAAGAGCCTGATGAAACAAAAAGGGAACATATGATGGATGTCAAGAAAATTCTATCAAAATACAATAAGACAAGCAGGGAAGTGAAGAAGAAATAAATAAAACTGTCAAAAAGGGTGTGTGAGAAAAGAGTGACGTTAAGCACAAAAAAAGGAACCCAAATATAGCCTTTCTGATATAAATAGGAAATAGGAAATAGGAAATTAGATATAAGATCACGTCTATTCTAGGTATTTTTTAACCAATCTGTTCAGAGATGTTGTGACATACCTGCGGAGAAGGTAGGGCTTGAACTGTATTCTATGCTTAGAGGAGCTGGACAAGGCTAACACACTTCATGAGTACCTTTTCAGTGCTTACTGATAAAAAGAATGCTGACAAAATACCAGTTGAAGTAGAGATGGTCAAGGGAATGGATAACGGTGTCAATGGATAGGCAAGAAGTACAGGAAAGGCTAGCTAAGCTTTAAGCAGATAAGTGACCTAGGCCAAGTGGCTTATATTCCAGGGTACCAAGAGAAGTTTGGATGGAGATAGCAGAAGGGTTTACAATAACTTTCCAAGGTAAGGGGAGAAGGACATTTCCTATAAATAAAGGTAGGTCAGTTTAATGTCAAGACTGGTTAATGTTTTAGGCACTAAAATCAGGTACCCAGAGAAGTTTGTGATTATGAAGGAGAACCAGAACAGATTTGTAATAAAGCTCATGTTTGGCTCATTGATTTCTTTAAACAAAGTAACACAGAAGGTTGACAAAAGGAATGCAATAAATGTTGTCTGTATGGATAGCAAGAAAGTACTTTTAAAGCCAGCACCTA
The DNA here is from genome assembly GCA_024137785.1 of Ginglymostoma cirratum. Lineage (NCBI taxonomy): Eukaryota > Metazoa > Chordata > Chondrichthyes > Orectolobiformes > Ginglymostomatidae > Ginglymostoma > Ginglymostoma cirratum. Next base: position 18,179,196 of record JAHRHZ010000144.1, read on the forward strand.
ACAAGGCATTGTATAAAAAGCTGGTTATCAAATTCGAGGCCAAATTAGAGGGTTTAGTGTCAGTTTGGATAAACTAAATAGTTTGAGGACAGAAAATAGTGAATGGTGGTAAATAGTTGTTCTTCAGTTTGGAGGATGCTTGACAGTTCTACATCCCCACTGATCAGTCCTGGAACCACTGCTCTTTTTGTTTTATATATAGATAACACGGATATTGGAATACCGAGTAAAATTGCAATATTTGCAGATGCTGCCAAACTTGGAGTAATGGGGATTATATTGATTGACAACAGCAGGACACAGATAAACTAGCAAAATGGGTAGATGTATTTTAATACAGAGAGGTGTGAGGTGATACAGTTTGACTGAAGAGATAGGGAGAGGCAACATAGGCTTAAGAGCAAACTTCTAAAGATTGTAATGGTCAGAGGGACCTGGAAGTTCATCTTTTGCATGGGCTGATATTATAGTAACATTTTGAGGGACCAAATAGCAAAACATAGAAAGCAGACGTCGAGGGTGCAACATTTATGTCATGCTTAGATTAAATTAACAAAGAAAATCTGTTCACCATATCTAATTACAGGTCTAAATAATAGATGTTTAATGTTTTGGGCATGAGATGCAGCAGGAATTGTGATTTTTTTTTTACATGATGAATGGTAATAACCCAGAACTTAGTACACACAAAATGGTGGAATTGGTAACAGATAATAATTTCAGGAGGAAATTGGAAGAGCACTTGAGGGAAATGCATTATGAGGTCTTTGGAAATGGAGTGGGAAAATGGTGCTGCTCCACAGAAAGTCAGATTAAACGTAATGTCTTGAATGGTCTCCTGCTGTATTGTAAAGACTCTTAGACTGTATGTTCCTTGCCAGTTGCTTTCTCTGATCTGACAGTTGTAGACTGGATCCATTCACGACCCAGATCTGATCCCTTAAAATAGTGAGAGTTGAACAGGCATGTGTGGTTTGATGTTATGCACAGCAACCATCTGATTGGTTTGGAAAGCTGGAAGCAGGCACACATGCCATGGTTAAATCTCTGCAAACAGCAGATCACAAACATTCAAATGCCCAACCTACTATCTTCCTTGCCCGCTGTGTAAGGGTAGAACAGTTACAATTCTGTTTGTGCTTTTCAGAGCATACAAAGTGCATGAGGAGCCCTTATGGTGCAATGGTAGTGTCCTTACCTCTGAGCCAGGAGGCTCAGGTTCAAGCCCTACCTGTTCCAGTGGCATGTAATGATACCGCTGAACAGGTTGCTGTCAAAATATCTACAAACAGCATGACTGTTTCTACTGGCTTTGCAAAGTGACTGCAAGTGATTCCTTCCTCCCCCTACCATTCTGTGGGTCAGGAATCTGTCAGGCTCCAAATGGTGCATTGCATTGTGATGTCCGCTTAGTGCCTGAGTTCATGACTTCTACCCAAATAAGACTATGGCTGTGTTTGGTGTGGATCAGCCACCTCTTTGAAAATGGTCTATTGAACCTCAATGGACCCCAACTCCCCACCTTTGTACCCAATGCCTCACATTCCCTGGTCAACATCCAGTACGTCAATTTCAAAGGATTCATAAAATCCTAATGCACAACAGGAGGCTATTCAGCCCAATCTTCCTTTTTTAGTTCTATGATCGTTATTCAATTTATCTGCTTTCCTGTCTTTTATCCCCCATGGAGTTGTAGGTCTTTCTTTTTTTCTAGTATTCATCCAATTCTCTTTTGAAAGTCTGTTTTGAATCTGCTTCCACCAACCCTTCAAGTAACATACGTCATAAATGAATCTCTCCTTCTTGTCTCTCAAATCTGAGCTCTGAGCATTCCTCCAGTGGCAATAGCTCATGCTTATTGTATCAAAGCTCCTCTTGATTTTGGACAGGGCTACTCCATCTTGTCTCAGACATCTCTGCTCCCAGGAGAACAATCAAACCTGCTTGAGTTTCCTCTCATATAATGACATCTAAGAAGTGCTGGACAGACAGAAAAAGTTCGAATAGTTTCCGGCATGACGTGACGTTGTCATCCTTCTTAGTTCGAGCCTGACTTATGAAGAATGTTTACAGATATCAAAGTTACTGCAAACTGTGTAATTGTCAGACTGTGAGTTGGTTATTTACCATTGAATCAATACAAGTAAGACCAATTTAGTCTACAAGGCTAGCAAATCATTTTAAACGTGCCACGGTTTAACATACACTTGATCATGTCTGTAGTTCATCGGGATGAAGTTTCCAGTAACAGATACTATGAAGTAACACACATGCTGCCCATAAATTTTCAATCACTCAGTTTAACAGATGGAAAATCATGAACTGGGAATACAAAATTTCCAGATGTGTATTCCACATTGGAGTGGACCAACAGAAATTGTCTAGGACTGCGGTCGCTGTTGTTGTAATATTATACAGCAGCTCATCGTGTGTAGTGAACCCAATGACGTGTTCCAGTTTCCTTTTGTCTTTTAATTTTTTCGAAAATATTATTTTCAAGATTGCAACTCAGTTAGCTCATATTTACAACAACACTGACCGCAGTCGTAGACGATTTCTGAATCATGGCGATGGGTAAAGAGAAGACAAGGATGCGGAGATGGTGGGTGAATCATGGCGATGGGTAAAGAGAAGACAAGGATACAGAGATGGTGGGTGAATCATGGCGATGGGGTAAGGGAAGACAAGGATGAGCAGAGTTAGATAAAAAATATGGACTATTTTTCACAGGAATTTTAGGCAACGTATTCCTTGTTCAGACCCATCTTTGGCTCGAGGATACCTTAGTGAGTCTGTAATGTAGACAAATACATGAGACAGTAAAGGTTTGGAAACAATTGTTGACAAATTTTGGCCCACTTTGAGAGATGACTACATCCAAGATTCCACACATGGGAAACATGGTTTCCAAATGGGTTACGCAGCTTCTGGGGTATGTCAGTGGAGCTTCTAGACCTTGATCCATTGGGAATAATAAGTACCAAGCTGAGAAAAACCATTTTGACATTGACATTTTTCCAAGGTGGAAGCTGTTGACCCTCACCGGTGATCAGTCAGCTATTACCGATTGGAATCAATCAGTACCAGTGGCTTTACCCAGCTGATGAAAGAGTCAATGTCAATGTCGAGGCATTCCCATGAAAGGTAAATGGGAAAAGAGATTCTTTCTGCTTTTGTCTCCATGCGGTGCATGACAACAATGTCCTAGCGACCTTAGGGATTGTTGTGGCCCAATCTAATACTTGGCAATCTCTCGTGTACCTCCTGGAGAATGTCCGTACACAGGCCTCCTGTAAATCATACAAAATGTCAATCATACTGATGTGACAGGTCTGCTCCAAATACTGTTGCAAAACTGGCTTACTGGAGATATGCTGAGTTCTGAGGAAGGGTCACCAGACCCGAAACGTTAACTCTGATTTTTTTATTCACAGATGCCGCCAGACCTGCTGAGCTTTTCCAGCAACTTCTGTTTTTGTTCCTGATTTACAGCATTGGCAACTCTTTCAGTTTTTACTGGATATGTAGTCTGGCCAGCCAACAAGGCAGAACATGTAAATCTGCACAGTCTTCAACATATTGCTAAGTGTCATAAATTCCTGCAACCTCTTCACTGTGGCTCGTAAACAGCAAGTGCATAAGGGCACAGAGAGCTCAAATTCTTGAGCAAATGTTTTGTCCTTTTTGCCTGGGCTATTAACGGGCATCCTTGATAGATCATCATCAGTTTGATGTTACCCATATGCGTATTTGTGACTGTGTCACACAGCATGAGCTAAATCTCTGGAGGCTGGGAAGTATTTTTATGAGCTTCTTTGTGTTTAATAAAGTAACCAATGACTTGTATCAGAGATAAAAGGTACTGCAGATGCTGGAGAATCCGAGATAACAAGGTGTGGGGCTGGATGAACACAGCAGGTCAAGCAGCATCATAGGAGCAGGAAAACTTGACGTTTCGGGCCTAAACCCTTCATCAGAAATGGGGGAGGGGAAGAGCGTTCTGAAATAAATAGGGAGAGAGGGGGAGGCGGATAGAGGATGGATAGAGGAGAGGATAGGTGGAGAGGAGGCAGATAAGTCGAAGAGGCAGGGATGGAGCCAGTAAAGGTAAGTGTAGGTTGGGGGGTAGGGAGGAGATAGGTCAGTCCAGGGAGGATGGACAGGTCAAGGGGGCGGGATGATGTTAGTAGATAGGAGATGGGGGTGGGGCTTGAGGTGGGAGGAGGGGATAGGTGAGAGGAAGGACAGGTTGTGTTCAATTTCAATTTTGACAGATAAGGTGAGGAGGTGGTTGCAATTTCTCACAAAAGTCAAATTCCTGAGAGCACTTCAATCTCATAGTGCCATAACTTTGTTCTGTGTCATCAAGGGTTCCAGACATGCAGTAGTCTGGCTTACTAATATTGCCGATTCTGAAATCATGGTAAAAATGCAGGATTATGGGGATAGGTGAGGGACTGGGTCTGGGTGGGATGCTTTTCAGAGGGTCAGTGCAGGCCCAATGGGCCAAATGGTCTCTTTCTGCACTGTAGGGACTGTACGATTCTATGATAGGACTGCTTCCATATCTGTGGATGATGCACTTGGTGTTATTATTGTTGGAAGTTCAGGCTTGTAATGTACAAGGATCTGGAACAAATCAGTCAAATAATTGCGGTCAATGTAAAGCCAGACGTTGCCTGAGAGTTCATTAACTCTGATCAATTGGGGTTAGAATTTTCTCATCTAGGTCACTATTCCCATGAGCTGTTGGAGCTCTGTAATATTCCTGGGTGATGGAAGGATCCAGATTGCTTCTGTCATCTGCGGGTCACAATCTGAACAATATGGTACAAAAGCGTAAACATCGGTTTTGAGAATTCATGCTTGTTATTAAGTGTCAAGCTTGCATCCTGGAAGTTTGTCAAGACTCTCCTCACTGCTGTCACGCCTTGCCTTAGTGGACCCAGGGACATGGCATATGATGGCTTTCCATGATCTCTATTTGTTGGACATTGTCTACGAGACAATCTCAGGGGCAGACACGATGTCAAAGGCAAGCAATTATAAAATAATAGCAATAATTTTAAAAATCATGTCTATACAGTTTTGAACATAGCCAGCTCTTTAGAGTCCTAAAAGAGTGATAGAGTCATACAGCATGGAAGCAGACCCTCCAGTCCAACCAGCCCATGCCAAACATAATCCCATAATATACTAGTCCCATCTGCCTGCACCTGGCCCCGTATCCCTCCAACTGTTTCCTACTTATAGTGTCTTTTAATGGTGCCTTCATCCACCATTTCCTCAGGAAGTTCGATCCACACATAAACCACCCTATGTGTAAAACAATTGTCCCTCATGTTTTTTGTTAACTCTCATCAGGAAACTTGTAAATTGAGCTGGGGTGGAATTTGGTCACACAGTCATGACTGTATAAGGAGTATGGTAATGCATTGAGTACACAGCCTTGCTGAGCACCAGGATTGAGGATCATCAGGGAGGAGGTGTCGTCGGCTTTCCTTACTGATTGCGGTCTATGGCTCAGGAAGTCGAGGATCCAGTTACAGAAGGGGGAGCTGAGACCTAGGTCTTGGAGTTTAGAGATGAGTTTGTTTGGAATTCTGGTGTTGAGGATTGGACTGTAGTCAATAAGTAGGAGCCTCCTATCGGTTATTAATGTATGCTACAGTTTAAGTAGATATTGGACCTTACTGTGCATAAACAAGCAGATGTACTTGATATCCACCTTCAGTTTGATGTCTGCTAGGCAACGTTTAGTTCCCCAGGCCGTTAAAAGACTTTAGGAATTGCTGTTCAAACCATTTGCTGGTTCCTGACTGACAACTGCATCTCCTTTAAGAATAAAGGTAGAGGACAGTGCAGGCTGTCTTGCTGATAAGTGAAGAAGGCTGGGCCTGGAGATGTTAGACAATGTACAGTGTTTCAACAATTCCCTTGTCTTTATTTTAACTTTGCCTGAAGCTGGCCTTTGAATTTGAGACTTGTTCTTCCTGGGTTGTGTGGTTGGTGGATGAAAGTTGCAGGGTATACTGCATCAGACATTTAAGGTTGTTGGACAGAACAATGACTACAGCCCTTGTTCAATTTAATGTGAGTACAGTTACCCATTGGTGGCAATGCCTCTGTCAATGCATTGAGTGCAGGAGTTGGGAGGCCATGTTGTGGCTGTGTAGGACATTGGTGAGGCTACTATTGGAATACTGCATGCAATTCTGATCTCCCTGCTATAGGAAGGATGTTGTGAAACTTGAAAGGACTCAGAAAAGATTTACAAGGATGTTGCCAGCATTGGAGGGTTTGAGCTATAGAGGGAGACTGAATAGGCTGGGGCTATTTTCCTTGGAGCATTGGAGGCTGAAGGGTGACTTTGTGGAGGTTTATAAAATCATGACGGGCACGGACAGGGTAAATAGTCAAGGTCTTTTCCCCGGGGTGGGAGATTCCAAAACCAGACACATTGGTTTAAGGTGAGAGAGGAAAGATTTAAAAGGGACCTAAGGGGCAACATTTTCACACAGAGGGAGATGCGTGTATGGAACGAGCTGCCAGAGGAAGTGGTGGAGGCTGGCACAATTACAACATTTAAAAGGCATCAGGATGGGTATATGAATAGAAAGGGTTTTGAGGGATGTGGGCCAAATGCTGGCAAATGGGACCAGATTTATTTAGGATATCTGGTCGCCATGGATGAGTTGGACTGAAGGGTCTGTTTCCATGCTGTGTATCTCTATGACTCTATGATTATCTTCATCTATGACTCGCCAAAGTGAATGGAGTCATTTTGTGAGTTTGCCTTTAAAAGTAGTTGCCAGTGTTTTCTGAATATGGACTTCTGTAAGGAAACAGGAGCACTGTGCCTATAACCGTGACTTTGTGATGTATGGGTGGGGTCTTCCTCCCCACCACACCTCCCAGCATGAAAGAGGAAACTTGTGAAGTTACGATTGCCGCCATTTCTGTGCAGTTTCCCTGTTGCTGCAATAACATGCTTTCATTTTCTGCACCCCTAGTTGCTCTGCCCTTGTTCAAATAGTCTGGGACTCTCTATCATCTGGAAAGTTTCATTGGTGAGTTATGGTAGAAATCCTTGACCTTTGAGTCAAACTCAGTGAAAAAAAGCAATGAAAACACAAATTACTGGAAAACCCCAGCAGGTGTGAAGAGAAAGCAGAGTTAACGTTTCAGGTCCAGTGACCCTTCTTCTGAACCTCTTCAGTTGAAGTGAAGACTTTACAGACAGAGGTTCTAGTTCCCTTTGATTGTCATCACTTTGACATTGCTCCTTTGGTTCATTAGCCATTCAATGCTCGGTAGCTATTCTTGGAGTAAAGTTTTAGTTAACCCTTTGCTCCACATTTAGTCAATTCCTCCAGTTATCACCCCACTTCCCCAGCTCGATGCTGTGGGCCTGCTGTTCAGGCTTTGTTTTGGGCCTCCTCCGCCCTCCCATCCCCTCCGTTGCTGTTCTCTTGTTTCTCTACATTCTCCACATTTCAGTAACACACTGTGTAAAGTCAGTCAGAAGTGTAGATTGCTGGTTTCCCAGTACTGATGTCTTTAAGAAGCCTGTTTCAGAGCAGAAATAGAGTGATAGGGCAGGATGGAAAACACAATTGGCATCACAGCCATCTCGTACCAAGTGTGCGCCAGTACTAGGCATCCATGGTCTCAGCTGTATTCACTCCCTCTTGCATCTTTGTGTACAATCCAACATGTCAGGATTTCCATATCTTTTCAGTGATGTTGTCTGTGTAATTTTGCTTCGTGCAAAAACATAGTAAAATTGAACAATGAACATGTCTGCACCTCGAATAAATTTTCACTTTGGAAAATGCTATTTTTCCAGCCCACGGACTAGATATTTGGAATACTGCAAATTAAACACCGAGTGACATAAAAGCCAAAGCCTGTCCTGGCATAATTTATTGCTAGTCAGAGCTAGTACCACAAACAAAGCAAAGCAGCCACACTTAGTCAGACATTTTACAGAAGGGCTATCAGGGGGCACTCATTGAGTGTTCACAGTTCACAGGTAAACAGTTTCCACAAAATCACAACTGCTTAAAGGAGAAGTCAACTGTTAGAATCAGGAACAAAATGATTTCTGGTTGTTCCCAGCACAAACTGGGTGTTCCACTTAGGGTTCAGTTAGCAATTTTCAACTGATCTTTCCTTCTGGGAAGTTGCAAGATATACTTAAATTGAAATACCTTCAGATTGTTTGCGTTGGAAGTGGAAAGGAATGCTTGTTGCTATGCAAACCTTATAATAGAACAAACAGCCATTTGCTGCTATTGGGAGTCTTGCTCGGTAGCAAAGCTAATTTATGTACAATCCAATACAGGAAGGATAAAAATGGAAAAGTACAACTGTATGTATGGCCAAAACATTTCCATATCATAAAATATGTTTTGCCACTCAATTCACTGAGCCAAGTGCTTTCTTTGGCATTTAACATTGGATGGAAATAATTACTGAATATTTCCAAATTGTATTTTCCTTTCTGTCATGTCAAGCGCCACGAATACATGCTGTTCCACTTACAGCACACTGGAGAAAAGGGACGATTTGGCCCATTGGATTAATTCAAACTCCTTCGTTGTTTCAAGATGAATAAGGAGATCCTTTTTATCCTTAAGGAGATCCTCTTCGGAGGGTTGGTGTAGACTTGATGGGCCAAATGGCCTGCTCCCACACTGAAGGAATCTGTGATTCTACATGATAGTAATACTTGGTTTAACTTTTTAGGTTGCATTATCTGATAGGCAATATGAACCAGGATGTTGGATGCCAGACTGGAGCAATTGAAATAATACCCAATGCATTGGCCATTAACAATGACGTTGAGCTTTCTCAGAAACAGACAGAATTGATGGCACATTGGTTAGTGTAATAGCATTTCATTCCAGGATATTTAAAAAAGCAATAAGGATGAAGAAGATAAGAGTAAGCTCATGAGTAATATAAGAGAAGATTGCAAGAGTTTTTGTAGATATATAAAAGATAAGAGAGAGGCAAGCGTGGAAATTGGACTGCTGAAAAATCAGGCTGGAGATGTAGTAATGGGGACTAAAGAAATGATGGAGGAACAGAATAAGTACTTTGCATATGTAGTTTTCATAGTGGAAGGCACCAACACCGTACCAAAACTTCAAGAGACTCAGGGCACAAAGATAGGGGTAGTGGCCATCACTAAACAGAAGGTGCCAGGGAAGCTGAAAGGTGTAGAGGTGGATCATACAGCCATACCAGATGGACTACACCTCAGAGTTCTGACGGATATAGCTGAGCAGATTTTAGAGGCATTGATGGTGATTGTTCAGGAATCAATGCAGTCAAAGAGGGTCCCAGACGACTGAAAAATCACTAAAGTAATATACCCGCTTAAGAATTGGGGGAGGCAGAAGATAGGAAACTATAAGTTAGCCTGACCTCAGTCATTGGTAAGAGTCCATTATTAAGGATGAGATTGCAGAGCACTTGGAAGTGCATGGTAAAATAGGGGGGAGTCAGCGCAGCATGAAGGGAAGGTCATGCCTGACAAACCTGTTACAATTCTTTGGGGAGGTAATGAGCAAGAGAGCCAGTGGACATGGTCTATTTGGATTTCCAGAAGGCCTTTGACAAGGTGCTGCACAGGAGACTGCTAAATAAGAAACGAGCCCATCGTGTTAGAGGCAAGGGACTGGCATGAATAGAGGATTGGCTGCATGGCAAAAGGCAGAGAGCAGGGATAAAGGGTCTTTTTCAGGAAGGAAGGCAGTGACTGGTGGAGTTCTGCAGGGGTCAGTGTTAGGACAACAACTATTCATGTTATACATTAATGATTTGGACAAAGGAACTGATGGCATTGTTGCTAAGTTTGCAAATGACACCAAAGATAAGAGGAAGAGCAGGTAATGTTGAGGAAGCGGGAAGGCTGTGGAAGGACTTGAACAAGGAAGGAGAGAGGGCATAGAAGTGGCAGGTGGAATACAATGTGGGACAGTGTGAAGTTATACATTTTGGCAGGAAAAATAAAGGCATAGAATATTTTCTAAACAGGGAAAGGCTTTGGAAATCTGTAGTACAAAGGGACTTGGGAGTCCTAGTTTAGGTTTCTCTTAAGGTACACATGCAGGTTCAGTTTTAGGAAGTCAAATGCAATGTTCATTTTCATTTGCAAATTCATTTCAAGAGGGCTAGAATACGAGAGTAGAGTAGTACTGCTGAGGCTGTTTAAGACTCTGGTCAGACTGCATTTGGAATATTGTGAACAGTTTTGAGACCTGTATCTGATGAAGGATGTGCTGCCGTTGGAGGGGTATAGAGGAGGTTCACAGAATGATCCCGGGGATGAAGGGCTTGTCATGTGAGGAGCAGTTGAGGGGACTCTGAGTCTGTACTCAATAGAGTTTAGAAACTTGATGGGGAATCTGATTGAAACTTACAGAATATTGAGAGGCCTGGATAGAGTGAACTAGAGAAAATATTTCCACTAGCAGGAGAGACATGGAGCTGAGAGCACACCCTCAGAGTGAAGGAATCACCCTTTAGAACTGAGATGAGGAAGAATTTCTTCAGCCAGTGGAATTCATTGCCACAGAAGGCTGTGGAGGCCAAGTCATTAAGTGTGTTTAAGACAAAGGTAGATAGGTTCTTGATTGGTAAGAGGATCAAGGGTCACAGGGAGAAGGCAGGAGAATGGGGTTGAGAAACATATCAGACATGAAAAATAGTGGGTGAGATTTGATGGGCTGAATGACCTAATTCTGCTCCTATATCTTATGGCCTTATGATTGCAGTTGAGCAAAAATTTTGTGGGTTTTAAAGATAATGGGCAATTGGGCCCATGCAGTTACTGCCCAAATGGTGTATTTGAAATTGATTCCCATTGACTGATAGACCTAGCAGTCCCCATAATGGGAAGGACATTGGGTAACAGAGTAATTCCTTTGGGCATTCTGACATTATAGGAAAAGCAGACTAAAATAACATTGCCAACAGGGTTTATGTTGCAGGGCTGTTCTGTAAATGTCTATAATGTGCTCCATCTAATCATCGGGAGAAATCAAAAGGACTAGGAAAAATCAAATCACCTACTTCCTTCGTTTGAAAAGTGCCTATCTGCTGCATAATCCTCAGTTCGATCCCAGATTGCAATGAGTCATCTGGATACCATGTTCAAATCCAGCACTAGCAAGAGGGAAACTCAGCAGCTTCTGCTTATGATTATTTCACAGTGACTATATGGCGGGGCATTAGTGAGTGGGTGGTCAGACCCAGAAGAACAGAAGTTCATCAAAATTCGATGAGGATGAAATAACTCATTGGTATTTGCACAAACCTGACGACAGTAAATAGAAGGGCACTTCAGAACCTGATCAGTGTTACTTCCTATTGAGCTGTGTTGTGTATTCAGGAAAAAGAGATATAAATCTGAGCATAACCACAAAAAAAAGAAAATGAGTCTACTAATTACCATTTCTTATGAAGTTAAGAGTTGCCTGCTGGAGTTCTGCAGTAATTCTCTGCACTAACTTTACCAGATTTCAATCCACATGTTTGGAAATTCAAAATTACTTTAAATTGCTTGACTCTACTTCAAACAGAAGTTGCAGGAAGTGACCAAGGGTTATCTTTCATTAGAGCTTTCAAGCATGTAAGTAAAACGCAAACCTTTCACGATATAATTATAAGTTACATTTCAAATTACGACTCAAAAGATGATGGACACAAGTCAGTTTGTGAAGTGTTCTCAATTCTTTTTATGTAAATCTATGCAGCTTCGTATTAGGGGGCGAGCCTGATTAAGTCTCGTCTCTAATCAATTGCAAGTTAAAGTTGTCTGAAGATTTAGTCTGCTTGGTGTGGAGTTCTAATGCAAAGCAGAATTTTTTTATTCTGTACATTATGGCCTTTCTTTCTATAGCCTTAATAAAAGACAGATATTTCTGAGTTCTTGGTTTATAAACCAATTGCTCAATTTTTAAAAAATGCATTTATTGCTCTGTTTATGTGGACTTCAGTTGGTTTAAACTGTATTAAGCAGTGATCTGCTAGATTAATGGAATTAGCCTGAGCCTTGAATGTAAAACAGATGATATCTTTCATTCCTATTTTGTAATCAAATGCTTCATCCTCAATTAAGCATAATAAAGGTGAATTTAATAAATGAATCAAGAAAGCAGTATTGAGTACTATACCATTGCAAGGCTATAACTAAACTAGTGATATCTGCACTGGTTTGGCCATGTTCAACAGTTGGATGAAGGTTGTATACTCAATTGTTTTTTACAGTGAAAGGGCCACTGTGTGATGACCAGCAGGACATACGTGCCTTCACCACAAGATCACATGCAAGCAAATTATGAAGATAAAATCATAAGGGCTGACAACTGGGGGACAATTGCCAATAGCCGTAATCTCAGGAGGCTAGCAAAATGAATAGTCCAGCTGGTTGAGAAGACGTCTTCAAGAAAACAGAGGCCAGCAAATCTTTCAACTTCTTAGTCAAGTGTCTTCCTCAGAGACAGTAATTGTCAGAATTAAGCTCCTAAAGCCAGGAGTTATGCTGAACACATAACTGACAAACTGAGGAGCAACCCATCATTTCACAAGACTGATGGCTGTTAAAAGAATTGCAAGGTCAGAACAGGAGGTCTAGAAAAAAAAACTTGTCTACAGCACAGAACTTTACTGTAGAATGTAATTGTTATAGAATTACAAGTTTAAAACCCACTGGCATAGAAGCCCTTTAAAAGTAGCAGATTGCTGTAATTTGTCTCAACATTCCTGTTTTAGGCAATTGCTTGCCAGCATGTTTTCTGCGATGAACAATCAGTTTGCACACAACACTTTCACTCTTGCTCATTCATTGGGGTGGTGAACAGTTGAATATTCCCTCGGATCACTGCAGTTTGCGTTTACATGGGTCAAGTGTTCATTCCCTCTTCATGGAGTCTTGAACCTTTGTCCCAGATGATAAAATAAAGTCACATACTCTTAAAGTTATTTCAACAATAAGCTTTTAAATACAAAAGCAAAAAGTCCTTTCAGCTTTAAGAATACAAGGCTCTATTCGAACCACAACTGGAATGCTGGGAACAGTTTCAGGTCCCTTATTTAAAGAAATATGACTGCCTGACACTCATATTTAAAACTGATCTGATGTTGCGGTGAATAAAGGTGTGTGTTTGAGCCTTGCCATTTTCTTGCTTCACTGTCATTTTTGGCCTGACTCCAGACAAATTCTCCAGATTCTTCTTTGTCCTAATTTGGCTATGAATTTTCTTTTGCATCTGTACTTTTTTTAAGAAAAGTTTGTTCACAAGATGTGGGCATTGCTAGCTCGGCCAGCATTTGTTGGCCATGCCTAATTGCCCAGAGGGTAGTTTAGAGTCAACCATGTTGCATTTTGTCCAGAGTCCAATGAAGGCCCGACCAGGTAAGGATGGCAAATTTCCTTCCCTGAAGAACATTTGTGAGTCAAATATGTTTTTACAACAATCAGCATTGGTTGCCATTAGGCCAGCTGTTTATTCCAGATGTTACGGAGTTCAAATGTACCATGGTAGACATGGGATTCAAACCCATGTCCCTAGAAGATTAGTCTGGGGTCCTGTATTGCTAGTCCAGTGACATGACCTACTCTTGAAAAGGATTAAGTGGATGAGGGAGATTAGAGGTGTTGAAACAAGTTGGTCCCAATATTATAAGAGTGGAAAGCTTGATAGATCAATTGTTTGCTGTCCTTTTTACATATTCATATCATGATCTCTCAGATGATTGAAACCAATTTAGGACGTTGCATTGACTGGTATACATTAACAGCTAATCTATTTATGTTTGATGTTTCTGTTTCAGTTTGAACACATTTGAATGACACCGCTGGACTCAAGATTAATCAGTAGTCAAACTGACTTGCGTTCCAAAACAACAATTAGCCAGAATTGCAACAGCAGGGATTTTGACATTATCCCATTCAATGTACCAGCTGGTCTCTGAAATTTCTTCGGATTCTGTTAGCACATTAACTAGCCAATGATGCCATCATAGCTGTGCTTATTTCTTTCCTGAACTAAAGTTCACACATGCACATTGAAACATTTAAACAGGAGTTCTTACAGGTCCCATAGAGGCTTTAAGGAACTCAAACTGATTTTTTTTTGCCCACTTGCATCATCCCAACCACAACTCCAACCAAAACCAAATCAGTTCAGCATTACAAGCGCTGAATCTGGAATTATCTTCATCTAAGGGTGTAGCAGCACAGCCGGCTATGTAATTACCAACTGAGATGTCAGGAAGACAAGCACTAATAGCTGCAATGAGCTTTGATGTAACAAGTTCTCTTATATCTAATCTGTATTCATCTCTAACAAATGAATTCATTCTAAGTTGCAAAGACCACAGACACTTTCTGAAAAGGAACTCAGGTTTTACATGGAAGGAAATAAAGGATACTATTCCTCTCTATATAACTGAGTGAGTTGCTGATGCAATGCAAATTTTGCTACCTGGAGCTCTTGGTAGATCCTTTTAATGTGTATTAGATTATGACTTCAACAAGGCTACAAAGGATTGTGTGAAGTTTATTGTTGCAGATCCTGAAATCTTGTACATCATCCTCAAATTGAAATAGTGATCAACAGGAGATAGTAGAATAATAACCTGATTCATATGCAAACCAAACTGTTAACTTTTATTCAGATCTGATAATATGCTACTAGGTGAAATATGAAAGCACAGAGTTTATGTTAAAATCTTCACTGCACTATTTAAATAATTCTTTGTACGAGAGATTTCGATGTGATAAATGCAATTGCTGTGAAAGGATCCCGTTTTTATGTTTTAATTGTTGGGGTCATACTGCTGTTCTACTTCATTAACATCATACCACACTTTGCAGTGCTTGCTGTGCAGGTTATAATGTGCTTTGTTTGTACCTCCTCAATATCAGCTGCACAATAAGGTTTTCTGAGGGATGAAGTGTGCAATTAATTCTTGTAACATCAGTGATTTAAATTTTAACTGATCTGACTCACTGAGTGTTGCGGATGGAGCTCAGTAGACCACTAGGAAACTAGAGTCTAAAGTTTCCCTAGAAACTGAATATTTTGACTTCAGTGTGTTTCCATGATGCAAGGGAGATGCTACCTACAGGTTTCCCAGCATGAAATCCAATGATATGAGGGACAACCCAGTAAAGTCGCAAGACCAATAGATTCATGCCCTGTGCCTTGGGTTGTAGAGGACTATCATCGATCCCAGTGAGTAAAGGCTCAACCTAAGGGAATAGCTCATGGTAGGGTGTGGCAGCACTAATTCCAGGTTCGTCAGTGTCACGGGATGGGGGTGGGTAGTAGCTGTTGATTGGCTGACTGTTGCCTGGGAGGACGGACAGAGGAGTAGGGATTCCAAATCTGAGGCCCCAATTCCTGTGGATTGGAGGTCAGGATCTAGGAAATCAGAGGCCTTAGTAAAGGAAGAGATTAAAGGCTTTGGTGAGAAATGTCGGGGTGAGTGATGAAAAGCTCAAAGGTGGTGAATTGTAGATTTGGTCAATAGACCAAGCTTTAAGATGTCAAATGGAAACCTGCTGTTGGGGTAGGGAAAGGGCCATCATAGGTATGTTGTAGGCTTTGTATGAGTGGTATCAGAGAACTGTGGGGAGAAGCCAAAAGCCTCCAGGAGAAGATCATGGAGGAAACCAGAAGATTTGGGGATAGTGTTTGATTGCTGGAAATTGTCTAGAGTGGCACAAGATGACAGTAGATAAAAGCTAGATTCAAACATACTCACCTGAGCTTACTTGTCAGATTTCCCAAATAACTCAGGAAAGCTAGCTGTTCACAGTTAAGTTCAAAATGTTGACAAACAATGAAGTTCTCAGCCTCATGACAGTGTACAAAATGGCGAAGGAATTGTTAAAAAATAACATTTCCCCACTTGTTGCTTTTCTTCAACATTACATGCGTATTAAAATACCAGAGAGGCAGCTTAATTAACTGGCATCCAACAGCAACCACATGCAAGATTAGCCACTTCTGGTTATCCCATGAAAATGCATAAAAGGTCTGATCAATTACTATGAAAATAATTTTGATAATTTCTGCTCTTGACATGTAGCCTTACCAGCCGGTGAGCTGGCAGCAGAAAATCTGTGCAACTTTACCTCTGCTTTCGTCGTCCCCACTCACTGGGTCAGTAATCCAAAGCAACATTTACCAGGCATCCCCATCGGGTTCCTGGTTACATACCCTGCTTGAGTTTGCACTCCTCAATCAGAAAGTTGTGGGTTCATTTCCTACCAGAGATTTGGGAACATATAACTGTGGCTGACACTCCCTGTGTAGTATGGAGCTGTGATGTGAAACCAAGACATTGTCTGCCCATTTGCTGGACTCTCATGATATTAATTGAAGAAGAATGATGTAAGCTCTCCTGATGGTATGGAACATATTTCTCCCTACATCAGCACTAAATAACTGACAATCCAGTCATTAACACATAACTCTTTGTAGGACTTTACTATGAACAAATTGGCTGCAGTGTCTCCTACATTACAACAGAGATAGTACTTTAACAGTATCTAATGGCTAGAACATGCTTTGGAATGTCTCAAACACATAGGAGCATCGTTATAAATACAAGTATTTCTTTCTTTATTGAGATGGGACCAATTTAAATACTGCTGACCACAAATGTGTGTGTGCAAACACCAATATGGTGTAACTTGGCTTTGATGTACTGCATGGTCCACTCACTGGCTAGGCTGACCTAAACTACAAAAATGGACATAACGGTGAATGTGATGAAAAGCAACAGACAACACTTTTTGGATGGAAAATGTGGAATTTGGAGCAGCAAAATAAATAATTTGTCATAACTTCAATTCAATCCAAATGCTTCTTACACAATTATCAATCATTCTGCCATAAAACATGAATCTACGAAGATCTGATTAAATTTATAAAAATACGGATGACACTGATTCCATTAAGTTGATAATCCGGCACTGGGATGTAATTAGCCTGACATTCCAACACCCACTTCTTCTCGAAGTAATGATTAACAGACACTTAAACAGGGCCAAGATTTAGGTTTTTTCCCCTCCTTTCTCTCTTAGTCATTCTAGTGAAATGCCAAACCATCACATTGCCAGACAAAGAAACCATTCACACTCTTTGCTGTTGAGCCAGAAAGTAAATGAGAGTCAGGAGATCCAGGAAGGGAAATGGAAAGTTTTGTGATAAGGCAAAAGCAGTGCTGGAGTGAAAGGAAGAGAAATGATATAAAGGGAAATGGATAGGGGAATAAGGAAGACTGAAAGAAGTCAAGGATCTCATTGAAAGTAGAATGAATCAGAAGGCACAGACTGGCAGAGCAAATGTACAAAGACCATTCATTGTGAAACCAGAGACTGAGAGGGATATTGAAGTATTTAAATATGAAATATCATCTCAGTTTTATAACATATTCTAAAAATATCCACCTTCAACTTTTATATACTCATTTGAGTCAAATTCTGAGCACTGCATAGAACTGAACAGACATGACATTCAAAGACAGTCTTGTACACTTGACATGCTATGGAAGTCCAGTTGATGTGTGTCCATCGTTATAATTTGTACAGAATTCATAATCATGCATGGGCAAAAATCCATCAAAGAGGCTTTTTATACATATGTCTAAGAAATATATAGCTTGAAATAAAGGCCGAATGGGTGATAAGGGTAGTGTTGGCAAGGCCCGAATTGAGAATGTGGTGATGACCTGCCTTCTTAAACTGCTCCGTTCTTTGTGGGGTAGGTACATTACCAGTAAAACAGGAGTTCGAGAACCAGGTAAACACATTTCATACCTGTTGGATTCTAAGTTTTATAACATTTCTTTCAATTCTACATTTGAAAAATCAAGTCCACATGTTGACATAACCTTGAAAGGAAGGTAGTGTAACCAAGAGCAATGGTCTGGGTCTCTTTTTAGTGGCAGAAGAGATCAACTTCTGACTTGGGAGATGAAAGTTAAGCAGGTATTTTTCCAAAGTACAGTTTCAGTTTGTCAGATAGAGCATTAGAAAACATTCAACCCATATACAAAATACAAACCAGTTAGTTCCAAGTGAGCAAGCAGGTAGACCCACCAGCCAGAGTGCCAGCTGAACTGATCTGCTCCTAGATACCTAACGAATGATCTCACTTCAAACACTAAACTTTAACAGCATATACCTGAATTATGAAAACAAAAGATGTGGAAGAGGTTGCTTAAAATTTGGCGGCATTTGATGGTGTTTATACAATATCCAGCACCATTCACAACTTTTCAAAAATTGAAGCAGCCCATGTCCATATGCAGTAAAATGTAGAAAACAATCAGGTTTGATTTGATAAGTGACAAGCCATGTTGCTGAATGCCCCACAGCCCCACAGAATTGCCCAACCAGTTGCCTGTCACTTTAATTTGCCACCTTGTTCCCACTCTGACCTTTCTGTCCTTGACCTCTTGCAGTGTTTGATTAATGTTCATCACAAGCAATAGGAGCAGTCAGAGTGCTTCTACTGAGTGTTTTGCAGCTTTCTAAACCCATCTCTGAGTTGAACAATTTTAGATTTTGATGTCTGTTCATTATATTTCATATTTCCCTGCTGGTTTGATTTCTTTCTTACCACCTTTAGTATTATGCCATTCCCATATCCTCTAAACACATCTTGCTTGTCCCCTTTGGCCTTATATAAGAATATAAGAACCAGAAGCAGGAATAGGCAATTCAGTGCCTTGTGGCTGCTCTGCCATTCGATATGATCATGGCTGGCCTCATCACGGGCTCAAATCACCTTTCCTGTCCACTCTCTATAAAGACTGTCAGGATGGCTTTTGTCATAGTGTTTATGGGCCATGGAACATGCCCTCCTTTTTACACCAGATTTCATCTGCCAATCTCCCTACATTTGGAGGGCAGCCGCATACCCTTTCCCTGATAGGGGCACAATTCTATGGAGATGGGTAGTAATCATCAGGAATCTTTCTCACAGAAGTGGTTCTATACTCCTTACTGGAGTTTCTGAACTTGCTTTGAGAAAAGATAATAGTGGGCTTTGTTAATAAGACCCTTTGAAAGATTAGTCCTGACTTCCGACTTCCAAAATTTGTATTTGCCTCAAGTTGTTAGATACTGCCAGGTACCTGCAGGTTTAACCAATTAGACACAAGCTTCGTAGAGTCGTGCCTGTAGCTCCTCACTCAAAACTTTCATTGAAAATGTGGAGTTTTCTGACTGACACACAGCAGCACATTGTAGAAATGGAGCTTAGGTTATTGGTAGTGGCACTGGAGGTCCTGGTGGAAGAGGAGAAAATGCAATGTACTTCCAGAGAGGCAAGATTGACCTTCCATCCATTTCTTCTCACCAGCTGGTATTTCTCTGCCCGACAAAAGTCCTTCTCCCATTCCTTGTCTACGCCAAGGTGGAAAACTAGCAATATATTCCTGACTAGGCATTCTATCTCCTCTGGTGATTCTATAATGTGTCCATTAAGGTGGCGTAACATAACAGATACTCCTTTAAGATAGAATCCTGAAGTTGCAAGAAAATCCTCCACTCCTTAACTTTTGATCGATCTCAAGTGTGGCTAAAATATTTTTGATATACTATTGATCATCGCCTCGATACTGTTTAAGTAAATAAGGAACAAACTTGACATCCGATATGCTCTTTTTCATTTGTTCTTTGGATGTGGTGTTGCTGGCTATGCTAGCATTAATTGCTCATTTCTAACTGTCCTCAAGAAGGCAGTGTTGCTTTCTTGAAGTGTTGCAGTCCTTTGGGAGTCAACCACAGTAAGTTCAGAACTGTGTTACAGGATTTTGACACAGCCGCTGTGAAGGAACAGCGACAAAATTTCAAATCGTCTTGGTATGTGGCTTGGAGAGGAGCTTAGGGTCATGGTGTTCCCAAACATCAGCTGCCCTTGTCCTTCTAGGAGATAGAGATTGTGGGCTTGGAAGGTATTGTTGGTCAAATATTTGATGAGGTGTTCCTATCCAATTTGTAGATAGTACTCAAGATGGCACTGTACTGTCAGCGGTGAAGAGTGTGAATGTTACAGGTGGTGCATGGTTACCAATAAAGGGACTGCTTTGTCCTGGATGAAATCAGGCTTCTTGTATGTTTTAGAAATTGGATTCAACAGACAAGTGGGGTGTTTTCTGTCCTGATTTGTGCCTTCTGATGCTGGACATGGACTTAGGGTGACAGAATTTGAGTTACTCATCACAGAGTTGCTGATCAGTTCTTATAGCCACAGTGTGTATATAGCTGGGCTAGTTCAGTTTCTTGTCTGTGGTAACCCCAGGACTTTGATATTGGGGTCTCAGTGATAGCAATGCCAGTGAACATCAAGAGGTGATGGTTGGACTTTCGCTTGGTGGAGATGGTCACTGCCTGGCGCTTGTGTGCACACATTACTTGTAAGTGATCATACTTTATTCGTTATCTTTTACAGATTTCTTTCTGGCACATTAGTTGATTTTAACATGACATTTTAACATTCTGCTGCCATTAGAATTCATCTTCCTTAACGACAGTTTCAGTTGGCCACTGGCTATCAGCATCAAGCAGTTACATCAATGGTCAATAGAGTCTTTACTGTACAGTTGGAACTAATTCCGCATAAAATTGGCAATCTGAGTTCATGTGTCTTGAGTACAACTTTGATTAGCATGAACACTTGCAGACTGAGGCAAGTACAAGAAAACTCAGAATTGCCAGAAGAGATTTGAAATAAGGAGGTTTTCAGTTCACATAAAATGGCAAGAGCAAAGTAATAGATACTCAGGCCTTTCTCATGAAATATTCTGAGTATAACATTTTTCAAACTGTTCCATTGCTCAATATACAATTGTATTTTTAACTGTACCTGCAACAACTCTGAAATCATTATCATTCAACAGCCTAAGAATGTTTATATAACCATTATAAAATTCTACACTTTGAATTGGCTTGGACTTTGTACTAACTAGCCTGAATTTTCCTTTGACCAATGTTCTTTAGAATTGAATTCACTAAATTGTCTTCATTTATGTCATTTCAATGATCCTTGGGATTTTTCTACTGAAATCCCAAACAAAAGGGAGTACTGTGTATGTGGTACAGAGTTCAGAGTTCAGCTTTTAGATAGCCTTGACTTTTTAATGGTTTGGGCCAATAACAGTTATGTGGAGAAGTATTTAATTATCTTGGTTGAGCCAAATGTAGATTAGGTGACCGTTTCGTCAAGCATCTTTACCTGGCCCATAACGGTCAACCTAATCTCCCGGTCACCACTCATTTCAACTGCCTGCCCCACTCCCCCTCCAGTGTTGCATTGAATCACAATGCAGATTTGAAGAACAACACCTTATCTTCCACCTGTGCATCCTACAGCCTGAAGGACTCAACATAAAGTTCTCTAATTTCACATAACCTTCCCGCCCACCCCTGGCTCCCCTTCCAGCCCCACCTCCTCCTCTCCATTCCACTTTCTGACCCTCCCTTCCAGCCACCAACCGGATTCATCCCTCCCATCAACCAACCAGGTGGTACCTACTACCGGTGTCCAACTATCACCACTATTCTGCCTCCACCCCTTGCCCTCTTATTTTATCTGCAGCTCCCCCTACCCCCACAACTAGTCCTGAAGAAGGGTTATACCCGAAACGTTGACTGCTCCTTTCCTCCAGATGTTGCCTGATTTGCTGTGTTCTTCCAGCCTCCTGTTTGTCTATCAAGAAACTCTGTTGGTTGTATCAGTGGTTGTCTTGTCCCACTTTTCAAGAATGCCTTCCACGGCAAATTCCAACAAAAACAGAGAAAGGACTAGAGTATAAAAAGGATGATATGATATAGTAATATCTTATTGCTGTGCTTTGCCAGAAAGATAGATTGGAGGTGTTAACTCAATACTTTTAAGTGTATCTTCCCTCAAGACACCTATTTCCAGATAAGATTTCCACATTTGTTCTTTCACTTGAATATTTCCAGAAACCTTACAACTGCTGCCCAAAGTCACCTGGAAACATTGTTCAGAGATAAAAGGTACTGCAGATGCTGGAGAATCCGAGATAACAAGCATGGGGCTGGATGAACACAGCAGGTCAAGCAGCATCATAGGAGCAGGAAAACTTGACGTTTCGGGCCTAAACCCTTCATCAGAAACATTGTTCAGTTGCTTTTCTTCACATAGTTTGCTTAACCTTGTTGGGGGAGCCAGATTGGTGATTAGAATCTTGCTAGATGGCACCTTTAAAGTTAATAACAAAGTTGAGAGATAAAGGATGAAGGATTAAATCTGAAGTAAAATTCAAGTGGAGTTGATTAGACTGTTGTTCATTCCTTGAAGCAAACTGATTCTGTCATTCCTACATCTGACCAGGCCCCAGAAATTGGTTTGTGTATCTTCTCTACATATTAGCTTTCAAAGTCAAGATGGAAATTCAATTCCAGGCAAGCCTGTGCCTTCTAAAACTATGCCTAGGCTATGCAGCAAAGAAAAAAAAAACGAAAGGAGGAATTTCCCAGTTTGGCAACATCAAATTTCAGTGCCCTGTCAGGACAAGCCTGATTGACCATGAGATACTCAAGTTTGATGTAGACATTACTGCTATAAAGGAAACCAAATTAACCAACATAGATTTCATACATGAAGCTAGTTATACTTCTGTTGGGGTGCCAAGAGCACAGGTAATTAATATGAAATTGGTGTTGACTTCACAGTCAACAACAGATTCATGCAGTCAACTGAGCCACCAGAACCAACTTCTGAATACTTTATCTCCTGTGTACATCAACTGGAAAGACTGTCATCATTGTATGTACTTACACACTAGTGTTATATGCCAACATCCCAAACATGGATGAATTCTATGATTCTCTTGTGTTACATTCTGGAGCATATTCCAACTGGCAAAGTTTTAGTCATTCTAGTTGATGTGTACATGATTGGTTGAAAAGATATTGGTGGCCAATGTGCCTTGCTCATTAAGGTGTAGGCAAGATCAATGACAACAGGCAATGGTTTCTTCAATTTTCTACCCTGAATGAAAGCATCGCCAACACTTTCTTTCAGTGCAAGCATTGCCATGGGGTAAAATTGTACCACCCAAGGTCTGGCCATTGGCATTAACGTAACTTGATTACTACTAACTGATGTGACCTGCACAGCACTCACAATAATCGCACATATCACAGTGTGATTGCAGTAGTGTGAAGGTGCACCCCTGAATGTTCAACAATTTAAACATGATGACTCATCATGCACTAAAAATTACTTTGCGTTGGTACTTGAACAGTTGCTACCCACTGAAGGCTTAGCAATGCCAATTGATGAAACTTAGAAGTCGCTGAGTTCAATCGTTTATGACACAGTAGCATATTTGGTAAACATTTGGCAAAGGTGTAATTTTTGAAAAAGATTGGTTGAGAGGTACTCAGCCGGGATGGCATCGATCATTGAAGCAAAAGTTTTCCTGATACACAACTTAAATTCAACAATAAAGAAAACTGCGTGTTCTGAAAGGATTCAGTGCAGACATACAAAAGACAAGGGGGCATTCAACGAATGCATGCTGAATCAACTTATGTCAAGAAATCCAAACTGTCTGTGGTCGTGGAAAACTGAGTAGATCTGATGAGATCAAGATGGTGCTTGATCCTGCCATTACCAGGTTGCAGATTGAAATCAGCCTGTCAATTGTTCCTTTTTATACGCTAAACAAGTGAGTGAAAATAAAAAATAAAATGGTTTCTCACAGGAATGCTGAGATATATATTTGGAGCATTTATTACAAGTTTCCTTTACTTTTGGAAGTATGCTTGGAAATTATTGGTTAAATCTAAATTATAATACTTGTGTATGTTTGTGGATTTTATTGAAAACTTATCCATTCCTTGGTTCTGACTGTTTTGAGGTGTAGTTGCTGTGGAAATGGCAATGCAAACATAAACATTGGTGCTGGAAGTTATAAGTAATAAGTTTAATGTGTCACATAAAGGCATTGAAACTAGAGTATTTTTATACAGTTTTTCCTTCCAGTTTTCACTTCTTTCCTCAAAGAGATGATTCATGGAGATTTTCAAATGTACTCTTTCCAATCTCAGGGATGAAACTTCCTTTCATTTACAAAGATTCAACACATTAGCTTGATAATCACTTTTAAACTGCATTCTGAAAGGTATGACAAAATTAATAATGCAGCTGGAAGAAGATTGGTAGTCTTTCACCATATATGACCTTTTTAAAACGTTTAAACGCGCAGTGCTATAATTGAGTAAATACAGTTGATGAGTGAAGCAGTTAATAACGGGCATTGCTAAAACTGTTTGCTTGTAAATTGATAAGAGTCATGCGAAAGTAAATATTAACACCAGCTTCTCTCTTACAATTTAACATTTCAAGAAACATCAAACAAATACTGCCTTGATGTTAAGGGCAGTCACTCTCAACTCCCCCCTACAGTTCAATTCATTTGTCCATGTTCGCTCGAAGATTACAAAGAGATCAAGAGCTGAATGGCTTTGGAAAAATCTAAACAGGGCATCTGTGTGCAGTTCATGGTGAAGCAAATGCTGCTTGATAACACTGTTAATTATCCCTTCCATCTCTTTATTGATAATTGAGAGTAGGCTTATGGGCAATAATTAGTGGGTTGAATTTGCCCAGGTTTTTGACTTGAGGACGTATCTGGGCAATTTTCCACATTGCCAGCGTGTGTCTCTGCAGGAAAAGCTTGCCTGTAGACACAGCTAGCTCTGGCGCTCAAGTCTTCTCTACTCCTGCTAGACTGCTATTAGAGTCCATAGCTTTTGCAGCATCTGCAGTGCCTCCAGCTGTTGCTTGATTTCACATACGGACAATTATCATGTCTGAAACAATGATGCCATTTAAAATAAAACAGAATAGTGTAAGAAGAGAAACACATACAAACAAACGGGAGCACTAATCAGTAGATAGTAGGAACTGCAGATGCTGGAGAATCTGAGTTAACAACGTGTGGAGCTGCATGAACACAGCAGGTCAGGCAGCATCAGAGGAGCAGGAAGGCTGACGTTTCAGGCCTAGACCCTTCTTCAGAAAAAATTCTGAAATTTCTGAAGAAGGGTCTAGGCCTGAAACATCAGCTTTCCTGCTCGGTCTGCTGTGTTCATCCAGCTCTACACCTTGTTATCTCGCTAATCAGTAGCATTGGTCTGGGATTATAAGAAATTTGTATGATTCATTATGGAATTCTACAGAAATTGGAAGTCTATAGTCTGAGGCAGGATTCCCAGAAAATAAATGTTGACCAGGCCGTAATAGGGAGCATTACATAAAATTTGAAAGTTTGTTGTGTGAAATAAACTGCAACATTTTGAAGTAATTAGAATGTGGTATGACTGAGAAAAATTAGATTAGAAATTAGAGAATTAGTATTAAATTAGGATTCGATGTTAATTCCTTAAAATAAAGAATTTTAGACTGTAGTCAGAAATATGGATTCGTTAGGGAATAGAATACAAATGAAGAAAAGCAAAAGTAACGCATATACCAATATCTCAAACTGGTGAGAATATGTTTTCTAAAAAGACAGTAGCACTAACAGAGCTCAGCTATTGTGTGCTTTTTGAGTTAATGAGCAAACTCAAGCCTGTCTCCCTAAGGCACAGCCCTTAAAATTAATTAATTATATACAAAGTGCCTGTGTCTGGTCTTTAGTATTTAGAAACTTCTGGCAGCCTGTCCTGAGTAATTCAAAAAGCTGTCTGATCAGTTTCACTCAGAGTCAGAGTCATTCGACTGGCGTGCATACTGGAAGTAGTCCAACTCAAAGGGAGGAAGAGCTGTTTCTGTGCATTTTCTCTAGACTGAAGTGGCACTCATATCATGGAGAGATACAGATTCAGTGTGGGTTTCATGTGACTGAGAACGTACTGCAGCATAGCGCTACATGAAGATACAGATCAGTTCTATATATGTAACAGAAATTTATTTACACGAGTTTCTCAAAGATGTGCAGCTCAAAATGTCTATTCTGTGTTTATAGCTTAGATTCCAGTAGATTCTATGGTTTGTTTACTTTTGTCTGAGTCAGCATCCCAGACTTAACAAATCATGCGTAGGGACATCAATAGTGAAAAAAAGATTCACATTATCAAACACAGAACAATTGAATGCTGCAGCCTGAATTTTTGCATCTTTCTCATTGCAAGAATGGTGGCAGATGCAAAATGGATATGAACATACAAAATGATTGGAGCATGTGTGGCTCTTCAGCCCCTCTAAACCACTCTTACATTCAACAAGATCTTGATCTTGACTCCACTTTCTGCCTACCCCCATAAACCATTGACTCCCTTGATGGTCAAGAATTTATCTACATCTGCCTTAAAAATATTCAGTGATCCTCCCTCTAATACTGTCTGAGGAAGAGAGACCCGGAGATCCGCCCATGATGGCTACTGAGTGAGTTGACATGGTAGGCATAAGGGCAAACAATGATGTGTCGGAGGATGTATGGGTTGACATAAATTGTCATAGATGCTATAAAGAACAATTGCAGATAAACAAAGGGGCAGAAGTTGGCATGACAGCAATGAGAGCCCATAGAGGTTGGTGGGACAATAAGATGGGATGTGTTGGCGTGGACAAGGGGTGACAACTATGTAGGTGGTGAGAGGTAGTGAGGGCTAAAGGGCTTTGTTTATCATTGTTTATAAATCTTGGACAAAGTGCCCATGCACTAAGACAGGCTTTCTGCCCAGACCACCTCTGTAAAGTTTCTGGAGTTGGTCTTCATGACTCCCTGACTACCAGACCCCCAGATCAAAAGCCCAAATTTCCAAGCCTCTACCTCCCAGGATAGCATTTGCTGAGTCAAGAAATGTCCCAATTCCCAGTGGTTCCAAACTGGGAAAGAAAGTGATGGCTCCCATAATTCCTCCTTATAAAACTAAAACCAAATTTTAAATAGTCACTTTAAAAGAAAGTAAATATAAAGCATTCAACTTCTCCATTTACTGTAAGTTCAGAAATGTTCTTGAGATGCAGTACCAATGTCTTTCACAACTGCCTTGAGGTCAAAGAACTGGAGATCTGTGTCATCAAATCAATAAGGCAGATGATCAACATCACAGTCATTTATTAGAAAAAGAAATGTATCCTCATAATCAACATTGTGAAGTGTCTTCATCTGCTCATGAAGAAGTATCACATTTATAGCTTTGTGCTGTCTTCCAAGAGATAAGCATTGGTTTTGCGCAACTGCTGGATCTGCTTTTCTCCAGACAGAGATGATGTAAGCTTGCAGTTGAGAATTGGCTATCTGGTGCAAATCTGAGCACCAGCGTCAAATCGGAGTTCATTTATCATAGTTTTCTTTGATTTTACCCTGTTACTTCTCAGTTTTGGATTTTGCTTTGATTGATGGTTGTGGTTTGAGATGGTCAGTAGCATGTGAAAGTTGTCCTAATTTAGCTCATCTCTTTCCACTCAGAGAATGTGGTATGGATTGATTGTTCCATTGATATCCTATTTGCCCAAAAACAAAGTTGCAGGAAAAGCTCAGCAGGTCTGGCAGCATCTGTGAAGGAGAAAACAGAGTTAATGTTTCGGGTCCGGTGACCCTTCCTCAGTTCTGAAACATTAACTGTTTTCTACTTCACAGATGTTGCCAGACCTGCTGAGCTTTTCCAGCAACTTTGTTTTTGTTCCTGATTTACAGCATCCGGAGTTCTTTTGGTTTTTATTTAGGATATCAATGGATTTGCTTTGGCCAGAGGGCATGAAAACAAATTCCAAAAAAAAAATTCAACCCTTTCTATAATTTTGTGATTCAATTTTGTTAATTTTTAAAAGGGACACTGTTACAAGACTCAGAATAGCCAAAGCTGATCACACAATCATATTTCCAAAATCTTCTGAACCTCCTGCATTTTGTAGACATTCCATCTAGAGGAAGATACATAAAGGAATGGACATAAACAACCTGGAAATGAGCCGTCTGCTTCCAGCCAGCTCTGGACAAAGGAAAATATCAAGACGTGTTATGCTAAAATGGGAGTTAATGCTTTTGTAGACAGCAAGAACTGCAGATGCTGGAGTCAGAGTCAACACAGTGTGGAGGTGGAGGAACACAGCAGGTCAGGCAGCATCAGAGGGGTAGAAGAGTCGATGTTTCAGGCCTAGACCCTTCATCAGGACTGGGGAGGGAGAGGGGAGCTCAGAAATAAATAGGAGGAAGAGGGGCGGGGCTGGAGGAAGGCAAGTGAGATGGCGATTGGTGGCTGCAGGTAGGAGTAGTGGGGATTTGTCAGTGGGAAGGGAGGGGCGGCTAGATGGCGCTGCCTCATGCTCCCATGAGGAGCTTGGACACTTCGTCAACTTTACTAACACCTTTCACCCCAATGTCAAATTCATTTGGACCATCTCTGAGATCTCCCTCTCCTTTCTGGATCTCTCCCTGTCTCCATATCCGGTAACCATCTCAGCACCAACATCTATTTCAAATCTACCGACTCCCATAGCTACCTGGACTACACTTCCTCTCACCCATCCTCCTGCCAGAATGCAATCCCTGACTCCCAATACCTCCGCCTCCACCACATCTGCTCCCAAGACGGATCGTTTCTTTCTCAGACATCCCAGATATCCTCCTACTTCAAGGATCGCAACGCTTCCCACTCTGGTGATCAAAAGTGCCCTCAATTGCATCTCTTGCAATTCCCGCACTTCTGCCCTCAAACCCCATCCCCCAAACAAAAATAAAGACAGAATCCCCCTTGTCCTCACACAACACCCCACCACCCTCTGCATCCAGCATATCATTCTCTGCCACTTCTGCTGCCTACAATCCGACCCCACCACCAAAGAGATATTTCCCTCCCCAGCCTTATCTGCCTTTTATAGGGACTGCTCACTCCGCGACTCCCTCATCCACTCCACACTCCACACTAACTCCATCACCCCCAGCACCTTTCCCTGCAACAGCAGGAAATGCTACACCTGCCCTACACCTCCCCTCTCACCTCCATCTGAGGACAAAGACAAACTTTCCATACCTTTCCATATCTGTTACTCCCAATGTGGCCTCGTCTACATTGGTGAGACCAAACATAGACTCTGACAGATTTGTGGAGCACCTGTACTCCGTATGCTATACCAACACCACCTTCGGTTGCCGACCATTTTAACTCCCCCTCCCCCTTCCTATCCCTAAGTGACATGTCCATCCTGGGCATCTTCCAATGCCACAATGATGCCACCCGCAAACTAGGGGAACAATACCTCATATTCTGTCTCTGGAGCCCACAGCCTCATAGCCTGAACATAGAATTTACCAGTTTCAAAATCTCCCCAACCCCAGCCTCATCCCATGTCCAACCCTCCCTTTCATCCCACCTCCTTGACCTGACATTACCTATCCAGCTTCTTCCCCACCTATCCGCCCCACCCTTCCCACTGATCAATCCCCACTATGCCTATCTGCATCCATCTATCGCCGTCCTGCCTGTCTTCCCCAGCCCGGCCCCTCTTCCCTTTATTTATTTCCTGGCTCTCTTCCTCCTCCCTAGTCCTGACTCTCCTGCTCATCTGATGCTGCCTGACCTGCTGCGTTCCTCCAGCTCTACGCAGTGTTGACCAATGCTTTTGTAGTTACCTCATCACCTTGCGATCGAATCTGTAAATGGGGGATGTAAAGCCAACCTATTAGCTTAATTACTTTCCAATTGAGATGTGTCACATGAATGAAATTGGAACTAGTTGAGTTACTGACATATAAATTCTGGGTATTTGGATTAATTGCTGTTTGATCTCCAGAGGGAAAGCAGGATTCCATGTTGATTACAGCTTGGCTTGGACTTGCCACCAAGTCGCTGGCTGGACATTTTCTTTGCAAAAATAAAACCAGCTGGACCCAGCTCACGGAGGAATCTATTATTGGATGTTGACCTACAGAAAGTTGTGACCCATGAACTGAATTTTTTTAAACACATCTGGATTTACCAAAACCTGGAATTTTACGATCTCTCCTGTTCTGCCTTCCTCGACTGCCTAAATGTTTGCATGGAGTGGCGAAGCAGTTTCCCAGCTTTTTGAATGTTTTAGATTCATAAACCCTATCATTGATTTTATCTTAGAGTTTTGTTGAGAATTCATTTCAAATATTGAATTCTTAAAACCAGGTTTGGGGAACACCCTTAGGCCTGCCTCAGCAAGGGATAGTAGTAAAAACAAACAGAACAGTAAATCAGACTAAACCTTGCTTTTGAGAGCTTAGGAGAGGAAAGCAATCCTAATTTATCTTCACCCCATTTCTCCTTTGCCTGTGACAGATCCTTGAAACATTTTCCACTTTTTACCAGTTCTCGGACTATTCTTTGTCTCCTTATTCAATCATTCAATATTTCCATAGATCGTGTATTGTATCACATCCTTAGATGATGATGGATTTATAACTTGCTAGAGACCTCATTACCTGAATCAAAATAACCATTGTCTATAGTGATGGTCTCCAGTAAAGCATATCCATAGGGTATTCCGTAGAGCTGAAGCACATCTTTGTCAATAACAAAAGTCGGAAGGCGTCAGCTTTGCTCCGCTCTGCCATCACCGTCTCTCAGATGTGAAGTCCCTAATTGACCAAGAGGTGCATGAGTGGCGCTGGGAGTGGTCTTGAGGTGCAGTAAACAACAGGCCTTTTGAAAGGGAAGTTGTGGCATTACTGAGCTAATATAACAAAGCAGCAGGATGTTCAGTACCAGCAGGAGCAGACATCCATTAAAGACACAAAGCGGCTGCAATAACTCATTGGAAGCAAGCTAGTGACTGAGTTTCAAGGTGAATAGGATAAAATTATTTCCTCTGATATATAAATTGTTGTCCTTTGATACAGAAAAACAGAAAATAGGTGCAGGAGTAGACAATTAAACATAAGAATATAAGAACTAGGAGCAGGAGTAGGCCATCTGCCCCCTCTAGCCTGCCCCACCATTTGATAAGATCATGGCTGATCTTTTTGAGACTCAGCTCCACTTACCCGCCCGTACACCATAACCCTTAATTCCTTCACTGTTCAAAAATTTATCTAGCCTTGCCTTAAAAACATTCAGCGAGGTAGCTTCAACCACTTCACTGGGCTGGGAATTCCACAGATTCACAACCCTTTGGGTGAAGAAGTTCCTCCTGACCTCAGTCCTACATCTGCTTCCCTTTATTTTGAGGTGATGCCCTCTGGTCCTAGTTTCACCTGCTGGTGGAAATAACCTCCCTGCTTTCACCTTATCTATTCCCTTCATAAACTTACATGTTTCTATAAAATCTCCCCTCATTCTTCTGAATTCCAATGAGTATAATCCCAGTCTACTCAGTCTCTCCTCATAATCCAACCCTCTCAACTCTGGAATCAACCGAGTGAATTTCCTCTGCACCCCCTCCAGTGCTAGTATATCTGTTCTCAAGTAAGAAGACCAATACTGCACACAGTACTCCAGTACTTACTTTTTTAAGCCCCACGAGCTTGCACCGCCATTTAATACAATCATGGCTGGTCTCATCTTGGCCAAAACTCCACTTTCCTGCCTGCCCTCTATAAACCTTTCAACCCATTGCTAATGAAAAATCTATCTCCTCCTTCAACTGCCACTGATTTTCTAACCAGTCAGAACAGTCAGTGTAGAGGAAGTTCTATATCGAGGGAGCAGACAGAGCATGGAACATTCTGCTTTGTCAAGTGGTTGCAGCTGAACATCCTTTATCTTCTAAGGAAAAATTGAATACATATTTAAAGTAGATGAGGCTGCTGATAATGAATACGTTTTGGTTTAGATGAACAAAGGCGGTCATAATCCTGATGGGCAGAGGCAGTTTGTTCAAAGAAACTTGTACATTTCTTAAACTATGAAGATGTAATGGTGACCATAATCAAGTGCTTTTTGTTTTGAATTACATCTTCAACTTTCTGCTTGCTGCTAAAAGTAAATGTAGGATTAAAATTAAGCTGAATTCTGGAAATGGCCTATTCTATCTCATACATATATATTAAGCAAAGTGAAGTGGAGTTCAGGATGGCATTGAAAAGTAACTTTTTTCTTAGATTTGTAACAGAGTCAAATGACATGAAATATGGCCATTTGGGCCATTGTGCCTGTGCCAGCTCTTTGAAAGAGCAATCCAGTTAGCTTTCTCAAAAATGTACCTTAAATATAGCCAATAAATGAGAGAAAATCCCCTAAGGCTCTAGCTTTTGGCTTGAAAGGATTGGTGCCAAGCCAGTAACACATATTAATCTGTTGAAAACACTTTGGAAAAAAAATCATGAAACATGTTTACTCATTTAAGAAAAATATAACTGTTAACACTTTGTAAGCAGATTGGATATATAGTTGAAAAGGAAAAATAAATGCAGGTTATAGGGAAAAGGTTGTGAGGAATGGAGATTGAGATCAAGCAAGAACATTCCACAGTTCAATACAGGATTGATTCTATTTCTTTTAACCTGTTCTATATGCTCAGGTACATTAAATCTATCATTATTGCTTTTTTTGTGACAATTCAGTTAACTTATCTGTCTACTGTTCACCCTTTCTGACAGTTTAACTTTTAAGCTAATATTTGGTAACCATATTCAGGCAGATTGGTGATTAGATTTCTCTTTGAATGCTGCACTCAATTTTAGGGTGTGTAAAAACCAAAACTCCAGCTGTGGAGGATTTTTTTTTATGGGAGGTATGTGATGCTCAAGGCTAGGAAAAAAATCAATGCTCAAACTGTGAGATGCATTTTTATTTAATTAATGCTGTATGCACATGGCAAACATGCAAAGTGAACCAGTTTTGAAGCAACCGTGAAGATTACAAGGATAGCACTTAAAGTCAACACTGAAGCACCATAAAAACTTAGAACTCCAAAGAGCCTGACATTTCTTACAAAATAGACAGGCAGTGTGAAAGAATACTTATTAATCCTACTTTTGATATGTTGATTTGAGGGCTTTTATTGACTTTACCATTTGCAAGGCTCCACCAACCATTAAAAACAGTGGATAGGATCCAGATTGAGAAATCCTGCCCCTTTACTAATATTTGCCGGTAGGACACATAGTGCTGAATTAAAACACACCCTGCTTTTGCTGGTCCAAGAACTGTAAGCTGCAGTTTGGAAGTCACAAATTGAAAGAGTAAATGATGATGACCTTGAAGTCTGGATAAGTTCTCCTGTTGTTGAGAACTGTTGTCATATTAACAACAACAACCTAATGATCAATTGCTCAGAGGTTGATCAATTCCATGGGTTGGTTTATTTTAAACAGCAAAACACTTTACAAGTTATGAAGCAGATATTGCGACAGCCAACTGATTTCAGTGTGTTCAGCTTGTAGATCCACAACAGATTAATTACCAGGAAGAACTGCTGCAATACACAGTAATCACAGCGCGTAGAGTAAAAGTGAATTATTTTAAAAGCAAGGCATATATGCAATACCATCAAGATCTTCTGATTTTTCTTTAATCTACAGCTCATTAAACTTAACAGCAGGTCACACTTCAGCTGTCAAGAGTTAAAAAACCAATTGAAGCTAGACTGCTTCAATTGACAGACCAAGTGTTGTAGCTTAGAAAAAAATTAATAGCATCTATCTTGCAGTTTAGAGTCCTTTGCTGATATTTCTCCAAAAAGCATTATTATGTTATTAAGAAAACTTGACTGTGTTTCAAAAACTACTATCAGCTCAGCATATTCCCAATTATCTTTATAACCTTTCATTAAGAACCTATCTAACTCAGTCTTAAAAATATCCAAGGACTCTCTCCACTGCCCTTTGAGGAATACTGGAATCAAGTTGTGTTGTGAGCAAGATTCCAGTCAATTTTCTTACAAAAAGCCGCCTTCAGGATATTAGGAACTTTCTCCTTGTTTGGGTTCGGGCCAGTAATTAGCAAGTAGTTGGAGTAAATTTCCCTTGATTTCAACAAAAGCCACATGGCTTCATTGAGCTCATTAAAGACCATGTTAAATAATGTATGTGTATGATGGAAATACAATGTTTCCTAAGAGATGACCCCATCATCCATTCAATGTCAGGAATATTTTGCTTTGATTAACAGGTCGCAAAAAGTTCTGACGATGCGATCCCAGACCCATCATAATGAGAAGCTATGTAGGGTGCCTTTAAAGGATTAACCTCACCTCAATTTGATAAATTGGAACCAAATGTTCATATTTAGATTAACAGAATGAGCTGTTGTAACTCCACATCCACATTTGCAATGAGCTAAAAGTTCATAGAAGATGGCAAAAAATCATTCCACTGTTGTTTCTGAAAACTTCTTTGTTGCCAGCAACTAACTTCTCAACAGCTTTACTTCCCCATTCACATGCAGTTTATTCCATGGTCCATAAGATCTTCAATTGTGGTCAATATTTATGTCCCAATCAACACTATTTTTTTCTTTTTTCTATAAGATATGCTTATGATCTTGTATTGTGGGACCTGCAAATTGACTGCTGCATTTCTGACCGTAAACGATGACTATTCTTTAAAAATATTTCAAACGTCCCTCTAGTCCTGTAAATTAATTTCAAGACTTTGCTTCTTGCAAGGGATTAAGGATGTTTCTCATTTGACTCTCTTGTGGTAATTTTCCAAAATTCGGTGGACTCTAGGGTGGTTCGGGTACATTGGAAAACAGCTCATGTGACATGACTATTTTAAAAAAAGGAGATAAGCAAAAGGCGGGTAACTACAGGCCCATTTGCTTAACTTCTGTAGTGGGGAAAATGCTTGAATCTATAATCAAGGAAGAAATATCAAGACATGTGGATAGAAATTGTCCCATCAGGCAGTCACAGCATTGGTTCATGAAATGCAGGCCATATTTAACCTGTTTACTGGAATTGTTTGAGGACATTATGAGTGCATTGGACAACGAGGTACTGGTGAATGTGGTGTATGTGAATTTCCAGAAGGTATTCAACAAGGCTGCTGCATATGATAAGGTTGCACTACATTATGGGTAATGTATGAACATGGATAGAATATTGGTTAATTAACAGAAAGCAAAGACTGGGGATAAATGGGTGCTTCTCTGGTTGGCAATCATCAGCTAGTGGTGTGCCTCAGGGATCAGTGTTGGGGCCTCCGTTGTTTAGAATTTACATAAATGATTTAGAGCTGAGGACCAAGTATAGTGTTGCAAAGTTTACAAATGGCACTAAAATGAGTGGTAGAGCAAAGTGTGCAGAGGACACTGAAAGTCTGCAGAGGGATGTAGATAGGTTAGACAAGTGGGCGAGGGTTTGGCAGATGGGGCACAATGTTAGTAAACGTGAGATCATCCATTTTGATAGGTATTAACAGCAAAATGCACTATTAAATGGTGAAGAATTGCAGCAAGCTGCTGTGCAGAGGCACCTGGGTGTCCTTGTGCATGAATCACAAAAGGTTGGTTTGCAGGTACAGCAGCTAATTAAAAAGGCAAATGGAATATTATCCTTCATTGCTAGAGAGATGGAGTTCAAAAATAGGGAGGTCATGCTGCCGCTATGTAGGGTACCGATGAGCCCACACCTGGAGTACAGTGTACAGTTTTGTTTTCCTTACTTGAGAAAGGATGTACTGGCACTGGAGGGGGTGCAGAGGCGGTTCACCAGGTTTATTCCAAAGTTGAGAGGGTTGGCTTATGAGGACAGACTGAGTAGACTTGGACTATACTCATTGACATTTAGAAGAATGAAAATGATCTTATAGAAACGTATAAAATTATGAAGGGAATAGTTAAGGTAGAAGCAGGGAGCTTGTTTCCACTGGCTGGTGAAACTGGAACCAGGGGGCATGGCCTCAAAATAAGAGGGAGATGATTTAGGACTGAGCTGAGGATGAACTTCTTCACCCAAAGGGTTGTGAATCTGTGGAAATCCCTGTCTAGTGAAGTAGTTGAGGCTACCTTGTTAAACGTTTTTAAGGCAAAAATAGGTAGATTTTTGAACAGTAAAGGAATTAAGGATTATGGTGAGCAGGAAGGTAAGTGGAGCTGAGTCCACAAAAAGATGAGCCAGATTTTATTGAATGGTGGAGCAGGCTCGACAGGCCTGATGGTCTACTCCTGCTCCTATTTCTTATGTTCTTATGTTCCCAAGGCTGGAGCAGGAGTTGGAGATTAGAAAGAGCACAGTCAAGAGTTAAATGTACTGTATTTGGATTGGTAAGGAGGGAGACAAACAAGGCAGTCCCTTGAAGGGAGGATGAAGATCTTAGTTGTATCAAATGCTTCACGGATGATGGGGAGGAGGAGTGCACTACAGTCACAAGGAGTCATTTGTGATTTTGATTTCACTGAGACAAGTCAGAATGGAGTGATCTGGAGAAGGAGTTACAGGAGAGATAAACACCAATTCATTCTGTGAACACCAACCTTTCAGACCTGAGAACAGTCTCATTAAACAACTGGACATGCTAAGTCTCCAGACAACAGTGTGGAATTTGGATATTGTGACAGGGTTGAGCCCTTGAGGCTTTTTTAAGGAGATCGTTTTGGTTTTGGTGAAGAACAACTTGAAGAGAATGAAACATTTTGATGTTGGTTATTGTGGATGAAGATGGAGGAAGCAAGAAGTCAACAATGAGATTTGGAATAGGATACAAAGGTATGGTGAGCTTGACGTAGCTTGGGTGGCACTCCTAAGAAATAGAACACGTAAATGCAGGTTACTAATCAAAACACCTAACTTCTAAAATTTTTAGCAAAGTACTTTGAATTTCATAGAATCTACATGCAAAATCTGGACATTGCCCACATCTAAACACACTCAATACAGAATATTTGGCTTTTTATAAAAGGCAGTTAACTAAAATGAACTGAGTTCACAAAAGTACTGTAGGTGGAATCTTCCAAGTCCCTGAACAAAGTGGACATTGGCGACAAAGTTGGGAAAATCAGTTATAATCTGTAGCAATGGGATTTTCACTGTCTCAAGCAAAAATTCCCCTTTTCCATCCGAAAGTTGAATCTTGCTTTTTTTTTTGGGCTAAGTGTCAATTTCATCAAGTTTCAGGAAGCGATTTTCTGTCTGAGGTTCAGTAAGTTTTCTCGCACTGCCATTCCCAAACTCACCTCTTTAACTATCTAACCCAATTCTCGGCTCCCCTCACATCCAATGCTAGCGCAGTTCACCCACTCATTGTACCCTGAAGAATGTGTCACTGCCAAGCGATCCCAGAATAGATTGATATCCCTGATGCCTGTGTCATCTTTAAGAGGCTGTTGGACAAGTACAAGCCTCACCGCATCAGCATGGACATTTCTGACCCATTTACAACACGGTTCAGCAGCTTGTTGTTGTACTTTGGAGTGTAGCAGCACCTTTCATTGCAGTGTTGACATCTGAACACATTATGTGCAGGGACACGCACCCAATTTCATCGATTGGGCTGAGTGCAGGCCATTTGTTGCAGCATTAATAGTTGGGGTAAAAACAATATCTTTTTATTTTTCTGTATTTTTGATTGCGGACTGAATTGGAAAGAAAAACGTATTTTAAAAACCAACAAATGTGGAAGGATTAGTGCAGCTTTTGAGAGCAAGCAACCTCATGCTCAGTGTAAGTACAGCTTACGCAGCTGCTGGTTTAAGCAATAAAGGTATTTTGCAGAGATAACAAGCATGGGGCTGGATGAACACAGCAGGTCAAGCAGCATCATAGGAGCAGGAAAACTCGACGTTTCGGGCCTAAACCCTTCATCAGAAGGCAATCTGGAGCGAAGGGTTTTGTACTGAGTTTCAGCCCATAACAAGTAGCTGATTGGTCTGTGGACAAGTGGCCAGTTATCAACAACAAAGGTTTAAGAACATACATAAGAACATAAGAACTAGGAGCACGAGTAGGCCATTTGGCCCTTTGAGACTGCCCCGCCATTTAATAAGATCATGGCTGATCTTTTTGAGACTCAGCTCCACTTACCCACCCACTCACCATAACCCTAAATTCCTTTACTGTTCAAAAATTTATCTAGCCTTGCCTTAAAAACATTCAGCGAGGTATGAAGCTTCAACCGCTTCACTGAGCTGGGAATTCCATAGATTCACAACCCTTTTGGTGAAGAAGTTCGTCCTGACCTCAGCCCTACATCTGCTTCCCTTTATTTTGAGGCGATGCCCTCTAGTCCTAGTTTCACCTGCTGGTGGAAACAACCTCCCTGCCTCCACCTTATCTATTCCCTTCATAATCTTACATGTTTCTATAAAATCTCCCCTCATTCTTCTGAATTCCAATGAGTATAATCCCAGTCTACTCAGTCTCTCCTCATAATCCAACCCTCTCAACTCTGGAATCAACCGAGTGAATCTCCTCTGCACCCCCTCCAGAGCCAGTATATCTCTTCTCAAGTAAGGAGACCAAAACTGCACACAGTACTCCAGGTGTGGCCTCACCAGGACCCTATACAGCTGCAGCATAGCCTCCCTGTTTTTAAACTCCATCCATCGAGCAATGGCAGACAAAATTCCATTTGCCTTTTTAATTACCTGCTGCACCTGCAATCCTACTTTTAGTGATTCATGCACAAGGACGCCCAAGTCCCTCTACACAGCAGCGTGCTGCAATTTTTTACCATTTAAAACATAGTCCATTTTGCTGTTATTCCTACCAAAATGGATGACCTCACACTTATCAACATTGTACTCCATCTGCCAGACCTGCGCCCACTCACTTAGACTATCTATATCCCTCTGCATACTTTCAGTGTCTTCTGCACACTTTGCTCCACCAGTCACCTTAGTGTCATCTGCAAATTTTGACACACCACACTCAGTCCCCAACTCCAAATCATCTATATAAATTGTAAACAATTGCAGTCCCAACACTGATCCTTGAGGCACACCACTAGTCACTGACCGCCAACCAGAAAAACACTCGTTTACCCCTACTCTTTGCTTTCTACTGGTCAACCAATCCTCTATCCATGCCAATACGTTACCTGTAATACCATGCACCTTTATCTTACATAGCAGCCTTTGGTGTGGTACCTTGTCAAATGCCTTCTGGAAATCCAGATACACCACATCCACAGGTTCCCCATTGTCCACCATGCAAGTAATGTCCTCAAAGAATTCCACCAAATTAGTTAAACATGACCTACCCTTCATGAACCCATGCTGGGTGTTTCCAATGGGACAATTTATATCCAGATGTCTTGCTATTTCTTCCTTAATGATAGATTCAAGCATTTTCCCCACTACTGAAGTTGAGCTAACTGGCCTATAGTTACCTGCTTTTTGTCTACTTCCTTTTTTAAAAAGTGGCGTCACATTGGCTGTTTTCCAATCTGCAGGAACCACCCCAGAGTCCAGTGAATTTTGGTAAATAATTACATTTGCTATTTCCCCTATCACCTCTTTTAGTATCCTGGGATGCATTTCATCAGGGCCAGGAGACTTGTCTACCTTTAGCCCCATTAGCTTGCTCAGCACTACCTCCTTAGTGATAATGATAGTTTCTAGGTCCTCGCCTGCTAGAACCTTCTTGCCATTAGTTTTCAGCACGTTATTTGTGTTTTCCACTGTGAAGACTGGCACGAAATAACTATTTAATGTCTCGGCTATTTCCTCATTCCCAGTTATTAAATTGGCCTTCTCATCCTCTAAAGGACCAATGTTTACCTTCGTCACTCTTTTACGGTTTACATATTTATAGAAACTTTTGCTGCCTGTTTTTATATTCTGAGCTAGTTTACTCTCATAATCTATCTTACTTTTCTTTATAACTTTTTTGGTGGCTTTCTGTTGGCCTTTAAAGATTTCCCAGTCCACTAGTTTCCCATTACTCTTTGCTTTTTTGTATGTGTTTTTTTTCAATCTGATACTTCCCTTTATTTCCTTAGACATCCACGGCTGGCTCTCTCTTTTCCTACAGTTCTTCCTTATCACTGGAATATACTTCTGCTGAGCACTGTGAAAAATCATTTTGGAAGTCCTCCACTGTTCCCCAATTGACCCACCATAAAGTTTTTACTCCCATTCTACCTTAGCTAACTCCTCCTCATTCCTTCATAGTCTCCTTTGTTTAAGCACAGGACGTAGGTACTGGATTTAACCTTCTCATGCTCCATCTGTATTTTAGATTCGACCATACTGTGATCGCTCCTTCCGAGAGGATCCCTAACTGTGAGATCATTAATTATTCCTGTCTCATTACACAGGACTAGATCTAGGATAGCTCGCTCCCTCGTAGGTTCCATTACATATTGTTCAAGGAAATTATCGCGGATGCATTCTATGAACCCCTCCTCAAGGCTGCCATGATCGACCTGGTTTGACCAATTGATATGTAGATTAAAATCTCCCATGATAATTGCTGTACGATTTTTACATGCATTAGCTATTTCTATGTTTATTGCCCGCCCCACAATGATGTCATTATTTGGTGGCCTATAGACCACAACTATCGGTGTCTTCTTCTCCCTGCTATTCCTAACTTCCACCCAAATGGATTCAACGTTTTGTTCAGTAGAACCTTTCTCATCTCTCACTACCACCCCAATATCATCCTTAAAAATCAGAGCAACACCACCTCCCTTACCTTCCTGTCTGTCCTTCCGAACAGTTTGATACTCCTGGATATTTAACTCCCAGTCATGACCATCCTGTAACCATGTCTCTGTAATGGCCACTAAATCATACCCATTTGCCATGATTTGAGCCGTCAACTCATCCACCTTGTTTTGAATGCTCCGAGCATTCAGATAAAGTGCCCTTATGCCAGTTTTTGCACCTTTTTTTTGGGTCCTATTACCGCCATTACTAACAGCTCTTGAGTTCTCCTTCCCTTTAACTTTTTTCCTAATTTTCAAAGGAGTTGAAGCTTCCTCATCACCTGCTAACCTGCTGCTTTGCCTTACATTAATTGTTATTCTCCCTCTACGCTCACTTCTCCCTTCCCCCCACTTACTAGTTTAAAGTCCCATTAACCACCCTATTTACCATTTTCGCCAGAACACTGGATCTGGCCCTGTTCAGGTGGAGTCCATCCCAGCGGTATAGATCCCTCCTGTCCCAGAACTGATGCCAGTGCCCCATGAAAAGGAAACCCTCTTTCCCACACCACTGTTTTAGCCATGTGTTTACTTCCCTGATCCTCGCCTCCCTATGCCAATTTGCATGTGGCTCGGGCAGCAATCTAGAGATTATGACCCTTGAAGACCTGTTTTTTAATTATGTTCCTAGCTTTTCATAATCCCGAAACAGGTCTTTTTTCCTAGACCTGCCTGTGTTGTTGGTACCTACGTGGACCACAACAACTGGATCCTCCCCCTCCCACTCTAGTATCCTCTCAAGCCGGTCAAAGATGTCTCGCACCCTGGCACTAGGCAGGCAACACATCATGCGGGATTCTCTATCCTGCTCACAAAGGATACTGTCTATCCCCCTGATGATGGAATCCCCTACAACTACAATCTGTCTTTTTGCTCCCCCGTCTTGAATGGCCTCCTGGACCATGGTGCCACGGACAGTTGACTCATCCTTCCTGCAGCCCTGTTCCTCATCCACGCAGGGAGCAAGTGCCTCATACCTGTGGGACATTATCAAGGGCTGTGGCTCCTGTGTTCCTGTCTGCAGGGTCCCTTTACCTGCCTCACTCGCAGTCACACACTGCTGTCCCTGCCCGCCGATCGAATTAACATTAGTTAATCTAGCAGGTGTGACTGCCTCCTGGAACACAACATGCAGGCATTTCTCCCCCTCCCGGATGTGCCGCAGTGTTTGGAGTTCGGATTCCAGCTCATCAATTTTGAGCCAGAGCTCCTCAAGCAGCCAACACTTGCTGCAGATGTGGTCACTGCCGTTCTCAACAGGATCAGCTAGCTCCCACGTCATACAGCTACAACACATCACCTGGCCTGCCATCTCTACTTAGTTAATTATTTAAATTAATTAGTTTTTTTTAGTTTTGCAGTGCTCTCTGCACCAGTAAGTTTACTCCGTTATATACTCAAACAGACTCCGGCTTTGCCTTCCGACCCGCTCCCAGAGGATTTGGCGTCTAGGTGACCACCCCAAAAGATAACAAGGAGATGAGGAAATAAAAAATACAAATAGCTTACCTGCTCACCACACTTAGTCGTTATTATTAGGTTAGAGGAGGTGGAGGGGTGGTGTAGTGTAATGTCTCGGATATCAGTTAACTCCTAAATTTATTGGGTGGAAGCTTACCTTCCCAGGCTGCCCTCACGCTTTATCCCGGACTCCCGCCGCTGAAACAACTGAAAGCAAGGCCGCAGTCATGTGAGGTAAGACTGCAAGGTGAGATGGATAAGATTTAAAAAGGACCTAAAGGGTAACCTTTTCACTCGGATGGTGGTGCATGTATGGAATGAACCGCTAGAGGAGGGGTGGAGGCAGATGCAACTATAACACTTAAAACTCATGTGGACAGTTACATGAATAGGAAGGGTATAAAGGGACATGGGCTAAATAGGGCCAGGTCAGATTGGGATGACTGGTCAGCGCCGACCAAAGGTTCTAGATCATAGAATCCCTATAGTGTGGAAACAGGCCCTTCAGCTCAACAACTCCACACTGACCCACAGAGCATCCCTCCCAGACCTATCACCCTTTAACCCTCCTAATCTAGGCGTCCCTGAACACTATGGGTAATTTAGCATGGCCAATTCACCGAACCTGCACATCTTTGGACTGTGGGAGGAAACTGGAGCACCCAGAGGAACCCCACGCAGACAACGTGCAAACTCCACACAG
This sequence comes from Ginglymostoma cirratum, assembly GCA_024137785.1. Lineage (NCBI taxonomy): Eukaryota > Metazoa > Chordata > Chondrichthyes > Orectolobiformes > Ginglymostomatidae > Ginglymostoma > Ginglymostoma cirratum. Next base: position 18,221,944 of record JAHRHZ010000144.1, read on the forward strand.
ACAGTCGCCCGATGGTGGAATCAAACCTGGGTCGCTGGCGTTGTGAGGCAGCAGTGCTAACCACTGAGCCACCATCCACCTGTTTCTGAGCTCTATGACTCTATGACTGTAAGTCCATTTCTTACATTTCCACACTGCCAGGTCATGTTGCAGCTAACATGACAGGAGAAAGACGAAAGACCACGTTTGAGTAAATAGGTAAAAAGGAAGTAATGAACCCTCATAATATCTGCAGTACATAAATCAGAAGAGCTTTTGGAATGACAGGGAGGTGGGATGTAAGAAGGGCATGTTAGGGACGAATGTAAAGTCATCTATGATTGTCCCTGCGCCATTTCTGAGATAACAATGAAGTCAACTGTCTCCTCTCTTCAGGTTAGGCTATGCATCTCTGCCCATCCAGCATGGAATAGATGCTTCAGTTATGCTCCACTGTATCTTACAGAGAGATGGAAATAGCCGAGTGAATGTAATGCGATATGTTTATGTGAGTTACCTGTCATAGTTGAGCAACTGGCATTGTATGTAAGATGTGAAGCGTGGATGTGAAGTTTGCGGCAGCGTGAGGGTAAGCTGGAACTCTGAAGATAAAGTACAGGTCACGATTAAAAGATTGTTAAAAGGTGAACTATGAGACTGTGATGCATTGAGTAGTGTCTGAGACTAATGATGTGATTGATAAAACAAGTGACCAATAGGGAGGTGACAGCCTCATATGACTGCTAGAATGTTAATCCAGAGACCCAGGTAAGGTTCTGGGGACACATGTTTGATTCCCACCATGGCAGATGGTTGAATTTGAATTTGAATTCAATTAAAAATATGTGTTTAAGAGTCTAATGGTAAACATAGAAACACAGAAGATAGGAGCAGGAGGAGGCCATTCAGCCCTTCGAGCCTGCTCTGCCATTCTTCACAATCATGGCTGATCATCCAACTCAATAGCCTAATCCTGCTTTCTCCCCATAACCTTTGACCCCTTTCACCCCAGGCACTATATCTAGTTGCCTCTCGCATGCATTCAATGTTTTGGCACCGACTACTTCCTGTGGTAATGAATTCCATAGGCTCACCACTCTTTGGGTGAAGAAATGTCTCCTCATCTCCATCCTAAATTGTCTATCCTGAATCCTCATACTGTGACCCCTGGTTCTGGACACACCCACCATCGGGAACATCCTCCCTGCATCTACCCTGTCCAGTCCTGTTAGAATTCTGTAAGTCTCTATGAGATCCCCCCTCATTTGCCTGAACTCCAGCTAAAACAATCCTAATCTAGTCAATCTCTCCTCATATGTCAGACCCGCCATCCCCGGAATCCTCCGGGTGCTCCGGTTTCCTCCCACAGTCCAAAGATGTGCAGGTTCGGTGAATTGGCCATGCTAAATTACCCATAGTGTTCAGGGATGCCTAGATTAGTGGGGGTTAAAGGGGAATAGGTCTGGGAGGGATGCTCTGTGGGTCAGTGTGGAGTTGTTGAGCTGAAGGGCCTGTTTCCACACTGTAGGGATTCTATGATCTAGACCCTTTGGTCCGCGCTGACCAGTCATCCCAATCTGACCTGGTGAACCTTCGTTGCATTCCCTCCAGAGCAAGACCATTCTTCCTCAGAAAAGGAAAGCAAAACTGCACACAATATTCCAGGTGTGGTCTCACCAAGGCTCTGTATTATTGCAACAACACATCCCTGCTCCTGCACTCAAAACCAATCGCAATGAGGGCCAACATACCATTTGCCTTCTTTACCACCTGCTGCACCTGCATGTTTACCTTCAGCAACTGGTGCACAAGGATGCCCAGATCCAGCTGCACACTCTCCTCTCCCGAATTGCAGTGACCATGAACATTATCAATTGTCAGGAAAAACCCATCTGCTTCATTAATGTCCTTCATGGAAGGAAATCTGCTATCCCTACCTGGTCTGCCATATATGTTACTCCTGACCCACAGCAATGTGGTTGACTCTCCACTGCCCTCTATGTAGTTACGGATAGGCAATAAATGCTGTATTTGCCAGCGACACCTACAATCTAGTGAATTAAATAAAAGACAGCTGAACTATTATGAAACACAATGAGCTTTGTGGTGTCTTTCTGGAAGGAAACTTAGCTGTAAATTGTTGCTTTGTAACTACAGTCTAAAATGGCCCCCCCATTGTCACTTTTACAGGTCAACTCGGGATGCCCCAGCTCTTATAATGTGTGAGGTGGGTATGATGAATAAACTGGGACTTTTACCTCTCTTTAACTTTGTTGACAGTGCGATTTTCTACAAAGGTGTGATATTTAAAGGTGCTTTAGATGATCACAACCTATGGTGATCGTGTGACCTTACTGAAAATTTGCCAGTTGTACCCAGCCTCACTGATAGTGGGCAGAAAGATTTAAGTGCCAAGTTTAATTAGATGCAACTGAACTCCAAGAAAGGTATGAACGTTACAGATTACTTTAATCCCAATTTAACTACCAATGTCATTCTAAGGAGGTTCTATGCAGAATTTTACTGTCAACTGATGGCTTGTAAAGAAATTTTATAACTTCTTAAACTTCTTTTTCTGCTCAGCACACACAAACGGATGCCTGTTTTGTTGTGTGTTTGGAGTTTGGAACTGTTTAGATTCCTGAAAAGTACCCTGCTCGAGTCCCTGGTCCTTTATCACAAAAAATAGTACATTACAGCTGAAGGTTTACATATTTTGGACCTTACAAAAAAAATTGAAGGTTCTAATATAAGATAAACGTTGTGGAGCTGGATGAACACAGCAGGCCGAGCAGCATCAGAGGAGCAGGAAAGCTGACGTTTCGGGTCGAGACCATTCTTCAGAAATGGGGGAGGGGAAGGGGATTCTGAAATAAATAGGGAGAGAGGGGGAGGCGGATAGAAGATGGATAAAGGAGAAGATAGGTTGAGAGGAGACAGACAGGTCAAAGAGGCGGGGTTAGAACCAGTGAAGGTGAATGTAGGTGGGGATTTAGGTGGGGATAGGTCAGTCCAGGGAGGATAGACAGGTCAAAGAGGCGGGATGAGGTTAGTGTGTGAGAGATGGCGGTGGGGCTTGAGGTGGGAGGAATGGTTAGGGAGGTGGGGACCAGCTGGGCTGGTTTTGGGATGTCGTCGGGTGAGGGGAGATTTTGAAGCTTGTGAAGTCCACATTGATACCCTTGGGCTGCAGGGTTCCCAAGCCAAAAATGAGATGCTGTTCCTGCAACTCTCGGGTGACATCATTGTGGCAATGCAGGAGGCCCAGGATGGACATGTCGTCCGAGGAGTGGGGAGGTGAGTTGAAATGGTTTACGACTGGGAGGTGTAGTTGTTTGTTGTGAACTGAGCGTAGGTGTTCCGCAAAGCGGTTCCCAAGCCTCTGCTTGGTTTCCCCGATGTAGAGGAGACCACAACGGGAACAGCGGATGCAGTATACCACATTAGCAGATGTACAGGTGAACATCTGTTTGATGTGGAAGGTCTTCTTGGGGCCTGGGATGGGGGTGAGGGGGGAGGTGTAGGGGTAGGTGTAGCACTTGCTTCGGTTGCAGGAAAAAGTGCCAGGGGTGGTAGGGCTGGAGGGGAGTGTGGAACGTACAAGGGAGTCACGGAGAGAGTGGTCCCTCTGGAAAGCAGATAAGGGTGGGGAGGGAAAACTGTCTTTGGTGGTGGGGTCAGATTGCAGATGGCGGAAATGTCGGAGGATGATACGTTGGATTCGGAGGTTGGTGGGGTGGTACGTGAGGACAAGAGGGATTCTGTTTTGGTTATTATAGTGGGTAGGGGGTGTGGGGGATGAGTTGCGGGAAATGCAGGAGACACGGTCAAGGGCATTTTTGATCACTGTGGAGGGGAAGTTGCGGTCCTTGGAAAAATGAGGACATCTTGGATGTTCGGGAGTGGAATGCCTCATCTCGGGAGCAGATGCAGTGGAGGAGGAGGAATTGGGAATAGGGGATGGCCTTTTTACAGGAAGGTAGGTGGGCGGAGGTGTATTCTAGGTGGTTGTGGGAGTCGGTAGGCTTAAAATGGATAACGGTTTCCAGGTGGATGCCAGAGATGGAGACAGAGAGATCCAGGAAGGAGAGAGAGGTATTAGAGATGGTCCAGGTAAACTTAAGGTTGGGGTTGAAGGTGTTGATGAAGTGGATGAATTGTTCGAGATCCTCGTGGGAGCATGAGGCGGTGCCGATACAGTCATCAATGTAATGGAGGAAGAGATGGGGGATAGGACCAGTGTAGCATTGGAAGAGGGGTTGCTCCACGTAACCTACAAAGAGGCAGGCATAGCTTGGACCCATGTGGGTACCCATGGCCACCCCCTTTGTCTGCAGGAAGTGGGAGGAATTGAAAGAGAAGTTGTTGAGGGTAAGGACGAGTTCAGCTAAGCGGATGAGGGTGTGAGTGGAGGGCGACTAGTCGGGCCCGCGAGACAGGAAGAAGCGGAGGGCCTTTAGGCCATCGGCATGGGGAATGCAGGTGTATAGGGACTGGACATCCCTGGTAAAAATTAGATGTTGGGGACTGGGGAATTGGAAGTTCTGGAGGAGGTGAGGAGCGTGGGTGGTTTCACTGATGTAGGTAGGGAGTTCCTGGACCAAGGGGGAGAAAATTGAGTCCAAATAGGTGGAAATAAGTTCAGTGGGGCAGGAGCAGGCGGAGACAATGGGTCAACCAGGGCAGTCAGGTTTGTGGATTTTGGGAAGGAGATACAAGCGGACAGTACGGGGTTAGGGAATGATGAGGTTAGAGGCTGTGGGTGGGAGGTCACCTGAGGTAATGAGGTTGTGGATGGTTTGGGAGACAATGGTTTGGTGCTCATGGGTGGGGTCATGATCAAGGGGGTTATAGGAGGTGGTGTCAGAGAGTTGGCACCTGGCCTCCGAGATGTAGAGGTCAGTGCGCCATACTACAACAGCGCCTTCCTTGTCCGCGGGTTTTATGGTGAGGTTGGGATTGGAGCAGAGGGAGCAGAGGGCTGAACGTTCTGCGTGGGAGAGGTTGGAGTGGGTGAGAGGGGCGGAGAGTTTGAGGCGATCGATGTCCTCGACGACAATTAGAGATAAAGAGGTCAAGGGACGGTAGGAGGCCTTGGGGTGGTGTCCAGGAGGAGGGGGTGCACTGGAGGCAGGAGAAGGGGTCAGTAGAGGGAGGGTTAGGCTCACAGTTAAAGAAGTGAGCGCGGATGCGGAGGTGGTGGAAAAACTGCTCTATGTCCAAACGAGGGTTGTATTCGTCGATGTGTGGGTGGCGGGGGACGAAGGTGAGTCCTTTACTGAGGACTGACTGTTCGTCCTCAGTAAGGGGGAGGTCTGGGGGAATGGTGAAGACGCGGCAGGGCTGGGTATTATTGTTTTGTCTGGAGATGCTGGCTTTGAAGGCAGTGGGCGGAGCGACGTCGGCCAGTAAATTTAGGATGTTGGTGGTAACGGCATCCTCGAGGTCTGTGTTGGTGGCAACGGCATCCTTGATGTTTGTGTTGGCCTCAGAAACGGAGACGGCAGCATCAGCAGCGATGTCAATGGCGTCATTTGTATCGGAAGTTGGGTACAGGGTCGCAGCGGATGTGACGTCATCCGTGGAAACTGTTGGTGCTTTGAAGGTGGCCACATGGCCAATGGCGGAGGGCACATGGTGGGGAAGGTCCTGGGTATGGTGGCAGGCACCATTGAGTTAAAAGTACTTTCGGTTTTTAGTGTCTAATAAAGCCGAGTAGAATTGAGAGTTTAGGTTGTGGATGTTACGAAGGTTAAAAAAACAGGAGAAGTCCTTTGCAGGTCTGGGAGAGGGAGGTTCTGAGCTGAGGTAGGCGTAATTGTAGTATTTGGAGATGCCGGCCCATTGCAATGAGTGTGCATTTCAGAAGTCGTAGTGAGAAACGTTTCTGTAGGATATCAACGTTTTGAATTAGCGGTCATCGCGGTTGGGGCCAAATTGGGAAGGTTTAAATGTAGACTTTAGTCCGTTGGGGATGATTTGGTTCCGTAGGCAGGTACTCAGAAAGGTAATGTGGCTGTAGTACCTGGTTTGCTTTAGGACGTGGTCGAGCAGTTTCAGGGCTGAAGACAGTACATGAGGGTTGCCGCGGAAGAGGGATGAACTGAGGTTTTTCTGGAGAGAGGAGGGTATCTTCTTTAAGGTGGGCATCCTTAGAAGAGGCTTTGCAGTGGGGTTAACAAAGGTTCTAATGTTTTCCAGATCTCTCTATTTAATCAGGTGATCCTGACAGTTTGTCACCGTTGTCATGTAGGTTTCTGATGTTAACCCCGGTTTCTCCATCTCCCCAAAGTCTTTGCCATTATGATAATTATATTCTATTAATATGCCTGAAAACCTCAGACTTCACTGGTTTACTCTTTGCAGTACCTTGAGCAATCTTCCTGATCGGGTTCTGATCTTTTTTTGAGATCAAGGATAGCCAAGCATATTCACACCATCTGATGTGAATGGTAGAATGGTGGCTCATTGGTTAGCACTGCTACCCAACAGCACTAGCGACCCAGTTTCGATTCCACCCTTAGGTGACTGTCTGTGTGGAGTTTGCACATTCTCCCTGTGTCTGTGTGGGCTTCCTTTGGGTGCTCCGGTTTCCTCCCACAGTTCCAAGATGTGCAGGATTGGTGGATTGGCCAGGCTAAATTGCCCGTAGTGCCCAGGGATGTTTAGATTAGACAGCGATAGGGGAATGGGTCTGGGCGGGAGGGTGAGTATGGACTTGTTGGGCCGAATGGCCTGTTACCATGCTGTCGGGATTCTATGTCCTTCATTTGAGCAGCTGTTGGACTTATTGTTGTGCTTTCTTCTTTTTCTGGGTTGTAAGTCCATGTTTCTTTTGGCTTTCTGTTTAAGGATGTTACAGTTTCTTATTTCTCTACAATGGCTTGTCTCCACCATTTTAGATCTCAGCTGGGTGTATGTCAATGATTGTACCTCCCTTCTTTTAGTCTCTTACTGATTTTTAAAAGGTGACAGTTCTTTGTTTTATTTTAGTAATGTTACTAAGAGTTCCTAGTAATTATGCCTGATTGAAATGTGGTTGTACTCAGTGCTATCATATAACAAACTTGTTATCTAAGGACAATGCACCGTCAGCAAAAAATTTCTCAAGCAGATACAATTCCAAAAGATAATCTATTAAAATCATGGCATCTGGAATGTAGTCAGAAATTTGGGTTCTTCAGAGGAACTTGCAAAATAGGACCAGAAGTAGACAATATGCCCTCTCAAATCTGCTCCACCATTCATCAGGCTATGGCTGATCTGTTTATGTTTCAAATTCCATGGAATCATTTGATTTAAGCTTTACTGTCAAGTGTACTCAAATACAGACGTACAGGAGTACAGTGAAAAGTACGCAAAGTCACCGCAAGGTACCTAGGTACAAGTAGTAACATATTGAAACAAAGTTAAAAGTAAAACATTACTGTTGTTCTTAGTACAAATAGAAAAATAAAGAAATTAATTTAAAAGTTAACATTACAGTCCTTCCTACTAATAAGTGGAAAAATAAAGGAATAAAGGTTAAAGTTCAACAGTCTTTCTTAAGTGCACTCCCTGCAAGGGCTTGAGCTCCTCTGCTTTCGCCCATTCTCCCGAATATCTTGGGCTTCCTACTCTTGATACCGCAGATTCTAGGAGACCTCCCTCACCAACACTTTGGGCTCGCTCTGACCACATTGGGCTCAAGCCCGCTGTCGCTTCCACGGACTAGACCTCCAGCCGAAACCGCTCAGGTCTCACGGACGCTGCCAAACTCCCCGCGGTGCCACCGCTGCTGCTGCCCCTCTCTCCAGAACTCCAGAAGGTAAAGTGAGTGTCTTGAGGGCTGGGGGTGAGGAGGTGGAGTTTGAGGGGGAGTAGATGGCATGGAGTGAAAAGGGATCAGCAGCAGGGGCTGGCTGTTAGTGAGCTAACCCTCTCCTTTTCAATAGTGGGGTGGGGGAGGGATAGCACTTTTGAATGAGGCACACACCCCCACTTTCCTTCTCCTCAGAAGCCCCCAAGCAACCCAAATCAGTATTTGTTATTCAGCTTCTCAGCATTTCCTGATTCCCCCACGTGCCAAATGAGCGAATACCAGAGGTGATAGGATTAGGCCTTTAGCTGAACCTTCACTGCCTGCTAAAATCTTCCTTTGATCTTGGAACAGGGAGGCCTACCCTGAGCTTTCCAGCCCTGAACTTAATCAAGAGCGGCCATGTGGCCCCCATCCATAGCTCTCTCAGTCGATTAAATGCCCACTTACCAATGAAGATGTCACAGGGTGGGCATTAAATTTTTCCCTACATGTGCCACTTTCATCACTAACAGGCACATACAAGTACTGCACTCATTTCAGGGCTTTGGCCAATGACTAGCTACAACTTCAATGCATTGGAGCAAATGCCACTTCTATTAACCTGGAGAGATCTACAAGGTCCACAAAGTCTACATGAATTTCTGTGCTCCTCCCAATCAATAGTGTATGTTTGAAAGTCCAGAGTGAACAAAAATCTGAAGTTTTTTCATTCAAAATTACAACTACTTTCTTCTAGAATGTCTATAATTTTGCTGCCAGATTGCCTTGTCTCAATTTTTTGACAAATTTTCACCACCAGCAGATGGTGCACAGGTTCAGTTTTTCAAATCCATCAATCTCTGCCTTGAATATATTCAATGACTGAATTGCCACATCTTCTGAAGTAGAGGATTCCAAAGATTCACCATCCTCTGAATGAAGAAATTCCTCTTCATCTCAGTCATAAATGAGCTACCTCTGAGGTTGAGAGTGAAAGCCCTTGTTCTACTCTTGCTGAATGAAGAGGAAACAGCCTTCCTGCATTGACTCTGTCGAGCCCTGTAAGAATTTTGTACGTTTCAATGAGATTGCCTCTCATTCTTCTCAATTCTGGAATATGCAGGACTAACTTGGTTAATCTCCCCCTCAGAGGACAATCCCACCATCTCAGGGACAAATCTGGCTGAACATTCATTGCACTTTCATGATGGCAAGGATATCCTTCTCAAAGTGAAGATATCAAAACAGTAGATGATCCACAAAAACTACAAATAAATGTCTTTACCCATAACAGTGGAATATTGGAAAAATGAAAATGGAATGAAGAAATATTCAATGGCTTGCTATGAACTCTTTTCACCCCAAAGGCCAACTCCATTCAACTTGAATAGCTGGTCCTTGTATCTAGGTATAAATACCAATTTTCTATCCTCTAAATACAGTGAATGGTTCAGATGTGGGTTACACTGACTGGAAGTGTGATGGAGACAGATTCAATTGAAGCATTCAAGAAGGCATTGGAATATTATTTAAATAGAAATAATGTCAAGGATATGGGGAATATGCTGGAGAATGGGACTAAATCATAATACACATTTGGAGAGCTGGGCGCAGATGAAATGAGACAAAAAGCCACTTTTTGCACTGTAACACTTCTGTGATTCTTTCAATTCCATTCAACATTGCAATTAAATAGACAGTTTAAAGTATAACCGTTTCTATAATATGATATTGCTAAAACCTCCTAATGAGACTGGGAGTCTTCTGGTCTACCCAAAGTCACCAATGATGCTGTTCATATATCTACAGGTTATACATTTCTTGTATATCATCTCAGCAAGTCTCTTGACTTGGGCCTCTCTCGTCAACATAGGAACCAAGCTCCCATGCTTGTTGCCAGGCAGAAATTAAAGCAGTTTGGGTGGTTCTGTTCATTCCTTCAATTTATACTCCATACAAAAGAGAGCCTCAAAACATAACAATCATATAAACTTTGTTCTTGGAGCAGTAAAGGTACAGAAGCTCAACCCTGTATCTTCAAATTGTGCAGGTGGATAGAAAATTATGTACTGGAGAGAAAACTGGCACTTACACCTCGATGCAAGGTCCAGCTATGGTTACTTATGACCCATCAATTCAAGTCTGAATGTTGTCCATAGTTTGCTGCATATGGATACAAGCTTCCCCTGAAGGGTCCTGAATGGTACTGTCAGGAAACATCTCACTTCTAACCAATGATGGAAATAGAACATTAAGCAGCTGGAGGAGTTCAGGCCTAGGATACTCTCCTGAGGAAGTGAAAGTGTTCTTGTGATACAGTGGTAGAGTCTCCAACTCTGCCCCAGGAGGCCTGGGTAACAACATCTCTGAACAGACTGATTAGAACATGTCTATTCTGAGGAAATATGGTATGTTGGGACTGGGATATTGGCCCCTCCGGCAAACACAACCATCTTTCTTTATGACATCAACTGTAGAGGTCTTACTCCCAAATCACAATGACTTCAGTTTTGCTTGCAATCCTAGATATGACATTCAAAACAAAGCTGCTTGATTTCATAGGCAATTACTCACACTTCCCCAATTAAGTTTAATTGTTTTATTCATCTTTGCACAAAGGACGTAATGCATTCGGGATGAGAACGTGATCCTGACAGAACCCAAACAGAGTATCATTGAAAAGGATATTCCTATGTTAATTGCTGCTCTATCGTATGTTGATTACCATCACATTGCTATTTATTAAGGGTAGAGATGTTATTACACACCTCTAGAATAAGCAGCACTTGAAATGGGGTCTTCTGGCCCAGAGGTAGGGACACTACCAACGTGCCACAAGAAGCTATAATTAAGAGCAGACTGACGAGGCTGAAATTGGATTTTTTTTTTGACTGGGTCTTTACAGGACATATCTGCTCAATTTTCCATGTTGTCAACTAAATGTTGGTGTTGTAGCTGCATTGGAACAGCTTGTCTCAGGGCACAAGCTTTCTATTGCTGGGATGTTGGAATATCCCAGAGCCCTTGTATTATCTGGTATCTTCAGCCATTCCTTGATATCAAGTGGAGTGATTTGAATTGGGCAAAAACTATCAGTGATTCAGGGGATCTTAGATGGACCATCAACTTTTCACTTCTGTCTTAAGATGTTTGGAAATGCTTCGGTTTTTTTTTTCACTGATGTGCTGACTTGCTCATCATTAAGGATGGGGAAATTTGTGGAGTCTACTCTTCCCATTAAGTTGTTGAATTGTCAACCATCATTCATGTCTTGATGTGGAAGACTGCAGAGCTTTAGTCTGATCCATTGGTGGTGAGTTCCCTTAGGTCTGACTATTACACACTGCCTCTGCTGGCACTTGGCAGATCAATAAGTTATAGATTGTGGTTGAATACAATGGCCATACATTGTTTATACATCAACCATAGTATGCATCCTCTGGCTAGTTATCTGGTGTGGCTGCTAGTGTCTGCAGATCTCGATGCTGCACAAGATCACAGTTCTGAAATGGTAAAAATTAGAGCCTATATTGGACAACAAACAATCTGAAGATGTCATGCAGTCTTGGGTGGAGATACAAGGAGCCCAGTTCAAGAATCCTGATGAGGCTAGGTGTGATATCCATGGATCTAATTGTGCACAATTAGCCAATGCAACTTGTTGTCATATGCAATAAGCAATGTCCTGTTGTTATGCTTGGGTCATCTCTTCTTAATAAGGCTCACTGGTGGTTCACCCTCTAGCACTGTTAACCAAACAGGCCCCAGAGCCAGTATAGAAACAAGGACTGGGGGCTCTTGTGGTGCATTAGCAGTGTTCCTAGCTCTGAGACAGGAGGCTTGTATTCAAGCCCCACCTGCTCCAGAGGTGTGGGATAACATCTCTGAATGGGTTGATTGTAAAATATATGAAGCTGCAATTGAAAGATAATCACAGTAATGGCAGCCAGTAAACTGTCACCTGAACAGGAGAATTGGTGTCAGCGCTCTACCCTAACCATTAGCTGGTAGAAAAGATTTTCTGAAGAAGGGTCCAGGCCCAAAACGTCAGCCTTCCTGCTCCTCTGATGCTGCTTGGCCTGCTGTGTTCATCCAGCTCTACACCTTGTAAGCTCAGATTCTCCAGCATCTGCAGTTCCTACAAATCTGCTTCTCTCTCTCTCTCTCTCTCTCTCCTGCACCATCTCAGGGATGGCACCACTGAACGTTAGGGCTGCCTTGCATTGGATGCCTAGCCTCTGTCTTCCCCCAGCTGTTGCATTCCAATGCAGCGGCCGCAATAAGGATTGCCACCATGTGTTTGAATCAGATGCATATCTATTCGCCTCCCACTCATTCTCACACTCATCATTCCTAGCTGGATGCCAAATCCATGCTCCAGCCAGTTCAGGCTATGCAATGGGAAAATTGGATCCTGTGACAGCTTCTTTCAAACCTCTGCAGCACAAGCCGAAAAATGTGACTGCACAAAATTAACCTCAATCTTGGTCCATATTTAAAGTATGTGTTTGTGCCTTTTGTTTTAATGTGAAAATTACTTTAAATGAAGTGATTAGTGTCTGCTTGTCAGGTTTCTTTTGATGGATTCGATCCGAAGAATGTGGGTAGTGTTTTAACCTGCTGTCCAAGCCTGAAACAAACCTTACAGATTAACAGTTCGATGGAAATCGAAACTGGAAATGGAAACCTGGCAGTTTTCACGTTACCCATCAATTTGCAATGTCAGTTTTGTGCTCAGGCAGGTTGAGAAATTGCTCAACAAGCAAAAAGCAGAGATTCTGTAATGATCATAATTTCCATGTTCCCTACACGGTTCCTTCCAACTCCGTTATCACAGATTTTAGATTCTGAGACACATTTATGATTTTAAAGGCTGGTCTTGCCTTAAAGAGGAAGCAAAGCCTTTTTAATTTTATAGAGTGTCAGACATTTATATTCTTTAAAAACTGAAACTTTCATCAAGGAGAAGTAAAGCTTTCTCATTCCATGCCTTTTTTGTCAAAGTTGTCAAGAGAATGTACATCTGATTGGTTCATATTGGTATTTACGTTCCACACAGACCGCATGTAACTTTGCCACTATATACTCTTCCTTTTTCTATTGGATAATTCTCCAAACTTCTCTTCAATCAATCCATGCTGTTCACCACAACTACTCCCTGAGGTAACAATTCTATCCATTCTGTGAGCAAAGATATTTCTGCTGAATTCCTTATTTAATTTGTTTACACTGATTTTAAAAGTGCAACCCCTTGCCTTGGTTCTCGCCACAAGTGAAAATGTATTCTGCAGGTTTATTTTACCAAACCTTTCATGTTTTTTGAAGACTTGGTTAACTATTAGTCTTCTTCTTTCAGATTCCCCGCTGCCTGATTTAAGAAAACCTTTAACACCGGATGGGACTAATGCTAGATTGCCTAGTCGTGTTGGGAGATTGACTTGTTTGCTGGCCCAACAGAAATGCTCGTGAGACAATTGTATCCCCAAAGCGATGTAACCTTCGAGGTGGGAGATTCTAATCGCACCAAAGAATGGTTTTGTAAACATGCAATGGATCAACTCCACATCTCTTGGCCCAGATCATCAGATCTCCAGATCAACAGAGACTGCAAAGTTTGAACTTCCAATGGGCAATTCCCCTATTTGCAAGGACCCCTGAAAAATCCTCCAACTCTTAAGTTAGAGTTGCAGATTTTGGACAGTTCCAACAGACCGTGATAGTTACTAAGGAACTGTTAGACCGAAGATTCCTAGTCGAACTCTTAAGTACGTATAGTGAGTGGCTCAGCAGCGGCACTACTGAGAAGTTGGTTGGGTCCTAAATGGTATATCTACTAGACTGGGTCTATGGCAGGTGGTGATGGAACCAACAAGAGAGGAAAACATATTTTACCTCATCCCTACCAACCTGCCAGCTGCAGATGCATCTGTCCATGACAATGTCGGTCAGAGTGACCACCAAACAGAGCTTGTGGCAACTAAGTCCCACCCTCACGTTGAGAGTACCTTCCATTGTGTAATGTGGCACTGTCACTGTGCTAAATGGGACAGGATTCAAACAGTTGGTGCGGCGCTCTGTCTTAGATAGTCAGAGGAGAGTGGTCTTACCCGAGTGCTCAGTCCAGAAGGGAACTCAAGGTTTAATTCTTAGACCTAATTGAGGAAACCTGTGCTGACTCTTTGAAAAAGTCCAAACTCTTGGCTTAAAACCTTGGTCTTGCCCCCTTACTTTGCACAGTTTTCCCTTCTTCAAGTGTGTAGCCAGTTTGCTTTTGCAAATTGCTGTCGAATCTGCTTCCACTGCCCTCTCAGGCAGTGCATTTCCCTGCCAGAACTCACTAAGTAAATGTTTCTCCATCCCATCTTGCCCTCTGTCTCTTCTACCAGCTTGCATCAACCATTGACCACGGGTTACTGCCCATTCTGCCAGTGGAAGTAGACTCCCCACCTGGTTTTTATCAGAAATCTGTCATAATTTTGAGTAGCTCTTATGAGATGTGGTCTTATCGTTTTCCATTTCCAGATAAACAGCCTCGGTTTCTGTACTCAAGCATCCAGAGCTGCAGTAAGGGTGAGAGAAAGGCCTTGTGACTTCAGGACCTTTGGTGGGGGGGGGGTCATCCAGAACACACTATCCACAGGGAGGGTGTCACCACCACTGTCACCATGTCTTTCTCTCTCTCTGTTTCTCACGCACATACACCCCACGCCCCTCAGACGTATACACATTCACGTCCACAGATCACACATGCTCATGCATGCCCATGCATACCTCTCCCCCAAACACCCACACCCACACAGATACACACACAGACACACACCCACACAGACACACACACACACACACACACACACAAACATGCTTCCTCCCACACACAGTCACACACACATGATCACATGCATATGGCCATTTTTGCCCCCCAGCCACTCACCCACTGAGGCCCCACTGTGCACACACACACACATAAAGCAAAGGGGTGACATGGTGGCACAGTGGTTAGCATTGCTGTCTCACAGCGCTAGGGACCCAGGTTCAATTCCAGCCTCGGGCGACTGTCTGTGTGGAGTTTGCACATTCTCCCTGTGTCTGTGTGGGTTTCCTCCGGATGCTCCAGTTCGTGCCCACAGTCCAAAGATATTCAAGCTAGGTGGATTGGCCATGCTAAATTGCCCATAATGCCCAGGAACGTGTAGGTGAGATGGATTAGCCATGGGAAATGCAGGGTTACTGGGATAGGGTAGGGAGATGAGTCTGGGTAGGATGCTCGTTGGAGAATCAATGTGGACTTGTTGGGCCGAATGGCTGTTTCTACACTGTATGAATTCTATGATTCTCTGAATTCTATTCTGTGATCTAGCAACTCAAGACTGTCGGCCATCAACAACAGCAGAACTGTATTCCAGCACAATCTGTAACCTCATGGCCTGGCATATCCCTCACTCGACCATTACCATCAAGCCAGGGGATGAACCCAGGTTCAATGGAGAGTGCAGGAGAGCATGCCAGGAGCAGCACCAGGCATAGCTTAAAAATGAGGTGTCAACCTTGTGAAGCCACCAAACAGGACTACTCGCATGCCAAACAGTATAAGCAGCAAGTAACAGGCAGAGCTAAGCGATCCCACAGAGTCCACAAATATCCCCATCCTCAATGATGGAAAAGCCCAATATATCAGTGCAAAAGATATTGCGGAAGATTTTGCAGCAATCTTCAGCCAGAAGTGCCAAGTGGATTATCTATCTCAACATCCTCCAGTGGAAGATACTAGGCTTCAGTCAATTTGATTCACTACATTTAATATCAAGAAGTGATTAGAGGCACTGGACAAGCAAAGGCAATGGGCCCTGACAAGATTCTGGCTATAATACTGAAGACTGGTACTATAGAACACATCTCTCCCTGAGCAAAGCTGTTCCTGTACTGTTACAACATTAACATCTACCTGACAGTGTCAGAAATTTCCCAATGATGCCCTGTACAGAAAATGTAGGACAAATCCAACCTGGCCATTCAGTCTACCCTCAATCATCAGTAAAATGATGGAAGGTGTCACCAACAGTGTTATCAAGCAGAACCTGCTCAGCAATAACCACGCCCAGTTTGCATTCTGAAAGATCCACTCAGCTCCTGATCTCATTACAGCCTTGGTTCTAACATGGATAAAATAGCTGAATTCCAGAGGTGAGATGAGAGTGATAGCCCTTCAAATCAAGGCCATATTCAACTGAATGTGGCATCCAGGAATTCTCGTAAATCTGGAATCAATGGGAATCGGAGGGCAAACTTTATGTTGGCTGGAGTCATGCTTGGCGCATAGGAAGATTGTCATGGTTGTTTGAGGTCAGTCGTCTTAGCTCCAGGACGTTTCTGCAGAAATTCCTCAGGGTAGTTCTCTAGGCCTAACCATCTTCAGCTGCTTCATCAATGGCCTTCCCTAGATCATAAGGTTAGAAGCCGAGATGTTCACCTATGATTGCACGCTATTCCTGACTCCTCAAATACTGAAGCAGTCCATGTTCAAATGCTACAAGTTCTGGACAACAAAACAAATGGTAAGTAACATTCGAACCACACAAATGCCAGCAATGACCATCTCCAACAAGAGTCAATCTAACCACTGCCCCTTGACTTTCAATGGTGCTACTATCACTAAAGATCCCACTAGGAACATCCTGGGGATTACCACTGACCAGAAACTCAAGTGGATTCACCATATAAGCAGATGGCTAGCCGAGGCTTGGAATTCTGCGGCGAGTAACTCACCTCCTGAGTTCCAAAGCCTCCCCACCACCTACAAGGCACACATCAGGAGTGTGGTGGTATGCTCCCTACTTGCCTTGATGGGTGCAGTTCAAACAATGCTCAAGAAGCTTGACACCACCCAGGAGAAAGCAGCCCACTTGATTGGCACTACCTTCACAAGCATCCACTCCCTCCACCACCAACCTCAGTAGCAGCAGTGCGCACTATTTACAAGATGCACTGCAGAAACTCACCAAAGACCTTCATACAACACCTTCCAAAGCCACAACCACTTCCATCTTGAAGGACTAGCGCAGCAGATACATGGGGACAACACTACCTGCAAATTCCCTTCATGCCACTCATCATCTTGACTTGGAAATATGTTGCTGGATCAAAATCCTGGAATTCCCTCCCTAAGGGCATTGTGGGTCAACCCACAGCAGGTGGACTGCAACAGTTCATGAAGGCAGCTCACCACATCTTCTCAAGGGCAACTAGAGACAGTCAATAAATACTAGCTAGCCAGCAATGTCCACATCCCATGAGTAAATTTTTTAAAAGTACAGCTAACACCAACCCCCATCACTTACACTGACTGACCTGAACTTCCCACTTGATTTCCTGGCTACCTCACTAAATCCTAAACACTCAACTCCTCCAAACTGGCCAAACTACACCTGCATACTCAATTCAACTATTCTTGACCTGATTATCCCTTAATCCATCTACCTACTCCTCTCCTACTCGCTTCACCCATCTACTCATGTCACCAACTGTCACCCTACACATTCACCTCATCCACCCTAGCAATTTAGTCATGTACTTCTACCACTACCATCCCACAATAGTAACCCTTCACTAATATTCATATTGGACATTCAAATGTATTTTATATGAGCCAGGGACTGAAACAGGAGTGTAATTTATCATTCCCTCAATGCGGCTTCTCATGACAATGGAGCTCCCCATGAGACTGCTTGTTTCCTGTCCCTGAAGAAGCAGAATCGGAAGACCAAGCCAGAAATGTACAGCAGCTTTGGGGTACAGAAGTATAGGAGCAGACTGGCAATCCAACAGCATTTACAGCTTTGCAGAATATCCGAGCCAATAGAAATAAAAATTCAGAATTAATTTTAAGATACAGTATTGTTTCAAATCCTGTGATACCATATTATGACTGCAGATGGCTCCAAACGCATGAATACATCAAATCTTCTACTGAATTCGTGATAATTTCATCCAAACACCGAATACATTATACATTGTCTTTATACATTGCAGCATAATAGTTACTGAGATCAACAACGAGAAGGAGCTGCCGAAATGTGGAAAACTGAGTCTGGGTGGGATGAGAGTCTCAGTGGGATGTTGAGTTCATGCTGTGGATACAAAATGGGTTCAAATGCAGCTGAACCAAAGTCATTGATGTTTTTGTCTCACACTCCTCAGTACTGGGCCCCTTAATATTTGCAGCCTGTATCTATGTTTTAGATTTGCAAGTAGCAAATGATTTAAAGATGACATTTATGGGTGATCTGAAAATTAGTTACGTGTTTAAGAGTGATAAAGAATGCTTCAGAGTTTCAAACTAAACAGAGTCTAACAGAAGAAGACACCAACAAGAGTATTGAGGCTCTGATAAAAGTGAAATTCATAAGTTAAGCTGTATTTCAGGCAGGAAGAATTTATTAAGGCCACAATCACGGGGCTTTATTTGCTGAAGTCATGGAAAAGGATGGGTACTGTCTATTAGACCATGGAAGGTGAGAGATAATCCAACTTGCCCAAGAAGGAAACGTCCTCTTTGTCTGCACTTTTTCCACATTAAAAACCTTCATTTTACCCACACAAGGTTGGCAAACCCCAATTTTGACTGCATGAATGCACAAAACTCCTTTTAGTAATACAAAGATGCAGCATTGCAGTATCACAGTGTTTCAAAGACTTTAAGACAAGGACAATGAACCAGCACAGCTATACTGCTGTTTAAAAGCTTTTAAAATGAAGAATAAAAGCCAGACACTGAAGAGTTAACAACTTCTGAAATGGGTGGAGTAACTAATTGCATTAGGATGAAATGACAGGAGAAAGAATACTTTGTTGCAGGTGTAATTTCAGATAGACCAAATAGACCAAATAAACTGCAGTTTTGAACATCGGAGAAAACGGTTCCTCAGATAGAGAACTGCTTCCAATTTAGAAAGTAAATCAGGCGAATGACTATCCACTCTATTATATTCAACGGTTATCTATAGCTTTTGACATTACAGTTCGTGAAGTGGACATAAAGTGGACAGAAATTTTTAATGAAGTTCTGCAGGATTTTGACAATTCTTTAATTCTCAGCTCAGCTAGATTTAACTGACGATTTCAACGTTCAGGGGAATCCATAGATGATTTCTGCAGTTTTGGTAGAAAACTGTATCTGTGGAACAGAATTCCTAAGAGGCAGAATTGTCGTTGGAACCGTTGATATATATTTGTCAAATTGATTCCAATTTGAAGAAGAGTTGAAAGAGATGCTGGAGATCAGAAACCTGTGGAGTTCCCAAACAGAAAATGAAGTGCTGTTCTTCCAGTTTGCTCTGAGCTGTGCTGGAGCACTGCAACAAGCCTGAGACAGAGATGTTGGCCAGGGAACACGGTAATGTGTTAAAGTGGCAGGCAACTTGAAGCTCAGAGTCTTTTTTGTGGGCAGAAAATGGGTATTCTGTGAAGCGGTCACCCAGTCTACGCTTCGTTTCCCCAATGTAGAAGAAACCACATTGTGAGCAGCAGACTAGACTGAGTGAAGTGCAGGTAGAGCACGACTAATTCCTTTTGGACTCGGTATCGAGTTCAACAATTTTAGGGTTTGAGGCACATTTTCCCATGTCCTTACCAAACCCCGGCACACCAGGCCCTGTTATCACATAGTCTACTATAACACACAACCTATTGTTAGCAACTAACTGTCCCCATTAGTAGTTATTCATTCTCCCAGGCTGATTGTTATCCACTCCTTTGTCTGTCCAACTGCTCTTCTCTCTCTTTGGGCTCTATCCGCACCTATCATTTACTCCTTACCTCCTCCCCCACCTTGTTTTCTGCTTAAAAAAAATTTGTTCCTCACTAACATCAGTTCTGAGTAAGGGTCACTCGAGTGGAACGTTAACTTTGATTTCTCTCCTCAGATGCTGCCAGACCTACTGAGTTTTTCTAGCAATTTCTGTTTTTGTTTCTGATTTCTAGCATCTTTTGGTTTTCATTAAAGAAGAGTTGACTTTGGGCAAACAGAAGTATTCAGATTGTTCTGGAAATTGAAAGCAGGAAATAAAACCTGAGCAGATAAACCCTAAAAAAAGAAAGTCAATCATATCACAACAGCAACAGAATACATTTGAATTATAAAGTATTATAAACCCCAAAGGCACACATGACAGACAACAAGAAGAATAGGCCACATAGCGGGAAATAGGAGTCAGTATTTGTGTTGTGGAACAAAGAAACCTCACAGGCCTAAGCAGTGCCCAGCTATTTAAAGAAAAGACTTACATATGCAAAACTATAGGTAACTTGCAAAAAATTTGGAGAAGTAGGACATGGTTACAGAGCAATAAAATGTCAAATGGCCACTCATAGCAACATGGTAATATGGTAGAACCGCCAGCATTAGGAAAAACATACACTATGGTTCCAAGGGGAAATTAATGATTGCAAATAATCTGAGTTTGATGGAATTTGTTTATGTCAATGGACGTCTTATTAGTTTTAAGCTTGATAGAGTGAGCGTGCCACTATCATATGAGATAATTTACCATGGGTGCTGAAACAGATATTACAGCCTGCAGAGCCGAAACTACATTGGAACAGGAGTAGGCCGATCAGGCTGTTGAGCCTGCCCCGTTACTCACCCCATACCCAAAGCCCTGTGCATTAACACAGATATGTCAATAGATTGAGAATAAAGATTTGCTGACAGAGATTGAAGATGACATGCAAAGAAATCCATGAGATGATCAATGTTCGTAGATTCAAGACGTGCTAATGGTAGATATAATTGTATACATTAATATATAAATGTTAACTGTGGGAGGATAAATAGCTCAGGAGAAATGTACAAGGTCATGGCTGTAAAAGGGTTAATAGTAGAGTTACAATAAGCTCCACCTAATCCAATAATGTCATTTGGACTTAGATGGGAAATAGGCAGAACAGCTTAGGACCTTGCAGAATGAACATATACATCCTAGGTCACTCCGTTGGGTGAACTGTCACATTGAGGGCCTATCTGTCCGGGGTAGACATTAAAGTTTCTAAGACATCAGTTGAAGAACAGTGGGGGATTTCTCCACCCTCCTGACCAATACATTGCCCTTAAGCATCCTCAGTAAAACAGATTATCTAGTGGTTAATACATTCCTATTTGCGGGAACTCACTGTGAGCAATTGGCTATCAATATTCCTTCATTAAAAGATAGATAAAGCATCAACAGTAATTCATTAAGTGTAGAGACATCCTGAGGTTGTGAAAGTCACCAGATAAATCTAAATCTTTCTTTGCACTTCCTGCACTGCAGGGCTTTGCTTGGACTAAAGAAGTTGGCACAAAGAGCCACTGCCAACTTTGTCTAAATGAATAAGAAGGTGAATGGGTTTTTTGCCCCCTAATCTATTAAGCCACCTTTCTCGGGCACATCAGTTTACTTTTGATTATCAGTGAATTTAAATGATGTAAGGGATCATTGACAAAGTTATCAAATAACACATAATCAACAATAACCTATTCATTTAGTTCAATCAGGACCACTCAGTTCCTGACCCCATTACAGCCTTGGTGTAAGCATGGACAAAAAATCTGAAGTCTCTGCAACATCTCCCATTGACAAGCAATGGCATTCCAATTGCTGAATATTCCTCCAATCAACATTAGGGCCTTGCCATTGGTTAGAAATTAAACTGGGCCAGCCACACAAATTGTAGTGTCTACAAAAGCAGGAGAGATTAGATATTCTGCAATGAGTAACTCATCACCCAGTTCCCCAAAGCCTGCCCACACTCACAAGGCACAAGGCACAAGGCACAAGGCACAAGGCACAAGGCACAAGGCACAAGGCACAAGGCACAAGGCACAGGGCACAGAATGAGTGCAGCTCCAATGACACTCAAGATGACACAAAATGGATGGGAAGGCAAATAGTAAGGATGACACAAGGAGTGTGCAGAGAGGTATAAACAAGATGAGCTAGTGGGCAAAAACTCGGCAGATGGAAAATATTGTGAGAAAATGCGAGGCTAGCAGGAAGAGTAGAGGAGTTGAATATTATCTAAATGCCAGCAGAAAGCTACAAAAAGGAGAAATTTTCGAGTCTTCACCATGAATCGCAAATAGCTAGCATCCAAATCTAGCAGGTTGTAGAGACGGCAAATGGAATATTGGCCTTTATTTCAAAGGGATTGGAGTATACAAGTAGGAATGTTTTCCTAAAACTGTACAAGGCACTAGTCAGCTGGAATACTGTAAAAAGGTTTGGGCCCCTGATCTAAGGAAAAATATACTAGAATTTCAGGTGGTCCATAGAAGGCTCACTGGAGTGATACCAGGTATGGCGGTAATGTCTTATGAGAAGATGTTGAGGGAGATAGGGCCTGTACTCATTGGAATTTAAAAGAATGAGAGGTGACCTGTTTTGAAACATGTAAGATTCTTACAGGACATGATAGGTTCAATGTGAAAAGGTTGCTTCTCCTAGGACTGGAGGGCATAATCTCAGAAAAAGGTGTCGCACATTTAAGAGTGAGATAAGGAGGAATTTCTTTTTGAGTGTAATGAGACTGTGCTGCAGAGGGTGTCAAGGCTGGGTTCTGAAGTATATCCAAGGCTGAGATAGATAGATTTTTGTGTTAAGGGAATGATGGGTAATAGAGAAAAGGCTAGAAAGTGGAGTTGAGGATTACCCAATCAGCCATGAGCTCATTGAATGGCTGAGCAGATCCAATGGGCTGAATGGTCTAATTCTGTTTGTATTTATGATTCTATTGTCTTCAGAAATTTGACATCATCTAGGACAAAGCAGCCCACTTGAAAAGCAGCCCATCCATGATGCTTAACATTTCCTCCTTTGATCTGGATCACCGTTACCTGCAGGTTGTCCTCTAGCCATACACCAAACTGACTTGGAAATATATCCCTCGGTCATTCACCGTAACCGGGGTCAAAATTGCAAACTCTGTTATTGACAACGCTGTCGGTATCCCGACATCCAAAACACTGCAGCAGCTTAAGAAGACGGCTCATCACCACTTTCTCAAGGGAAATTAGAGATGGGTAATAAATGCTGATCCAGCCATCAAAGCCCAAATCCCATTAACATGAAAAGAAAAATTTACATTAGAAGTGTTTACTAAGCCTTATGTGTCATGTGGAATAGTTGCCACTGACGTGGTGAAGTGTTCTCTACTCCCACATGTAGTGTTTTGGAATCATCTTCAATTTATGTCGTCTTTTTCCCTCGAGCAGAATGTATTACTATTCCTTGAATATGCAGGGAGGTTGCAATCTCAAGAGCAGAACTGCGCGTGCTAACGCTTAAAATCTTTGACCCTAATCCTCATCCTGCACTGATCAATAGAGTCCGTTTGACTTGAAAGACGAAGAAGATACCAAAAATGATTTTGGAGATAAAGATTTGCTCAGAGTCTAAAGCTCCCAATGCTGACCAATGTCAACCAGGGACAACACCTGATAGAGTTTTTTTTTGATTAATGACCCTTGGCTCGAAACAGGGTTACAGTGGATTCTTTTTTTTTGGCATCGTCAAATCAGTGATTCATTTGCTTGAATAAATTGAGGAAATGTTGCAATGCAACCTAGCCAGAAGTTCCAAGCTTTTGGCTCTGCTGTGTACAATGTAAAAAGTCCTATTTATGGAGAGATTGAGAGAAGAAAATCAGCAGGAAGTAGTGGGTGATGACATAGTTGACCACAAGAGGGAGCAGGTGGCTGTACAATGAGTAGTTCGGAAACCGCAGTAAATCTCAGCAGCCAAGACTTTAAGTGCTTTTATAATGCCAAGTTAAAATATTGTTTCCAAAGGACCCAGTTGTACATCAATTCCCATGAAAAGAACAACATTTTCCACCAACAAACTTAATATGCTTCCTGTTGAAGGAACTGTAAGGATACATTCCAGCATCAGTCAAGCAGTCCTATATTAATCCTCTGAGTACATAGTCCAGCTGTCTTTTTTTCCTTATTACTTTCTCTTAGGGAATGTGCAGTTTTCCGTTCATATCCTCCAACACTGTAAGGAGGAAAGTCCATGGCAAAGCTCTGGAAAAAGCAATGCAGTGCTAGTGCTATGGCTTTTGGTTGTGTTAATCTGATCTTCAACAAGGTGGATTCAGATCACCTAAGCCACACTGGAGCTAAAACTGTCCTGAGCACCATCTAAATGATTTGGATGATGTTTGCATGCACCTCCAGCAATTTCCATGATCTTGACTCTCTATTCATAGCTTTGGAACAGGAGATTCAAAGGTGATACATCAGATAGCTCGGTCTGGACTATCCATAGAAGTTGATTAGTCTGTTATGTAATGCTGCCCCAAACTGAATCCAATGTACTAGGTATTGTGCCAATCATATCAGCCTATGTGTGTTTCTCCCAGTCTTTTGACTACTGAATTGAGACAAAATCAGCAAAAAAGATTAAAACATGCAAAACAGAAGTTGCTGGAGAAACTCAGCAAATCTGACAGGATCTGTGGAGAGAGAAAAACCGAGCTAACTTTTCGAGTCCAGTGACCCTTCTTCAGAACTTGTTCTGAACAGATCTGGGAAGAAGGGCCACTGAACTCAAAATGGTTTTATCACCAGAGATGCTGCCACGTTTTTTGTGTGTTTCTGATCTCCGGTATCGGCAGCTCTTTGTTTCATTATATACAAAAAGTTGCCTTTATCTCTCAAGAAACAGGTGAATGTGCGTTGCAACTTTTATGATCAGACTCACTTATTCAATGAGTACAACATTTCACTGCTATCACAGACTGAATTTATGTGTTCCCTCAGTGCCCATAACCAGTATGTTTTAGGATGAGAGATGAATGTTTCCTTAATCTCAGAGTGTTTGTGATCCAATTAAATTTTTCGAGCAGCCGGATTTTGAGAAAATAAATATAATGAAAATTATTTATTCTAACTCACTTACCCCCCTCTTAAAATGTAACATATTATTCACTGCTCTCACACACATTCTCACGCACAAAAATAGGACACAATTGAAGGGGTTATCCTGTTACAGACTTTAAGTATCTCAGTCTCTTTTGTGGCAGGCCTGTTGGGCTGAATTTTAACAGTTATTTAGCTTAGCGTGAGTCAGGTTTGGTGGAGTAATTCTCACTGTGCGGCTGAGCAAGTTTTTTTGCTAGGTCTTACTAAACCTACCAATGTCATGAGTTGGCATTTCAGCTTCAAATGTGGCTTCTGGGCACAGTCAAGGTGGTCACTAACAGGGCCAGGTAGCTGATGCACGAAGGGCTACTGTCTGCAGCAGGGTGTGACTGGTGTGAGAGGATGCAGTGTCTGTTTATATGTAAAGGCCTTCTCTGACCAGTGGGCACTTCAGAAATTTCATGTCGATTTGAACCATGACGCTGAGTTGAAAGCTTCATTTTGTTTTTGTAGTAGTGAGCCTTTCCAAATGGGGCGTTTTATTACCTACAGAAGAGCAACAAAAACTTTGCTAACAAGGGATCATTGATCCCGCTGCAGTTTTCCTGTTGATTGTTATTCATTTGCCATCACTTTCATACGTGGCTCCTCAATCATGCATCTCCACTTGCTACCTTTTAACTTCTATCCTGTGCCTCGGTAATAGTTAGGACTTCAGGATGTCTGTTAGACATTTCCTTTGGGTTTTTTTTGATGCCTGTCTCTAGTTTAAAAGTACTCATTTTGAGAAAAAGAAACTCAGTGACACATTTCAGCGCAGCATATGCACTCGCAGTGTGATGTATTTCTCAGCGCTAAAAGTTGCATACATAAATCATCAGGACATTTTTTTATGCACGCAAAAGGAAGTTGTACTTACTTCGCAATTTTTTTCAAAAAGGAGAGGCATGAAGACTATCAATTGTTGTTGAATCTCCCATGGCAACATCCTGGCCAATCAGAATTTCTATGCCTGCTTTGAGAATTAAGATTGAAAGTTAACACTTCTTGCTGCACCTCCATCCCAGTTACGGCTCAACCAATCAGCACCCTCTTCTCACTCTGTATAAAATGGCGTCCCTTTCTTCAAACCTCTTCCTTGTGTCCGAGTTCTGTTGGATGCATGGTGATAAGCTTCAACTTCTAGGTTCCTTTGAGCAATTTTTTTTACCATTTCCATGACTAAGCATTAATTTATAAATTGTACCTTTTTTGATCTGCCTGAAAAACTCTCACCCGCTTTCTTAATGAAGTCTTTGTCAAGTATTTGCTGAGTCTGCTCCACACGTTTGTTGGGGTGGTGTACAGTTTATATTACCCTATTCAATGTGAATTCTCTCACAAAGACTATGGACTTGGGAGTGAGGAGGGAATAATATTACCACTGGCAGTCAGTAATGCGGTCATCACCAGATCCACAGTGTGTCGAGTAATACCAGCTCACTCCCCCCACAAGTACTGCCTCTCCAATCAGCCGGACAGCAGCTCAGCAACTTCAGTAGCGCCACTACTGGTGGTGGCCATTGCTGGCATTACAGCTGCACCATGGGAGTGCCTTAATGGCTGGGTGTACTCAAAGAAGAGCAAGTGGGCTTCGGGGACCCAAAGGCCAGGAATGCAAGCTTTGACAATTGGATGAGAAAGAATTGGGGACATGAAGTATGAGCTGTGTCATTGCCACAGAAGTGGCCATAAAATAACACTGTCCCCCAACAGCCCCTACTACCCCGCATCCCCCCCCCGAAACCCAAGCCCACTAGGAAGTTACTTGCATTTACTGCCTGCTGATGTCAAAACTGCATGACCTTTGGAAGATGTTGGGCATCCCCTTGTCACTTTGCCAAGTCAATTTGTCAGCCTTCCCACCTCTCAGCCTGTCTCCAAAAGGTAGGATTCCAGCCAACGTCACCCTCTGCCCAAACTGTCCTGCAACTGGTATGAAAGGAGGAACTTTAAGTGTTACGGCCAAAGGATGAGGAAACAGGCAACAGTTGAGCAAAAAGGAAGGCTGGCACTTCATCTGAATTAAAGCTGCAGTTTTACTAATCATGTGTACATGGGGTTTAAAATGTAAGGGCCCTTTTGAAGGCTGCATTGCAGCGTAACTTCAGGCTGAGTGCGTGGTGTACTCATAAGAGACACAGTGCAGTGCATGTAGCACCATTTCTGCTTAGGTACCCATCTTCAATCCTGAGAAGCATTTTCACGTTTTCTTCTGTGGACTGGAGAAATGGCTCCAGTGACTCTGTTTTGCTTTCTCCTGCCATTGATACTTACCTCAGTGCCAGGATTTCTACAGATCTTTAAAGCTGCCCTCATAATAATTGGATGAGAGTAGGCCACCCAATTCCTCAATCCTGCCTGTTTGATACTGGCTCATAGATACAACTCAAAGTGTACGCCTTTTCTCTACAACTGCTAATTCCTGTGCCTAACGAAAGAGAATCAATCTCAGTCTTAACATTTGGCCCAGAATCAATTAAGTTTAACAGAGATAGCTCCAGGAATCCATTGTGCTTATTTGGAGATCTTTCCTGATTTCACACCTAAATAGCTACTTTGAATTTTATTCCCTTTTATTCCAGATTTCCCCTTGATTTTTTTTTCTCTCTGTTACTACTCAATCAAATCTCTGAATTCTTTTGAATACCTTACTTATGTCATTCCTCAAGCTAATAAGAGCTGTATCTCCAACCTGTTCTGATAAATGAACATTTTAAGCTGTGTTATGGTTTTGGCAAATCTGTGCTGTATTCTCTCCAAGGTCAATATTATATTCTCAGAGGATCAGTAACCAAAAATTCATGCCGTGCACTTGATGTGGTCTGAGCAAGACCCTGTACAAGAGTTTGAAAATGCAAAAATTTGACAGAGAGAAGATCTTACAGTCCATCCAGACCGTCCATTATGCCTTATGCATTTTCACAGCTACCATTCATGCTCTCATTCAGGTGAATAAGAGGAATTGGAAAGTCCTCTCTGATCTGTCAGAAATCAAAACTAGACCAGGAGATCACATAGACCATAAGACCATAAGATATAGGAGCAGAATTAGGCCATTCGACCTATCGAGTCTGCTCCACCATTTGATTATGACTGATATATTACTCAATACCATCCTCCTGCCTTCACCCCTTAACCCTTAAACCCCTTACTAATCAAGAACCTACCTATCTCTGCCTTAAACACAATCAATGAATTGGCCTCCAAAGCCTTTTGTGGGAATGAGTTCCACAGATTCACCACTCTCAGGCTGAAGAAATTCCTTCTCATATCAGTAATAAAGGGCCACATCTTCACTCTGATGCCGTGTCCTCAGGTCCTAGAGTCTCCTACTAGGTGGGAGCATAGTCTCCTTGTCTATTCTAACCAGGCCTCTCAATATTTTGTAAACTTCAATCAGATCCCCTTTCATCCTTCTAAACTCAATAATGTACAGCCATAGCTTACGTTACGTTATAACCTACATTTCCTATATGAAAACCTTAACTTTAACCAGGAGCAGATACAGCTCTTGCTTGAAAGCGTACAAGTTAGTATTTACTGAATGAACAGGAAACATAGTGCACAGCTCCACTATTCCCTGGGAAAAGAAAGAAAATTTAAAAATCAAACAAGTTCCCAATCTAAAATAAATTGTAAGTGAGATCACTAAGCCTCTTTAAATTATTCACAAAAAAAAATTGCGAAAACATAATCTGAGTTTATAAATCTCAACCAAAGTCCCCTGTCAACATTTTTTAAAGCAAATAGACTCCTCACCTCATTGAGCCTGTTTAGGTGATTAAAGAGTTTCAAGCTCAGGACAGCTCCTCCTTTACAGCAAAATATCCTCAGAAATTGGAAGTTGCACACCAAGCATGTCATGTCTGATTTTCTCAGTGGTTGGGGTTTCAAGCAGACAGCTGACTACTTAAATCATCTCCTGTCCCCATTTCAGTCTCATTTTAGTGTCCTACTTCCTGGAATCAAGCATCTGCCGAGTAGCTCAGGTCAGAATAGGTCCGTTGTTGGTGTTTTAAGGGGAAAGTCGGGTGCCCTTTGGCGAGGGGAAGAAGTGGGTCATGCACCATCTGCATGTGCTTAAAAAGTGTGAGAATCAATTGGAAGGCAATTGGTGGTGCAGGCTCACGGGGCCGAATGGCCTACTTCTGCATCCAGTTTCTAAGGCAGCAAGTAAATAGAGGAGCCTAGGTTGGTGTGGTGGGTATGAGGAGTTAAGTAGGATACAGGGCATTAGATAGCATGGAATGTATGGTGTATTATGAGGGTGGATAAATTGCATGGGTGGGGCATGGGGGATAAGTTTAACATGGATGGATCATGGCGAATGTATATGGGAGGAGAGGAGTACAAGGCGTGAGGGATGGATGACTAATTTTAGTCTTAGTAGGTTTTTGTTAAACTTAAACTTTGGGGTGACACAGTGGTTAGCACTGCTGCCTCGCAACACCAGGGGCCTGGGTTCAATTCCACATTTGGGCAACTGTCTGTGTGCAGTTTGCATATTGTCCCTGTGCCTGCGTGGCTTTCCTCCAGGTGCTCCGGTTTACTCCCACAGCCCAAGGATGTGCAGGTTAGGTGGGTTAGTCATGGTAATTGTGGGGTTATGGGAATAGAGTAGGGGGTGGTCTGGGTAGGATGCTCCTTGGACGGTCAGTGTGGACTCAATGGGTTGAATGGCCTGCTTCCACACTGTAAGGATTCTGTGATTACCCACAGTGACAGTGTATGGAGCTTGCCACGAGCCTATCCTGCCTCCTGCCTCATTCTGGAGCTGCACAAAATACCCTGCCTGGAATACCCTGGAATAAAAATCCAACCTCCATGAGCTAGTTTTTCCCATGTCAGGTTTACATAGCCAAGAAATGTCCCATCTCTAAATTCCCAATCTAGGACGTAAAATTTAGGTCACTGAAACAATCCTCTGTTTCCTGTTCCACCATTTCAAAGACTTGATATCCCTCCCCACAACCAGAACAGAAACAAACTTGATACAGTACTGTAACTGAAATCCAAGGTCTTACACATGGAGTAAATTATGTGTTTTGTTCAGAGAATTGTCCTAGATCACTGTTTAATTTAGTTATAGCTTCATTGCATTGATATGGCACTTTTTCAAAATTGCAAAACTAAACAAGCAGTTCTCACCAGTTCAGTATTAATATTTAATATGTTCTTTTCCCTGTAGGGTGAATGTATTTTTAGTATTTGGCCCATCCATAAGTTTCTGAAGTTAAAAGCATTTTGCCAACACACGCCCAATCCCACAGCACATCTAAATCTGCTTGTAGTCGTTGAATATTCTTAACAGTTCATATTTTCACACATGCTTTGGTATCATTCAGAAAACCTGTTGGTCACTTGAAGGGTTTAGGCCCGAAACGTCAAGTTTTCCTGCTCCTATGATGCTGCTTGACCTGCTGTGTACATCCAGCCCCATGCTTGTTATCTCGGATTCTCCAGCATCTGCAGTACTTTTTATCACTAACACCTCTGTTCAGATACACAATGATAATTGTGGATAACAAATGTTCAAACATCAATTCCACCAGAGTATCACTTCTAACCAGTCTCTCAGAATATCCAGATTGATTGGCACCCACTTTCTGCTGGTGATTGCTTAGCTAATTCTCAGTTAACCAGTGATTGCTATTAACTTCCCTCTCACCACAGACTACCATCAATTCCTCAAGCTTCTGTCTTGTCGGAAATCTATTATTCGGCATTGTATCAAAGGCTTCCAGAAAGTCCAGGCAGGCAATCCCTGTCGGGACACCCTTTCACAAATCTTTTAATAAACAAACCGAATGCAATCAAACCAAAGCATCACTCGCTCACATTTGAATTCTGGTTCCTTTCTGGTGAAAATTAACGTGGCAAGAGCCTTTTCTTTTCATCTGCACACCAGCTTTTAGTGATATGTATGCCAAAATCCCTTTGATCCTGCAGGTCCTTGTCTCTCACTAAAGTACTTGTTCTGGGAATTTGTCAGAAATAAATTAAATGACTCCATTCTTTCCCAGGTCAAACATCATCTTGTCTTTGCAGCCTGAGTTGTCTTGTCACTTTTTGCTCCATCTACAGTATGCAACTTATTGACCTGGATTGTTTTCTTTTGGGCACCGAGGGAATTTCATGCAATTCTCTTGAAGGTAACTGTTAACAGGCCACCAAGCGGCAGGTTGGCTAATTGGAGCACTAAGAGAGGTGGTCACTATTAATGTAGGTTAGGGACCATGAGAGTTCCTCAAACTAGAAGCACTCTTTCAAGACCCCTATAGTTTTTTTTAATTCAAGTGAGCAACAGCAACAGAATCATACCCCAGCACAATCTGCAACCGCATGCCCCGGCCTATCCCCCACTCAGTCAAAGAACACAGAACAAAGAAAATTACAGCACAGGAACAGGCCTTTCGGCCCCCCAAGCCTGCACCGATCCAGATCCTCTATCTAAACCTGGCGCCTATTTTCCAAGGATCTGTATCCCTCTGCTCCCTGTCCATTCATGTATCTGTCTAGATACATCTTAAATGACACTATCGTGCCTGCCTCTACCACCTCCGCTGGCAACGCATTCCAGGCACCCACCACCCTCTGCGGAAAGAACGTTCCACGCATATCTCCCTTAACCTTTTCCCCTCTCACCTTGAAATCGTGACCCCTAGTAATTGAGTCCCCCACTCTGGGGAAAAGCTTCTTGCTATCCACCCTGTTTATACCTCTCATGATTTTGTAGACCTCAATCAGGCCCCCCCTTCAATCTCCATCTTTCTAATGTAAATAATCATAATCTACTCAAGCTCTCTTCATAGCTAACACCCTCCATACCAGGCAACATCCTGGTGAACCTCCTCTGCATCCTTTCCAAAGAATCCACATCCTTTTGGTAATATGGCGACCAACACTGTACGCAGTATTCCAAATGTGGTCGAACCAAAGTCCTATACAACTGTAACATGACCCGCCAACTCTTGTACTCAATACCCCATCCGATGAATGAAAGCATGCCGTATGCCTTCTTGACCACTCTATCCACCTGCGTTGCCACCTTCAGGGTACAATGGACCTGAACACCCAGATCTCTCTGTGCATTAATTTTCCACAGGGCTTTTGCATTTACCATACAGTTTTCTCTTGAATTGGATCTTCCAAAATGCATCACCTCGCATTTGCATGGATTGAACTCCATCTGCAATTTCTCTGCCCAACTCTCCAATCTATCTATATTCTGCTGCATTCTCCGACAGTCCCCTTCACTATCTGCTACTCCACCAATCTTAGTGTCTTCTGCAAACTTGCTAATCAGACCATCTATACCTTCCTCCAGATCATTTATGTATATCACAAACAACAGTGGTCCCAACACGGACCCCTGTGGAACACCACTGGTCACAGTTCTCCATTTTGAGAAACTCCCTTCTGCTACAACTCTCTGTCTCCTGTTGCCCAGCCAGTTCTCTATCCATCTAGCTAGTACACCCTGGGCCCCATGCAACTTCACTTTCTCCATCAGTCTGCCATGGGGAACCTTGTCAAATGCCTTACTGAGGTCCATGTATATGACATTTACAGCACTTCCCTCATCTATCAACTTTGTCACTTCCTCAAAGAATTCAATCAAGTTGGTAAGACATGATGTTGCCTGCACAAAGCCATGCTGCCTATCACTAATAAGCCCATTTTCTTCCAACTGTAAATCGATCCTATCCCTCAGTATCTCCTCCAGCAGCGTCCCCACCACTGACATCAGGCTCACCAGTCTATAATTACCTGGATTATCCTTGCTACCCTTCTTCAACAAGGGGACAACATTAGCAATTCTCCAATCCTCCGGGACCTCATCCGGGCTCAAGGATGCTGCAAAGATATCTGTTAAAGCCCCAGCTATTTCCTCTCTCACTTCCCTCAGAAACCTGGGATGGATCCCATCTGGACCTGGGGACTTGTCCACCCTAATGCCTTTTAGAATACCCAACACTTCCCCCCTTCTTATGCTGACTTGACCTAGAGTAATCAGACATCTATCCCTAACCTCAACATCTGTCATGTCCCTCTCCTCAGTGAATACCGACGCAAAGTACTCATTAAGAATCTCACTCATTTTCTCTGACTCCTTGCTTAACTTCCCTCCTTTGTCCTTGAGTGGGCCAACCCTTTCTCAAGGTACCCTCTTGCTCCTTATGTATGAATAAAAGGCTTTGGGATTTTCCTTAACCCTGTTTGCTAAAGATATTTCATGACCCCTTTTAGCCCTCTTAATTCCTCATTTCAGATTGGTTCTGCTTTCCCGATATTTTTCCAGTCATTACCATTAAGCCAGGAGATCAACCCTGGTTCAATGGAGAGTGCAGGATGACATGCCAGGAGCAGTACCAGGCATACTTAAAAACAAGCTGTCAATCTGGTGAAGCTACCAAACAGGACTACTTGCATGACAAAGAGATAAGCAGCAAGTGATAGACAGAGCTAAGCGATCCCACAACCAATGGATCAGATCTAAGCTTTGCAGTCCTGCCACATCCAGTTGTGAATGGTGGTGGACAATTAAATAACTTATTTGAGGAGGAGGCTCTGCATATATGCCCATCCTGAAAGATGGAAGAGTTCCACACATCAGTGCAAAAGAAAGACTGAAACGTTTGCTGCAATCTGCAGCTAGAAATGCTAAGTGGATGATGCATCTTGGCTTCCTATAATGGTCCCCAGCATGACAGATGCCAGTCTTCAGCTAATTCGATTCACTCCATGTGATATCAAGAAATGGTTGGAAGCACTGGATACTGCAAAGGCTACGGGCCCTGACAACATTCCGGCAATAGTACTGAAGACTTGTGCTCCAGTATGTGCAGCTCCCCTTGCCAAGCTGTTCCAGTACAGTTACAATGCTGGCATCTACCCGACAATGTGGATTGCCCAGGTGTGTCCTGTACATAAAAAGCAGGGCAAATCCAACTCAGCCAATTACCGCCCCATCAGTCTATTCACTCAATCATGAGTAAAGTGATGGAAGGTGTCATCAACAGTGCTATCAAGCAGCACCTACTCAGCAATAACCTGCTCAGTGACACCCAGTTTGGGTTCCACCAGGGCCGCTCAGCTCCTGACGTCATTACAGCCTTGGTTCAAACATGGACAAAAGAGCTGAATTCCAGAGGCGAATTGAGAGTGACAGCCCTTGACATCGAGGCTGTATTCAACCAAGTGTGGCATCAAGGAACCCTAGAAAAACTGGAATCAATGGGTATCTAGGGGCAAACATTCCAGTGATTGGAGTCATACCTGACATGTAGGAAGATGGTTGTGGTTGTTGGATGTCAATCATCTCAGCTCCAGGACATCGCTGCAGGGGTTCCTCAGGGTAGTGTCCTAGACCCAACCATCTTCAACTGCTTAATCAATGACTTCCCTCCATCATAAGGTCAGAAGTGGGGATGTTCGCCGATGATTGCACAATGTTCAGCATTATTTGTGACTTCTCAGATACTCAAGCAGTCCACGTTCAAATGCAATAAGATCTGGACAATGCCCAGGCTTGGGCTGACAAGTGGCAAGTAACATTCACACTACACAAACACCAGACTATGACCATCACCAACAAGAGACAATCTTTTCACCATGCCTTGACATTCAATGGTGTTACCATCACTGAATACCTCACTGTCAACATCCTGTCGGTTATCATTGACCAAAAACTATAATGGACCTGCCAAATAAAAATGCACATTAGCCATGGGAAATTCAGGGTTAGAGGGAAAGGGAGGGTGATAGGTCTGCTTGAGATGCTCTTCAGAGGGTCAGTTTGGACCTGTTGGGCCAAATGGCCTGTTTCCACACTCTAGGGATTCAATGATTCAACAGCAGGCCAGAGGCTAGGATTACTTCAGTAAGTAACTCACCTCCTGACCCCGCAAGCAACGTCCACCGTCCAACAAGGCACAAGTCAGGAGTGTAATGGAATACTCCCCACTTACCTGGATGAGTGTAGCTTCAACAACACCCAAGAAGCTTGACACGATTCAAGACAAAGCAGCGCACTTAATTGATACCACATTCACAAACATCCACTCCCTCTACCACCAATGCTCAGTAGCAGCAATGTGCGCTATCTACAAGATGCTCTGCATAAATTCACCAAAGATCTTCAGACAGCACCTTCCAAACACATGACCACCTCTAATTGCAGGAGGAGGGCAGCAGATGTATGGGAACACCACCACCTTCAAATTCCCCTCCAAGCCACTCACCATCCTGACTTGGAAATATATCACCATCCCTTCACTGTCACTGGGTCAATTCCCTCCCTAAGGGGATTCTGAATCAAACTACAGCACGTGAACTGCAGCAGTTCAAGAAGGCAGCTGCTAACCACCTTCTCAAGGGCAACTAGGAAGGGGTAATAAATGCTGGCACTGCCAGTGACACCCATGTCCCATGACTGAAAAATAAATTAAACCAGTTGATGTCCTCTCACTTCTTTGTGCACCCCCACCCTCTCGCATATCATTTTGTGAAACAATTGCCAAGAGGCATTGGGAGTTGTGAAACCATTACACTTCTCATCTGTGTAGAATTGCTGGCATTCTCATCTCCTAACGCACGTGCCTAATAAAATCTCGCGGTCTGCCTCTCACGGTTTAGAGCAACGTGTGTGAAATCCAATTCCCTATTCCCTCACCCAACTATGTGTTAAAGTATGTGTTGAAGTACATCACCCTTGTTATATACTGCAAGTTAGAAAGTATTTTCTTTATTCTTATTCACCAAGAAATTAACCACCCACATGACAAAACTATATCCAATACTGTATCCTTGCATTTTTGTCAGAAATGACTACTAGAAATCTACACAGCGTTATCAAGATGTAGGGAATACGTTTCCCAAAGGGAAATTCAGCAGGAGAGTCTCTACTCAGAGTGTTTAGTGTAAGGAACTAATGTGCACAAAGGGTAGTAGAGGAGGCGAACATAGATGCATTTACAGGAGGTGTTAACTAAATATTTGTGGGAGTGAGGCATAATTAAGTACTGATGAGATTGCAGGAAGAAAGATAGATGGAGACTCATGTGAATCATAAACACCGGAATGCACATTTTAGACAAAATTGCATATGCTTGTGCCGTTAACGCTATGTGATGGGCAACTTCGATAGTTATTTCCTCTGTCTGATACAGTAGTGACCACTTAGAAAATAAAACTCGATTACCCAGACTTGAATAATTAAGTTCCGTCCACCCGTAGCCATGGTGTTTTCTGAAATAAAATTAACTCTTATTCTGGCAGGGACCCAAATTTAAAATTCCTAACCCTGTTTTCAATCAACTAAGGGACTTCAGCCCCCTTTCTAACCTCCTGCAGCCCTGTAACCCTCCAAGATGTCTGCACTCTGCCAATTCTGACTCCTTGTGTCATTAGTTTTCATTGCTACACCATTGGGTGTTGGTGTCTTCAGCTGCCGAGAACCTAAGTTCTGGAAATCCATTCTTATATTTCTGCCTCTCAAACCACCTCTCGCTCTCTCTCCTCCATTAAACTTGTCTTAAAACCAACCTCTTCAACTAAGCTTTCGGTCAACTGTCAAAATTGGTCTGTTAACACTCATGTGTTGCAACATTAAACGTATTAAATACATGCCAAGCAGCATCTGTACAGGAGAGACAGAGTTAATGTTACAAGTCATGGGATGAAACATTCACTTTTCTACCTCTCCGGTCTGTCCTGCTGAGTATTTCAGGCATCTTCTATTTTATATTTCAGGTTTCCAGCACCTGTAGCATTTAGCTTCTCTACAGTTTGTTGCCTGCATGTACTATCTCCTGTAGTTTAACCTCCCGTATTTCCTGACAGTTTATTTAACCCTGTTTCACCTGATAAGAAGCTACCCCTTCTTTTTTAACTTTGGCAGGTTTCTAGAGGCTCAAAGACAATTGGGATGTAATCAAATATTAGGACTGTCACAGTTCAATACTCATATGCTCTCCTGCATCGAAAGCCCACAGGCACAGAAGTCATTTAGAAAGAGTATAGAAATGATTCATTGATAAAAGTCAGAAGAAGTTCATTTTAAAATCAACTTTTATTTGTTGCTTTAGAAATCCCTGATGGAATATAGAGGATTTAAACCCAGGTAGGTTTGCGAGAGCTACTTTCAAATTTTTAACGAACTTTGGTTGCCACGACAGCTAGAAAGAGATAATTTGGTGGGAACAAGAAATTCTGATCATTTCTTGAGTAGGCAGATAGCTGTGACAA
Organism: Ginglymostoma cirratum; assembly: GCA_024137785.1. NCBI lineage: Eukaryota > Metazoa > Chordata > Chondrichthyes > Orectolobiformes > Ginglymostomatidae > Ginglymostoma > Ginglymostoma cirratum. Next base: position 18,258,891 of record JAHRHZ010000144.1, read on the forward strand.
TTGGATTTGGAAATATATATACATACTAAGTAGTAGCAAAGCAGCTTTGGTGTATATACACAACCCAAACAAAAAAAATGAGCGTAACAAAAAATTCACTCATGATCGTGATAACTTAACATCCAATCAAGCTCTGGTCTTTTTCGACCGCAATCTCTCAAACTGTTAAAAGGTGCTGGAGTGAGGAGCAGTACAATTGAGGAAACAGTGCTGCCTAGTTCCCTTACGTTCTGACCATGTTTATCCCAGGTAATTCTGTTAACTATAATTTGTAAATAATTTTATAAAATATGCCAGATATATAGATACAATTTTACACTGATAGTTGAAGACACTAAGATAACTCAGAAAATTATTGTCGAAAGGATGGCTTCCAAAGATAGTCAGTCTTCATGTTGCTCTGATTGCAAAGTGATGTATCCATGACCATTGTTCTTCTTTATTCTTCTGTAGTTTAATCTATGGAGAGGAACTTGAACGGTGCTATACAAAAATCCACAGGCATGACTGTTATATCATTCATTGGAGCTGATCTGTGAGAAAACAAAAAAAAACTGCTTAAATCTATCAGAGATAAAAAGGTACTGCAGATGCTGGAGAATCCGAGATAACAAGCATGGGGCTGGATGAACACAGCAGGTCAAGCAGCATCATAGGAGCAGGAAAACTTTATCAGAGATAAAAAGGTACTGCAGATGCTGGAGAATCCTGCTCCTATGATGCTGCTTGACCTGCTGTGTTCATCCAGCCCCATGCTTAAATCTATAATGTCTTTCTCTACAGATTTAGATTCACAATAGTATAATACAAACTGTGATATGCACCCAATTAAACGTAATAGTACTTTTCTACATTGGCAATCTTTTTAAAATCAATAACAAACTCATGAATGCATTTTTATATTCAAAGTCGTGATTTTGTAACAAATAACAAAATGAAACCTCCCTTCGTGTATTTTGTGTTCATGTCATCTTCGTGACAATTTATACCTATCTATATAGTGGCAAGAATGCAAAACTTCTAATTTTACAGGAAGCAGTGGGAAACAGTGAGCAACTGGGTCTCAGATGGGATGAAGTTTATATGAATGTTCTGCAGGGATCAGTACTGGGACAATTGCTGTTTATGATATCTCTTAATGGTTTGGACTTGAGTGTGCAGGGCAGAATTTCAAAATCTGGAAGGGTAGTGAACTGCAAAAAAGATAAAGATAGGCTTCGTTAAGACACAGACTGGCAAAATGGATTGGCATATGACAAATGAAGTTTAAGTGTGAATGATGCATTTTGGTTTGAAAAATGAGGAGAAGCAATATAAACTACGGCTATATTCTACAGCTGGTGCAGGAGTAAAGAGGCCTGGCAGTACATGTGCATAAATCATTGAAGGTAATAGTGCAGGGTGAAAAAAGATCTTTTCAAAAAGAACATGGGAACCAAGGCTTAAATAGAATTTAAGTGTTCAAAGGCAAAATATACCACAATGAACCTCTCTAGATTTGGAATGTTGTGTCCAATGCTGGGAATTTTAACAGGTTATGACGATCTCAGAGAGGGTTCAGCAGAGGAGCAATGATTGTTTTCATTGCTTCAGAGATAGTAGGAAATGCAGATGCTGGAGAATCTGAGATAACAAGGTGTGGAGCTGGATGAACACAGCAGGCCTAGCAGCATCAGAGGAGAAGGAAAGCTGATGTTTCGGGCCTAGACCCTTCTTCAGAAATGGGGGAGAGGAAGGGAGATCTGAAATAAATAGGGAGAGGGGGGAGGCGGATAGAAGATGGATAGAGGATCCACTGAGGTTTTTCCAGAGGGAGGAGGGTAACTTCTTCAGGGTAGGCATCCTTAGAAGAGGCTTCGCAGTGAGGTTAAAATTGTTTCAGAGATAGTAGGAACTGCAGATGCTGGAGAATCTGAGATAACAAGGCGCAGAGCTGGATGAACACCACAGGCCAAGCAGCATCAGAGGAGCAGAAAAGCTGATGTTTCGGGCCTAGACCCTTCTTCAGAAATGTGGGATGGGAGGGACCACTCTCTCCGTGACTCCCTTGTCCGCTCCACACTCCCCTCCAGCCCCACCACATCCAGCACTTTTCCCTGCAACCGCAGGAAGTGCTACACCTGCCCCTACACCGCCCCCCTCACCCTCATCCCAGGCCCAAAAAAGAATTTCTACATCAAGCAGACGTTCACCTGCACATCTGCTAATGTAGTATACTGCATCTGTTGCTCCCGTTGTGGCTTCCTCTACATCGGGGAAACCAAGCAGAGGCTTGGGGACCGCTTTGCAGAACACCTGCGCTCAGTTCGCAACAAACAACTGCACCTCCCAGTTGCTAACCATTTCAACTCCCCCTCCCATTCCTCAGACGACATGTCCATCCTGGGCCTCCTGCAGTGCCGCAACGATGCTACTCGAAGGTTGCAGGAACAGCAACTCATATTCCGCTTGGGAACCCTGCAGCCTAACGGTATCAATGTGAACTTCACAAGCTTCAAAATCTCCCCTCTCCCTATTACATCCCAAAACCAGCCCAGCTCGTCCCCGCCTCCCTAACCTGTCCTTCCACCTATCCCCTCCACCCACCTCAAGCCCCATCCCCATCTCCTACCTACTAACCTCATCCCCCACCCCTTGACCTTTTCATCCTCCCTGGACTGACCTATCTCCTCCTTACCTCCCAAACCTACACTCACCTTTACTGGGTCCATCCCCGCCTCTTTGACCGGTCTGTCTCCTCTCCACCTATTTTCTCCGCTATCCATCTTCTTTCCGCCTCCCCTCTCTCTCCCTATTTATTTCAGAACCTCCTTCCCCTCCACCATTTCTAAAGAAGTGACTAGGCCCGAAACGTCAGCTTTCCTGCTCCTATGATGCTGCTTGGCCTGCTGTGTTCATCCAGCTCTACACCTTGTTATCTCAACTCTGTAGTGTATTGGAACTCAAATTAGCTGTAACATTGATGTATAAATGTTAAGTGTAACATTGCTATGCATCAATAAAAATCTGTTGACTTTAGCTTGTTAAATAGGAAAACATGAAACAAAGGTTCACTTCTTTAAACAAAAAATCCTGAATTCCACTGCCAGAATTCTGTATGAGATTCATAAATAAACATCAGTCAACAACGATCACCTGAACGATATTATTAGATCTGTCCAAAATGTTATGAGGCGAGGTGACAGAATTTGGAGTGAATGTTCTGTGCTGTTTAAACAACAGGTTGAGAGGTAAAAGGCCAAGCAATGCTGCAGGTGTAGGTGTCAGGATAGGTTAATGATAGTTTACCCCTGCCATGGTAAATTGACAGAAGTTGCAATCTTGATGTCAAGCTGCCAGTTCAGCCACTTAAGCACCCAATCAATTGCCATTTCCACAGACAATTGCCCCATGTCAGAAAATCTATGGGGGGATGCCAGGTAAACCTTGGAGGCCTCCCAACAGGTTTTTAGCTGAGAGTCTTTTTGATGGGCAGCTCCACAAGGGGGGATGCCCAAGCAGCAACTTACACCCGGTGCTTCACTCGCCACCATTGGAGTAACCTCCTCTTCACCTACCAGCTCATTCAGCCAGCTGGCCTAGTCACAGCAACCCCACCCCCCAATCCCCTGCACCAAAACAAAACTAAGTCTCATGTCTTTGCCAATGTTATTGCATTCCTTTTACATACAGTTTAAGGGATGTAAGTGTGGGTCCAGGACTACTATTTTGAATTTAAACTAGAGCAATAATGAGGACACGAGGAAAAGAGCTAGCAAAAGTGAACTGGCAATTTAACTTATGGGATAGTTCAAAACAGATACGGTGGCAAACATTTAAGGGGATATTCCAGAAAGCACAGAGGGGCTACAGTTCAACAAATGAGAACATTTCTAAGGGACAAACCCAACCACACATGGTTAACTAAAAAAGTCAAAGATAGTATCAAACTCAAAGACATATAATTCTGAACACAGAGGTGGAAGGTCAAAAGATTGGACATGATCTAAAAAAAGCAAAGAATTACTAAAAAATTATAAGGAAGGGGTAATTAAAAAAAAGAAAGTAAGCCAAAAATATGAAAACAGACAGGAAATTTTTCTTCCGATATTTTAAAAAAATAGTTCATAAAGTAAGTGTCAGTCCATAAGAAAATGAATGGAGAATCAAGAAAAAGATAATGGATAAAGAGATGACAGATGAATTGAACAGATTTTTTGCATTGGTCTTCACTAGAGCTGTAAATCAGGAATTGAAAGAGAAAGTTAACTCATTAATGCATTGGTTTTAATTTTCCAAAACTTGTTAGTTTCAGGGAAGGTTTTTTTTCCGATGGGAAAAACAGCTAATGTAACTCCTTTGGTCAAAAAGAGAGGGAGGCAGGAATCAGGATATGATGAGCTGAGCATTTGCCATGGGAAAAATGTTAGAAACTATTATTAAGTACATTATAACAGAGTTTGGAAATGTTCAAAGTAATGAGGCAGAGCCAGCATGGTTATGTCAAAGGCAAATCATATTTAACTAATTTATTGGAGGTCTTTGAAGAAGTAAATTGAGCTGTGGATAAAGAAGAACTAATGGGTGTATTGGACTTAAACTTCCAGAAGGCATTTGATGAGGTTCACATCCAAGGTCATTGTAGGAAATAAAAGTTCATGGTGTTGGGAATAACATTGGCATGGATAGCAGACTGGCTCACTAACAGGAAGCAGACAGTAGGAATAAATGGATCTTTTTCAGGCTGATGGGATCTCATGAACGGAGGGCCACAGGGGTCAGTAATGGAGCCTCAACTCTTTACAAATTATATAAATGATTTCAATGAAGGCTCAAAGGTATGAGAGGTAAATTTGCTAATGCAATAAAATAGGTGAGAAAGTGAGTTGTGAAGAGGACTTAAATAGCCTACAAAGGGATATAGATAGGTTAAGTGAGTGGACTAAGATCTGGCAAATAGAGTACAATGTGGAAAAGTGGGAAATTGACCATTCTGGCAGAAAATAAAGCAAAAAGTATATTATCTAAATGGTGAGGGGTTGCACAGCTCTGAGATACAGAGAAATCTGGGTGTCTTAACACATGGATCACAGAAAGTTAGTATGCAGGTACAGCAAGTAAGCAAGAAAGCTAATAGAATGTGATGTTTATTGTGAAAGAAATTAAATGCAAGAGTAGAGAGCTTAAGTTTCAGTTGTACAAGGCACTGGTGAGACCCCATCTGGAGGATTGTGTAGAACAGTGGTCAGTATTCATTGAAGGATATTAATGCCTTGGAAACAGTTCAGGGAAGGTTTACTGCCTGGAATGAGTGGATTGCCTTATGAGGGAAGGCTGGAAAGGGTAGGCCTGTATCCTCTGGAGTTTAGAAGTCAGGGTGAAACTTATAAGAACCTGAGAGGACTTGACTATGTGGATTTTGAAAGGATGAGGAAACGTTTTTTTCTCTCGGAGGGTTGTGAATTCCCTTCCTAAAAAGGCAGTGGATGTAGAACCTTTAAATATTTTTAATATGGAAGTAGATGGAACCTTGATTACCAAGGTGATGGAAGATTACCAGAGATATGCAGGAATGTAGGGTTGAGGTTAAAATGGGGTCAGCCATGAAGCAGGCTTAAAGGGCTGGGCAGCTGATTCTTGTTCGCACGTTTGTAACGCTCAGCTTTGAAGGGCTGCCTCTTTGATGATGAAGCCTTGGCACCATCCATTGCTAACTTTGGCATTGTTGAGGCTGCCAGGTGACCATGAGATTTTCAGGGTGTTCTCAATTGGATGGCAGCCCTGGCAATAGCAGCAGCCTGTTACGTTGCCACTGCCAGCAAAATGGCGCCCAAGAATCCCATATGCCCCCTGGTCCAGGGTTGTCTCCTACTTTCAGCCCCGACAAGATGGTCTGACCATCAGTTTGTCATTGAGTTTGAGACGGTTAAATGTATTTCTGGAGGGAGAATAAAATGAACGATATCATAACAAGGTGGCAGATCAGTTAAACCAACAAAAGGGCATTTTCCTGCTTCAGAATGTTTCCATGAATTTCCTTTTCTTTTCTTGACATTAGCAATTTCCTTTTTTTCTCTTAACATTAGCGTGTTAAGATGGTGGGTTATTTTAGTTCATGGTCTGGATGAGTTATAGCTGCTATCTTTGAAGTTGGCAGTTGGCTGTTATTTAACTAACATCAAAACTGTATCCCTCCTCCCCCATTCTTTTCAAGGAATACATCCCTAATTCAGTGAGAGGCCCTTTCACTGGCTTTAATTAAAGAGACTGGCCTGTTATAGTCATTCCAATACTGTGTAGCCATGGACAAGGATTTCAAAGAAACATTTTTAATACTAACATACAAAACCCCTACGGATAAGACCAGCTGTGGTTCTTTACTGCTGGCAATGACAATTGTGTTTTTAACCAATCCACACCCCCACCACTTTCATGAGGAAGAATCTTTACCAACTATTGCTGAAGATGTGTCAACCACATAAGAACCATAAGAGTTATCCGGACAGCCTACATGATAATTGCCTTAATTAGCTAAAGCATTGAGGTAAAGTAAATTAGCCCAAACTCCATGTACTTTAAGAGATAATAGGAACTGCAGATGTTGGAGAATCTGAGATAACAAGGTGTGGAGCTGGATGAACACAGCAGGCCGAGCAGCATCATAGGACCAGGAAAGCTTGACGTCAAGCTTTCCTGCTCCTATGATGCTGTTTGGCCTGCTGTGTTCATCCAGCCCCACACCTTGTTATCTCAGATTC
>JAHRHZ010000144.1:18265727-18283352 GCA_024137785.1 Ginglymostoma cirratum
TGTTGGAGAATCTGAGATAACAAGGTGTGGGGCTGGATGAACACAGCAGGCCAAACAGCATCATAGGAGCAGGAAAGCTTGACGTCAAGCTTTCCTGGTCCTATGATGCTGCTCGGCCTGCTGTGTTCATCCAGCTCCACACCTTGTTATCTCCATGTACTTTAATGTTGTTTACTAACTTCCTGTGTGGAACTTTATCAAAAGCCTTCTGAAAATCCAAACACACCACATTCACTGGTTCTGCCTTATCTCTGACTCTCTTGCTCTTGCTTTCTCTCAAGTGGTCCAACACATTGCAGGATAAATGAAGGGCTTCTGAATGAAGCTACCTCTACCTGTATAAGTGGGTGTATTACAGTGCACAGTTCCTCACCTATCCTAGTTGTACCTTTGCAGAGGGACTACTTTGTAAGTCTATAAAATCAAAGACCACATGCAATAGGAACAGGAGCAGGCCATTTGGGCCCTGAAGCCTTATCCGACAATCAACAGGATTATAGCTGATCCAAAACTCCTTGCGTCCATTTTCTTGGTCTTTCCCCAGAACCCTTGATTCCTTTACTAATCAAGAATCTATCTCAGCTTTAAATATACACAAGGATTTGGCCGCATCAGCTTTCTGTGGCAAGGAGTTCCAAAGACTCATAACCCTCTGAGAGAAGAAATTCCTCCTCATCTCAGTCTTAAATTGATGCCCCTTTATTCAGTGACTATGCCGTCTAGTCTGAGACTCTCCCACGAAGGTAATCATCCTCTCAGTACTTAACGTGTCAAGCCCCTTAAGAATCCTTTATGTTTCAATGAGATCACCTCTCATTTTTCTAAACTCTAGTGAGTAGAGTCCCAAACTGTTTAATCTTTGCTCATAAGACAATGTCTCCACACCAGGCATCATCCTGGCGGACCTTCTCTGAACTGCCTCCAATGAAATGATATCTTTCCTTAAATAAGGACTGCTCAGCTCACTTAAGTGAAGATGTATTCCTTCACGGGATGGGAGACGGGAGGCGTTTTTGATTTTGTTTAAATAATAATGCACTGCCAACTTCAAAGCCAGCAGCTATAACTTATCAAGGCCATGAACTAAAATAGCCCTTGAGCTTAATCGACACATTCATGGAAAAAAGGCAAATGCAAATATCAAGAAAGAAAAATTGGAAATTAATGGAAACTTCTATAAGCAAGAAAATGCTCTTTTGATGGTTTAAGCACATCTTCCACATTCTTATTACTCACAATGTTCCACATGTGGTCTCACCAGCACATTGTACAGTTGTAGTAGGGCTTCCCCACTCTTTTTTTGTAGGTGACAAGAATGATTGATGAGGGAGGTTGTCTACATGGACTTTAATCATGGCAGACTGGTACAAAAGATCGAGTTTCGTACGATCCAGGGTGTGCTGGCTAGATGGATACAAAACTGGCTTGGTCATAGAAATCAGAGAGTAGCAGCAGAAGGGTTCTTTTCAGAATGGAGATCGGTAACTAGGGATGTTCTGTAGAGATCAGTGCTGGGATCTTCATTGTTTGAAGTATATATACAAATGATCTGGAGGAAAATGTAAGTAGTTTGGATGACACCAAAATTGGCAGAGTTGCAGATAGCGTGGAAGACTGTCAAAGGTTACAGTAGGATAGAGATAGATTGCAGGTTTGTGCAGAGAATTGGCAGATGGAGTTTAATCTGGACAAATATAACGTGATGCATTTTGGAAGATCAAATTCAGGTGCAAATTATTCAATGAATGACAGAACCCTTTGGAGAATTGACATACAGAGGGATCTGGGTGTACAGGTCCATAGATCGACAAAAACGGCAATAATGGTGGATAATGTGGTCAAGGAAGAATACAGCATACTTGCCTTCATCGGCCGGGCATCAGCTATAAAAGTTGACAAGTTATGTTACCTCTGTTTAGTTAGGCCACATTTGGAATATTGCATGTAGTTCTGGTCACTACACTATCAGAAGGACATGGATGCTTTGGACAGGGTGCAGAGAAATTTTACCAGGATACTGTTTGGTGAGGAAGGTTTTAGCTATGAGGTGAGGTTGGATTCTTTTCACTGGAGGGATGGAGGCTGAGGGGCAACTTGATAGAGGTCTACAAAGTCATGAAAGGTATAGATAGGTGATAGAGGGATTTTCCACAGGCTGGGCAAGTCAACTACAAGACAGTACAGGTTCAAGGTCAGAGGGGGAAAGTTTAGGGGAGAAGTGCAGGGAAAATCTTTCACAGAGAGGATGGTGGATGCCTGGAACACAGTGCCAGTGGAGGCGGTGGAAGCAGGTGCATTAGCAACATTTAAGGCATATCTTGATAGATACATGAATGGGAGGCGAACAGAGGGGTAGAAACCATGCATGAGCAATAAGTAATGCGTCGTCTGGTTTCCCTCTATCCACTCGGGTTAAGACTTCCCTGAAGAACTCTAACAAATTTGTCAGATGCAATTTGCCTTTCATGAAGCCATGCTGAATCAGCTTGATCAGATTATGACTTTCCAAATGTTCTGCTATTGTTGTCTTAATAATTGGCTCCAATATTCTTCCAACAATAGACATGAATGTAATTGTCCTAACTTTGTGAGGTATACTAATTAGGATGGGAAAGCTAATAGGTTTCAGGGAAATTGATATTGGGTACAAATGGAATGTTTACGACTCCCAATGAAGGGCAGGTTATTTTTCTTCTAACATCAGGCAGCGTGCAAACTTGTGTATGAGATCATCTTTGTGGACAAATTAACAGACAAGCCACCTCAAGTGGTTTTATTGGCAGAGTTTTGGATTATTCATTAGGAAGAGCCGTTTAAATTGACAAGGGGTAAATCCATCGGTCACAGGTGCCGTTAAGAATTGATCTGTTCAGTAGAGACAACAGGTTTCTCAATACACAAACAGTTAAACATTATCAGCTCATCGTAATGTTTGAGGCTGCTTCAAGTGTATAATGATTTGTGTTTCCCATGCTGTGTCACAATCATTAGGTGGGGAGGTGGTTGGTGGTGGTGTGGGTGCAGATATTTGGAGATGAGAATGGAGTCAGAAAAGTTGCAATCTTTCTTTTCCACTACAAAAGTGGTTTTTCTCTTCCTTTCTGACTCCATGCTGTTTTTGTGTGGGCATTTCACAAGTCAGCAAGGCCTTGAGCGATGACCATACACATCTCTCCTGAGGTCAGGGGTACTATTGTGAGTCGTGCAGCAAATTTGAACTTGCTCCTTCCACAAATTTACATTCGCTGGTACAGATTTTGAAGGCTTTGAAAACTCTACCTCTTTGGAGAGTCTGTAACAACTGCAGACTGCCTGCAGGTGAGTCAAAAATATACAGGCTTGTACTGAGAGTGACAATTGTTGCTTTTAGATTTTGTATTGTATTGTAACTGCACTAATTCATCATAGGCCTCTGTGCTGAAAAAGCTAATTTGGCCAACACATTGATCAGCATTTTCCCAAGTGTTGAGATGCATTAGTGTACTATTCCTTATTTAGAAAGTGGCTCAGTGTGTGTTCAAAACATCTGAACAATATCCTTCCAAATTCCTATCATGTTTTGGCTGCCAGGAGAACTTTACCTTCAAACAAAAAAATTCTTCAGCTGTTGCGAGTTAAAAAAAAAAGTCTAAGCATGTGTTCCATGCTTTTGATTGAGAGGCTATCTGCTTTGAAATGGAAAGAAACACCACCTTATCTGAAAAAAGATGGAATTACGATAGACTCCATAGATTAGATTTCCTGTACTTCTGTTATTATAGTGGAACCTAATATAAATGCTTTGCTATCTTTTCAAGGTTCCAGAGCCACTTATGTCAGCAAGGCACTGTATTCACAGTTTTACTAAAAGTTTTAAGATGTTATTAAAGGATTAGAGTTCTTTGACGGTGTCGGTGTTTTTTTGATTTAGTAACACATTGACACTCTGAGAGTGTTTATATTTTTCTGAGTGGCTTTTTGAAGCAACAGCTTTTTTTCATCACAAAGCACCTTTGAATAAAAGTTCTACTGACTTGTTAAAAGGTTATCATTTCATTGTCCATTCAAAGATATTCTTTGATCTGCTCATAGTGGATACTGTTTGGGCTGCAATGGAAGATACACAGAGAGGATACCCAGTGACTCAGGAAGCATTAAAAGGCATTTAGCAGGCATCACATATATGAGGGTGGCTTTGAGGTGGCATAGTTTGTGTAAGAGAATGAGGAGCGAGGTTCTTAGGGCATTAAGAAAATTGTTGAGAGCTGTGCTGCAGTCCTTTAGAGCGAAGGCAGCATTCTGAGTAGTTCACCTCTACAAACAAACCATAATACAGTTCATAAAACCTCACTTTGCCTTGTCCATGTCTCTCAGAGGCAAAAATATGACAGGAATTAGATTCGGAAGAAAGCTCAGGTTTTGGAGAGTTAATGCCTTTCCCTGGCCTGAGAAGAAAATTCAGGTGAAAGAGTTTTGAGATGTACATTTCAAGGATAGGTTGTCTTGGGGTATTGCAGTCATGATTCAATAATAGGTTTATATGAATTAATGAACCATATAGCAGAAATGTTGTGGATGAGATCATTAGTAATGGGAATGTTATAAATTATAGAATAGTTAGATACTGATGACAGAATTAAGATTGTAGAAATTCAATAAATACACTGTATAATATCTGAGATTTTGTTGCTAGTGAAATGCTTTTTTTTTAACGCTGTCTACCACATCTTTTTTAAAAAATGGAATTTCTTATTATGACTAACTTTTTCCTTTGACAACTCAAAAAACAGCCATGATAAACACACAACAATCCAAGAGTGTTTCCTGCTGTTTATCACACCCTCGGTGGATTTTGCATTTGTTTAAAACAAAAAAAACCTGGTGAGTCCTGCCAGAAAAACAAATCATACAATTGAATTTAATGAGAAACCTATTGTCCTGAAGTTATCTATCACAAAAGTGGAATCTTGGAGCAGAATTTTGAAATTTGTTTCTGAAGGTTTAACTCGTTAATATTAGTAGCTTGCACAGCAAACTATCTTTACTTTCAAGTTTCTTCCACATCATAATTAGCTAATGGACAATGAGAAACCTGCCAGTCATCAACGTTTTTGGCCCTGTACCTATATGCCTAAACATAGGTTATGTGACTTACTGAGTCCTTTGGAGACAAACTACTTTTCATTGAAAGAATAGTTATTTGAAGGGTTTATCCTGTTCTTTGTCTTTTATTAGGAGTCAGTTGTATTACACTTTCAGATTAGTTTGTGTTTAGTATCATCAGCAGGGTTTAGTTATTCTACTTTGTGTATCAATTCAGCCTAGAGACAAAAGGGATGTCTGTGTCTGTGTGTCTGTGTGTCTGTGTGTCTGTGTGTCTGTGTGTCTGTGTGCACGCCAGCACAACTGCATGTGTGTGTGTGTATGTGTGTGTGGTCCAATTGGCTGGTTCCAAAGATCAGGCTTTCTTCACTGCCCCCCACCGATTTCAATGAAATATCAATTGCATTCCCTCTTGAAATAAATTTGGCTTGTATCAGGGCACAGTTGTAGCGCCAAAGTTTTGCAACTTGAAGCACAAGAGTGTACTTGGTCAGATCAGCAGTCTAAGTAGAACATAAGTAGCGATCCAGAATGAGTTCCTTAACTAACCTTTGAGGTCATTGAATTACTCAGTGGTAAACATAATCACTGGTGTACCTGTGTTACAGATATGTCCTAACTGAAATTAGTGAACTAATTACAAATGTTTTCATATCTGATATTATGCAATTCTAATCTCTAAAACCAGCTGACCCATTACGGCATCTAAAACTCATTGTATTTTGAGATATATGATGGTTTTGAAATATTACAAATGTGTTTGAGACAGGCTACATTATATAACATGAAATGAGTGCGTTCAATGAACACTTTCAAAATAACTGTTAAGTTGCAGATTTCAGTGTTGAATCCATGTGGTCCAAGTCACAAATCAATTTCTAGACATAAATATACAATCACCGAGTTTTATGTGACTTTTCTTTTAGAAGAACGCCAGCTGGAAAACCAGCTGTTTGAAATAATTATTGACATTGCAAGGATGACCTTGCGTCACGTAACATGTGGTTGCAAGATAAAGGCTAAAACAAAGGGCTCATTTTGGTGTTGTACCTGCACAAATTTAGAAGTAATAACTATTAGGTTTTTATTCTCGTTTTCTAAAGTAGAATCCCTTTCTGTAATTGTGTCAGTCATGGCCCATTTGGTGGTCCAATTGCTTCTGAATCACAAGGTTCTTAGGAAATGCAGTTTTACAGATGAAATATTCAAACCTCAACCCCATCTACCTGCTCGGTGAATGTTAGAGGGCATTATCTCAAAGCGAAGCAGGAACATTACCCCACAAAGACCTGACTGATGTTTATCCCTCAGTCAATTGCATACAGCAGCTTATCTGATCATTGCTACAATTTTGATTGTGAGAGTTTAATGAATGCAATAGCTGTCATGATCACACTTTTAAAAAGTAGTTCATTGGCTGTAAAGCATTTTGAGGCGTCTGCTGGTCACAAAAATTATTGTGTATTTGCAAGTCTTCTTATAGTGTCAATGTGTTGAAATGAAAACCTGATGTTGTATCTCCTAATTTGATTGACTCTTTTTCAGTAACATGGAATTGTAACTGTAATTGTTTTCTTCCTGTTGCATTCAGAAGTCTAGTCTTCCTTTTGCAATGATCTAATCAAGAGATTATGTGAGGCATCAAAGCAACAAAGGTTTGGAGTCGATGAATGGAAAGTCTTTACGGCTGATTGGACTCATCAGTCAGGAAACACATATAGCAGAAGATGCAGCAAATGGCTAGATAGCAAAAGGAAAACCCAGCCGAACAGGAAAATATCAGGCAATTTCGGGTCAATGCTATTCATCTGAGCCTGCTGTGGAAGGGATCGCCACTTAATTTGGCTTCTACAGCCACAACAGATGATGTTCAATCGAGAAATAACGTTAGTACTGGTATAATCCATTATCTTCAGAGTAGAAGGTCTAACATTCCTGCTTGTTGGAAGTGCAGCAGATGATTTTACACTGAAGCCAATGCTTGTCTCTCATTCAGGGCAATTATGGGCAATTTGAGGATTAAGTTATTGTGCGAAGGGCAAACAACAAGGTGTGGGTAAACCAAACAATTTTGAAATTGGTTTATATCCTAAATTTGCATACTGCTTATTGTCAAGGATTTTTTTTTTTAGTTAATAATCTCATCAAAAAAATCTTTGACTCACCTGGACAATGCTCCTTGGTCATTCTTTGGCTCTTGAATGACCTCAGTGAAAATGACAAGGTGGTCTACCCTAGCACATTTTTTTTTATCCTATGAATCAAGGATGAATTGCAAGGTCCATTATCAAAGAAGAATTTTTGGACAGACCATCGTGGAAACTTAAGGTGATCATGCTCCTACCCAAAAGGAGTTTTGAACAAATATAAGATTCTTAAGATAATTAATCATCTCTATGAGGTTACCTCACCCACCACAAATGGTGTGTGATAGAAGTTGTGGTCAGGCTGTGTTAGAGTTGATGGCACTCTGGAACATATTGAGAAAATCCATGAGTGTAGAGATGGGCAAGTAAATCAGATGAACTAAATACCAAGGATGTTACAGAATTGTGTGTCTCCTTTGCAGAGATTTGTCTACCAAGGGACTATAAGAAATAGAACAGAAGGTTGTAGGGGAGAGAGATGGCGAGGAGTAAGGTGAACAACCAGCCAACTAACACTTTCAACTCATGGGCACATGATGATGCCATGAAAAAGCCTGAAGACGCAATAGCCATCCTCTATGACGAAGGTCTGAGCAAAGAGAACAGTTCAAGAGTGAACAGAAGGGCCAACAATGCAGTCAATTATTATAGGGAGTTCTACAGAGAGAAAGTAAAAAGAAATGGCTGCTGGAAAGCTTAGTTTAAATGTCTACTGCAAAGAACCCTTCAAAGGATGCTGCATAGTGTCTTTAAGCTCTCCTCGTAGAAAACTTTCCAGTAGGCCTCCAAAAGTTCTTGTCAACTTCCAATGAATCTACCTCTACAACCTTTCATCCATACATGAGGATTCATAAATTCCTAAATTTCCCACATTAGGATTAATTTATTATTGATATTTTCTAAGTTCCCTTAATTTTAAAATCTAAATGTGGACTTGTGGGCATAGCGATAGCAAACCTATTTCTGCGCCAAAGGATCTGGATCTGAATCCCATGCCAGGACTTGTTGGTCATGGAAGGTAGATTCCTGGAGTGGTCAGACAGGTTTATTATTAGCCTGTAAATCCTTCCATCATGTCCGATGGCAGGTGAGAATAGTAGGAGAGACTGCTGGTCAACCAGATTGGCCTTCTGCAGGAGGCAAACAGCTGCAGTACATTGTGTATAAGCATGGACAAATCTAATGGAAGCCCAGGACACAACTCTCATAAGCAAGGCCAGGAGAAAAGATTGACAAGCAGAATATGTATGGAAATTATGAGGCCAATGGTGGCAAGGTGATATGAGTGGACCATAAGCTAGTCTAATGAGCATATAAGGCTCAGGTTATATAGGATACTAAAGGGGATCGTCATTATATGACTCTAAAGGGGATCATCATTATATGACTCTGAAGGGGATTGACAAAGTAGATGTAACGTGATTGTTTCCCCTGTTGGTCAATTTTGACAAGAGATTCTGATTTTAGACTGATGGGTGACATATTTAAAACAGACATGAGGAGGAATTAATTGTCTTAAAGGGTTGTGAATCTGTGGAATTCACTGCTCCAGATGTGGTGGATTCTAGGGCATAGAATAAATTTATGGAGGAGACAGACAGATTTTTAATTAGTAACGCAATGAAGGGTTATGGGGAGCTGGCAGGAATGTAGAGTTGAGGCCAGAATGAGATCTGCCATGATCATATTAACTGACACAGCTGGCTTGAAGGGCTGAATGGTCTACTCCCGCTCCTAATTCTTATGCTCTAAAGCTCTGATTACGTGGGCTTAAATCCTACCATGGCAGATTATGGAATTTAAATTCAATTAATTAAATCTGGAAGTAAAAGCCAGTGTCAGTAATGGCAGCCATGAAATCACTATTTGAAAAACCCATCTGGGGCACTGATGCCCTTTATTAAGGCAGGACCTACATGTGAAACCAGATCCATGTATTTTAGGTGACTCTTGACTGTCCTTTGAAATAGTACAGCAAGCTACTCTGTTCGAGAGAAGTTAGGGACAGGCAAGCAAATAGTGGCATTGTCAGCACCATCAACATCTCATGAAAATATTTAAAAATGTATATGTTAAAAGCCTGCCCCTAGAAATGTAACCCTGCTTATAATATCTCATCTATGTTTGACAACATGTTTTTTTTTCTGGTAACCAACTAATGCTGTTAAGCGAAGATTTTTATACCATTTGCTTTGACTTCTTTCCTTCTCCGTTCTCTACTTGTTTTCCTTGTGTATAGGTTATTGGCGGTATGGAGAAAATTGTAATTGAGACTACAATCAAATCAGCCACGACATTATTGCACAAGTCAGAAATCACACGATACCAAGTTATAGCCCAACACTCCTCCTTCAGGTGTTAGGAGTGAGGCTCCGACAGCTTGGGTTTTCTACTAAACCTGTTGGACTATAACCTGGTGTCATGTGATTTCTGACCTTATCTACCCCAGTCCAACACCGGCACCTCCACATCATGATATTATTGAATGGTGGATCAGGCTGGAGAAGCAGAATGGCCTAATGATGCTCCTAATTCATAAGTTTGTATGTTAGTATGTTCCACTTTTGTTGCTGACGTGTACTTACGGATTTTGGCCTAGATTTTTTAATGACAATTATTGTACAACTCAAGAATGTCCAATTTGTACCCGCAAACTATTACATTCTCATCATTTGTGCTATGACTTAGGAATGATTTTACAATGCACTATGTACTCGATTCTGCCTTTTCCGTCAGTTTTAAACATACATCCTTGCTTATTCAATACTTTGAAAATTCTTTTCTGTTTCTATCAGCAAATTGTTAAGGCATTGCTAAATGATCCTTACCGTCAAGTGATTCAAGAGAAACTGATTTCAATATCGATGTCAACTGCTGTTGGATTTGTGGTACAGTCTGAAAGGTTCTTTGTATAAAAATGAAATCAGGAGAATACACTAGCTGTTTTAGCTCTGGAGGATGGACAGCCTTGGCTCCGATAACAATGGGCACAATACCAGCTTGCTTTACTGCATGTGCTGCCTGTCCAACATCATCCCTGGACTTTCCAGCGGTGATTAGCACCAGAATCTGTGTAGCTCCCATATCTTGTCTGCCCCCAGCAGATGCGATAAAGACATTTCTTGTAACATAGTTCAGTGCCGCACCGGTGTTGAGGACTCTTCCTGTTTTCCGTCTGACCTGTGCTGCTGCAGCCAAAACCTCATCTTTACTTGCATAAGTATTAAGTCCAAATTCAGTTTTTGAGTCATGACTATATTGCACCATAGCAACTTGATCTTTGTCAGGGCCAATATCGAGTTCCTGGATTACTTTAACCAGAAATGCACGAACTAGAGGGAATGCTTTACCCATTCCAAGCGTGCCATCAATAAGGAAGACAATATCTCTTTGCCTTGCTGCAGGAGCTAAATAGAAATACAAGGAAAGAGCAGAAAATCATAATTTATATAATACAGTAAAAGGTATTATGCTAACAATAACAACTTTAGCACAACAAAACATCCCAAAGCACTTCACCAGAGCACAGTCAGACCAGAAATATTTTAAACAAGGCCCTTTTTAAAGCTTCAGCGAGAGGTGGAGAGGTCTAGGGAGGAAATTCCAGAGGTTCTGTCTCAATTCCAGAAGGCGAGGCTGAAAATAGAGCAACAAAGGAAGTACTGAATGCAAAAGGTCAGAGTTAGAGAAGTACAGGGCTCTCAGAGGATGGTAGATCTGGAGAAGTTTACAAATGTAGGGAGGTATGAAGCTATAAAGGGATTTCAACAGCAAAATTAGAATTTTAAAGTGAACATTGTAGTGAGCTCAGGATGATGGATTAGCTCAAGGTTACAGAGCATGGAAGTTGGTTTTGTGAATGCTAAAATTCAAGACATTTCTCTTTCTACCCCAATAATTATTTAATTAGCATGTTAGTTGCCATTTCTTACCATTTCACCATCATATTGAACTTACACGTAAAAACTTAGAGAAGAATAAACCAACCCTTAGCATCTAAACCTTTATTATGCAATTACCAGTTAGAGAGGTTACCAATGCTCTAAATTTTCTTCTCAAATTTAAACTACAATTCCATGTACAGTAGCAAGTTCCTAATATAATGATATTCTATATGTTTGGATGAAATTTCTGTGGGATATATTTAGACTCAGGAACTGATTGTTAGAGTGCACAGTGAAATGGGATATGTACATTTTCAAATAATTCCCTGTTCAATTATTTAATTACAGTTAATTGTAATTAGCAATTTGTGGAAGTCTTTCAGTGTTGAAATAAATTTAGAAACATGTGGAATCTGTTGTGACTTTGATGTTGCTACACCTTTTTTGGCACCAACAACAATGGTCATTATATCATGATTCAGTGTATCAGTTAATCTCCAAACATCAAGGGTCCAGACCCGAAACTCAGCTTTCCTGCTCCTCTACTGCTGTCTGGCCTGCTGTGTTCATCCAGCTCTACGCCTTGTTATCTTAACATCATTCACTGATTTCCCAGCAATGATGATAGCAAAATTAACAAAGCTGAGTTTGAGTCAAGTATGTTCGTAATATAGTTCCATGCACTATCAGTGTTTTGGGATCTCTTTGTTTTTATTTGCAACTTTGTTTAAAAAATTGTTCAAAATCTCATCTTCTGTTAAGAATATATTGAAGCCAAATTCAGTTGTTGAATTGAAATGATAGCGTACCACAACAATCTGATCTTTGACCCAAAATCGAGCTCCTGAATTATTTAAGGAGCTTAAATAATACTTACTGTTAATTACTTGCTGTTTAGTTACGATTTCATTCTGCCTGTTGCTATAATATATTTTGTTACTCATTCATAGAATTTGGGTGATACTAGCTGGTGCAGCACTTATTGCTCATCCCTAATTATCCTGGAGAAGGCGATGATGGTGTATGCATCTTCACAAGTCCTACACATGTTTAGTGTTTTCTAATTGCAAATGTTTGCACAGACTTGACCCGGGCAGCAGGCACTTGAGGTTTATTTAGAAACACAAACAGAAATTGCTTTGAAAGATCAGCAGGTCTGGCAGCATCAGTGGAGAAAAGTCCGATTTAACATTTCAGGTTGAACGACCTTTCTTCAGAACTGGTGGTAGCTAGGAAAGTATCATTTATATGCAGAAGATAGGGTGGGGGGAAGAAGTAAGGAGTAAATGATTGGTGGGGATAGAGCCCAAAGAGAGACAACAGTTGGACAGAAAAAGGAGTGGATAACAATCTGGCTAAGAAGGTAAATAGCTACTAATGGGGACTGTTAGTGGCTAACAATGGGTTATGTGTAATACCAGACTATGTGATAACAAGGCTTGGTGTGTGGGGGTTGTGGTGAGGACAGTGGAGAGCTCAAGCCTTCTGCACATAAATCGACATTTTCCTAGGTACCATCAGTTCTGAAGAACAGTCACTAGGGCCGAAACGTTAACTCTGATTTCTCTCCACTGCCGGGCCTGCTTTGCTTTTCCATCAATTTCTGTTTTTGTTTCTGATTTACAGCGTCCACATTTCTTTTGGCTTTTACTTAAGGTTTATCTACTGACTCTAAGACTTATTAACAAACCACATCTGGCTTCATTAATAAGTAGTCCCCTTGAAATTCATTATAATTGAGAGAATCAAAAGAGGCCATCAGAGTAAGACACTCTGCTGGAAAAGGGAGAAGCAGTAAGACGAGAAGGGTTCTCAGCTGTATGCCGCCTCCGGCCATGGATGTTGACAGATTAATTTGCCTTTATGAACCTCTCAGACTAACAATATTTGAGACACCTGTATTCCAGTAAGGATGTCTTCACTGAAATCTGCTACATTCTGCAGCAACAATTGCAACTGCAGATTACCATTTATAGTTAATTTATAGTTAATCATCCACTGTTGTGTTAGAGAGGTCATTGAGCTTCTCTCTTCTTGAAGACAACCAATTATATTCCATTCTCTCCTATCAGCAGAGAATGCACAATGTTTCACGAGGAATGCCGATCTCCCCACTGACTATATGCATATTTCTCTGTGGGCGCTGTCTATTAACTCTATCCTGAACCAAAATTGGAAGTCATTCCATTCCCTCAATCTCCAACTGATTTCTGAGCATGCTCAGTAAATTATGTAGGTCAATGCCTTAGTATTCTGACTGCAGCCATGAAGTCTTCAGCACCAGCCCTGTTTGAGCCACCAAGACAAAGCAAAAATGTGAGTAATAAGTGACAGTGGAGTTGACAACACTCATGATGATCCTGGTGCGCAATCCATAGTCACATGTGCATGTCAAAGAGTTGACACATCAAATCAGCATTTCTGTAATGCAACACAGCAGGCCAAACAGCAGATGGGCACCGCCCTTGACATCCCTATCAACATGTCCACAAAGCAATGGAATTGGAAAGAAAAGAGCCTAACAACGCCCAAGAGAACTTTCCCGTTATTCAGCAAATTCAAGTAACAATTTCGCTCTGCAATAGGCAATGATTATTGATGATGGATAACAGTACCAACAGTCCTTGGTTTCTTCTGTTACCTTTCCTGCTCAACCAAGGAAGCTTGAAATTGACAGCCTTAAATGGAAAAATCACTTCCAGGGTTAAAAATTCATTGCGTGACAGAAGTGAGCTAAAATAGTGATTGTTAAAGGGAAATAAAGTAATTTATAGACAACAAGGCAGACGACGTTATACCAGGAAAAACACAAGCGTGTGTCAGGAGGATACAGATGAATGCTGCGCTGCCACTCTGTGAGATATGATGGCCTGCCTATAAGAGATTACTCTTGATGTTTCAGGATTTATGGATGACCACAAATGCCCAACTAATCTCGTATAATCTTCTTTATAGCAGATTTAAACACCCTATGGATTAGAGAAATGCACTGAAAAGTAAATCACAAAACCCAGTTTGTGTACCTTCTTCACTTGTAACCATTGATTCGCCAGCAATTACAATTGACTCTTTAATTGTTACAGTTGGAGCAGTTAGTGTTGACAATGGTGTCATCAACCTTCCCTGTACATGGGGTAGGTTTTGGAATTCCTTTACACTGAAAACTAAACTGGGGTCAGTTGCAATTTCTTGTAGCTGTGCTTCATCTGCATTTCTTATTGCGACAGCAAAGGTTGTTATGGCAGCTCGCTTTAGGTTATCTGCATACGGTTTAACAGCATCCGTTGATCTACCGCCAGTGAACAACACCAGAAACTGAGGAACTCCTTGCTCTTTTCTGCTTCCAGCATGACCAATAAAGTGGTTCCTGAAGACAAAGTCCAGTGCTGTGCCAATATTAAGCACTGTGCCACCTTTCAATTGGAGTCCTTTGACATGGCGCAGAATGTCAGCTTTTGATGAGTAGGTGTTAAGATAGAATTCCGTTTCTGCATTGTGACTGAACTGTGCCAGACCCACTCTCACTCGATCACTTCCAATATTGAGATTCTCAACTATATTTCTGATGAAATCATGCACAAGAGGTAAATTTGTGTTTCCAACATTCTCTGATCCATCTATAAGGAACACAATATCTCTCGTGTTCATTTCCTCAGGTGAAACTGCAAAAGAATATAAGTACAATTAGCAGCAGATCATGTAAGAACTGATAGTCATTATATACAATGAGTTGAATGTTTTGTTCTTATTGTGATAGATACATAACACATCAGGTGCCATTAATTCAATAAATAAAGAATTGTACAACAGACAGGGTGATAATAAATGAAACCATAGAATCATGGAATGCTTACACACAGGAGACAATTTGTCCCATCAAGTATGCAAGTTCCCCTTAAGAGCAGTTTTGCCAGATGCATTTCCCAAACCTTTCCCTATAGTCAGAGATAGCGAGAAATGCAGATGCTGGAGTATTGTTTTTACCTTCCTTCTGACAGCCATTTCATTTCATTTAAAAAACCATACTGAATTTGCCTCTATCACTCTCACATATTGCATCTGGGTCCCAACCACATGCTACACAAAACATTTTCCTCAGATCACCTTTGGTTCTTGAAACCTGAGACTTCTTGTTGTCAAACATTCTGTGGAAAATTTCTCCCTCTCTATTAACTGGAGCTCTCAGAATTTTAACACCTCAGTCAAATCTTTTCTCAACTTTATTTTTATCCAACAGAAGAACAACCCCATCTCTAACCACAGAAGGTGCAACATTGCCCCTTCACCTCTTCCCTGCTCATGTCCAAGGGCCTAAACAGTCTTTCCAGGTGAAGCAGCATTTCACCTGTATGTTAAATTACATTTGCCACATGTCTGCCCATTCCACAAAGCTCTTAAAGTCTAGAAGTCAATCATTACCTCCCCACAGCTCTCAATTATTTCAAAGTTTTGTCATCCGCAAGTTTTGAAACTGTAACTTGTACATCCAAGCTAAAGTCATGAACAAATAAGATAAAAAGCAGCACATCAAGTATGAACCCTATTGGGAATGCCATTTCATATGTTCCTCCAGCTTGGAAAAATAAAACAACCATTCATCGCCACAGTATCTCTGTCATTCAGACCACTTTTGTATCTGTACTGCTCCTGCCTTTTTATTGAGCTGACTGCCAATTACATGAAAAGCTTTTGGAAGCCCACACCAATCACATTATCATCATCTTTGTTCCATTCTTTGTCATCCACAATCTATTAGAAATTTAACAATGTCTATTTGTCGATATCATTTCTCATTTGTAAAAAGAAAACTGAAATAAATCAACAAAATTAGATTCAGAGCAGTCAATCCAGGAGGGAAAAATAGTGGATCAAGGAAACATGTGTGGACTTTCATTTAAAAGGCTGCCTCAAATGTTTTTCAATTGGCCTCTGACCCTGCAGCTCATAGCATACCGGTGACATGGGAGAAATGTTGATTTATTTCCAATCTTAAATAAACCCTTCTCAGATCAGCACATTCATGTTATATGAGGTTAGTGCATTTTCATTCCAGCAACTTTGATATCAAAATAGAGTCATAATATTACCTTCATAGCATCATTGTAACTGTTCCAATTCTCACAAAATAAAATCTTTGCGGCCTGTCTAAGCAGGATAATACATTTAACCTAAGATCATTCAGCAAAGATTAGACTTTGACAGCCTTTGTCTAAATTGATATTTGAAACCAGATTGATGACAAGCTGATGAACTTAACTGACAACATTTGTATGAATAACCAAATTAAAGCATTTTTCCAGACAAGTGTATGATATTTCAGATCTGAGGGTACGACAAAAGTATTAAGTAAGCTTTTTGCATCCATCTACAGAAAGGAGTTGGATGATGTAAAGTTAACACTAAAAGTGGAAAGGAAAGTTATGGCCAAGATAGTTATATAGAGAGAAGATTTGCTGACTGAATTAGCATTATTGAAAATTGGTAAATCAATGGACCAGATGGAACACATTGTAAGTTGCTGCAAGATGCATAATATGGAAATTGCAGAGCCATTGGCCAAAAATATTCAATGTTTGTTGGTGAATGAATAATGTCAGAGGATTGGACAATTCCAAATTTTAAACTAATACTCAAGAAAGAGCCAGGAAAAAAAGAGAACAGAAACTATGGGCTACTGTCAGCTTAACATTGGTGATTGGGAAGTTACAGAAACCATTCTCAAATATGTAATAAACTTTAATTTGGAATGGCATAGGTTAGTCAAAGGGATTCAATGTGGAATTCCTAAAGATAATTCAGGATTTTTAGTTTGATTGAATCCTTAAGAGGTATATAACAATGATAAGATGTTCTGGACAGGCCTTTTTAATTCAGGGTAAAATGCAGTAGGTCATATGACTTTTTCTGAAGGCTACTTCATTCAGGTAGTTAATTATCATAGACAAGCTCAGACAGTGTTGCTAGATAATGCTGTAAGAAGTTCATGGTTGAGTTCACTATGTTAGTCTCTGATTCGCCAAAACTCTGAGAAAGCTGATTAAGGTTTTTGGGATCAAGATTAGTTAATTGGCACTTCTACTGATACACAAATCTAATGTGATTCACACAGGGATGAATGCAGAGGTAGCCATTTTTGAGATTGGGTTTCAGGATTTCTTAGAATTTCACTGAATACAATTATCAGCAGGTTGCTGTTGCTTGGCTTAGTGGACTACCACAGCCAGATGTGGGAGGGTAATAGCCTCCAGTCAAAGTGACACATCCCACAGCCATTTAAGGAATCCAGGAGATTTATACTCTTGCAGTCAGAGGGGAAGAATCATCAGGACAGTCTTTACCATACTAGTGAATTTAGGAAATTCTTTGAAAACAAAGGGAAACTCCTAAAGACAATCATTCGCTGAAGTAGGTAACCATAAAAAATAGGAGCGGAATTAATTTAGAGATAAAAGGTACTGCAGATGCTGGAGAATCCGAGATAACAAGTTGTGGGGCTGGATGAACACAGCAGG
>JAHRHZ010000144.1:18283752-18321423 GCA_024137785.1 Ginglymostoma cirratum
TGCTCCTATGATGCTGCTTGCCCTGCTGTGTTCATCCAGCCCCACAACTTGTTATCGCAGAATTAATTTGGCTCCTCAGCTGTACTCTGCCATTCAATAAGTTCAAGGCTGATCTGATTGTGACTTTAACTCCATTTTCCAGCCAGCTCCCATAACCCACAACTCTTCAGCAATTTAAAAAAACTGTCTAACTTGTATATATCCTATAATACTTAGCCTCCACTGCATTACTGGAAAAGACAATTCAGAACACAAGCAAACCAACTGACAGTTGGGAGAAACCGTGAACTGTTTGCAATGCAGACTGTAAATCTGTGGAGAGAATGATAAGAAGTCACCGTAAGGCCGCACTTTCATGAGAGACATACGACTCATAGTGATTTAACACAAGGGTCACCACATCTCAGGCAATTGAGTGGGGTGGGGGGTGGGGGGCGTAGTTTGACAAGGAGAGAATTTCATTATAACCTCAGTGGAGCAGGATCTGAACCCACATTGTTAGTGTTACTCAGCAGTACACACCAGCCATCCAGCTAAACCAACTAACCCCCCCCAGTGAATGATGCATGAAATATATAAAGGGGAAATGTTCCTATCTGTAATTTAAAGTATAAAGAAAGAAAATGAGGTTGAATTAGTGTCAATTTTAGTCATTTTTTTACAGAAAAAAATTTTAAAATGGAGTATCTTGAAATGTCATTGTTCTAACTATTAACTAGAAATTCACATTGTTTCAAGTCACTGCTTTCTGCATCGATCGTCACAAGTATCAGAGAATGTTGATCAAGGCCATGTCGTAGATGTCTTATGTTTAGATATTCGGATGGCATTTGAACAAGTGTCACTCGGGTGATCTATTCAATTCAAAGTCCATGAAATTAAGGAGACGACGGGGGCACGGATGAAGGTTTAGCACATTGCTCATATGCAACATAGAGGTTTGAATTTTTACAGGCTGGGAGGTAGATTGCAGTGTAGTTTCCTGAGACTCATTCTGGGACTATTACTGTCCTTGATTTTTAAGCATAACATAGACTTGGGCGTAGGGAGCAGAATTATGACATTTTGAAATGATTCAAAAGTTTGCACTGTGCTGAATAATAATGAGGACAGTTACAGAATTTGTGGTGAAATTGCCAACAGTATGGTAGACGCCAACCAGTGTTAAGAAATGTGAAAGCAATAAAGTGCCTTTCTTATCCTTGTGACCTGCCAAAGTGCTTTGTAGCAAATGAAGTATTGTTTGAAGTCTGCCTGCTTATGTAAAGGAGGACACCTAGCAGCCAATTTGCACATAGGAAACATCCATAAATAGAAATGGAATAATGATCAACCTGTTTTCATGATTTGGATTGAAATCTGAATCTTGGTCTGGACACCAGCAATAACTTCCTTGCACTTCTTTGAAATAGTTGTACTGAATCTTTTTATGTCCGTCTTAGAAAGTGCCTTAGAATTAGAATGTTTTCACATTTTTGCTCAGAGATACCATTTTCAACAGAGCAGGAGATTACGGAATCCCTTCACTTGAGTTTAAGTATTGGCTAGTATCTGGGGATTAGGTGGTGCACTTTAAGAGGGCTAATATGGATAATAATAGGAACAACTAATACATCCGTGGAGAGAAACAGTCAACGTTTCAGTTGAGGAGATATCAGCAAAGTTAGAAGGCTTCTCCTTAAAAAAAAAGAGGTTAAGAGTTGACCTAATGGAGGTTTCCAAAATGGGATATTCAATAGTACCGTAAGAGAAAAAAGATCCCTATAGTGTGCGGCTCAGAAACAGGAGTCCTAAGTATGAAATCATTAGAAATTACCTAGAGGAGAGATGAGATTATATTTCTCTGAGAATTATCAAAATGGGAACCATTGTACATGAATAGGTGGTGAAAACCTAAGTTTATGAATGATTCTAAAAAATGAGCTGGTAAGGTATTTGAGGAAGTTTAATTCAGAGGATTCCAAACAAAACGAGGCTAAGCGTGGCTCGTTCTTTCAATGTGCCAGAGCTGGCACACAGGATATCTGGCTTCATTCAGGGTTTCAAGTTTCTATGAATCTATGGTTTCACAGTTTCAACACCTATTTAATTGAAATTTAGATGATGTTGTGTAAATTAATGGCACAGATTAAACATAATCGGTCAAAGGCTTCTTACCTTCAGGAGTAACAGTAGTTATTTCCTCAATAATGAAGACGGTTTTAACTTTGGATACCAGCTCCTTTTGAATACTTTGTAATTCCTTAAAATCTCCCAGTTTCAAAATAAAATTTGGCTCATATACGATCTTTTGAAGCTCTGCTGTGTCTGCCTTCTTGGCTCCAATAACAATGGGCACGATACCAGTCTGTTTCATTGTGTCTGCTGCCTGTCCAACATCATCGCCAGATTTCCCAGCAGTGATGAGCACCAAGATTTGTGAAGCTCCAGCATCTCCTCTGCTCCCTGCAGATGGGCTAAAGACATGCCTTGTTACATAGTCCAGTGCAGCACCAGTGTTGAGGGGTCTCCCTGTTTTCAGTCTCAGCTTATGTATTGCATTCATTAGCTCATCTTTGGTGGAATAAGTTTTGAGGCCAAATTCAACTCTTGAGTCAGAACTGTATTGTACCACAGCAACTTGGTCTTTGTCAGGTCCAGTGTCAAGCTCCTGAACTACGTTCTTAACAAAATCACGGACTAGAGGGAAGGATCTTCCCATTCCAGGAGATCCATCAATTAGGAAGACAATATCTCTCTTCCTGGCTGCAGAAATTGAGCAGAGATTTATATAAATATTTAAGTAGCTATAGAGTAAGCTAAGTAATTAGGAATCTGATGTGAACATTAAAATATACAGTTTTTTTAGGAGGAGCTATACGCTAGGTCAAGTACTTGGATTCACAAGATTCAAACCAAAGTGCTTGCCCATCTTTGATACATGTGCATCCTCGGAGCTCAGTGAAGTGCCAACCCTGCTGTAGGCCACTGAAGCTTATCTCCTTCAACACGTTTCTTTCATCTTGGGATCCAACCGAGAGTTCTTTAACTGTGCTCCTCACTGTTTTGGGCAATGACGAGGGAGAAGAAAAATCCATTCTAAATATATGACACAAAATATGGCTCCATAACGCCTTATAATGTTGACGCTACGGGCGCTTTTGCAGGACCAAAATGGTGTCACATTGTGTGCGCAAACATCTGGCATAGCCTGTTCTAGGTGCCATATCGGTAAAGGCATTAGCGCTGACATTAGAAGTGTCCAGAATAGATACATTGTGATGTCAGGAAACATGCGAAGGTTATTTTGACAGCAGTTTTGATACTTTCGTCCTTACAGCTCCAGCTCTCTTTCTTCACCTCCTATAGCTCCATATGTGCTCACTAGCAAGAAAGGAACTCCACACCAACCAGCACTTACTGTTTAAAGGGATCATTCAGGTCATTTGCTGGTTGAATTCCATGGATATTTTCAAATTTTGTAGAACTGTCATGAGTTTTCTCACGCTGTTTGAAGTTCCTGAAATTGACCTGCCGTGGCTATGTATGTGAGGAAGCCCCTAATTGTGACTTCAAGGACTTGTGCATGGACTGACTCCTTATTCGCAATCATGGGTGCTGTAGTTACCACCCCCTGCCTGCATATGAAAGGGAGATTGAGCAGAACTATTTCAGAAGAAGGCGTGGTGCTCAGTGAGGAAAAGGAGGGGCAGAAGGTCTCTTAGCATCAGGCCCTTTCTCGCCAATGTCTTCAGCTGAGACTTTCTCTCACCCCAATCTAAGTGAGGGGGTGCTCAATAAATTATGCCACCTCACACAAGCAAACCTACAGGTTCGGAGCACAGCAAGAACAGCTCAGCCAAAAATTATCCCAAAAGTGAATCAGGATCTTTCTGACCTGATGCAGATACAAAGAACAAAGAACAAAGAAAATCACAGCACAGGGACAGGCCCTTTGGCCCTCCAAGCCTGCACCGATCCAGATCCTCTATCTAAACCTGGCGCCTACTTTCCAAGGATCTGTATCCCTCTGCTCCCTGCCCATTCATGTACCTGTCTAGATACATCTTAAATGACGCTATCTTGCCCGTCTCTACCACCTCCGCTGGCAACGCGTTTCAGGCACCCACCACCCTCTGTGTAAAGAACTTTCCATGCATATCTCCCTTACATTGTTTGTTTGTATTCTACTACTGCTTAAGAAATGCCCTTTACACCAGGAGAGTGGAGCACAGTGTTGTCGTCTCTGAATGGGCTGAGCATACATGTGCCTTTGGCAGAATAGTCAGCTCCTGCATGGATCAGGGTTCCATTAAACTACACTTGCTTGACTTCTTTATGTCAGATCTAAATGAAGAGATTATCATTACCATAAAGGGTTCCACTCCCAGAGTGTGCAGTTGGCGCTGAGCGCACCATGCAGGTAATGGCCAATGTCCTGGCAGCAGTCACAATGTTGTTACTCTGCTTTCTGTTGCCTTCATATTGGAGCCACCAGGTCAAATCAGATTGTGGTTGTGGGTGACAAGGGCTATCTGCTGGCTACCTGGCCAATGACAATGATGTAAATCCTAATGAGTATGTGGCCAGCATGTATGTAATGAGAGTCAAGCTCCTGCATGAAATATCATTGAACAGACCTTCAGAATTCTCAGGTAATATTTCCACTGGCTGTAGTGTTGTGGAACAGCTTTGCAGTCCTCTAAGCATGTGTCAAAAATCACTGTGGTCTACAGTGTGCTATTGGTCATGCTAAAAGCAGGTCCTTTCTACCAGAGATAGCAAACAGCATTTTCTAAATCTGCAACTTCTATCATCTAGAGTGACAAAAGCAGCGGATGTATGGGAACGTCCCCACCTGGAAGGTCCCCTCCAAGCCAAATACCGTCCCGACTTGGAAATGTATCACCAGTCCTTCATTGTCACTTTGTCAAAAACCGGATCTCCCTCTTTAATAACACTAGGGTATACCTGCACCTAGAAGCTTACCATCAACTCCTCAAAGACAATTAGTCAACAAACGGTCAACAAATTCTGGCCTAGCCAGCAAGGCCTGCATTCTGTAATTGAATTAAAAAAGGTGGGACTATGAATAATGTGTATGAATTGTGGTTCATAGACAATATTTGTAGTTAAGTCAAGGTGAAGTGGTGAATTAAGCAGTGTGCGAAAGGCGGACAGTTTATTTGTAACGATATATATTTAAAGAGACATTCATTGATCATGACCACATCCGTGGGGTCATTAAATTTCTTCAAACATTGCATATAGGTGCATTGTTTGAATTGGCAGTAGTGGCTGTCTCCTCCCAGTGCATTTGTCATGACTTAGCTGGAGGTCAAAGTATAGACAAAGGATTTGTCTCTCTTCCTGCCCATCTCCTGTGCCAAGGCTTCATATCCTCACTCTCTTTGTCCTGCGTTTTCACTTTCCCTGCAGGTTAGACAGTCTTCCTCAGTCACTTCCAGCATCTGTTGCAGCCAGGATGCGCTTCATCTTTAAGAAGAAAGCAAAATACTGTGGATGGCAGAAATTTAAAATAATGAAAAGCAGAAATGCTGGAGAAGGTAAAGCAGGTCAGGTAGAATCTGTGAGAAGGGAAATAGAGTTAACATTTTGAGTTGAACGTGTCTCTTTCTTCAGATGCTGCTGGAATGGTTATTTCAACATTTTCTGTTTATGCTTCCCTTTAATGGCACAAGCCGGCTTTATGTCGGACATGCTAGCTATGCACAGTGTTAATCTCACATGAATAAGAGACCCTGCAGAGCAACGTTAGCACAGGTCTACATACTCATCTTATTTAAATTTAGAGACAGCGTAAAGCCCAGCTGCATGACAAAGAACATTCTATAGATTCATTACGTGTTGCGATCCTCATGTCATTTTTTGGAAATTTTACAATCTTTCCCACTATTGGTAACTCTAGTGATAATGCAATCATATCTGCAAAAAATAGATAAAACTTGATTTGAGTACCTTCTGTTGTAATCACTTGTTCATCAATACTTATTGGTTCTTCGATAACAGTAGGTACTGCCAGTGTGGTCAGTGGTATTATCATCTGATCCAGTAAATCTGGCAGAGACTGGAAATCATTGACACTGAAGATCAAACTTGGGTCAATTGCCATCTCTTCTAGCTGGACTGGGTCTGTGTGCTTGACTCCAACAGCGAAGGTCATTACTGCAGCTCGCTTCAAGGCATCTGATGGTGCTTCCACATCATCATTGGACCTTCCACTAGTAATGAGCACCAAAAACTGAGGAATGTTTTCTTTTATTCGACTTCCTGATGAACTAGTAAAAAAGTATTTACTGGCAAAATCCAATGCTGAACCAGTGTTGGCCGTTGTCCCACCTCGCAATCTGAGGGTCCTGATATGAGACAGAAGTTCAGCTTCTGAAGAGTAAGTGTTAAGATAGAATTCAGCTTCAGTGTCATCGCTGTACTGTGCCAGACCTACTCGCACCTGATCACTTCCAATGGCCAAGTTCCGAACTATTCTTGTGATGAAGTCCTTGACGAAAGGTAAATTGGTGTTTCCAACGTTGTCTGATCCATCGATAAGGAAGACAATGTCTCTCTCACTCATTTCCCTTCGTACAACTGGAAAAAAATAGATACTAGGTCAGACAAAAATCTCTGAAAAATCTGTTGTAGCTGCAAGCTTGTCATGTAACAAGTTCCTAGAAAATGCTCTAAATCCTATTGGAGATTTTAATCATTTTTGCTTTGTTTGTGCTTTCCAAGACTCAAGGGTGGCCTACACTGCCCAGATATATTTTTCAATCAACAATAATTCATGAAAGGTTGCCTCAGTGGAACCTCCAGGGGAATAATCTCTGGGTTATTGCACGAGCCAAAAGAAAATTGCATTGGAGTGAATGAAATTAATGAGTTAAAAATTTGACTCAAAGATTATTGCGTGAGATAACAAAGTGTGGAGCTGGATGAACACAGCAGGCCAAGCAGCATGGTTTCAATTCATAGTGCACTGTTTCCAGCACTGGAAAAGCGGGAGCTGTGCATTTTAGAGTCTTCACCTGAACCATGCTGGGACACATATACTGGTGAGTTGTAAAATGAGGACAGTGGGGACAGCTTTAGACTATGCAGTGGGGATGAGGGAGAAAGTGAGGGAAGATGTGATTAAGTTAAAGAAAGAGAATGCTAGAGAGCAAGTTAGCAATTGGGAACTGACAGTCTGGGCAGGAAGGGAAAGAGCATTCAAACTCCAGAGCATCAGACAATAAGGCTAGGAGTGGTGGAAATAATGTAAAGGAAGAATTAATGGCCCTTTATTTGAATTTAGATGATGTTTGCAATAGAATAGATAAACTGTCATTGAAAAGACACAGATGTGCAATGACCAAAATTAGGAACTGAATGGAAAAAGAGAAAGAAGGTGTGGTCGAGCTGTTAACAATAGATGTGATCACTACATCAGTGGGACAAGATCCTAAATAGAAAGATCAAGGTGTAGATTCAATTTGAGTGCAGGTAGGAAACTGCATGGGAGAACAATAATTGGTAGGCGTTGTTTGGGCCATTAAACAGCCATGATAATATAAGGGACAGTATAAATCAGGAAATTAGAGGTCCATACAATAAGATTAATGCAGCAATCATGGAGCTCTTCCATCTGACTGGGTAAACCTAATTCGCAATAATGCCATGGAGGACAAGCTGCTAGAATGTATATGAGATGGTTTTCTGGAACAATGTGTTGAGGAGACGTCTATTAAATATCTAGCATTACTGACTGAGAAGGGGATAGTTAATAATCTAATTATAAAATAGCCTATAAGAAAGAGTAATCATAATAGGATAGAAATTTGTACTATTTTTGAAAAAGATGTAGATTAATCGGAAAATAGAGTTTCCAATCAAAACAAAGGAAACTTTGAAGGTGTGAGATGAATGATCTTTGCTGGATTAGGAAATTACATCAAAAGGTATGATAACAGACAGGTAATAGCTTGCATTTAAAGAGTAAATAAAAGCTTAAAAATATTCTTTTGAGGCACAGAAATCTAGCAGTAAAGCTAATGCAAACATAGCTAACAGAATAAGTTAATGATTGTATCATATTAATAGAAAGCTTATCAAGTTTCCAAATTAAGTAGTCAGTTTGAGGATGGGAACGTTTAGAATTCAGCAAAGGAGGACTAATAGTTTAATAACAGAAAAAAATAAAGAAGTAAAGTAACAAGGAATTGTAAATTGTACTGTGAAAGTTTTTGTAAATGTATAAAAAGAAAAATACAAGCAAGGATAAATGTGGATCCTCTACAGGCAGATGCAGAAGTAAGGAAATTGCAGATGAACAGTACAGATACTTTCTGTTTGCCTTTATGTTGGAAAATGCTGAAGTCTTCCAGGATTACCAGGAAACCAAGGAACAATTGAAAATGAGCAACTGTTATCTCCCACAAATCTAGAGATTCTAGAGTAGTTCTTACAGACTGGAAGGGAGCAAATATAACCCCACTACTTCAGAAGGGAGGGAGGGGGAAAAAAAGGGAAGGACAGACTTGTAAACCTGACACTAGTACTGGAGACAATGTTAGAATTTGTTATAAAGGATGTGATAACTAGTCACTTAGAAGATAATGGTAGGATTGAAAAAAATGGGTTTATAAAACAGAAATAACAGGTTTGACAAACCTGTTAGAGATTTTGAAGGAGTAACGGGCAGAACAGATAAGGTGGTAACCAGTAGATGCAGTGTATTTGGATTTTCCGAAGGTGCTTAAAGAATTTTATAGAGCAAGTTATCAATCAGAATTAGAAGACAGGGGATTGGGGGTAGTATACCACATGGATTTATAGCCAGAAAACAGAGTGTAGGAATAAATGCGTCATTCTCAAGCTGATAGGCTATGATCAGTGGATCAGTAGACATTGAAACATAGATAATAGGAGCAGAGCAGTATTTCAGCCCCCAACTATTCACAATCTGCATCAATGGTTTGCATGTCTGGATGAAATTTAATATTTCCAAGTTTTCTGATGACACAACACTGGGTGGGAAAATGAGTTGTGTGGAGAAAGTAGAGGCTTCAGGCAGGTTAAGCCAAACTATGTAAATGGGAATGAACAAGGTAGATATAGGATAATGTGGAAAAATGTGAAGTTATCCTTTTTTAGTAGAAAAACAGAAACGCAGGGTATTTATTAAGTGGTGAGAGTTTGGGAAGTGTTAATGTCTGAAGAGACCTGGATACCTTTGTTCATAAGTCAGCAAAAGCTAACATGTTGATGCTGCAAGAAATCAGGAATGCAAATGGTATGTTGGTTAATATTGCAAGAGGAGCTGACTACAGGAATAAAGATGTCTTAATACAATTGTGTAAAGCCTTGGTGTAACCACACTTGGAATATTTTGTACAGTTTTAGTATTCTTTCCCTTTGAGGGTACGCAATAAAGGTTCGCCAGACTGATCTCTGAGATAGAAAGATTATCCTATAAATGAGTTTTTCTACTATTCATTCATGGGATGTGACTGCCACTAGCTAGGCCAGCATTCATTGGCCATCCCTAATTGCCTGGAGGACAATTAAGAATCAACACATTGCTGTAGATCTGGAGTCACATGTGGGCCAGCCATGGTAAGGATGGCAAGTTTCCTTCCCTAAAGGATACAGTGAACCAGATGGGTTGTTACAACAATCAACAGTGGTTAAAAAGCTTTTTTTAAAAAATATTGTCAATAGTTTAGAAGAATGAGAGGGATCTCATTGAAGCATAAAACTTTTTACAGGGCTGGGAGAAGGCAAGAACTGCAGATGCTAGAGTTCGAGTCAATACAGTAAGGAGCTGGAGGAACGCAGCAGATCAGACAGCATCAGGTGAGCAGGAACATCAACGTTTTGGGTTTACACCTTTCATCATGGCTAGATGAAGGGTGTAAACCCAAAACTTTGACTTTCCTGCTCCTCTGGTGGTTCCTAGCCTGCTGTGTTCCTTCTGACAGGGCTAAACAGGGTGTGATGCAGGAAGGATATTTTCCCTGGCTAAGGGGTGGAAAATCAATTGGTGTAGTCACAGAATACAACAGCAGCCTTTCAGGATTGAGATGAGGAGGTTTTTTTTCACCTATACCTAGTTTTGTTTATCTCAGTATTATTGGCTGTCTTCAGCTGTCTAGGCCCTAAGGTCTGTAATTAGTTCCATAACATATTTGATTCTTGCACACTCTTTCTCTCCTTTCAAAATACTACTGAAATCCTACCTCCTTGATCGAAAAGCTTTTTTTAATATTTGTGCTAATATTTCCTTACATGACTTGGCATCAAACTTTGTTTGGTACTTATTCTGCGAAGCACCGTGGGACATTTTATGACAGCAACTGGAATATGTTTAAAATTGAGGAATCTTTTATATGAATCTAAAACTGCTTCCCAGGTCATTTTTTAAAAAAAAGTATTGAGCAAGTAAAGAAACAATTTTTGTTTAATTCTGGGAAATGAACTGTGGTAAATGAATTCTGTGAATACAGAAGAACAACGGAGAGATTGTGACAACAATGTGGTTAGTTTTAGTTAAATGTTGGGTAAGAGAACATTTTAGAATATCTAATTAAACACAATCTTCGTGAATATTTCATCATATGTGTTTAATCAATCACAGTGATCATACGGTCTGTTTAAAGATTATAATGCTGAACTTATTAAATTTTTTTTCCTAATTTGTTCCTAAGATTTTGTACCTAGATACCTTCTACCTAAGATGGTGCAAAGGACTGTAATGCTGAACTTAATATTTCTTTATTTTTCTAACTTATTCCTAAGATCCTGTACTTAGGTACCTCTGTACCCAAGATAGCACTGTAAGTGGCAACTTTGTAAACTTTTCACTGCACTCGTGAGTACTTGTGACAATAAACCTAACTCTAATTCTATATTACGAATGTGATGCAGGGCTAGTTATAATGATGAAGCAATAGAAATGGTGCAATAAGCTGAACAAAAAATGAGAGGCAACATAAGACAGAGTATTTGTTGATGGAGAAGAAGTAAGAGATTATATTTGCTGGTTGTTGCTGAGATTTGTGTTAAGTAAGTCAGGCATCAGTGTGAGGTTAACTTTTGCTGTCTGGATGATTTGGACTTGGTCTTTGAAAGTACATTATAGAGACTTGTAACAATACAAAATATGAAAGTGCTGGCAAGCACAAAAGAGATTGTAAAGGATTTGATGAGGAAATATATTAATTAGAGTATCAGCTAGACCACTGATATGATTTAGAAAGTTTTACAATGTAATTACAACCCAGAAACAGGTCATTCAGCCCAATAGGCAGGGATCACTCCACACAAGCCTTCTTCCACCCTTCATCATCTAACCACATCAATTTAGTCAAGTTACTAATCAAACTCCTACATGCAAGAGTTCATAACAGTACTATCTGAGGTTTCCATGGACACGGACAACGGCGCCTTAAACCTCATTGTGGTACTCTTTGCAAACAGTTTGATTGATGACGACTGTTAAAATGCAGATGTAGGGCTCTAATCTTTGAGTTCCTGGCATTAAATGTAAAAGAGTTGTTTACACATTAGCAGTTCATTGTATGTTATCTTCATATATGCTTTTCTGATCAGAATTTGACTTGTAACTGCCTTGAGCTAATCTGCCTCCTTTTCCGAAAGCTGTTTTAAAATTGACAAAAAAAACTCATTGATCTGTTGCCTTATTTTTGGAATCTTGCGATAAAGCTCTCACACTACTTGCTAGTGTCTACTACAGTATGCACTCCTTCTCAAAGAAAATAATAAGTCACGGGCTGGCAATGGTTGCAAGAAGATTTTAAAAATTACCAGTCTGGGTGTTGAAACATAAGTTGGGCTGGAAAAAAAACTGCAAGATCCATTCTATTTTTCGCATGTTCACATTATTCCATCTAAATCTACACTTATTGAGGATGCTAATGTGTCACCAACACACGTGAAAGAGTTATTTAGTATACAGAACTTGAGTATTGCCAAAGCTGTTGATGTTGTTCATTCTGCACTCATATGGGCTGACATGAGAAGGCAAATTTTTAAAAGAAACAACTATTTATGTAGCATGGGAAACACAGAAAACGTGTTCATTAGTTGGTAAACAGACAATGATTGGTCAAGGCATTACCGAACATCAATGAACGTTTGACAGAGGTTTTAATGTTAGATTTGATTAGGCAACACTTGCTGAGAAATCCTAGGTACACCAAGGATTACACGAATAATATATTTAATATTATCAGTCAGACTTGCAATGTGGCTTCCTTAACATTTGTTAAAAGCTAGATGTATTGATAGTCAGGGACCTCTCCCTTGCAGGAAAAAGAAAGATGTCTAAGCATCTTTTTGAAATAGCAAAAGTATCGGGGCAATATTCCTTTGATGAATTCTCCACAGCAACACTTCAGCCAATCATAGTTGGCTTGCAAACAAATCAGCAGTATTTTCTGTGCACAGTATCAATTATTACCTCTATTGAAATTTTACTCATTTGTGCATCTGTCCTGATGAGTGCATCATCACCAATACTCAAGGGACATAGTTTCAAGGCCTCTGATTTGTTAGTGGTATGAGTAAGAACTACTAATTTGGATCGTATGCCCCTGCATTAAAATTCTTTGCAAATAATTTACTGTGTAGAAATAAGGAATTTGTTGTGTAGAACATCCTTGCAAATTTTAAATCTGCAATCTTGCTTACCTCTTTCAAATTAATCAATCCCATTCAGTTTGTGTTTTTTAACACACATTAAGTCACTAAGCAGTTTACCTTCAGCGGGAACTGTTGGTTCCTCAATCACAGACACTGCTCTAACTTTAGACAATAACTCTTGTTGAATAGTTGTCAATTCATGGAAGTCTCCCAGTTTCAAAACAGAGTCGGAATTAGACACTATCTGTTGTAGTTCCGCCGTGTCTGCTTTCTTGGCTCCAATAGCAATGGGCACGATACCAGCCTGTTTCATTGTATCTGCTGCCTGTCCAACATCGTCTCTGGATTTCCCAGCAGTGATGAGCACCAGGACTTGTGAAGCTCCAGCATCTCCTCTGCTCCCTGCAGATGGACTGAAGACATTCCTTGTGACATAGTCCAGTGCAGCACCAGTGTTGAGGGGTCTCCCTGGTTTCAATCTCAGCTTTTTAATTGCATCTGAAACTGCATCTCTAGTTAAATGAGTGTTGAAACCAAATTCAAGTTTTGGGTCAGAACTGTACTGTACCACAGCAACTTGATCTCTGTCAGGTCCAATATCGAGCTCCTGGATTATTTTCTTCAGAAAATCTCGGACTTGAAGAAATGATCTTCCCATCTCAGAAGAGCCAGCGATTACGAAGACGATATCTCTCTGTCTGACTGCAGGAACTGAACATTAATATACAACACCAAAATATTAAAATAATTCATGGAAAATAAATTTCTGATTTATGGAATATAATTAGGATCATTATGACAATCTGAAGGGAAGATTTCAAATTTCAGTTTGCCATTGCCACTGTGGTCCAATTTTGGTTGTGCTTTTGTTCTGCCATTAAAGAAGCATTAACATTTCCAGTCCAGAACTACCCCATTTGAGTCCAACAAAATTGGATCAATACATCTTAAGGATATTATTTGAAATGGTAGAATTTGTTTTGTCTTTTCCTGTTAAATTTTTGTTCATTAAGATGCAAGATTAAGACCATGGGAAATGAAATTCTTCCCTACTTTTGCCACATTAGATTTGAATTTCTTTTTATAGTTTCAGCTCACTTGTATGATTACATCAGAAGTGTATAGCATTTCTCTAGACGAAGTCTCATTTCAAACACTGTTTTTGATCAAATTCATTATCACTGAGATTAAGATGGTATAGTAGAAATTTTAAAAAACTTTTAGCAAATTTTAAAAAAAAACAGGAATTGCTGAATTGAAGGAAGACAGCAAGCAGAAATTTACTTGCAATAGACAACCATGCCAACCATGGTTAAAATTTTGTTATTAGTCAAAATAGGGCAAGAATAGATTTGCCTTTTAGCATCCTTGATCAGTGGCCTCTTAAAAGGCGGTATCCGGCGAAATGACAGACAGTCAATGATGCATTAGCAATCCAATAAATAGGAAGAAAATGGTGGAACTGGCAAATCAAAAGACACCTACATTTTCACCAAGCCCTCACAGTATAACCTTGTAAGTGGATGAGAATTCAAACTAGATATTAGAAATCTCCACATACATTCATAGAGTGCCAAAGCCTTTGATTCTATTACACTTTGT
The DNA here is from genome assembly GCA_024137785.1 of Ginglymostoma cirratum. Lineage (NCBI taxonomy): Eukaryota > Metazoa > Chordata > Chondrichthyes > Orectolobiformes > Ginglymostomatidae > Ginglymostoma > Ginglymostoma cirratum. Next base: position 18,297,997 of record JAHRHZ010000144.1, read on the forward strand.
CTGACTGCTTAATCCCAACGTTAGCTGTGTTACAGTAACAACAGCCTGATGCTTAGCCTGCATCCAATCAAATCACCATCATGGAATATCTGCAGATACCTGAGTAAAATTAAATACTGAATCACTCAATTTGCCTTATTCGATTTGTGATCTATCTGCAAAATTTAACAAAATATTAGCTACAATCAGCAAGAAGCAGCCACAGAATGGGGAGGGGAGAAAGAAGTGCTAAGAAATGGGAATGATATATATATCTAAATGTTCACATAGCACCACCGCAGGCAATACTATGCAGATTTACATTCATTCCCAGACTGTTTATCAAGGTGCTATCTAAAGGGACTTTTTTATGTGGTTTGATTTGCAGGCAGCATGGTGGCTCAATGGTTATCACTGCCACCTCATGACACTAGGGACCTGGGTTCAATTCCAGTGATTGTTTGTGTGGAGTTTAAATGTTCTCTTCATGTTTGAATGGGTATCGACAGGGTGCTCTGGCTTTCTGTCAAAGTCCAAAGATGTGCAGGTTAGGTGAATTGGCCATGATACAATTTCCCTGTAGTGTCCAAGGATGTTCAGGTTAGATGGATTAGCCATGATTAAGGCACGGTTGCAGGGACAGGATGGAGTGGGGTGGGGGCTCTGTGTCTGGGTAGGATGTTCTTTGGAAAATTGGTGCAGAATTGATCTGCTGAATGGCTTCTTTCCACACTCTGGGGATTCTAATGATATGAAAGAATATTGCGTGGGCGACAGGTCCCAGTCGCCACCCCTGACTTGATGACCATTATGTGCATTTTGAACTAGTACTTCACTGAAAGCAGTTTTATACGATTCGGTCATGTCCAATAAGAAACAGATTGAGGGGAGTGTCAGTAGGAACTTACGTCTTTCCCTTTAATAGTCTTAGTAATTCATTTTTCTTGTTCACCAGATTCCTTTGTCTGGATGAGACTGAATCTCACCTTAAACTTACCCCCGAACCCTTTGACTCCAGTTTCCTACCATCTACAAAATTATGCCAAGTCTCATCCTTAATTCACATAGCAGACCTATGGGAGACTTTCTTCTGAAGAGTAAGAGCAACCTTTGTATTTCCAGAGAGTACCTGTGCAGAAAGTAATGTTTAAACTTTGTGACTGGTCTCATGTCTAAGGTTTCTGATTAGTTGGAGAAAAATATTTCCAGAATTTCAGAAATGGTGACAATTTTCCTGCTCTAATTTCCACAAGCTCTGTACTAACAGACATATAACAAGGAAGAGATATATGTATTAATTTTCATAACATCTGTTGATATTTCCTCAGCTTTTATTCCCCAAACTACACCAGAATATGCTCAGACTTCCACTCCCACTCTCAAAGGTTGCCTTATTCAATCAGAGATAAAAGGTACTGCAGATGCTGGAGAATCCGAGATAACACGGTGTGGGACTGGATGAACACAGCAGGCCAAGCAGCATCAGCTCCTATGATGCTGCTTGGCCTGCTGTGTTCATCCAGCCCCACACTGTGTTATCTTGCCTTATTCAATCCCTGTTTTTGGACCAGGCTGAGAAATATAAACATTGCATTCAGACCTATAGGGATGCATCGGTGATATTAAAGATTTCTGACGTAAGTCTATGAACATATCAATCTTAAAAGTAATATAACAAGTACTTAACAAAATAAAATTTTAGTTCAGGTACCTTCTGTAGGTGCAACAGTAGGTTCTCTGATGTCTACTTTTGGCTCATCGATAATTATTTGTGGAACACGCAGTCTTTGTATATGGGGCAACACCTTTTCTTGTATGTCTGATAGTGAATAGAAATCCCTCAAATTGTAGACCAAACTGGGTTCAAATGCTATTTCTTTTAGTTGCGCTGTGTCAGTATTTCTGGCTCCAATGGCAAAGGTCATGATAGCGGCTCGTTTCAATGCATCTGCAGACGCTTTGATGTCATCTCCAGACCTCCCACCAGTGATCAACACTAAAAACTGAGGAACGCCTTCATCTTTCCTGCTGCCTAAAGGCTTGGTAAAGTGGTGTCTGAAGACAAAGTCCAGTGCTTTGCCAGTATTGGCTGTCATGCCACCTTTAAATCTGAGTGGTCTCAGGAGGGACAGAAGTTCATCCTTTCTTGAGTAGGTGTTAAGATAAAACATAGTTTCAGGAGTGTCACTGTACAGTACCAACCCAACACGCACTCTGTCACTTCCAATGTCCAGTTTCTCAATTATTCTTGTGAGAAAATCACGCACATGTGGTGCGTTTGAATTCCCGATATTATCTGATTCATCAATCAGAAACACAATATCTCTCTTGATTTCAGCTTCAGATGTAACTAGAAAAAATACAAACCAAGGAATATGATTACTTTCAAGGAAAATTATCAGAATTAGATCTGGACAGAGATATGGAATAAAGTAGAGGATTATTGAACTGGTTTCAAGGCTTTTGCTGTCGGGGGAAAGTACAAAGACAACAGTCAAAGGAATCAAAAGTCAGGCAATGGTAAAATGGATCTAAACGAAAGATTCCAGTTGTATGTCTCTACAGTTAATATTTAAAGAGAACAAGTGAGAGAGAGAGAAATACATTAGCAAAATAGATCAAAACCAACGTTTGAATTCTGTTATTACAATTGCAAAAGGAACAAAAAATATTGATAAGTTCGATTTGTTTTTGCATGTGTCTTCAGAAACAAAGGTTGTGGCCAAAGTTTTGCTTCAGATAATCTATGTGCAGGTTGTGAGGAATAGGAGCCTCTACTTTGCTTAAGATTTAACTAATGAAGCATTCTGTGCTTTCAAATGCTATTTTCACAGGACAATCTACTTTCCCATTGCCAGGAGTTCTATCATTTACATCTATGCTAGTTGCTACCTTAATCAAAAAGTTAAACAAAGAACTATGGATGCTGGAAATCTCAAATGAAAACAGAAATTCCCGGAGAAATTCAGCAGGTCTGGCTGCCTCTGTGGAAAGAAAGAAAAGTGAATGCTTCAAGGCCAGTGATCATTCCGAACAAGAGATTTACCAGGATGTTGCCTGGGCTGGAGAGTTTCAGTTATGAAGAGAGATTGGACAGTCTGGGGTTGTTTTCCTTAGAGCAGAGGAGATTGAGAGAGGACAGAGTGAAATATGTAGATAGGTTAGGTAGACCGGAAGAAACTTTTCCCTTGATGGTGGGATTCAATGACCAGGAGGCATACATTTAAGATAAGGGCAGATGGTTTAGAGGGGATGAGAGGAAACTTCTTTTTTTTCATGCAGGATAGGGGAACATGGAACTCACTGCCTATTAGGGTGGAAGAGGCAAAAACTCTCCTGATATTCTACAGGTATTTAGATGTGCACTGAATGCTAAGGCATTCAAGGCTATGTGCTAAGTGTTGGAAAATGAGATTGGAATAGTTAGGTGTTTGTTTTTGACAGACATGGCCAGGTTGGACCAAAGGACCTTTCTCTGTGCTGTATATTTCTCTGAACCTATGACTATGATTGGAAACTCCTGTCAGAAATACAGAGTTATTTCAGTATGGATAAAAAATACAAGGAGGGGGTGGCAATCGACATATGATTACCAATCCTTGGAAAATACTGCTCCTGCACGCGCTACATTTACCAACATCAATTATAGAGTAACCCTGAGGTGGAACAATACCATTTACATACGATATAAAAGGGAATGATTGTTTCTTTCAAGTAGTTGTTTCATGACCTCCTCGATAGGCTGTCAAGCAAAGCATTTAGAATGACAAGTCACAAGTTGCTCTATTTGTACAGTCCAACAGTTATAATGAGATTCACTTAGCTCAATCGAAACAACACGTTTAACTAACTTCATTGAATTTTTGAGAAACTAACATGATTAATGAGGGTAATGCAATTTATGTGTTACATATTAACTTCTAAAAGACTTTTGATAGTACGTAGTAGACTTGTCAGCAAAGTCGAAGCCACTGGAATAAAAGAGATAGCAATTGAAAGAACTGCGGATGCTGTAAATCAGAAACAAAAACAGAAGTTGCTGGAAAAGCTAAGCAGGTCTGGCAGCATCTGTGAAGAAAAAAATCAGAGTTAATGTTTCAGGTCCGGTGACCCTTCGTCAGAACTGATGGTAGCAGGAAAATGTCGGTTTATATGTGGAAAATAGGGAGGGATGGTGAGGTAGGGAGTAAACGATAGGCTAGAGCCCAAAGACAAAGAACAAGGACAGACAAATAAGTTGATCTGGCTGGGAGGGTGAATCGTTATTAATAGGGACTGTTAGTGACTAACAATAAGTCGTGTGTACTTTAACACACCACCCTCTTCTCTACAGCCCTCCAGACTCAATGTCGAGTTCAATAATTTTCGGGCCTAAACTCTTCCATGTCCTAGCCCCATACCCCACACACTAGGCCTTGTTATCACATAGCCTGCCATTACACTACCTATTCTTAGTCACTAACAATCCCCATTAACAACGATTCACCCTCCCAGCCAGATCGTTATCAACTCCTTTGTCTATCCAACAGCACTTCTCTCTCTTCGGGCTCTATCCTATCGATTACTCCCTACCCCAGCCCCCTCCCTATTTTCTGCATACAAAGCGATGTTTTCCCAGCTACCATCAGTTCTGAGGAAGGGTCAATGGACCCAAAACGTTAACTCTGATTTCTGTTCACAAATGCTGCCAGACCTGCTGAGCTTTTCCAGCAACTTCTGTTTTTGTTGGAATGAAAGAGATAGTGGCAGCAGGGACCTAATGTTGGTTGAGTGCCAGAAAACAGAACATTGGCATGAATAGTTTTCTTTTCATACTGAAGGAAGATTATCCAGAGGTCAGTACAAATGATTTTTGTGTTCAATTTCAAACTTTATAGATGACAGAGAATTTATAAGATTTGTTAATTGCGAGAACGTTAGTGATAGAATTCAAGAGATTATATACAGGCTGGTGGAATGGGTAGACACATGACAAATACATGTTAATGCAGAGAAATATGAAGTGGCACACCTTGATAGGAAAAATAAATGAATGGATATAGTTCTAAAGAGGCTGCAGGAAGAGAGACTCACAAATAAACGTGCGCTGATCATTATAGCTAATGTGACAGTTTGAGAAACTGGTTAAAAAGGTACATGGCATCATATAGGGTTTATAGAACTGAGCAGAAAAGTAAAGAAGTCATGATGAATCTCTACGAAATAATTTTCCAACGTCAACTGGAGTATTGTGTCCAATTCTCAGACTATGCTTTTGGAAGCAATGTACAAGCTTTAGAAAGGGTGCAGAAAATATTTACATGGACACTTTCATGCTTAAAGCTCTTCAGTTCCATGGATTGATAAGTGAAACTGATGTCATTCTCCTTAGAAAAGAAAAGGAAAGAGATGAAATTTGTTGGAAGTATTCAAAAACATGAGGAGTCTGGACAAAGGAGACAGACAGAATATGTTCATAGGAGCTAAAAGATCAAGTACCAGAGCACATGGGTGAAGGTGAGTGGTAAAAGCACCAAAAGTGACTTCAAAAAATGTTGCTGTTTAATGCAATGAGTGATTAGAGTTCACACTGCCTGAGATTATTGTAGAGGCATATTTAATTGTAACTTTCAAAAGAGAATTGGATAAGCACCTGGGGATTAAAAAAGGAAAGTTTGGAGTTACAGTGAAAAGGATAGGGAATGAGACTAGCAGAATTACTCTTACAGACACTTAAAGTGGACTTAATGGGCAGAATGGCCTCCGTCAGTTCTGTAGTTATACATTATACTATCTGGCAAACAGCTATCAGCTGTGGGGGTGGGGGGGGTGCGTAGTTGAGCATCACTAAGCTGGCATGTAAATAAATATTTTATTGAGTTAACCAAGACATTGTCTATCTCATCTACCACATAAACTAAACCTAATCCAGTCAAAGACATCTATTTGATTCTTCCTCTGAACTGATCATGTAGACAGGTTTAAGACTTGACATGAATTGGTTTATTTTCTTTGAAGTGTTCTGAAAATGGGTGGAAATTGCAAGGGTTTAATTCAGGGCATGATCTGGAATTCCTCACCTACTCTGCTGATAGACATATTAGTTCTTCCCTTGCTAAGAATGAATATTCTGTGATTAAGATTGAAACAAAGTAGAGAACAAAATTCTTTTACCTTCTGGAATGGTATCGGTTACTCTTTCATCAATCACTTTTGACTTGTCATGAGTTACTGGTGGAGCAGCCAATGTCAATAATGAGGATGTCACTTGTTCCTTTATGTCGGGTAGGGAATGAAATTCCTGCACGTTGAAGACCAGACCTGGGTCACTTGCAATTTCTTTTATCTGGGCTGGGTTAGCATTCTTGGCTCCAATGGCAAAGGTTATCATAGCATCTTGCTTCATTTTATCTGCTGGTGTTTTAACATCATCTGCAGAGCTTCCACTAGTGATGAGTACCAATACTTGAGGAACACCTTCATTTTTCCTACTTCCTCCATGTCTAGTAAAATGATAGCGGAGGACAGAGTCCAGTGCTGCACCAGTATTAATGCTCCTTCCACCTCTTAGCCTTAGCCCTTTCACATGCCTTAGAACTTCATCTTCAGAAGAATACGTGTTCAGATAGAATTCTGTTTCTGCATAACTACTGTACTGTACCAGACCAATCCTCACCCTGTCGCTTCCAACATCAAGGTCTTCTATTATACTTGAGAGAAAGTCACGGACTGAAGGAAAATTTGCCCTTCCAACATTGTCTGATGTATCGACAAGGAACACAATGTCTCTCTTGCTTCCTCCATCTGGTATAACTGGAAGAAATAGCATAATTTCTTGTAAAATGTACAAAATTAGGAAAAATTGTATACATTACAGCAATTCTCTGTATAGAAAATTAAGGGAAGATCTAATTGGGATTGTTACGATAGTGAAATGAATTGATAGGAGAGTGCATAACGAAGGGGCATTACTACTAGGTCAATCCAAAGTGATGTCAGAAAAGAGTGTGTTCACACGAGGACAGTGGAAGTCAAGAACTCACCCACACAAAAAACCTGCTGAGACTGACGCTGAGGAGTTTGGCAGTCAATGAAAAGTTCAATGCTGTGATCACCAAAATTTCGTTAGACAAGTGTAGATAGAGCTATGATAGAAGTAAGGCATGATTCAATTGAATAGCAGAAAAGACCAGAGGGTCTGAATGGCCCGCACATTTTCTTGCATCCCAAAGGAAATGCTGTGGATGCATATGTAACATAAGTAATTTACCTGTGACTGAAGCCAACTTGCTGGATTTTTTTAAGTTTCCAACAGTTTCTGCTCAGTTGTTTTGCAACATTATTTGTAGGAAATTATTACTTTGAAAGTTGCAAGGGTGACCAAGCCAATGTCACACAATTCACAACGTTGTCTAAAGTCAAATTTGGCCCTTTCAAATTTTAATCAAATGGAAACTTTCAATCATCATGGATATTTTATTGATGTTCAAAAATGGTAACATATTAATCACGTACAGCTGTCAATTACTCAGAGATAAAAGAGTCAAAGTGACAGAAACAGTAAATGCAGTTTTAAGTTGAAATTTGAAATCAAAATATCGACTGTCTTTTTTTTGTTTACAGCTACATAGGTACACACCCAGGAATCAATCATAAAACGTTAAGGTTTGTTCTAGTAACATACTAAAAGTTTTCCAACAAGAGTGTACATTCTTCCTGCAACCACCACGTTTACTCTTGGAAATGTTTTCTCATGTGAAATCCAGACCTCTTACACAGGCAAGTGGGGAATCAGATTGGACAGGAGGCAAAAACTCAGCTTCCCAAAAGCAGCTTAAACTTGTCGCAACCAACTTTTCAACTTTTCAGGCAGGTTGGTTTTCTCAACCTCTACGGTCAGAAACCATATTTGAGTTTATTAGCATACCACGAATATTCTTTAATGCTGCAGCCTGCTGGAATTACATACACAAGTGAAACCTTGAAAGCAGGAAACCTATGCGTTCACAAACCTGAGTCTCTATATGAGGTGTGTACGTGATAAGGTGGGTTTCTTTCCCCAAGCTTCAGTGAGTACAAACTTCTCCACTAGCTTGGCTCCTTCAGAACCAAGAGATAGTAAGAACTGCAGATACTGGAGTCAGAGACAACACAGTGTGGAGCTGAAGGAACACAGCAGGCTAGGCAGCATCAGATGAACAGGAAAGTTGACATCCTGAAGAAGGGTCCTGACCCAAAACGTCAACTTTCCTGCTCCTCTGATGCTGCTTGGCCTGCTGTGTTTATCCAGCTCCATACTCTGATGTCTCCTTCCAAACCAAGCTGTTTCTAGGTGCAAAAGCCTACAGCGTAAGGCTTGAAGCAGCTCTTTGTCAACCAGCAGTTGAAAAGCCTCAGTCCTCTGTGGGCTTGCCTTTTGTATTTAAATGCAAATAGTGTAAAAGCTGAAGGGTGACAGGGTCTGGCCAAGTGAGACAGCTGCACTGCTGGATAGTAGCCAGAACAGGTAAGCAAAGCTTAACTAAAAAACGGTTTGAAATGAAACAGGAGTTCAGCAGAAAGAAAGGTTTGCAGAACGTGGGCTGGGTAGAAGACCAAAGGAGGGAATTCAACTTAAAGTGTGTACATTTGGCGGTTGTGGGGGGGGAAAGGTGGGGTGGTGGGCGGGCATGTGCGCCAGAAGGATCCTGGCGAATGGTGGAAGCAAACTGAGATGTGGAGGGCAAAATCACAGTGGATAATGTCAGGAGGACCGAAAGGGTTGAAGATGCATGTTAAAGGCGAGGAACACAATGGGGCAGTTAATTGAGGCTGAGAAGGGAGAACAAGCAGGTGAATAGGATATGGGGCAGCGTATGGGTAAAGCCGAGCACGGGGGATCCAGATGGGAGTGGAATCGGTGAAGAGTAAGAATGTCAAGGGAGATAGTGATACAGCCAGTAGTCACAGGGGGAGATTGAAAGGCAGGGGGGATGCCAAGGGAAAGGCTGTCTAGTTATGAGAGTAAATTGTACTCGAGAGAGGGAAGCTAAAGAGTGGATGACACAAGGGAAAAATTTACAACTTTTCTCCAAATCTCTATTTTTTCTCTAAATTGGTTTACAAAAGGAAGCTTCATCAAGAATGTACAGTGAAAATGGAAGGGGCCCCAGATCTGTTTGCAAGTATTTCTACTCAACCACCTGAGGGAATGGAAATAGAAACATAAAAACACTACAGCACGAGCACTCAGTTAAGGACTTTGCTCTGACAGGCCATGTTGACTGCAAAATAAAAAAAAAAAAAAAACTCTTAGAGCCCCAAACTCCAGCATCTCAACCAGGTTCCATCGTTCATTAACCCTTGACAAGATTGGCACTAGCAGTGATGGTGGTGCTGGGGCAGTTATTCAGCCATTCAGGAAAATTCACAGGCCTGTATATATTGGAAGCTAAGGTCATGGGGATGACACCATTATGCAGGTTATATGTTAAACTACTGCATCACGGAGATATTGAAGGCTAGGGGCGTTGGATTGAGCTAATTGCCATGTACGTAGGAGGCAAAGTAAAGATCAAAGCTACTAATTACCTCCATTTGACAACATTGAGAAGGGGTAAAGCAGTTGTGAGTTATGAAGATTGCACCTCGCTGTGTAGAGGTGGCTGTAGGGAAGGTTGTCACCCAGACATGAGCAGTCTGCTAAGGGCTGAAAGGATAGATTGACTCTGTCAAGATCACATGGAAAATGTACATTTCAGCTCAGTACTCCCATGCCAGACATTTGACCACTCAACTCAGCAGCTTTATTATCTTTACTAAGTTCAAAAGAAGAAGGAGAAGAAGGGACGAACAACCCGAGTAAAGGCAGTGGCATGACGCTCAGTGGTTAAAGCTGCAGACACTCAAGCGAAGATCAAGAGAAGAATCAGGGTCTTCAGTGCTATCCCACAGTTTATGAAGGAATGTTGTACCTGCAGATGGATGAAAGGCAGTGCTGGAGGTATATCTGTGTGACAAGGGATAACATCACCTCCATCTGCCATCTCCTACTAACAGACCTGCAGCAATGTGACTTGGGACCTGGCACTGAAGTTCCAGCCTCAAAAGTCCAAGCCAACTGCTACTTTTTAACCTCAAGTGGGGATATGTGGGACTTTGCCCATTTGGCCTCCCACACTCATATAAGACCATAAGAAATAGGAGTAGAAATTAGGCCATTCGACCCATTGAGTCTGCTCTGCCATTCAATCATGGCTGATAAGTTCCTCAACCCCATTCTCCTGCTTTCTCCTGGTAACCCTGACCCCCTTGATAATCAACAACCTATCTACCCCTGTCTTAAATGTACTCAATGAGTTTGTGAGTTCACAGATTCCCTTTCCAGGAAAGGGATTCATTTTGTCGAGTTCATCATGAACCCAGAAAGTCAAAATGTCAAAGCCATTGGATGTGTAGCCATAAATGTGTTCCTTCAGGTACAAGGAGCCATGGACTGTACAAAAGTGATGCTCAGATCTAACACAGGATAGAGGTGGAGGAACACAGCAGGCCAGGCAGCATCAGAGGAGCAGGAAAGCTCACAAAAGCTCAAAAGCTTGCAACAGCCATCTTTCAGTTGGAGTGAGAATTTCTGAAATCATGCCGTTATTTGGGAAGCTTAACTCATTCAATCTTGCTGTCGGAGACTGAGCCCAGTATGAGGAAAGAGTGCATTACTGTTTTCCGGGCAAAAGACATTGGGGTAGATGAGAAGCAATGCGTGATTTTCCTGACAGCTTGTGGACCTGCAGCCTTTTTTGGTTATTAGGAGCCTAGCCTTCCCTGAGGCACCAGATACAAAAACCCTTCAAGAGTTGACGGATTTACTTAAGGAATATTGTGACATCAAGCGTCCCCTAGTTCTGAGACATTATGAGTTTTACTCAGCAGCTCGAGAACCAGGGGATCTGACATCCAAGTCAGAACCAATCAAAACAAATGTCTGGTTAACCGATTGCCCAGCTCTAATGGAGGTCAATACCGGTGAGAATATATCAGTGATTACAGAATCAATCTTTAACAAGATTCACTTTGGACTCCAATCCTTAAGTTTACATAAGATCTCAGCCAGATTGAGAACCTATACCGGGGAATCATTACAGATTAAGGCTACAATTTAAGGGGTGGCATGGTGGCTCAGTGGTTAGCACTGCTGCCTCACAGAACCAGGGACCTGGGTTCAATTCCACCCTCAGGTGACTGTGTGGAGTTTGCACATTCTCCCTGTGTCTGCGTGGGTTTCCTCCAAGTGCTCCGGTTTCCTCCCACAGTCCAAAGATGTGCAGGTTAGGTGGATTGGCCATGCTAAATTGCCCATTGTGTTCAGGGGTGTGTAAATTAGGAGGATGGCCTGGGTGGGATGATCTGAGTATCAGTGTAGACTTGTTGGGCTGAAGGGCCTGTTTCCACACTGTAGGGATTCTATGATCTTTGGCTCATGTCTCACATGAGAAGAAGATGGTTTGGTTGCCACTGATTGTAGAAAAACACTCAGGCCCAAGACTGTTGGGGTGAAATTGGTTGAGAAAGATCCACCTAGATTGGCTGAACATTTTGCAATTAGAAAAATGGCTGCCTGAGTGAAGTCCAAATCAAATACCCAGAAATTTTTCAGAAAGGTCTAGGGACTGTCAAAGGAGACAAGGCCACCTTCCATGTTGACCAGGAAGCAGTTCTGCAGTTTTGCAAGGCCCACCTGGTGCCAATTGTCTTATGTGCAAAAGCAGAGGCAGAAATCAGAAGGCTGGAAAGCAAAGGAATCATCAAACCAGTGCAGTTTGCAGAAAGGACAGCACCAATCGTACCGATTACAGTCTGCATTTATGGGAATTTTAAACAAATAGCTAACCACTTCTTGCAACTGGACACATATCTGATCCCTCACATAGACAACTTATATACAAAGCTGGTGGGGGGGGGGGTTGGCAGGAGGGTGGGCTGTCCTTCACAAAGCTGGACATGAGCTATGCGACCTGCGATTACGGTTAGCAGAGAATTCCCAGATGTATGCTACAATTGCATAAGGTTTTGTACCAATCTTTGAGGTTGTCGTTTGGGGTATCATCAGCCTGTGCCATTTTTCTGTAGACGGTGGAGAACATTTTGCAATGTTGACCCCAGGTTGTAATTTATCTGGATAACATGCTAATAACAGGGAAGACCACTTGGACAGAGTCCTTTGACATTTTTCCAGGGTGGGCGTACGCCTTGGGAAAAACGTGTGTTCCAGGCACCCCAAGTGACCCACTTGGGCTATAGAGTGGATAAGACCAGGTTCCACCCATTAGAAGATAAAGTGAGGGTGATCAATGGTGCCCATTTATGTACCGGAGCTTAGGTCTTTACATGAATTGGTGCATTACTACGTAACCTGGTCTCCATCCTGGCACCCTTACATCTGCCATTGAGAAAAGATCAGCCTTGGAAATGGTCTCCTAACCAAGATGTAGCCTTTAGGGAAGTGAAGAAGCAGCTATCATCATCTAAGGTGTTGGCATACTATGATCCCAAGCAAGACTTGGTGCTGACATGCGATGCCTCCCCACACAGTACTGGGGTAGTGTTGGCTCACAGATGGCCCAATGGAGAGGAACGCACAATAGCATACGCTTCTTGGACTTTGGCAGATGTACAGTGCAAATATGCCCAGGAGAAGGAAGGTTTAGCAGTAATCTTTGGCATGAAAAAGTTCCATCAATACCCTTATGGTTGTAAATTTGCAATAGTAACACAAAACAATTGCCTGCTAAAGCTAGTTAAAGAAGACAGGGCTGTGCCACCCATAGCTTCAGGTTGAATTCAGTGGTGAGCTCTCATTTCTAACTGCGTACAATTACAAGTTGGAACACCGTCCAGGAGGCCAAGTAGTAAATATAGATCTTTGGGCCACGTCTGACTGGTGCATACACCACCGGTCATGCTGCCATTTGAAGAGTCCGTTCTAGTTTTTACCTTTCTGGACACCTTTCCGATCACCGCTGACAATATCTGAATGTGGATGCAAAAAGATCGGATCTTGGCAAAACCAAAACAACTGGTGGTGATGGGAGAGACTAAAGGGCCATCAAAACCAGAACTGAAACCTTTATAGACCCAGCAAGACTGGATCACTACAGAGAATGACATTTTATTACGGGGAGCAAGAGTGATTGTTCCGAGCAAAGGTCACCGCCAAATAATGGCTGAACTCTAGCAAAGTCATTCGGGGGTGTCCAAAATGAAGATGGTGCTGAGACGTTTTGTCTGGTGGCCAGGATTGGATGCAGATATAGCCACATTGGTGGGGCAGTGCCCATGGTGCCAACAAGGACAAAAATTCCTGCCACCTGGTCCCCCACGTTTATGGGAATGGCTGAGTAAACGCTGGATATAGTTACATGTCGACTATACGGGTCCTTTTGTGGCTCAATGTTTTAAATCATTGTGAACGCCCACTCACAGTGAATGGACATGCATAGAGTTCAATCGTCAAACACGGGGATGATGATAGAAAAGCTGTAAATATATTTTGCAATACTCGGGCCCGTTGGTCACGACAACGAGCCGCCATCTCCCAGCAGGGAATTTGAGTATTTCCTAAAGTCGAATGGCATTTGGCATACAAGGACAGCTCCATACCTTCTATCATCCAACAGTCTGGCAGAAGGAGCAGTCCAAACTTCGAAGGCAGGTTTAAGAAACAGCCTACAGCTTCACTCGATACCAAACTCTCCTGGTTCCTATTTGATTATAGGACCATCCCTTACGCAACTGGCAGAGTTGCTAATGGGAAGAAGACTCCGCACCAGGTTAAATCTGATCTTCCCAAACCTGGAGTGTTGGTGGGGAGTGGCGAAAAGGCATCAGAATACCAATGCCAAACACATGACTGCGTTAAGTGAGACAGTTTACTTCAGGGAAAAAAGTTTTGTGCCGAAACAGAAATGACCCTGCATGGATAAGGGGCACGGTTGACTTGAGGTCAGGTCCCATGACATACAAAGTTCAGGTCAGAGAAAGAGTTCTAACCAAGCATGTGGACTACATGAAAGCTGCAAATGAGACAGGAGCAAAACACACACAGTCCCTCAGGACAGCAGGAAAGCCTATCAGAACCCATGGGTTCTTCCTCCTCCGTCCAGCATCAAAACAACCTCGGAGTCTGAGTTGGACATGACGGATGTCATAGCCTCGATGTCTTCACTGCCTGAAGAAGAGGATGGATTTTTTGTGAGATGCGCCAGGCACAAGGGGCAGGCTACTGTCCAGTACATGCTGCTTGTATACAAGGCTGAATCAGAGGAACCAGACCAGAGGAGGAGCTACATGAGAAAGAGAAAGGACCATCTATGTCCACGGACTCAGAGGGGGAGGGATATAGTGATTATAACGTGGTCAGCCAGGTAGACCTCATAGAATATGAGTTCCCTGATTGAGGCTTTGGAGTTATTTCACCAACAACACCAGTGTCCCACAAATGAAATTTAAAAAAATGCTCGAGAGGCGAAGCAGCCTACTCCTGCCTTTAATTAATATGTTTGCATGTTCTGCTGAACCTGGCTGTTCACAACAACTATCACCCAGCCCGAGGAGGCAACTGTGTGCTCATATGCTGGGGCCATGTCATCAGACAGGTATGAGAGACAAACTATGCAAACAAGGGGAGGGGAAGGAGCACATGTGACAAAAGTGACAAGGGGTTGGACAGTACATGAAAAGCAACTGTAAAGCTCATGTTTCAACGCAGGAAATGTAATTGCCCATTATATGACAGAGTGAAGGGTGTGCACAACAGACAATCAAATGGGCACTAAGCCACAGATCAGAAAAAGTGTGCCATCGTGTGGTGGGAGTTGAAGGAAAATTAGGACCTTAAATTGGATACGCCATCTGGCACCACTGCCTGACATTCCCCTTCTTGCTCCTGCTTCTCCATCAGCTGACATTAAACCCTGGAGGAGCGCAGCTCAGTATTCATCTTAACGTGGGACTGGAGCCAGGTTCCCTTGGGCTGCTAAAGGACACTGACCTTCACGGCCACCACTGCCCAGGCTACCTTTGTCAGTTAGGTTGACTTTCCTTTGCCATCCCGAGGGAAGAGTGCTTCCGTTCTCTCCCGGACAACCTTCAGGAGCGCCTTTTAAGATGGCATGGCTGAACAGTGGCTCTAGTTTTGGTTTAGTCTCTGTCACTGGGTGGGGAGCAGACTTTCCTGCCCTGTTATCCATAAATTGTTGTGTTTTACTCATGCATGGACATCCAGTAAGCTAAGCTGAGAAGAAAGTACCTGCATAAGAAAAGCTGGGCTGCTCCCAAGTGGAAGTATCTCACGCAGCTGGAAGAAATGCCACACTTGGTGTCAAAAAGAAACAAGACTTTGCACCAAACATACCCACCTTTTCAAAGTTTGACTGTCATGTTTCATGTCATGAAAGTTTATAATTTCTGAATTACCATGACCAGCATCGTGGATGATTTTCTAGTGCTGAATGTACTTTCACCAGCAGTAACATCCTATACACTTTGCCTCGAATGGAACAAAATATCAATTACCTGGTTCAACGACAACAGTTGGTTCTTCAGGTATTACCCGTGGAGCTGGCAGTGTTGATAATAGTGTGGTCACCTCTCCTTGTATATTCAGTAAAGCATGGGATTCACTTACTCTGAAGACTAAGCTGGGGTCAATGGCAATGTCATTCAGCTCTGCTAAATCTGCATTCTTGACTCCAACTGCAAAACTCATTATAGCAGCTCGCTTCAACGCAGCAGCAGCTCGACTGACATCATCGCTAGATGCTCCTCCAGTGATGAGCACCAAAAACTGAGCGACGCCATTTTTTTTCCTACTTCCAGCAGAATTGATGAAATGGTATCTATAGGCATGATCCATGGCTGCACCAGTATTCCGTCTGGTCCCACCTTTCAGTCTCAGTCTTCTCACATGAGTCAGAATATCAGCTTTTGACAAATAGGTGTTCAAGTAGAACTCAGTATCTGCATATGTGCTGTATAGTATCAGGCCTACTTGAACTTTGTCATGTCCAACATCGAGATTGTCTATTATACTTGTGAGAAAATCACGGACAACAGCAAAATGTGTGTTTCCGATATTATCAGATGCATCGACAACGAACACAATGTCTCTCTTCATCACCTCTTCAGAAACAACTGGAATAAATATGCATTATAATTCACGGTGCATCAGATAATGTTTGTACAAATTGTAAGAAGTTAAATTTGCATTTACGTAGCTGTAATTATATAACAGTATCTCAAGAGGCACTTTAAAATACAAGCAGAAGAACAAGTACCAGGAGTCAAGTTGCAACAGCGGCAGTTGGTATAACCAAAAGGGTCAATTTTGTAGAAGGGTTGGAAAATAGGAATTGAAGAAAGAATTAGAAAGAAAGTTTCAGGAAAGGGTGGCAAACAAGGGAGGAGGAAGGTGCACATGGGACAAAAGTAACGGGGGTTGTACGGTACATGAAAAACAACCGTAAAGCTCATGTTTCAACACAGGGAATGGAATTGCCAGTGACGTGACAGAGTGAAGGGTGTGCATAACAGACAATCATACGTGCACTAAGCTACAGATCAGAAAATTGTGTGCCATGGCATGGTGGGAGCTGATGAAAACGTAGGATCTTAAATTGGACACACCACCTCACATTGAACCAATGAAAAATGACAAGGATAAGATTAATGGACTTATGGAATGAGAAGGGAGATACGAGCTGAAAAGTTTCCAATTAGCCAGAGTTTGCGCAGAGTGAAACTGGGGTGACTGGGAAAGAAAACATGGTAGAAAGCAAACTTTATGAAAATGAAAAAGAATTGAGCTTTTGTGCTTGATGATGTAAAGTGCAAACATTCAATAAGCTATAATATACTATGTACCACATTACTGCGTTCCAAAACTTAGTGCATCAATAAAATTAAACTATAACCAGAATCAATAAGGAATTAAACAAACTAAATGAATCTGACGGAAAGTAATGCTGGTTTTGGAAATGTAAAAGATCTGACATAAGTGACATTTCAGATCAATAAGACTTGTTGACCATGACTGCGAAATCTTGAAAATTGCCGGATTATCATTGTAATGGAAGTAACTCGAGTTGGGAAATTTCCCATCTCCATGCTCCCACCTTGGGAAAATTGGTACAAATGGAGTGACTTTCATTCTGGGGGTGTGGGTACGGGAAAGAGTCTGCCCACCATTATTGGATGCAGATTAAAGGCAGCTACAGAAACTGCTGAGCGCTGCAGTGGGCTGATTAAAAGGCCAGCTTTCTTCTCTGGGACTTCATCCCGATCTTGTAAAATATTAAGTCCACTAGCTCTCACACCCATCATCCTTTTGCTGTGCATGCAGTGTTGGTTCTTAGGGGTCAAATGAAGGTCCAAGGCAACATGCAAATCGTTTGTGTTTGCAAATTGCACTTGGGCATCACAATAGTGTTCAGGATAGCAGCAACGATGCTACGAAAAGGTCAATCCTGTCTATCAGGGAGTGACAGTTCGACCATCTTCCAAAGGTTCTCTGTGAGCCACGCCAACATCCCATTCTTATCTATCATGTAAGTGATACATTGATCTGTAATAAAGGCAGTATGAAGTTGAGTATGTGATGCAGGTGTTGGATTGGTGGCATGTGAGAGCACTCCTTGCTCAGTGACATTGGGTATTCACTCAGCTGGCACAACATCTTCAAAAAGTTAATGCCCAGGTTGAGCCTGAATGCGCGTGGATGATGGAGCCATGTATCTTGTTACTTGCCTTCATGCGTGTCTCAGTAAGGTGAAACGTACTCAGCCTCTATCTGCACAGTGAGCTATTGGTAACTGTTCTGAAATCTAAACTTTGTCACTTCTTCCCTTCCCTATTGAGGTCCTTCCCACAGAAAGTCCCGTGCCCAGCTGCTGGTGGGTTGTGGCTGCCCACTTAACAAGCCAAAGGTTGGATGTAGGAGGACCAGGGATGAGAGAAGGCCCTGCAGCAGAAGCAGGCCAGTGTGAAGGATCAGCAGCACCCGTCCCAGGGAGAGTTCGCAGTCACCACTGCCCCTCAGGATAGATTGGGTGCACATGTTGCCCAAGGTTTTCTGAACCCAACTCCACTTTCTGGGAACGGGCAAGGTGCAGTGTCGACAGAAACTCTGTATGTCTTAGGACATAGTGCTGGAATTGTTCCGAAAGCTGGAGCAGGACCTGAAGGCCATAGGAGTGGGAAAGCATCCTGTCCCGGTGGTTGTGAAGGTGACTGTCGCTGGGAACCTCTCTGTGACTGGCTCCTTCCAGGGAGTGATGAGTGACCTGTGTGCGATCTCTCAGTCCGGCAACCACTAATGCATCAGAACACTGACCGATGCTATTTGTGCATTTCCCAGTGAGGTGGTCAGTGCTGTAGCCCAGGCAATGGAACTGAGAACATAGCTGGCACACCCAGGTGCAGGGTGCTATTGACTGTACACACATTACACTGAGAGGATGTATCACAAAGCTGTGGAATTCACCAGTCGGAAAGACTTCTGTTTGATTAATGTCCAGATGATCATTGATCACCATTACCACTTCCTGGAGATGTGTATCCACTACCCTGGCAGCTGCTATGACTCCAACAGCCTGGAGAACTCTCATGTACCCAGTGCATTTGAGGGCCCAGGTTCGCGGTTACTGGGGTCAAATGTTACCCTCTGTCACTATGGCTCGTGATAACATTGTGCAACTGCCTGATTGATGTTGTGCACAGATACAGTGTTGCTCATGCTTTGACCAGAGCCATGGTGAAGCAGATACTAGGGCTGTTGAAGATGTGGTTCTGCTTCTTTGACCAGTCCTCCATTATAGTCCAGTCAAAGTGTACCACATCATCCCGGTGTGCTACTGGAGCAGGTAACAAGGCAATGTGATGGATACTAGGAAACTGGAGAAATGGAAACAGTGTTTCAAGTAGGAGAATGAGAACATTGGGGAAAATGGAAGCTATTTTTGCCCATGATAGAATTCAGCTACATTGGACACCACAAGCCAGACAAAACCTCACTGACATATGCTTCAAGTGGTTGAGAGCTGGGGGCAGCAGACAATTTAAGAATGTGAATTCATTTTTGGTCATGATGCAGAAATCCGGTTTATATTATTGGGGTGAACTTCAGTCTCTATTAGATTTGTTTATGTTCCCTTTTACTGTCTGTAAATAGAAGCACATGCTTGATTTTGTCCAGTTGCTTGCCTGTACATGATGTTCCCTACTGAACAATGATAAGATTGGCAGTTAACATCAGGGACAAGGCAGCGAGGTGTGGCTAAACAGTAATAAGGGTGAGAAATTGCAATGCGCCTGCAAGGAAATTTCAGCCATGCCATCAATGGTGACTTTGGCCGTTGTTGGTCTGTGATGTTGCTGGGGAGGGGCAATGCCAAATTGCCGGTTCTTGTCCAGACTCACATCAATCTTTCGGAGATGGCACAGGCACAAGGGTTGCCAGGCAGTAGATATCCGCTGAATGACAAATTGTTCCCAGATTAGTGCGTGGTGAGATAGGACAGACATTGGACATGAGAGGCACCATACAGGACTTGCAAGCTAATATGCATTGAAAAAGAAATGTGAGAATTCATTGGCCTTGTGCCAAAAGAAAACTCAATGCAACTTGGAGCTAGCCAAAAAAAGGTTCAGCCCAATGTTTTCATCTCTAAGTGGAAAAATGAATACCTTAAGTTTATAAAATTATCTTGTGCTTTTAAAACCCTCCAATATGAAAGAAAGGTGCAAATTGTCCATCTTAAATACAATAACTGTAATTAGTTGAGGTGTGAGAGAAAGAAATAAATAGAGTCATAGAATGATAGAGTGATAGAGTTGTACAGAACAGAGACCGACCATTTGGTCCAAGTTGTCCGTGCTGACCAGATATCCTAAATAAATCTAGTCCCATTTGCCAGCATTTGATCCATATCCCTCAGAACCCTTCCTGTTCATATAGCCACCCAGATGCCTTTTAAATGTTGTAATTGTACCAGCCTCCACCACTTTCTCTGACAGCTCTCCATACACGCACTACCCTCTGTGTGAACAAGTTGCCCCTTAGACCCTTTTATATCTTTCCTCTCTCACCTTAAACCTATGCCTTCTAGTTTTGGACTCCCCTATCGTGGGAAAAAGATCTTGGCTAGTCATCCTATCCATGTCTCTCATGATTTTATAAGCCTCTACAAGGTCACCCCTCAGCCTCTGATGTTCCAGGGAAAATAGCACCAGCCAATTCAGCCTCTGTCTATAGCTCAAACCCTCTGAGCCTGGCTACATTCTTGTAAATCTTTTCAAGTTTAACAACATCTTTCCTACAGCAAGGAGACCAGAACTGAATGCAGTATTCAAAAAGTGGCCTCACCATTGTCCACCACCAGACATTCCAACTCTTATGCTCAATAGCATTGACAGAGAATCTTAAAACATCCTTAGACATTCCTAGGACCAAGACATTACTTTTCCAAAGCAATTTTGTGCAACTTAGGCAAATGCTGCAGCCATGTGCCCCCAAAAAAGTAAATGAGGTGAATGAATTGCCTTATAGTGGCACTAGTCAAAGAGGAATATTGTTTAGGACAGTGTCTTAGTACAGGAAGGACAATATGATCGTTTATATCCCACTCAACAAGCAGATTTTACGTCAAGTTAACATCTCAATGCAAAGATCATTTATGGTTCAATTCTTCCTTCGTACTACACCCTAGTGTCAGCTTTGGTCATGTGCTCAAGTCCTGGATATGTGCACAACGCTTAGTTGGTGCTGTTAAGCCAAACATGAGCTGAATGATTATCTTAATGCTTCCTTCATAAATTAATAATATTCTATATTTTAATGCTGAATGCATTGAAGGATAAATTTTATGAAACGAGGTTGCAAGTTATGTGGGGAGGCAATGCCTAGTGGTATTATTGTTGGACTGTTAATCCAGAGACCCAGGTAACCTTCTGGGGAACCTGGGTTCAAATCCCTCTATGGCATGTGGTGAAATTTGACCTCACTGAAATATCTGGTATTAATAATTTAATAATGACCACAAACTGAGTGTTGGGGTGGGGTGAAACCCATTTGGTTTACTAGTGTCCTTTCAGGAAGGAAACTGCCATCCTTATCTGGTCTGGGCTACATGTGACTCCAGACCCCCAGCAATGTGGTTGACTCTGAACTGTCCTCTGGGCAATAAATGCTGCCTGGTCAGCAATGTCTTCATCTTGTGAATGAATTAAAAAAAAATACTGAGTCTCACCTATGAAACATACTCTCAAGTGTCTTCAATTCATTTATTTTTAATTTCATACAATTAGCTATTTTAAAAAAACAGTTAATTTGCTCCATGATCTTTGTAAACAGACCTGTCATGTAACAGCAATAATTTTTGATCCATATATTCACTGTACTCAGCTACATCAGCTCCCAGTTAAGCATTGCCTTGATTTTAAATTGTCACCCGTGTTTTCAAACTCCTCTCTGGTCTTGCCTCTGCCTTACTTGGTATGCTTTTCCAGTTTCACATCCCTCGAAGTTACCTGCACTCTTTAATTCTGATTTGTTGGTGGCTGTACCTTTTATTTCCTCTGGAATGCCTCCTGAGAACCTGTTTCCGTTTCTCTACCTTACTTTCCATCTTTAACAAACCCCCTAAAATGTATTTTCTTTTAACCAATATTTTTCCATCTGACCAAATCTTCCTTTGTGTGACTCTTTGTTATGCATTGAAGCAACTTCGAACATTTTATAATTATGAAGTGCCTTTACCTTAAATTGTAGTTGGTGTTGGCAAGTATGGCATAACTGAGAAGAACAGGAAATGTAAGTACCTTGTTTAACGGGAACAGTTGGCCTTTCAGCTGGTACTCTTGAGGCAGCCAGAGTAGATAATGGTGTCATTAATTGTTCCTGTATGTGTGGCAGAGAGCTGAATTCTTGGATACTGAAGACCAAATTGGGATCAATCGCGATTTCTTTTAACTGTGTTGGGTCTGAGTTCTTGGCTCCTACAGCAAAGATTATGACAGCAGCTTGCTTTAGTGCATCTGCAGGTAGTTTAATATCATCACTGGATCTTCCAGCAGTGATGAGCACCAATAACTGAGGAACACCTTCCTCTTTCCTACTTCCTGAAGATCTGGTAAAGTGATTTCTAAGGACGTACTCCAGTGCTGCTCCAGTGTTGAGAGTATTTCGACCTCTCAGTCTCAGTCCTTCCACATGGGAGAGAATTTCATCTTCAGAAGAGTAAGTGTTCAGATAGAATTCAGTCTCTGCAAAATTACTGTACTGTACCAGTCCAACTTGCACTCTGTCACTGTCAATATCGAGATTTTGTATAATACTTGTTAGAAAATCACGGACAAAAGGAACATTTCTGTTCCCGACATTGTCGGATCCATCGATAAGGAACACAATGTCTCTCTTGTTTCCTCCTTCTGGCACACCTGGAAGAAACATACAGCTTCATTCCTTACAGTACAAATACAATTAATGGGAAATATAAGAAGTCGAGGAAACTTCTCTCACAAACATGCATAGAATAGTTTCTGTTTTGTCTACCCTAGGTTTTTGAAATAAAGCTTCAGTTCAAGCTCACATTTTTATTTGCAAAATCACAAACCTTGGGTAGAAATTTACACAGAGCGGAGGCTGAGAGGATCTGAGCTGATTTCATAGAATCATAGAATCCCTACAGTGTGGGAGCAGGCTATTCAGCTCAACAAGTCCACACTGCCCCTCCGAAGAGCATCCCACCCAGAGCTATCCCGCTACCCTTTCCCCGTAACCCTACATTTCACATGGCTAATCCACGTAATTGACACACCCCTGGACACTACGGGCAATTTAGCCATACCACCTAACCTGCACACCTTTGATGGCTGTCGTACAATTAAGTTGGGTCAGAGCAAGACTTCCAACCCATAACAGAGAGAAGACATGATATATTTTACGTAACAATACTGAGATGATACTTTACTTTGTTTACAAAGGGTTCATTCTATTATATGGACTAGAAAGCCCCCAGGAACCTTATGAATGAGTCATTTCAATGAGCTAAATTCCAAAGGGAAATTGGGACAGCTATCAAAGTGATAGTAAATCCGTGTTGAGTGAGTAGACAGTTGGTGGCCATTCTGCCATAGCTGCTTTCACCTCAAAGGTAGAATATTTTAATCCAGTCACACTCATTTGTGAACTTATTTGATCAAATGAAACATTTGGGTTAGAGTTTTATAACAACTTTGATTGGAAGAGAGATAGTAGGAACTGCAGATGCTGGAGAATCTGAGATAACAAGGTGTAGAGCTGGATGAACACAGCAGGCCAAGCAGCATCAGAGGAGCAGGAAGGCTGACGTTTCGGGTCTGGACCCTTCTGAAACATCAGCTTTCCCGTGCCTCTGATGTTGCTTGGCCTGCTGTGTTCATCCAGCTCTACACCTT
>JAHRHZ010000144.1:18321823-18360662 GCA_024137785.1 Ginglymostoma cirratum
GTGATTTCTATAAACATAGTCCAGTGCTGCTCCAATGTTTAGTGGTGTTCCACCTCTCAATCTGATTCCTTCCACATGACGCAGAATTTCATCTTCAGAAGAATAAGTGTTCAGATAGAATTCAGTTTCTGCATAATTACTGAACTGTACCAGACCGATTTGCACTCTGTCACTTCCAATGTCAAAGTTTTCAATGATACTTGAGAGAAAGTCACGGACAAAGGGAAAATCTGCATTTCCAACATAATTTGATCCATCGATAAGGAACACAATGTCTTGTTTGCTTACGTTTCCTGCAGAAAAGAAAGATAGAGTGTCATAGATCAGCTGAGCTAAAATTTGTTGAAATATGTTTTGACTAAATTGGTAGTATCTGGTAAAGGAAACCTGTCACCAGTAAGTTCATTAGATGAGCTTAAAGCTGGAATGATATTCATTTGTTTTCATTTGAGATGGAATGACATGATTTTTCACTATTTTCTATCCTTTCGGCTGAGGATTATTTATAATGCCCACATTTTCTAATCTCCAGATTGTCAGAAATTGAACATGCAACCTAACGTGTGCATGAGTAGCTGGGGAAGACCTGACCTAACTACCCTACCCAGATGCTACTTTTTCCAATTAGCTCAACTTCTATAATCCCCTTACCTCACTTAATGTAGCCCTTTACCTTGACCACCCAACCCGTTTACACATTCATCTTTTTACTTATACATTCATTCACCAACAATCTGAGAAGCTTTGGGATATTTAACTGCACAGTTATCAGAATATCACTGCATGCCATGGATAAGAGATGTGGACAACAGTGAGGTGTTGTGCTGTGAGACACTGCTGTGGTTCAAGACTTTCTGCACTGAGGCAATTCAGTTAGGTCCTCCATTGGAAATGTGGCCAGAAAAGTCTGGGGAAGTTAAGTGGGTAGGCTTTTTGTCTGATCAACTTAAGATACAGGCCTCACAAAACCGATCAGAAGATTTGAGTCAATATCTTCAATCACTCTTGTATGCGAATTCCATTACCCATTAACTTTCAGGAGATTCACCCTTATTTGAATAGGCTTGAATTAAAGTGACAAGCTTCATGAACAGTGAACCCTGGTATTTATTTATGTTCCTTTGTAAAAGTTTCCCTATTTTTTGAAATGATAGATCATCGTGGTAGAGCTAACTAAGTTTCAAATTTTCAGCAAAATGTGAAATAGTCCATCAGTTCTTGATTTGTCCTGTGATGTCATGCAATTATCTTTTGGTAACTATTGCATAGAGTCAAAGAGATATACAGCACAGAAACAGACCCTTCGGTCCAACTCGTCCATGTCGACCAGATATTCTACATTAATCTATTCCCATTTGCCAACATTTGGTCCATATCCTTCTAAACCCTTCCTATTCATGTACCCATCCAGATGTCTTTTAATAGTACCTGCTTCCACTACTTCCTCTGGTAGCTCATTCCATACACACACTGCCCTCTGCATTGAAAAAATTTGTCCCTTAGTTCACTTTTATATCTCTCTCCTCTCACCTTAAACCTATGCTCTCCAATTTAGGACTCCCCTATCCTGGGAAAAAGACCTTGACTATTCACTCTATCCATGCTCCTCATGATTTTATAATTTCTATAAGGACACCCCTCAGCCTCCAATGCTTCAGGGAAAATAGCCCTAGCCTATTCAGTCTCTCCCTATAGCTCAAACCTTCCCAGTCTGGCAACATCCTTGTGAATCTTTCAATTTCAGAAGCTACCTTAGATTATCTTTTCCAGAGAAGATTTCAGTTCATTTGACTTATGAAGTGCCTTTTTAAGTCCCTCGGGCAACCAAATTAAAGTGCATCTAATTATGTATTTTTTTCAAAAGTGTGGTCACTGTCATAATGTCAAAAGGGCCAAATTTATGCACATCATCATTCTGCAAACAATAATCAAATTCTGGCTGAGGCTTTGTGATAGATGTAATGGTAGGACTATTAACACTTATTGTTACTAAGGAATGGATTAGACAACAACTTTCAGTGTGCATTTGAACACACAAATCAGTATTGTTGTAGGCATGGCCCTGCCCCCTTATGGGATTCATTTCACTGATACCTCACAGGCAGTCTCAGTGTTCTACCATTACATAGCAGGAAGTATATTCACCAATCTCCAGTAAATGGGCAATGACAGAAAAGTAAAGGCTTCATTAAACAAGGGTAAGTTAGTTTGTAATGATGTGAGAAGTTTAAATTACTGTCAAATAACATCTCTGACCCTGAACATTTACATTTAAAAATGCATTTTGTATTCTTTCAGGTTTTAATTATTGTTGGCATAGACAAAAGTTGCAAGTGGGAACTGTGCAGAATCCCCATCGGACGCACTTTAGAGGAATTGTCTGGGAAATCGAGATTTCCACTGGGCAATTCCATTAGGTTTGGAACCCTCTGAAAGTGTCCATTTAAATTGTACTATTAAATATATTGTATTATATTCACAGTCAAACTTCTGAGTAACTACTAAACTACTTTCAAACTTATCTCACATACACTCAACTATACCTCCCAAGGTCATGACTTGTCACCCTTATCCCCATGAGACCCAATTCTTACCTCCTACAACCCCACTCCCTGCCAGAACCAAACAAACACTGCACCCCTCCTGCCCGAACTGCACCCCTCCTACCCCATCACTGGACCTGAACTGACACCAGCCTTTCCTCACTGGCCACAGCCCAATAACACTCTTACTTAACTGCACCTTCTCCACCTTACACATTTAGCTCCCTAACCTCTCAGCACCCTAGCATCTCACTTACCTTGTGTATTTAACCTTTGGCAGCAGTTGTGAAAGTGGCTGTCAGGACTTGTACTTTTCAGAACACAGCAGCTGACAGTTGTGAGAATGGGACATGATTTGCCTTCTCCCTGACTTTTCAGCGCAATGAAAGAACTGTCAGAGTGGGAGTACAGCTCTGCATTTCTGTGAGAGACATGAGCAGAATCTCTTCTTAGAAACGCAGAGCTCTTTTTCTATATAAAAATAGACTGAAATGGCAATCTGTGTTAGACTGACATTCCTCAGAAAATCCTGGCTCATTATTTTTGTTTATTTTACACTTCCTTTGTCTTTTTATGTCTCTATCTCATTTATCCATCTTTACTTTATTTCCTGTACACAATCTGACATTGAATTGGACATTGTTATTTACATTTCTTGGTTTGCATTGCATGCTCAATAAGGATCTAATTGTTTAATGAAATACTTAACTACTTGGCCTGTTCACACAGGCCTTAGATCCCCTGTGCTGCTTCGACTGTCTGATCATCACAAATTGCACAGTTTAATTGCTCACAGAATGTTTGTTGGCACAGGTTTGTAAAATGAACAACAAGCACCATTCATTCACAGCTGAATACTAAATCTGGACTTGGAATTTGTTTACAGATATTGATTGAGCGCTAAATACTAGCTGGAACACTAGGGAAACTCCCTTGCTGTTCCTTGAACTATTGCCATGTCATCATACTTCCACTTGAGGCGCAGACGGGGCTTCCACTTAATGTTTCATTTCTCTCGTTTCTGATGCATGGGACTATTGATGTCAAAGTTGCAACATCATAAACATCGTCATCATCAGCAACATATCAATTATCTACCGTACAAAATATTTGTTATTGTTTTACTATGGCAGATGTTCTGCGAATTGTGATTGGGCAGAAAATCAATGTTTGATTTTATTTACTTAAATGTGAAAACTTTTTTGAACACTGAATGTGTGATATTGGGCACTGATGTTATAAACTTAGTAATCTCAATTATCATTGGGCTAAATTAGTAAGAACGTTCACAATAATGGCCCTGAAGGTGCAAGTGTGTGCTTTATTTCAGTTCTCTCACACTGAGACAGTCAACGATCCTTTTAAGTTAACACACGTAACAAAGTTTGTGAGTATTAGAACCATGTTAGAGTGCCTGATGCATTGTTTGTGTGTGCAGTCTTAATTTTGGCTTTGCCATCCCCAGACCTTCACATCGACAAGGTGTCTGATGTAATATATGAAGCAATCTTCCCAGGTATAAATAGTTTTAGAGGGTTTTTCTTAGTTTCAGCAGACATGACAGCATTTTGAGCTGCAATTCTGAGATGCCCTTGGGGTTGCAGATTTAACAAGCAGACTTGTTTCATCAATGTTCTTCTGATGAATATGGCATTGTCTATGCCCAATCTACCACCTTTTGATGCACCATCGGATGTTCCCATGCTGGCAAGAATGGTTTTGAGGGCACGATGAACAGTTTTGCAATACAAATGACAAAATAAAAAGAGTGGTGCATATATGGAACCAGCTGCCAGAGGAAGTGAAAGGAGCAGTACATTGTAACATTTAAAAGACATTTGAACAGATACATTGAAAGGAAAGGTTTATAGGGATATGGGCCAAACACAAGCAAATGGGACTAGTTCAGTTTTGGAAACCTAGTCAGCATGGACGAGTTGGGCCAAAGGGCTTGTTTCTGTGCTGTATGACTGGAAAGGGTTTACTTCTCTACTGCTGCATTGAAGAATTGGAAGATATCTTTGAGACACTAAGATCGAAAATAAAATGTCTGCAGCTCATCAAAAAATACAGAAACAACCTCTTTCATGACCAAGAAAAATACAATCTATGAAACAATAGTCTTCTGACACACTAAGCAAGAAGCAAAAGACCATATTTGACCGAGCGTATCATTAAGGAGCTCTAGCAAATGGAAGGTTTGCTAGAATCAATGGGAATCAGGAAACAAACTCATGCCACATAGGAAGATGGTTATGGGTGTTGAACGATAGGTATCACAGCTCCAGGACGTCTCTGTACAAGTTCCATCTGCAGCTGCTTCATCAATGACTTTCCCTCCATGGTAAGGTCAGAAGTGGGGATGATCGCTGATGATTGCACAATGTTCAGCACCATTCGTGACTCCTCAGACACTGGAGTGTTCCATGTTCAAATGCAACAAGATCTGGACAATATCCAGGCTTGGGCTGAAGATGGCAAAAAACATTCATGCTATACAAATGCCAAGCAATGGCTACCTCCAACAAAATACAATCTAACTACCGTCCCTTGTCAGTTAATGGCATTGCCATCACTGAATCCCCCACTATCAACATCATGGGAAGTTACCATTTATCAGAAATTCAGCTGGACTTTCTATATCAGTACGGTGGCTATAAGAACAGGTCAGAGGCTAGAATGTTTGTAACAAATAACACACCTCCTGATTCTCAAAACCTGCTCATGACCTACAAGGCACAAGACAGGAGTATGATGGAATACTCTCCACTTGACTGAATTAATGCAGATCCAACAACACTCAAGAAGCTTGACACCATCCAAAATAAAGTAACATGCTTGATTGGCACCACATCAACAGGTATCCACTCCCTCCATTACCAATGCTCAGGAGCAGAAATATAAGATGCACTGCATTAATTCCCCTCCAAGCCACTCATCATCCTAAATTGGAAATATATTGCCATTACTTCACTGTTGGTCGGTCAAAATCCTGGAATTCCCTCCCAGAGGACATTGTGGGTCTACCTACTGCATCTGGACTGCAGCGGTTCAAGGAAGCATCTCCCTTCACCTTCTCAAGGGTAACTAGGGATGGGTAACAAATGCTGGCCTAGCCAGCGATGCCCACGTTCCATGAGTACAAATTTTTTAAAAAAGACAATTGTTAAACATCACATGTAATTGAGGCAATTAGTAACCAAATGTGATTTTGGCAATGTTAAACCTGTCAAATGGGAAATGAAACATAAATAATTGTAGGTTGTCTCTTTAGTCAATAAAGCTGAAAGCACTCAAGATAGGCCAAAAGCAGTCAGAGTTGCTGGAGCTAACAAGATCCCTATCACTTTCACAGCCTAGATCTACTGAGCTTTAGGCTGCCAATTGTAATTCGCTACACTTCATGTTCAACTCCTATGAACACTACACATTGCTGACATGCCAGGAATCAACCTGCAGAGTAACAACACCAGTCTCACAAAGAGTGCTGTAACTCACCCAAACAATGCTTCTGCTTTGACAGTTTTTACCCACAGTGCAATGTCTGTGGAAAACCAAACTACTTCCTAGTGTTTGTTGTTCATCAAAAAACCAGCTACCAAGATCAATCCCAATAGAAGGGTGTAACATGTGCACATAACAGCTAAATGTCAAAGTGAATGTTGCCATTGTAAAGATGAATGAAATAAAGCCAGCCAGTGCTGGACAAACTCAACAGGTCTGGCAGCATCTATGGAAAGAGAAATAGCATAAACATTTCAAATCTACTGCAACTCTTCTTCGGAATTTCTGCTATCTCCTCGGATGATGGCCCCACCACTAAACATTAAGCTGCTACGTGCAGGACTGTCACTGACTTCATCTCCTCTGAATATCTCTGCTCCACAACTTCGCCTCCTATAGTCCTCCCAGAG
Source organism: Ginglymostoma cirratum (assembly GCA_024137785.1). Lineage (NCBI taxonomy): Eukaryota > Metazoa > Chordata > Chondrichthyes > Orectolobiformes > Ginglymostomatidae > Ginglymostoma > Ginglymostoma cirratum. The sequence goes on from JAHRHZ010000144.1 coordinate 18,328,281, forward strand.
CCACACACCCCATTTCTAACTCTTTCCCAAAATCCCCAAACAGGACTGCCCTGACAAACCAAGCATTTTATCCCATTTCTGCCTGCGGAACCTTTATCTTCCTGCCTTAGTTCGAGCTTTTCTCCCCCACGTTCAGTTGCTTCCCATTTACATTCAAGATCCTTTTGATGCTTTACATCAGTTAAAAATAGTTCCAAAGGAGCGTTATGCAGGATTCAACTTTAACCCCGTTGCTGTCTGCACAGATGCAGCCAGACATGTTGAGTTACTCCAGGACTTCCTTTTTTTGAGTCAGATTTCCAGCAACTGCAGTATTTTGCTTTTATTAGAGATGGATGATCCTGAGTGCACTTTTTTCAGATCCAGTAACCCCACCAGTGTAACAGTCACCACTTAATTCTTGAATGAAGACACTGTCACAGATGCAGGAACATCTGTCAATGTCTTGGAGATAAGACATTCAACAAACTTCGGGATTTCTCGATTCTCCACCAATCAAGGATGATAGAAATAATCCGAGACAAAGCACTGAAAGTTCCAGGGACTTATGAAAAACGATTATCATTTGAAGACACCAAATACATGCTGTACTCTGTCATACCTGGAGAATGTGACATACTAATCAGTTAGAAACAGCAACAGGTCTGCACATGGTTGCCATTAGGTACACGATTTCTACATAAACCAGTAACATTCTCAAATTACGTGTGGACTTTTCACTGGTATTGGCAAACTGAAAGGTGGTGCATGCAAGTTGTACATGGACACCAATGTGCTCCTTGACATACATTATTTGTGATGATTGCTGTTTCACATCGAAAAATAGACTTTAACTTCAGCACCTACCTGACCTTGACATTATTAAGAAAGTTAAGGACGAGACATAGATTCATAGAGTCATACAGCACAGAAACAGACCTTTCAGTCCATATAGTCCATATTCTCAAACTAAGTTAGTTCTACTCTCCTGTATTTGGCCCAGTCCCTCTGAACCTTTTCTGTTCATGTACCTGTCCAAATGTCTTTTAAATGTTGTAATTGTACCTGCATCTACCACTTCCTCTGGTAGTTAATTCCACACACAAATCACTGTGTAAAAAGTTGCCCCTCATGTCGCTTTTAAAATATTGTCCTCTTCCCTTAAAAATGTGCCGCCTGGTTTTGAGCCCCCACCTCCCACCCTAGGGAAAAGGCCCTTGTTATTCAGCTTATTTATGCCCCTCACAATTTTATAAACCTTTCTAAACCTCAGCCCTCAACCTCCTATGCTCCAGTGAAGAAATCCCAGCCTATCCAGGCTATTTTTATAATTCAAACACTCCATTCCCAGCAACATCCTGATAAATCTTTTCTGAGCCTTCTCCAATTTAATAACATCCTTCCTACAACAGGTCAACAAAAACTGCACATAGTACTCCAGAAGAAACCTCACCAAAGTCCTGTATAACCTCAACTTACATCCCAACTCCTGTACTGAAAGGTCTGAGCAATGAAGGGAAGCATACTACATGCCTTCTTAACCAGCCTATCCATAAATGATGCAAATTTCAAAGAATTGATACCTGAAACCCTAGTTGTCTCTGTTCTACAGCACTACTCAGGGTCCTACCATTAATTGTCTAAGTCCTGCTCACGTTTGTTTTATCAAAATGCAATGCCTCGCATTTATCCAGATTGAACTCCATCTGCCATTTTTCAGCCTGTTGACTCATTTGATTAAGATCCCTTTGTAATCTTAGAAAACCTTCTTCACTGTCTACAATGCCAGCAATTTTGGTGTCATCTGCCGACTTACTAACCATGCCTTCTATATTCTCATCCTAATCATTTATATAAATGGTGAACAAAAGTGGACCCAGTACCGATCCCCATGGAACACCTCTGATCACAGGCTTCCAGTCCAAAAAACAACCCTCCACCAGCATCTTTTTTCTCCTACCATCCAGCCTACTTTGTATCCAATTGGCAAGCTCACCCTGAATCCCATGTGATCCGATTTTACTAATTAGTCTACCATGCAAAACCTCGTCAAAGGCTTTATTAAAGTCCATGTAAACAATAGTCAAAAACAAAGTTGCTGGAAAAGCTCAGCAGGTCTGGCAGCTTGTGTGAAGAAAGAAACAGAGTTAACATTTTGGGTCCAGTGACCCTTCCTCAGAACCAGACCTGAAACGTTAACCCTGTTTCTTTCTTCACAGATGCTGCCAGGCCTGCTGAGCTTTTCCAGCAACTCTGTCTTTGTTCCTGATTTACAGCATCCACAGTTCTTTCGGTTTTTATCCACATAAACAATATCTACCACTCTTTCCTCATCCATCTCTTTATTAGTTACTTCCTCAAAAAAACTCAATAAAGTTTGTGAGACATGATTTCCCTCACACAAAGCCATGCTGACTATCCCTAATCAGTTGTTGCCTCTCCAAATGCACGCAAATCCCATCTTTCAGAATCATCTCCAACAACGTGCCCACCACCAATGTCAGGCTCACAGGTCTAATGTTCCTAGGCTTTTCTTTACAGCCTTTCTCAAATAAAGGCACGACATGAGCCACCCTCCAGTCGTCTGGCACCTCACTTCTGGTTGTAAATAATACAGATATTTTTGTCGGGGCCCTACAAATTCTTCCATAACTTTCCACAACATCCTGGGATACACTTTATCAGGTGCCAGAGATTTATCCACCTTTATGCATTACAAAGCCTCCAGCACTTCCTCTTCTGTGTTGTGAACTGTTTTCAAAACATCAGTATTTATTTCCCCAAGTTCTCTAGCCTCCATTTCTTTCTCCACTGCAAAAACTGATGCAAAATATTCATTTAGTAGTAACAACCATTTTATAAACTGCATTGACAACGCAGTTGCCAAACCAAGCCATACACTTAGCACTAACAATCGATGACATTGTAGTGAAAGTTCATGGTAGTTAGCACTTTGCTAAACTTGACCTCAATTCAGGGACCATCAAATTGAACTTGCAGCTGTATGAAGATATCTTGCAGTATTCTCCACTTACTATGGTTTTTTTTAGGGAAGGCAATGGCTTTGTCATATTATCACTTGACTATTAATCCAGAGATCCAGCTAATGTTCTAGGTACCTGCAAAGGCAGTTGGTGAAATTTGAATTCAATAAAAAAAAGGAAAATCTGGATTTAAGAATCTACTGATCACCATGAAATCATTATCAAGAATCGGAAAAAAACACATCTGGTTCACTCATGTCCTTCAGGGAAGGAAATCTGCCACCCTCACCTGGTATGGCCTATGCATGACTCTAGACCCACAGCAATGTGGTTGACTCTCAATTGCCCTCTAAAATGGCCTAGCAAGCCATTCAGTTGTACTAATTGCTACAAAGCCTCAAAGAAATGAAACTGGACGGATCACCTGGCGTCGACCTAGGCACTGGAAAAGACAACAGCCATAACTGCCCAGTTGACCCTGCAAAGTCCTCCTCAGTAACATCTGGGGGGGTTGGTGCCAAAATCGGGAGAGCTGTGTCACAGACTAGTCAAGCAACAACATAACATATTCATACTCACAGAATCATAACTTACAAAAGATGTCCCAGACACCACCATCACCATCCCTGGATATGCCTTGCCCCATTAGCTGCTGGACTGGATCTGCAGCAAGTTGTGGGGGAACCAACAAGAGGGAAAAATATGCTTGACTTCATCCTTACCAGTCTGCTGGCTGTCGATAAATCTGTCCATGACAGAGCTGGTAAGAGTGACCATCGCACAGTCCTTATGGAGACTAAGTCTCAGCTTCATATGGAGACTAACCTCCATCGTGTTGTCTGGCACTATCACCGCGCTAAATGGGACAGGCTTTTCACAGATCTAGCAACTCAAGACTGGGCATCCATAAGGTGCTGTAGGCCATCTACAGCAACAGAATTGTACTCCAGCACACTCCCACTCAACCATTACCATCAAGCCAGGGGAACAACCCTGGGTCAATGAAGAGTGCAAGAGTACATGCCGGGAGCAGCACCAGGCATACCTGAAGATGAATTATAAACCTGGTGAAGCCACCAAACAGGACTGCTCGCATGCCAAACAGTGAAAGCAACAAGTGTTAGACAGAGCTAAGCGATCCCACAACCAACGGATCAGATCTAAGCTCCGCAGTCCTGCCACATCCAGTCGTGAATGGTGGTGGACGATTAAACAACTCACTGGAGGAGGAGGCTCCACAAATATCCCCATCCTCAATGATAGAAGAGCCTAGCACATCAGTGCAAAAGGTAAGGCTGAAGCATTTGCAGCAATCTTCAGCCAGAAGTGCCAAGTGGATGATCCATCTTGGCCTCCTCCAGTGGTCCCCAGCATTACAGATACCAGTTTTCAGCCAATTCGATTCACTCCACATGATGTCAAGAAACGGTTGGAGACACTGGGTACTGCAAAGGCTATGGGCCCTGGCAACATTCCGGCAATAGCGCTGAAGATTTGTGCTCTAGAACTTGTCGCTCCCCTTGCTAAGCTGTTGCAGTACAATTACAACACTGGTATCTACCCAGCAATGTGGAAAATTGCCCAAGTATGTCCTGTAAGCAAAAAGCAGGACAAATCCAACCGGCCAATTACCACTCCATTAGTCTACTCTCGTTCATCAGTACAGTGATGGAAGGTGTCATCAACAGCGCTATCAAGCAGCGCCTGCTCAGCAAAAACCTGCTCATTAACGCCCAGTTTGGGTTCCGCCAGGGCCACTCAGCTCCTGATCTCATTACAGCCTTGGTTCAAACATTGACAAAAGACCTGAACTCCAGAGGTGAGGGGAGAGTGACAGCCCTTGACATTGAGGTTGCATTTGATTGAGTGTGGCATCAGGGAGACCTTTAGCAAAACTGGAAACAATGGGTATTGGAGACAAACTCTCTAGTGGTTGGAGTCATAGCTGACACTTAGGAAGATAGTTGTGTTTGTTGGAAGTCAATTGTCTCAGCTCCAAGACATCTCTGCAGGAATTCCTTAGGAGAGTGTCCTCGGCCCAGCCATCTTCAGTTGCTTCAATAAAGACCTTCCCTCCAACACAACGTCAGAAGTGGGGATGTTCGCTGATGATTGCACAGTGTTCAGCAACATTCGTGACTCCTCAGATACTGAAGGAATCCATGTTCAAATGCAACAAGATCTGGACAATATCCAGGCTTGGGCTGACAAGTGGCAAGTGACATTCAAGCCACACAAATGCCAGGCTATAACCATTGCCAGTAAGATACAATCTAACCACCATCCCTTGACATTCAATGGTGTTACCATCACTGAATCTCCCACTATCAGCATCCTGGGAGTTATCATTGACCTGAAACTCAACTGGACTCACCACGTAAACACAGTGGCTACACGAGCAGGTCAGAAGATAGGAATACTGTGGCGAGTAACTCATATCCTGACTCCTCAAAGCCTGTCCACCATCTACAAAGTGCAGCCCCCACAACACTCAAGAAGCTTGACACCATCCAGGACAAAGCAGCCTGTTTGCTTGGCACTACATCCACAAACATTCACTCCCTCCACCAGCAACGCTGAGTAGCATCAGTGTGTACTATCTGCAAGATGCACTTCAGAAATTCACCAAAGATCCTCAGGCAGCACCTTCCAAACCCACGACCACTTCCATCTAGAAGGACAAGGGTATCAGATATATGGAAACACCACCACTTTCAAGGTCCTGTCCAAGCTGCTTACCATCCTGACTTGGAAATATATTGCCATTCCTTCACTGTCACTGGGTCAAAATCCTGGAATTCCATCCCTAATGGCATTGTGGGTCAACCCACAGCAGGTGGACTACAGTGGTTCAAGAAGGCTGCTCACCACCACCTTCTCAAGGGCAACTAGGGACAGGCAATAAATGCTGGCCAGCCAGCGACGTCCACATCTCACAAAATGTATAAACAGAAAAAAAAGCTCAACTTTGGAGTCAATTCAGCAGCTGAGGCATTTCAGCAAATAATTCAACCTGTATTTTCAAGGTTTGTGGACATGTTGAATGTCAGCGATGAGATTCTCATTGACAGACTTCCTGAAAGTGAAATCAGGACATGTTAACATGCATGTATCCAGCATGTTAGAGAATATATCTGCAAGTTCCAAAGAACAGACTTATTGGACTCTCAACGTTAACTCTATTTCTCTCTCCACAGATGTTGCCAGATCTGCTGAAATTCTCTGTACTTTCTGTTTTTATTTCTGATTTTCAGCATCCACAATATTTTGCTTCTGGGCCTAAATGCAGGTGAGCAATATCTAAGGTTAGAAACTCACAAGTATCCAGAGTGACACTTGTAGAGTTTTGTTTAAATTAGCATAAAGCACGAAGAAAGTTCCCAGTTGTATTCCAGCCCAGAGCTACATTACCTATCAGATCTAACAAAAATGAATAGGAATTGCAGCCTGCAATAAGATGCTTACTCCTCCAATTACTTACTGCAGTTTCAAACTCCCAACTTCCGAGTATTCTTTAAAAGGATTATTAACTACCAATCTGCTCAATCCTCAACCTTTGATGTCCTTGTCCCTGGAAAATCCTTACAATTTCCCACATTAGAGGTTATCCTGAGTATGGTGCTCTATTTATTCCCTTGCATCCAAAAGGCACTAACTTCAATAAATCAGTGACTTATCTAACCACAAGTTGTACATATCTGCTTAAACAGCCCACTGCTCCAGGATGGCAATTGAATGTAAAAGAAGTTGGCTTCCCTTCTTCATGACAAATCATTTCTTAAATCTATTGTCCCGTGACACCTACAGTGGAGGAGCTCCTTTTAATTTCTTTATCATTAAATTTAACTAACTCAGCGACATCTATTTCCCCAATACCCACAAAGTCAACCTCCCCTCTCAGTTCCTGCTCAAAAATGTTCTAAGTCTCCTACTGGGTTACCCTGATTAACAGCAAACTGCTGACCACCAGAGTCTTCTTACTATCTCCGTGTCTTCAGATTTTTTTCACAAACCCCACTTCAGACAATGTTTCCTAATCTTCCAAATCTGCCGTCAAAACCAGGTCCCGAGAGAAACATCCTAAACTGATGTGTCTTTGTAAACTACATCCCACCCAAACTTTCCAAAAGTTGATGGTGTCCTCTAAGTCTCTGCCCATTATAGTGTAACTCCATGTTTGATTCCCTCCAATAGAGTTTTGCTGCTGTCACAATACTGAAACAATTTTAGTCATTTTTTTTAACATTCCTCCACAGAAGTGAGTATTGCCAGGTAGTCAGCATTTATTGCCTATCCCTAATTGTCCATGAGAAGGTCATAATGAGCATTTGGTTTGAACTGTTGCTGTTTGCATGGTGAAGGTACTCCCAGACTTCTATTCGAGTGGGAGTTACAAAATGTTGACAGTGGAGCAAGAGCAAAGTTTATGACATAGTCTATGATTGTGTTACAAAATCCTTGCTCACTTTTCTTCACTTTGCTGTAGTTGTTGACCTTGTCCTCTTTTGATGTATCTTTTCTATCACCCTACTGAGTGGGACTACCTTTGCTTGGTTCTTCTTGTGCTTAGGGCACCTTCAGCAATGACTTTGCTTCCTTCCTGTTACTTATTAATGTTCTATTCTACAGCAACATGATCCAAAGCTATAGCATCCGTCCCCAAATGCAGACCGGCAACAACCATCACTTTGCCATGCCCTCTCTCAAACCTTTTGTCTTTGTGTCATCAAACCAACACCTCTAACTCTGGATGTGGTGTCATTTCAGATTAGATACTGGGAATATTAAACCTGTTGGTTTCAGTTTTCATAATGAGCTCCATACCCTTGTACACAAAGTCCATCATCTCTTTGTCATAGACTCAGTTGAAGGTAACCGTTCACAACTTCAGAAAATAATGCGAATGTATATGTCAATGGCATGATGATATTTCAAATGAAGTAACACTGACTTCAGCAGGCACATGCTATGGGGACTCTAAGAAGAGAGAATTGAATAAGCTATACTAGAAAGAGCTGTATCACAGAAATCAGTATTATAAGTAATAGAGAGTAAATAAACAGCTTTTTAGAACATCTGAGAGTCAGACAATAGTCACTCTAGGTAAAACACAGAGCTAAATGTAGAACACTCAGAATGGAGACAATACAGTCTAAGGGAGCAGTCTCTCTGCAATGCAGAATCAAACTCTGAATCCTAAAGGCATGGCAGCCTAACACATCAGGACTGATCAACTAAGTGTAATATCAGTAAAGACCAATTACAGGGCAATTTCAGTGCTCATCCTGGATAACATACAACGTGTGACCATATATGTCAATAGGGTTTACTCTCTCAGCCACTTTCATGAATGAGTCACTAAGTTTAAAACTTTGTGAAAACCAAAGGACACAATGCACTCCAGCCTTTCTGATGTTCTGCAATCTCTGAACAAAATTAGATTTATTAATATTAATCACCATTGCTCTATTGAGAATTAAATTTAGAATATTAGTGCAACACCGTTTTAAAATATAAACTCGCTTCACTTTTGTGGCCCTTATACTGGAAGTTTATATATTTTCAAACAAATACTTCCAAATAGATCGGAGCAGAATTGAATAGTTTAACACATCTTGCTTTTCTGTTTGAAGATTTTGTAAAGAAGAGAGATGCTGGGCACTAAGTTGCTTTGTTTATTTTTACTTGCAGCAAAGGCCTTGTTGCACTTACAGGCTGGATTTAACGGAAATGATGAGGGAGTTGCTACATCACCTCCTTTGGGGAAGGCCCATGAAATTACATCCCATTTTGGCTGGACAGCAGTGGGCCTTCTTCACAATCTAGGATCCAAAGACAGAAGTCCCACCAGCCAAGATCTATCAGATAATCGGAGCCCATTAGCTTTATTGATCGGCAACATCACCAAAGAGACTTTGGCTGCTGCCTTTACTAGACCCATTACAGGCTGAGGTGAGTCTGCTCAATATTTTAAGAGCATATGATCGGAAGAAATTTCCTTTTGAAACAGTAATATCATGATAAGTATCTTCCCCTGAGTCTGAAATCTGAAATGTTTTCTAATACAGTGCGTAATTTCAGATAAAAGCTAAGGATTTGTATTAACATTTCTGTTAATGAAAATGAATTAAAATACCTGGGTCTACGGGAACACGTGGGCGGTCTGTGGATTCTCGTGGTTCAGGCGGATTTGTCATCGAAATCATCAGCTGCTCCTGTACATGAGGCAGAGAGTGGAATTCATTAACACTGAGAAGCAAACTAGGCTCACTTGCAATCTCTCTGAGTTGCGCTGAGTCTGCATTCCTGGTTCCAACAGCAAACATTGTTACATCAGCTCGCTTCAGTGCATCCACGGATTGTTTGATGTAATCCCTGGATCTTCCAGCTGTGATGAGCACCAGTAACTGAGGAACACCTTCCTCTTTTCTACTTCCTGAAGATCTGGTGAAGTGATTTCTATAAACATAGTCCAGTGCTGCTCCAATGTTTAGTGGTGCTCCACCTCTCAATCTGATTCCTTCCACATGACGCAGAATTTCGTCTTCAGAAGAATAAGTGTTCAGATAGAATTCAGTTTCTGCATAATCACTGAACTGTACCAGACCGATTCGCACTCTGTCACTTCCAACATCAAGATTTTCAATGAAACTTGAGAGGAAGTCATGGACAAAAGGAAAATCTGCATTTCCGACATAGTCTGATCCATCGATAAGGAACACAATGTCTCGTTTGCTCACTACTTTTGGCATAACTGCAAAGAAATACAGATTTTAATCCATCATAGATAATTTAAAACTGTAAACAAAAATCATTGGACTCCATACAACCATAGACAAGAACCTCTGATTTTTCAAAATATTAAATAAAATTGAAAGTAATGCAGCAATCTTATAAGGAAGCCTTAATCTGCGAACAAGTTTTCAAAACATCAAAAAAGTTACTCATGCTTTGAATAACTTTTCTCCCTCCCAATGCTTTTTTACTGTGGATTTTGCATACTTTTCCACTTTAAGATGTTGCCCAAATCTTCAAGAAGACAGGACTGACAGAATCTCTAATCTCATTAACAGTAAACTCAAATAATTTTGGCAGTGACATTGAGATGTATCAATATCCAGTGTGTTCATTCCCTAATGCAGCCAGAATGTGCAGGCTACCAGGGTACTATTTATGATATTGAGATGTATGGGATATGAAGATATTCAGCACTTTTCTATATGTATCCTGACACCGAGTCCTAACTCCCATCAACCTCTCTCAATCCTTCCATCTCACATCAGACTGTTCATCTGACATCCAGTTCTAAACAAGCAGAAATTTGCTAATGTTCTGGAGATCAAAGGCATTGTCTTTAGTTGCCATCACAAAGTCTATTCCCTATCTACTGAATCTCTGCAGCTTTCTGAGGCTGAGGCAGTGTGCCTATAAGATTAGTGACCCAAGATGAGTTTCCCATCCAATATCCATGCCATTGCTAAGACATCGACCTCTACTTCCATAATATAACCCAACTCCAACCTTGCGCCACCTCATCTACTGAAGGTTTAATTAATGTTTCTGCTACTTTGAGACTTCACTATTCCAATGTACCCAGCATCTAGAAACTTGGGATCATCTAAATCTCTGCTGACCAGTCTCTTCACCAATTGTCCTGCTGACATATGTTGGCTTCTGGTTATAACCATGCATGGATTTTCAAAATCAAACCCTTCTTTATAAATCCCTCCATGGCTTCATCTTCGTCATCTCTATAATTTTATGGTGTCTGGTTTAATGGGGTGGCACAGTGGCTCAGTGGTTAGCACTGCTGCCTCACAGCACTAGGAACTCAGGTTCAATTCCACCCTTGGGTGACTGTCTGTGTGGAGTTTGCACATTCTTTCCATGTTTCCTTTGGGTGCTCCAGTTTGCTCCCACAGTCCAAAGTTGTGCAGGTTAGGAGGAGTGGCCATGCTAAATTGCCTGTAGTGTCCAGGGATGTGTAGATTAGGTGGGTTATAGGGGGATGGATGTGGATGGGATGCTCTGGGGGTCATTGTTGACTTGTTGGGCTGAAGGGCCTGTTTCCACACTGTAGGGATTCTATGATCTGTCCTTTTCTAATTCTAGTCTCTTAATCACCCTCAATCTTAATTGCTCCAGCATTGACAGCTATGCCTTCTGCAACTAAGGCTCAAAGTTTAGGAATTCTATTCTGTGTTCTGTATATCCCCCTTGCCTATGTTAACACGAGAAACCGTATCTATTTAATGTAATATTTCCTAATATGGGTTTGTGTCGATTTTTGCTCTATGACAATCCTTTGAATAATCTTACACATGAATTTTGAAGGCAGTGTATAAATACAAACTGGGATTGTTTATGGGTTCTTCTGGCAAATGCAAATGTTTAAGTAATGCAAGCAATTATGCGACTTCTCATATGCAAAACCCCGATCTGGTAATCTCCTTTCTCTTGACACCAGTTGCCTCCAGTCTCTCCCTGATATGGCACATTCATATATTTATTACCTTCTGAGTGCCTAGGTAAATGTAAACTGAGCCAATGAGACATGCATGTAGAGACACTACCACTGCACCACTAGAACACTCATGATCCCTCACAGAATTACTTTCAGTCCTGAACTGCATTTTAAGAGCCAGGCCCAGCTGTTTAAAATACCAACAATAAATGTTGTTGAACAAATGACCTGCAACTTAAATAACAGAAGTGCAAGAAAGGTTTAATACCCCTACTCAGTTATTCTGATGACATGAATCAACCCCAAAATGCTGAAGATTTAAGCATTTTGATTGTTCAGCAACACGGGGCTGTTCTTTATAGACTGAAGGTTCCATGGCAGTATCATATCATAGAATCATAGACTTCCTACAGTGTGGAAACAGGACCTTCTGCCCAACAAGTCCACACCGAACTTCAGAGCATCCCACCCAGACCCACCCCCCTATAACCCATCTAATCTACACATCCCTGAGCACAATGGGACAATTTAGCATGGCCAATCCATCTAACCTGCACATCTTTGGACTGTGGGAGTAAACCGGAGCACCCGGAGGAAACCCACGCAGACACGGGGAGAATGTGCAAACTCCACACCGACAGTCGCCCAAGGCTGGAATCAAACCCGGGTCCCTGGCGATATAAGGCAGCAATGCTAATGACAGCAATGCAGGAACTGAGCATTAATTTCAACAATTCTAAAGTCGGATTAAGCTAACGACAAAGGCTGAGTCATTTTGCAAAAGGTGTGATAACAAGAGGAGGAACGGCTGTAAAATATACCAATAACAGAGCAAGCAAAGGGTTCCTGCAAAATTGGTTCCAGAACTCAATTACAGACTACATCTGTGCAATAACATTTGTGTTTTAAATCATTACCTTTTTTTATTATTCATTTATGGGATGTGGGTGTCGCTGGCTGGCCAGCATTTCTTGCCCATCCCTAATCTTTTCCTGTCAGGTAATGTCATATGAATATGTTTAAAGTGCACTAATATTGCTAACAAGGCAACCATAAGTGCATAGAGGAAATTAATTAAGATACCTTCATTAATGGTAACCATAGGCTTTTCAGTAGTTTGTGGCAAGTCAGGCACTGTAGCTAATTGTGTCAGCACCTGATTCTGTATATCTGACAGAGAGCGAAATTCCTTTAGATGGAAAGCCAAGTTGGGGTCACTCGAAATTTCTTTTAACTGTGTTGGGTCTGCCCTCCTGGCTCCAACAGTAAGGGTATGTACAGCTGCTCGCTTCAGGGTATCTGCCGACGGTTTGATATCATCTCTGGATCTTCCACCAGTGAATAGCATCAAGATCTGAGGAACACCTTGCTCTTTCCTGCTTCCCGCAGATTTTGTGAAGTGGTTTTTAAGGACGTAATCCAGTGCTGCCCCAGTGTTAACTATTCGACCTCCTTTCACTTTAAGCCCTCTCACATGAAACAAGAGATCAGCTTTCGATGAGTAGCTGTTTAGATAGGATTCTGTTTTCATATCATCGCTGTACTGCACCACAGCTACTTGCACTTTGTCACTTCCAATGTCCAAAGTCTCTATTAATCTTGTGATGAAATCACGGATATGGATAAAATTAATGTTTCCAACATAAACCGATCCATCAATAAGGAAGACAATGTCTCTCCTCTTCACTTCTTGGGCTACAACTGTAAGAAAATGAAAAGATTGTGATTCATTGTAGATTATATCAACTCCCTGAATATTGTAAGTAGCAGCAAAATATCTACTCCCACCCACCGGCATACAACTCTGTGACTATGTGTATAAACTTTCTCTCATCCTGTAACACACACTTTCCATGTTCGAAAGAGAGGATTTTTTTATTAAGGTGGAGATAGCGACAAAGTGATAAAGTTATCAGATCACTAGATCAGCAGTCCTGGTTAATTCTCTGGCAAATTGGGTTCAAATCCGAACATGATAGATGGTAAATCTTGAATTCAGTTCATAAATCTGCAATTAAAAGCTGTACTTGTGGAGATTTGTTGATTGTTATAAAACCTATCTGGTTCACAAATGTAATTTAGGGAAGGAAATCTGCTATCCTTACCTAGTCTGATTTCCAGGTGACCCCAGAGAGCATTATGTTTTCTCCTAACTGAAATGGGCCAGCAAACCACTCAGCTGTATCAAGCTACGAAGTCAAAGAATAGGAATGAAGCTGAATAGACTAGCTGGTACCAACCTTCGCACTAGAAAAGACAGTGGTAAACCCAGCCCTGTTAATTTGCTAAAGCCTTCCTTACTAGCATGTGGGAGCTTGTACCAAAATTGGGAGAGCTGTCTCATAGATTGCCCAAGAAATCTGATGTAGACATAATTATGGAATCATAAAACAGAAAATGCCAACACGCAGAACCATTAGAGGTGACAGCACAGCGTTACCTTGTCAGGAGGAACTGATGGATTCTGGACTTCATGATATTCTCGTGGCATCAGGTCAAGGGAAACCTCTTGATGATTACCTCCTTCTTGACTACACCTCCTTTCAGCTGAAGAATCAGTTATCCTCCATAATAAACAACAACTAAAGAGGCCATGATGATTGGTGAGGTCACAGAATATATTCTGGTTGGGGACCTCAATATCCATCACCAAGAGTGGTTTGATAACATGACCATTGACTGGGTTGGAGAGAGATAATAGGAACTGCAGATGCTGGAGAATCCGAGATAACAAGGTGTAGAGCTGGATGAACACAGCAGGCCAAACAGCATCAGAGGAGCAGGAAGGCTGACGTTTAGGGCCTAGACCCTTCAGCTGAGTTTTAAAGGAAATAATTTGAATCAGTATTCACAAGGGAGAAGGACATGGTGGATGGTGCTGGAAGGGTGTTTTTTTTCTGACTGGAGGTCCATGACCAGTCAGAATTATTTGAAGAAGAATGCAGGTGGTCTTATTAGTAAGTTTGCAGATGACATAAAATTTGGGGGAGCTGTGGATAGTGAGGAGGATTGCCAGATGACACTGTAGGATGTCGATAGGCTGGAGACGTGTGTGGAGAAATAGCAGATGGAACTTCATCCAGACAAATGCCAGGTTTGGAAGGTCCAAGGCAGAAGGAAAGTATATCGTAAATGGCAGAACCCTTAGATGCATTAACATACAAAGCGATCTAGGTGTACAGGTCCATAGTTCCCTGAAAATGGCAACATCACAAGTGGATGATGTGCTCAAGAAGGCAGATGGCCTGTTTGCCTTCATTAGTCAGGACGCTGAGTATAAAAATTGGCAAGTCATGTTGCAGCTGTACAGAAATTTAGTTAGGCCACGTTTGGAGCATTGTATGCAGTTCTGGTCACCACACTACCAGAAGGATGTGTAGGCTTTGTACAGGGTACAGAAAATATTTACTAGAATGTGATCTGATTTGGAAGGTATTAGCTATGAGGAGAGATTGGGCAAACTTGGTTTGTTTTCACTTGATCGTTGGAGTCTGAGGGATGATCTGATAGAAGTTTATAAAATTATGAGAGGCATGGATAGAATAGATAGTCAGAATTGAAATGTCAATTACTGGGGGACATAGGTTTCAGGTAAAAGGGGGAACATTTAAAGGAGATATGAGAGGCAAGTTTTTTTTTGATACGGAAGGTGGTAAGTGCTTAGATTGTGCTGCCAGAGGGGGTGGTAAAAACAGACTCAGTAGCAATGTTTAAGAGGCATCTCGACAGATACATGAATAGGCAGGCAATAGAGGGATATAGACAGCATGGACAGAAAAGGTTTTGGTTTAAATGGTGTCATGAGTTGTACAGGCTTGGTGTGCTGCTCCTGTGCTGTACTGTTCTTTGTTCTTTGAAGTAACTGCTAGACCGAATAGGCACCAAGTGGTGAAGAAACAAACTAGAGGGAAAAACATGACATTATCCTCACCTAACAACCTGTTGCAGCTGCATCTGTTCATGGCATTACAACTATTATACAGTCCTTGTGGAGAAGCCTACCGTTTTAGTGAGGATACCCTCTATCATGTTGGTTGATATTGCCATCTTGTCAAATTGGATAGATTTTGATCAGATCTAGCAATTCAAAACTGAGGTGCAGTGAGACACCATCAGCAGCAGATCTGCACTCAAACAAAAATCTATGGCCTGGCATATCTCCAGTTTATCATTGCTGTAAAGCCAGGGGACAAATATTAGCAGAATGGAAAATGTAAGGGAGGAATGTCAGGAGAAAAACCAGATGTACATAAAAAAAATTAGATTCAACTACAACACAGAGCTATGTGCACACCAAGCAGCAGGAGCAAGCATGCAACGGACAGGGCTAAACGACCCCACAACCAATGGATGTGATCTAAACTTGGCAGTTTTCTGTCACATCCAGCAGCAGTCTATAGTGATCAAAAATGAAACAATAAACAGGAAAAGGAGGCCCTCCAAAGATCCTCATCTTGAATGATGTGGGAGCCAGTGCAAAAGACAAGGCTGAAACATTTGGTGGGAGAAGTACTGAGTGGATGATCCACCTTGTTCTTGTCCTGCAGTCCTAGAATCTCAGCTGTCAGCCTTCAGCCAATTTGATTCTCTCCACATGATATGAAGAAAGATCTGTAGGCACTAAATGTGGGCCTCAACAACATTGCAGCAATACTACTGAAGGCTTGTGCTCCAGAGCTAACTGCAGCCCTAGCCAAGTTGTTCCAACACAACTGCAACACTGACATCTACCTAAAAATGTGGAACATGGCCCAACACTCACAACATCGCTTTTTGAAATTTGTTCCTCTTCACTAATGTTCAAAATGTATTTTTTTTCAAATTGGGCACTACGTGATACAAGAGGCTGGACCAATGGAACCAAATGAAATTGAATTGAACTATTGATATGGGAATGAATTTTGATCAGAAGTAGTAGGAGAAGGAGAGTGTAGATATAATAGATACACACTGACATAAGCAGGACAGGATTAGTGATGTGTCCCAGAGATCTGTAGTGCTGCTTCAACCTTTCACTATAATTTATAAATTAAATGGGTACAAGCATAGAGTCATATATTGAAAGGTACTGATGGCATCAAATTGCACAGAAGGGCAAGTGAAAATTGAGAAGTGGCGTTGACAGATTAGTTGAGTGGGCCAAACTGTGGCAGTTAAGATTCAATATGAAAGCATTCATTTTGACCTGTGAAATGCAGATTAAAGTATTTTCTAAACAGAAATTTGG
Organism: Ginglymostoma cirratum; assembly: GCA_024137785.1. Lineage (NCBI taxonomy): Eukaryota > Metazoa > Chordata > Chondrichthyes > Orectolobiformes > Ginglymostomatidae > Ginglymostoma > Ginglymostoma cirratum. The sequence goes on from JAHRHZ010000144.1 coordinate 18,344,935, forward strand.
AACAGCAGAAAGGCTTAAGGGTTTGTAGATACAGATACAAATAACTAAGTAATAATGCAAATGTTTAATGGAATGTTAGCTTTTATCTCAATGAGGCTGTCAGACAAAGGGATGAAAAGCCATGCCACAACCACATAATGCTTTGGTTAGACCATGCCTGGAGTATTGTGTTCAATTCTGGGACTCAAGCTTCATATAGGATTTTTTGCCTTTGGATGAGATGCAGTTGGTTCAGCAGAATGATCTCAGGGCTAAAGGGATTATTATGAAGAACATTTGACTGGATTTGGATTGCATTCCCTTGAATAAGAAGATTAAGCGGTGATTGAACTGAGATTTTTTTTGATGAGTATAGGAGATTATCATCATATTCTTCCCACCTTAGTACCCTTCTTCGTCTACCTCTAAATGTTTCTTCAGAACTTTCTCTTTGATATTGCCTTTAGTCACTGCCCTAATTCTTCTCTCACTTTTACTGTTCCTCCAGTTATATTCACCTTAGGAAATGTGTAATGACATTTTATTTTAGTAGAGATTGTTTACAGATGCAAGTTATTATTATTGTTAATTTAGGTTAATATTAATACATTAAATGCTATTGGCGGACTGCGAACATATCATCTAATCAGAATGGCACAATCTGCAGTGTTTTATGTTAGGAGGTTTGTATATATACAGAGATGGAATATTACTGCTTTATTTTAAATTCACCTAATTAGTATACCTCTTCTTTTTATCTCTTTCAAGATTGTCTTTGATATAGAAATCTTCCAATCTTTTATTCAGTACTAGGCAGTTACTAGGCTCCAGTAGAGCTAGAAGAACATGCACAGTAGATGTTTACCACAATTCAAAGGGAGTTTTATTCAATCATTGTGCACTCTGTAGAAGCATAAGTCCACATAAACCCACAAACCTGCCTGATAATGTACCAGTGTGATTCATATATGGACACTTGACTCACCTCTCAAACGTCACCATCCCAGCATAACCTACACCAAATATAATACATAATACTCTTTCTTCGTCAACAAGAGCAATAAAACACTCCTATGTATGCAGATTGCATTTGTTTCTGGTCTACGTTGCTGACACTTAATTCTGCAGCAAATTAGACCTTTTAGTACAATAATAAAGCAGAATAAAATGGCGAACGAGGTATCATTATCAATAACTAATATTATTCTTTTCATGTAATAAAACAGTCCCCGGATGCACCGCAGGAACTTTACCATCAAAATTTGACACCAAACCCATATAGAGATACCAGAACAGGTGACTCTTAAAAAGCAGTTTAAAGGTAGATTTTAGTGAGCATCTTAGAGAAGGGGGGAGACTAGTGGAAGGGCTATTTGGAGAGGCAATTCCAGACCTCAGGTTCTAGACAGCTGAGGGCATGGGGACTAATCAGGGATGTACAAAAGCCAGGAATGAGAGCATCAGAGATCCTGAAAGCTTGTAGAGCTAGAAGAAGTCACAGAGATTGGAAGGGCAAGGGCATGAGGAATTTGAACGCAAAGATGAAAATTTTGAAATGAAAATGCCAGAACAGGTGTCAATGTAAATCAGCAAGTGCAAGAATAATGGATGAATGTCAACATTAAGCAAGCTAGGAGATATGATAGAATTCCTACAATGTGGAAACAGGCCTGTCAGCCCAACAAGTCCACACTAACCCTTGGAGCGTCCCACCCAGACCCATTCATCTATAACCTACCTAATCTACAGATCCCTGAACACTACAGGCAATTTAGCATGGCCAATTCACCTAACCTGCACATCTTTGGACTGAGGGAGGAAACCAGAGCACCTGGAGGAAACCCGTGCAGACACAGGGAGAATGTGCAAACTCCATACAGTCACCTGAGGGTGGAATTGAGCCCAGGTCCCTTGCACTGTGAGCCACCATGCCACCCTAATTATCATGGATTGTTTGGATGAAAGGCACTGACAAATAACCTGTCTCTCAATTTATAAATTATGTTAAATATTACATTGAAACAATAAAGTCAAACAGAATAAAAATTACTGATGTAAACAGTCAAATTCTACGCTATCGTTACACTGGTGGAAATGTAACGCAGTGGAGTGGAATTCTCCATACTATAGACCCCATCCCAAATCATGGGAATGAGATCTTTTAAGTGATAGACTGGTACCACATCTACTATAACACTATTGGGGTAACCAAACCTTGCGCATATGAGTCAGAATAGTACCCTCCTGCTCAGATATGGAGAGGCAGACACTGGGAATCCCTAAACAACAGTGGAACAAAGGGGAAGGGTTTTTTTTCTTGGGCCCCTACATGTCTGGATCTGTTAACAAAGTGAATTGCTGTTGAACCTAAGATCTTAACTAGGCTCATAATGGAATCTACACTCACTGTTTTGTGATATATGAGGGTTGCTAAGAACAAAATTCTCAGGGAACACGTGAGAACATTGAAAGGCATACGCCAAGAATGTTGCCATACCATCAGACATTGACAGATGAATTAACCTCCCTCTAATGTAAGGCTTTCAAGTTATGGAAATCAGGGAGTTTGGCAAATTCACCATCATCATTGTCCCCCCAACCCAAATCATTTTGTATCACTGTAAAATTTTGTGAAAGCAATCATATTACTTGTGGTAAGTAATGATGTGCTCGGATCTGAATGTGTGACGATCCAAGCAAATGATCAAGCGAGTTATGGATTTACTTTTCCAATTATGTGGATGACACTAGCAATCTCCTTTTAATGCATCTGTTTCCTGCCCTCAAGTTGCTGGCAATATTTAACTGTTTCATCAACATCTATCGGCAACTCCCGTCCACCATCACCCACCAAAATAAAATCAATAAAATGCATAGAGAATATAATTAGCCCATTATGAAGTTACAGGGAGATAACTCAGGCTTTTGTGTATGTGGAACTAATTACAGCACGAAACAGTCAAGTAAATCCTCCACGCTTACTTCTCCAACCACGAATCTAACCCTCCCTCTACTGACCCCTTCTCCCGCCTCCAACACAAGCCCTCCTCCTGGACACCACCCCAAGGCCTCCTACCCTCCCTCGACCTCTTCATCTCCAACTGCCGTCGAGACATCAATCGTCTCAACCTCTCCACCCCTCTTAAACACTCCAACCTCTCCCCCGCAGAACGTGCAGCCCTCCACTCCCTCCGCTCCAATCCCAACCTCACCATAAAACCCGCGGACAAGGGAGGCGCAGTCGTAGTATGGCGCACTGACCTCTACATTGCTGAGGCCAGGCGCCAACTCTCTGACACCTCCTCCTACCGCCCCCTGGATCATGACCCCACCCCCGAGCACCAAACCATCATTTCCCAAACCATCCACAACTTCATCACCTCAGGTGACCTCCCACCCACCGCCTCCAACCTCATCGTTCCCCAACCCCGCACCGCCCGCTTCTATCTCCTCCCCAAAATCCACAAACCTGAATGCCCTGGTCGACCCATTGTCTCCGCCTGCTCCTGCCCCACCGAACTCATCTCCACCTACCTAGACTCCATTTTCACCCCCTTGGTCCAGGAACTCCCTACCTACGTCCGTGACACCACCCACGCCCTCCACCTCCTCCAGAACTTCCAATTCCCAGGTCCCCAACACCTCATTTTTACTATGGACGTCCAGTCCCTATATACCTGTATTCCCCATGCTGATGGCCTAAAGGCCCTCCGCTTCTTCCTGTCCCGCAGAACAGACCAATCCCCCTCCACCGACACCCTCATCCGCCTAGCCGAACTCGTCCTCACCCTCAACAACTTTTCTTTCAATTCCTCCCACTTCCTACAGACAAAGGGGGTGGCCATGGGTACCCGCATGGGCCCAAGCTATGCCTGCCTCTTTGTAGGTTATGTGGAACAATCCCTCTTCCAGACCTACACTGGCCCTAAACCACACCTCTTCCTTCGTTACATTGATGACTGCATCGGCGCCGCCTCGTGCTCCCACGAGGAGCTCGAACAGTTCATCCAATTCACCAACACTTTCCACCCCAACCTGAAGTTCACCTGGACCATCTCCAATACTTCTCTCTCCTTCCTGGACCTCTCTGTCTCCATCTCGGGCAACCACCTAGAGACAGATGTCCATTTCAAGCCCACTGACTCCCACACCTACCTGGAATACACTTCCTCCCACCCACCCTCCTGCAAAAATGCCATCCCCTATTCCCAATTCCTTCGCCTCCGCCGCATCTGCTCCCAGGATGAGACATTCCAATCCCGCACATCTCAAATGTCCTCATTCTTCAAGGACCGCCACTTCCCCCCCACAGTGGTCGAGAACGCCCTCAACCATGTCTCCCGCATTTCCCGGAACACATCCCTCACGCCCCGTCCCCGCAACAATAACCAAAAAAGAATCCCCCTCGTCCTCACATACCACCCCACCAACCTCCGGATCCAACGCATCATCCTCCGACACTTCCGCCATCTGCAGTCAGACCCCACCACCAAAGACATCTTTCCCTCCCCACCCTTATCTGCCTTCCGGAGGGACCACTCCCTCTGCGACTCCCTTGTCCGCTCCACACTCCCCTCCAGCCCCACCACACCCGGCACTTTTCCTTGTAACCGCAGGAAGTGCTACACCTGCCCCCACACCTCCTCCCTCACCCCAATCCCAGGCCCCAAGAAGACTTTCCACATCAGGCAGAGGTTCACCTGCACATCTGCCAATGTGGTATACTGCATCCGCTGTACCCGTTGTGGCTTCCTCTACATCGGGGAAACCAAGCGGAGGCTTGGGGACCGCTTTGCAGAACACCTGCGCTCAGTTCGCAACAAACAACTGCACCTCCCAGTCGCGAACCATTTCAACTCCCCCTCCCATTCCTCAGATGACATGTCCATCCTTGGCCTCCTACAATGCCACAGTGATGCCACCCGAAGGCTGCAGGAACAGCAAATCATATTCAGCCTGGGAACCCTGCAGCCCAATGGCATCAAAGTGGATTTCACAAGCTTCAAAATCTCCCCTCCCCCAACCGCATCCCAAAACCAGCCCAGCTCATCTCCACCTCCCTAACCGGTTTTTCCTCTCACCCCAAGCCACACCCCCATCTCCTCCCTACTAACATCATCCCGCCCCCTTGACCTGTCCGTCCTCCCTGGACTGACCTATCTCCTCCCTACCCCCCTATCTGCACTCACCTTTACTGGCTCCATCCCCGCCTCTTCGACTTGTCTGCCTCCTCTCCACCTATCCTCTCCTCTATCCATCTTCTATCCGCCTCCCCCTCTCTCCCTATTTATTTCAGAACCCTCTTCCCCTCCCCCATTTCTGATGAAGGGTTTAGGCCCGAAACGTCGAGTTTTCCTGCTCCTATGATGCTGCTTGACCTGCTGTGTTCATCCAGCCCCATGCTTGTTATCAAGTAAATCTCTATTGTCACTTTCGATCCTAAATTTATCTAGCTTCCTCCTAAATGTACCAATAATATTTGTGCAATAATAACTGCACAAGACTGTAAATGATCAAGGTACCTTCAGTTGTAGTAACTGGTGGAACAGTCGTTGTTGGCAAAGGATTCACTGTTACTGATGCTGATAATGATGTCATCACCTGATTCTGTATATCTGACAGAGAGCGAAACTCCTTTACATTGAAGGCCAAGTTGGGGTCACTTGAAATTTCTTTCAACTGTGTTGGATCTGCTCTCCTGGCTCCAACAGTAAGGGTATGTAGAGCAGCTCGCTTTAGGGCATCTGCCGATGGTTTGATATCATCTCTGGACCTAGCACCAGTGATCAACATCAAGATCTGAGGAACACCTTGCTCTTTCCTACTTCCTGCAGATTTTGTGAAGTGGTTTTTAAGGACGGAATCCAGTGCTGCCCCAGTGTTAACTATTCGACCACCTTTCGCGTTGAGTCCTTTCACATGAGACAAGAGATCAGCTTTCGAGGAGTAGCTGTTTAGATAGAATTCTGTTTTCACATCATCGCTGTACTGCACCACAGCTACTTGCACTCTGTCACTTCCAATGTCCAAGGTCTGTATCAATTTTGTGATGAATTCACGGATATGAATGAAATTAACATTTCCAACGTAAACTGATCCGTCAATAAGGAAGAGAATGTCTCTCCTGTTCACTTCTTGTGGTACAACTGGAAAGAATAAAAGAATATAATTATTGAGATCATATGAAATTTCTAGGTATTCAAGAACAACAGTATTCCTGCATCATTGGAAGAGCGCACTGTGAGAATTTAATCAATTCTGCTTCTCACAGTGCTGTAGGATACACACTACATTTCTAAAGTTAGTTTAAGAAGGATTCTGAAGAAGTCATACCAGATTTACAATGTTATGCCTTTTTCTTTCCTCAACAGATGCTGTCAAACCTGCTGAATTTCTCTAGTATTTTCTGTTCATTTTTCAGATTTCCAGCATCTACAGTATTTTGCTTTTATACATTTTTAAGTTGTTTGGGAGGAAGTTTACTTGCAGCCTTTATTTTATCTTTTTTCCCTAATTATCTATTCAGAGATGGTATTACACATTTCTGGAGCATGTAGGACTTGAACCTGAGCCTTCCAGCCACTACCACAAGAGGACCCCTCCCAAGCCCAGGACATCATCATGACTATTTGCCTGTCAGGTGCTTTTCTATTTTGTTGCTTTAAAACACTAGGGGGAGCATCTTCTTCCCATTCTGTTATTCCCTGATGTTCTGACATCACACACATCAGGAAGGAAATAATGTATTATAGTTCCCTGTGATAAGCTAAGAGTACCTTGCAGGGTACCAAATTCCTCTTCTGACTTTAAAGTTCACTTCTAGAACTCTGAGACAGATATTTGCCTGGAGCCTTAGAAAGGATACAAACAATTACTACAATAGTGGTAATGAAAGCTCAGCTGCAAGATACTGTCTTATAGTACCGAACTTCCAGCAAGTAAAAGAGGCTCTATGGAGATGTGGTAAATAGCTGCTAGAACCCTTACCAGGAGCCCCCAGCTTTCCACCGTGAGGTTTAAGGATGCAGGCTGGTTCGAGTTGTGAACCCACACTCCCTTCATTCCCGGCATTGTCAGTTCTTTTGTGGAGATTCAACACAATGTGGAGCTGGAGGAACCTTGCAGGTCGGGCAACATCAGAGGAGCAGGAAAGTTGACGTTTCAGGTTTGGACCCTTCATCAGAACTGGGCTGATGAATGGTCCTGAGCCAAAATGTCAACTTCCCTGCTCCTCTGATGCTGCCCGACCTTCTGTGTTCCTCCAGCTCCACACTGTGTTAACTCTGACTCCAGCATCTACAGTTCTTGCTGTCTCCTTGTAGAGATTGGCACGTCCTGGAGTCAGGCCCACTTTTAAAAGATTAATTGGTTAATGATACCAGGAAATTATAGAGTGGATGAGGTTACAATTTGAATGGTAAGTTCAAAAAGTCTTACCTATGCCTCTGAGCTATGTTTGCCCACTCATCCCCCATGGACCCGCAATCATTCATTTATAGCATTCTACTTTAATAAAAAATAATCCATTTCATTACAATCCAATAACAGTGTCAGTCTTCAAGCCCTTTGTAAGTAGTATATCATAAACTCAAGCCTTTGAACTCTCATAGTCTTGTATTAGTAAATATTATGTAAATTGCAGAGTAAATCTGAGATCCAGAGACGTCAGTCAAGCAATATTTTCCCTGGGGCTCAGCAGTTTCAGCCCTCCATTGGATGTCCACATTGTCAACCAAGCTTCATTAATGCATCCCAGACGTCCCATTTTAGGAGCATGGTTTTAATTAGTTAGGCTGTCAAGTTACATGCGAATGGGATAAAAGCCATTTAAACATTTCCACAAACTACATTTTTGTGCATATCTCATGCTCAAATCTCTTGGTGGTGGTATTTAAGTTGTTGCTCCCACACAAATAGTCTCGTCACTGAGGCAAAAGCCCCAGCACATGATCGCAGCTAAGTAGCCTTAGCCAAAAGGCTAAGAACAACACTTGGTCTGAGCCAGATAGGCCAAGAAGCGTCTTGGTGAGTGAATCATTTATGTTTGCAAACACAGCCATAGACAGGAGAATTGCACTCTACTGTCGGTTGTACTCCTTTAACATGAGAGCACCTTCTACTTAGTGTGATCTGAATGGTCAGTTCATAGAATTGTTATGGCCATTTAGCTCATTGTGCCTACATCCATTTAACCCAGAATTGGAACCAAAATGTGCGAGGAACATGTTTCAGTACAGTAACTTGTTGCATCGATGAAAAGCTGTGATTAGAACATATTTTAAATTCAGATTTGCAGTGTGAACAATTGACAAGAGACATTGCAGTAAGTCACCCAGGTCCTTCAATGACACCTTTCAAATACATAACATCTAGCATCTAGAAGGATAAGACAGTAGATGCAAGGGAATATCACTTCCTTCAAGATCCACCCATCAGCCAAACACCATTACTGTTCCTGCATTGTTATTTGGTCAAAATCCTGGAACTCCCACTCCAACATCACTATAGGTGTATTTACTCCACATAGACTGCAGCAATTCAAGAAAGAGCTTAAGGATCAGCAATAAATCCTGTAAATCAGAAACAAAAACAGAAGTTGCTGGTAAAGGTCAGCAATTCTGGCAGCATCTGTGAAGAAAGTCAGAGTTAACATTTTGGATCCAGTGACCCTTCCTCAGAACTGATCGTCGCTAGGAGTATGTCAGTTTATATGCAGAAGATAGATCCTTGTTATCTCATAGTCTGCCATTATACACTACACGATAAACTATAACCACAGAAACGCGAACAGAACAGACTTCATGGCCACTCTGGAAGCTACACCAAAAAGTAATGGACTCACAGACGAAACACAACTAGCCATCTGACAAACTATGATCCCTAGAGATAAAAGGTACTACAGATGCTGGAGAATCCGAGATAACAAGCATGGGGCTGGATAAACACAGCAGGTCAAGCAGCATCATAGGAGCAGGAAAACTTGACATTTCGGGCCTAAACCCTTCATCAGAAAAAAATCCTATGATCCCGAGACTGAACTGGATGAATGAATGGGACACCCTCAACACATCAGAGAGAAAAGCACTCGAAAGGCTCAAGAAAGACAGGAACATCAGAATCCTACCAGCAGACAAAGGGCTGATGACCGTCATTATGAACAAACCAAACTACATTGAGAAAGCACAGGCACTGCTTGCTGATACACACACTTACCAACAGGTGGAGACAGACCGAACACCGCAGCTAACAAACAGGGTCACCCAAACACTGAAGAGACTAAAGAATGCAGGACAAATAACCAAGACAAACTGCATGAAAATGAAATCAGAAGCCTCGAACACCCCCCACTTCTACAGACTACTCAAAGTACACAAATCGGATTTCCCCTTCAGACCCATTGTCTCCCTACCTGGCACACCCACACACAAACTGGCCAAGGACTTACAACTGAGACTGAAACACCTGGACAGCAATCACCCCCCTCCATCCATTCAACCTAAGAATTCCTTAACAAACTCAAGAACATAAAAATCAATGATGATGAGATTATGGCACTCTTTGACGGTACAGAACTATTCACATCCATTGATATATCATTAGCTAAAGAAACACTTGCCACATTACTGGTTGAAGTAGGAATGTTGACTCCAAACAGCTCCATCAGCGAGGACAACATACACAGACTACTGGACCTATGCCTCACTGCACACTTCATCCTTAACAGCCAAATATACAAACAAATCAATGGCAAACCTTTGGGGTCACCCATCTCAGGACTGTTGCAAAGCCAGTCATGCAAAGAATTGTATACACTACACTCCCCCTCATCCAGCCAAAACTGTAGATTTAGTAAGTGGGTGGCACATTTATTATTATTAAATGCACCAAGTTAGAAGAGACACCATCTCATCAACAACGTTTTCACCGGGATCAAATTCACAAGAGAAGAGGAAGACAACAATCAACTTCCGTTTCTAGACGTCAGGATGGAATGAATGACCAACGGGGTATACCAAACCTCAGTATATAGGAAGGCAACCCACACTGACCAAATCCTTAATTTCCACAGCAATTACCACAACATCAACAAACACAAAGCTGTGCTAGGACACTATTTAAATGGGCCACAATTCACTGCAACACACCTGAACTACGGAAGAAGGAGAAAGAGCGCCGATACAATGTCTTTGCTAAAAACGGGTATCCCAACAACTTCATCCGCAGGTACCTACTAGATTGATGATGCCAACAGTACTTAGTACATCCCAGTACACTGGCCACACTACCCTATATCAAGAACATATCAGAACTGACAAGACTCCTATGACCACTGGGAATCATAGTAGTGCACAAACCCAGAGCCACACTACGATAAACACTCGCAAGGACCAAAGACCCCATACCCATGACGTGCTGGACCAATGTAGTTTACAAAATACCTTGCAATGACTGCAGTAAATATTGCATCGGCAAGACTGGAAGGTAACTAGCAATCAGGATACACATGCATCAGCTAGCATCAAAATAACATGACAAACTTTCCCTTATCTCAGTGCCCTTGGACAATGAAGGCCATCAATTTAACTGGGACAACATGACCACCTTAGCTCAAGCCAACCACAGACAGGCATAGGAATTCTTAGAGGCCTGGTTTTCAGCCTGTAATGCAATCAACAAACAGACCCCACATACAAACCCAGGCAGAGCAAAATCGGAAATGACACAACCCAACTCAGCAGACTAGATCATGTAAATACCAAGTGGAGTAGGACAACATCACTTCATCGGAGGCCGCACTGATGATGTTACCTAGCATGGTGACGAAACATCTGTATGATAACCAGCCAGCTCAGTGAGCAAGCCGACAACCTCATCCACCATCCTATCTACAAATCTTCGCAAGAAACTTAAATTATGCACTACCTATTGTTAGCCATTAACAGTCTCCACTAACTATTCACCCTCCTAGCCAAATCATTAGTTACTCCTTTGTCTGTCCAATTGCTCTTCTCTCTCTTTGGGCTCTATCCCCACCTATCATTTACTCCTTACCGTATCCGCCACCCTACCTTCTGCACGTAAACCAACATATTCCTAGTTACCATCAGTTTTTATGAAGGGTCACCAGAGCTGAAAGGTTAACTCTGACTTCTCTTCACAGATGCTGCCAGACCTGCTGAGGTTTTCCAGCAACTTCTGATTTTGTTTGTGATAGAGAAGAGGACAATTACTGGACTGCACAGATTCTTTGCGCAGCAAGGTGACAAAACAATCTTAACCTCACAAGAAACAGTGTGTGGAAAGGCCACGTCTCACCAAACAAATGACATAGATGAACTGTGTCAAGACTTGGTCCCAAATACACTCAGTCGAGCGCTACAGGAGGCATTATTGTAAAGTGATCAGCACACAACACTTTTTCTTTTCTCAGCAAGTTTCTGCCAGGGAACAGCAGGAATTTTTGCACTAACTAGTATGTATTTCATTGTAGTATTACCCTGAAAAAAGATAAGATGCTTGTGCAGAGGACATCTGCCCAGAAAATCTTTGAAATGTTAATCCAGTTGACACCCTCAATGGAAGTGGGTGTGTGGAGCTAATATATAATATTGCACAAGACGTTGCTTGTAATCTGAAATTAAATGCTGAATCAATATGCTTTTGCAACAGTTTTTGGTTATGTACTAATCAATTAGCCCAAAATTTTCATGTGAAAATCAGACTTTCAAATAAGTTGGCAGTATTGGCACAGCAACCAATGTCCCTCTGTCTCTCCATCTCTCTCTCTTAGCAAATTTACAACAGAAACATCTGTGCTGGCATACAGTAGCCAAAAGCAGATTTTCTTTTTAAACAAGATCTTGGAATTCTCCATTCGCAGAGTGAGAAAGAAAAATGCTCCTGTGTGGTCCTATAAGTCCTGTGTAATTTCATTGGCAGATAAATATGAATGAATACATGATACCAGTGATTGTCTATGATGACAAGATATTAAGGAGACCAAGGTTTTGCTACCTATTCCATGTTAGGCAGTTGAGTTCATGGAGAATATTGTTACCCCTTTCAAATTCAGACATAGTCCATGTAAGTCTCCTTTTCCCAACTACACGATATAAACAGCATGCAATGAAATATAGGAAAAAGAAGCACAGCAACATCTACATGGGTATTTGGCATGAGTTGAAATTACGTCATGTTGGTGGGGACATTACTAATATCCACTAGTCTGGTGACAGGTGTGGACAGGAAAAAGCATTTTGCTTAAAATTTCACATCAAAATTGTAATTATAAAACTCTGTCTCGTGACTTTCTGCTAACTGTGCCAAGAAATTTAGCAAGGCCTTTCAATGAGAGGAATTGGATCCTCAGATAATGTTTTAATCTTAGGATAGCATGTGTTGTCTACTTCTGGTGGTCATTCAATTTCCAAACAAAATCAGCATTGGACATCATATGTTAATCTTAAGAGAAACTCAACAGTTGTTATTGGCGCAGGCAGAAAAAGATTAATGAGTGGTTAAACAGGCAATTGAAATGTGCTGAAATATGACATCCAAACCAAATGTTCTGAAAAACACACTTATAGTGCCCTCATTCTCATCAGAATCATTTAAAGTATGCCATGTTGGAAGTATGCTTAAGTGCTCTAACAGGGTATCTTGTGCATTGCTTTGTAATAGTGATGACACCGGCGGTGGCTCTGCAATTAGGTATTTAGGATTTAGATAGTGAAATAATTTGGTGGTATAATGAGTATATTTTGCAATCTCAATCTTGGTGACTTCAGTCTTACAATATAAAACGTTGTTTTATTTTTACTCTGATATAATTTTGACAAAACTATAGTATATTTGACAAAAAATTATACCTTCTGTAGGAGGAATTGGTTCCTCATCAGTAGGAAGGATTAGTTCTTCATGAGTAGGAGCGATTGGTTCCTCATCAGTAGGAGGGATTGGTTTCTCATCAGTAGGAGGGATCGGTTCCTCATCAGTAGGAGGGATTTGTTCCTCAACCACAGGCACAACTCCAAACATAGATAATAACCCTTGCTGAATGGTTTCCAACTCTTTGAAGTCTTTCAGTTTCAAAATAAAATTTGATTCATATATGATCTTTTGAAGCTCTGCTGTGTCTGCATTCTTGGCTCCAATAACAATGGGCACGATACCAGCCTGTTTCATTGTATCTGCTGCCTGTCCAACATCGTCTCTGGATTTCCCAGCAGTGATGAGCACCAGGATTTGTGAAGCTCCAGCATCTCCTCTGCTCCCTGCGGATGGACTGAAGACATTCCTTGTGACATAGTCCAGTGCAGCACCAGTGTTGAGGGGTTTCCCTGTTTTCAGTCTCATCCTTTTAATTGTGTTTAAAACTGCGTCTCTAGTTGAATGAGTGTTGAGACCAAATTCAAGTCTTGGGTCAGAACTGTATTGTACCACAGCAACTTGGTCTTTGTCAGGTCCAATATCGATCTCCTGGATTATGTTATTGAGAAACTCGCGGACTTGAAGAAATGATCTGCCCATCCCAGGAGAGCCATCAATTAGGAAGACAATATCTCTCTTTCTGACTGCAGGAAGTGAATAAATTCAAAGTAGGCTCAATACACATGTAGAAAAAACAGAGATGTATGTTGAGGAAATACTAAGTGAACAATAATCTGCAGCTCACCCTTATTAGAATTTCATGCTGTTATTTTGAGACCATAACATTATATCACAAAAATATTAATTGCTTACGAGTGATTAAAGTGTTGATCTATTTATGAGCTTCCTTTCTTTGATATTAATCATAATATCAAAGAAATAATAATAAAAATAAACAGATTCATGCCCATTTTAAAACATTGAAGAACATAAGAGATAAGAGCCGGATTCAATAACATCACGGCTGATCTTATTGTGGACTTAGCTCCACTTACCTGCCCACTCACCATAACCCTTAATTCCTGTATTGTTCATAAATCTATCTATCTCTACCTTAAAAATATTCAATGAGGTAGCCTCAACTGCTTCATTGGACACGGAATTCCACAGATTCACAATCGTTTGGGTGAAGAAGTTCCTCCTGACCTCAGTCCTACATCTGCTTCCCTTTATTTTGAGGCCATGCCCCCTAGTTCTAGTTTCACCTGCCAGTGGAAACAACATCCCTGCTTCCATGTTTTCTATTCCCTTCATAATTTTATATGCTTCTATTAGATCCCTTCTCATTCTTCTAAATTCCAATGAGTATAGTCCCAGTCTATTCAATCTCTCCTCATAAACCAACCGTCTCAACTCTGAAATCAACCCAGTGAAATTCCTCTGCACCCCCTCCAGCACCAGGACATCCTTTCTCAGGTAAGGAGACCAAAACAGTACACAATACTCCAAATGCGGTCTCACCAGCACCCTATACAGCTGCGGCATAACCTCCCTATTTTTAAACTCCATCCCTCTAGCAATGAAGCACAATATTCTATTTGCCTTCTTAATTACCTGCTACACCTGCAAACCAACGTTTTGTTGTTCATGCACTAGGACGGCAGCATACTGCAATTTTCCGCCATTTAAATAATAGTCCATTTTGCTATTATTTCTACCAAAATGGATGACCTCACATTTACCAACATTGTACTCCATCTGCCAGACCCTTGCCAACACAGTTAACCCATCTATATCCCTCTGCAGCCTTTCAGTGTCCTCTGCACACTTCGCTCTACAAGAGAGTGATTTCCCATGAACATTATACATTCTTTCGGCTATTATTTCCAAAGTAATTTCTGAGCTTGTCACTTTGTAAGTGGATTTGGAAGAGTCAAATGTGTATGCAACTGTAGTTATATTGGCCTTAAATTTCCAATAAGTTTGTCTTAATATCTCAGTATGAGGTAGGATGTGGAACATTCAGTTCTTGGGGATATTGAAGGATTGCCAGTGTGGATTATACAATTTAATGTTTTTTTTGAGGACATAATGATTTGGCACCCATAAGATTTGAATTATATAATTGTTGTACTTGATAATGTTGAACCTAAAGCAACTGGAATTTTGTACATACAAGCATGCCATAATAAAGATGAGTGCACCCATTATATCGCTTACTCACAATCTGTTCTTACTCATAATCTGTGTTTATTAATTATCTGTGCTTACTAATAATCTGTGTACCTGAGATATAGTTCAGTGCAACTGTCCTGGAAGCTCATCACCAAGAGGGACTGATCAATAATTCTCTGGTGAAGACATTTGGTGGAAAGTAACTGGAAAGTGTCCCACCCAGGATTCAAGTTTCAAATATCTGTGACTCACTGCTTCAGGGTGGTGAGTCAGTATTCAATTTCTAAACTTTATCCAACTTTCAAATTGAGTTTATCCATAATTATGAGCATCCCAGAGTCAGGCAACACATCATTGAGCCCATACCCAATATTCTGCCTCTCCAGCCTTCTGTGCTACTTTTGACAGACATTAGAATAAGATTGGGAAAAATATTATAAACATTCAAATGGAAAATGTTCCTAACAATTCAGAAACATATTTTTTAAAAATTCTGGTACCTTCTGTAGGAGGAATGGGTTCCTCCTCAGGTTTTATTGTTGGTTCTTCAATTATTATTGTTGGAACTGCCAGTGTGGTCAGTGGTATTATCATCTGATCCAGTAAATCTGGCAGAGACTGGAAATCGTTGACACTGAAGATCAAACTTGGGTCAATTGCCATCTCTTCTAGCTGGACTGGGTCTGTGTGCTTGACTCCAACAG
>JAHRHZ010000144.1:18361062-18372794 GCA_024137785.1 Ginglymostoma cirratum
TGCCATCTCTTCTAGCTGGACTGGGTCTGTGTGCTTGACTCCAACAGCGAAGGTCATTACTGCAGCTCGCTTCAAGGCATTTGATGGTGCTTCCACATCATCATCGGACCTTCCACTAGTAATGAGCACCAAAAACTGAGGAATGTTTTCTTCTATTCGACTTCCTGCCGAACTAGTAAAAAAGTATTTACTGGCAAAATCCAATGCTGATCCAGTACTGGCAGTTGTCCCACCTCGCAATCTGAGGGTCCTGATATGAGACAGAAGTTCAGCTTCTGAAGAGTAAGTGTTAAGATAGAATTCAGCTTCAGTGTCATCGCTGTACTGTGCCAGACCTACTCGCACCTGGTCACTTCCAATGGCCAAGTTCCGAACTATTCTTGTGATGAAGTCCTTGACGAAAGGTAAATTGGTGTTTCCAACATTGTCTGATCCATCGATAAGGAAGACAATGTCTCTCTCACTCATTTCCCTTCGTACAACTGGAAAAAAAATAGACACCAAGTCAGACAAAATCTCTAAAGATTAAGTAAAACTTGGTAAACCTGTTCTAACAAAGTTTCCTGAATTCTACAACAAATAGAACTTTAATAACTGATGTTTCCTCTAGGCTTTTCCTATGTACTGGGGAGAGCTGTATCAAACTAAATCCATTAATCACAAAGAGAACGTGTTTTACATTACAGACCTGAGGAAAAATTACACTACCTTTTGAAAAGGAAACCATGACTAATGCTACAGTCGCAGGTTTCTGGTATATTTCCAAATGGGCCTGGTTATGTTGAGAGGATGGAACTACGAGATGTAAATAAGCTCAATATGAGAAACGTTTTCACAGCTGTCCAAACTATAAAGCAGTCTGAGATGTTTCTGATTGCTTAAACACTGATTGTGAGTGTCCTGGCAACTGCATATTCTCATGCTAACTGTGCAGTATTCATATTAAATAATGCATTTATCAAAATAGTACTTGCTAAGGCAGCAGCCTACAAACTTGTTATGTCTCAGGTATAATCATCCTTTTTGCAACTTTAGGATAATTTTAATCCTAAGAAAAATCATCGTTTAGAAATTGGCTAAAGAGAGAGGGAAGTCTGAGGTAGAATGTTTTTATTCAGGGAGTGATTATGGTTTGGAATTTTCTGCTTACCAGCATGATGGAAGTGGGGGCAATCAATGACTTCAAAATGAACTTAAAGGCCTAGGGATAAAACAAGGGAATAAGACTGACTGGATTGCCACATGCTGAGTCGATACACCATTGATGGCCTGATTGGTCTTCATCTGTGTGGAAATTATTCCATGGTGGGAAAAAGATTAAAAATGTTTAAAAGTGGGTGTTGAGACAAGCAGAGAGTTGAAAGGCTATGTCTCATCTCTTTGTTCTAATTGGCAAGGGTTATTTTTATGGTACTCATTCCTATCAGAATTAAGAAGATGGTGCAATGTTAGGGAGTACAGTGTGTACTCCTGTATTAATGTGTTGATGTGGCAGTGGGCTATGAGGTTTGTATGTTGAATTTAATGAATGAAATGACTTGATAACACAATAGGCAGATTGCAGAACCTCAGTCTTGGTGACGCCCCTCTTACAATTTCAAAAATATTCTTTATTCCCTTTTCCGTAGCTTTGAGTTTGTTTTAATTCACTCATGGTATGTGGGCGTCTCTGGCTGGGCCATAATTTATTCCCAATTCTTAGTTGCCCTTGAGAATGTGGTGACGCACTCCATGTGCTGTAGTTAGACCAACATGTTGTTAAAAAGGGACTTTCAGGATTTTGAACAGCAACACTAAAGGAATGGTGACATATTTCCAAGCTAGGGTATAAAGTGGCTTGGAGGGGAACTTGCTGTTGGGGCTGTAGACTGAACTATTCATTGTTAGCCAAAAATAAATTACCTTCAATTGGAGGAATTGGTTCATCAACCACAGACACTGCTCTGACTTTAAACAATAACACTTGCTGAATAGTTTCCAACTCATTGAAGTCTTCCAGTTTCAAAACAGAGTCAGGATTAGATACTATCTGTTGTAGTTCTGTTGCATCTGCTTTCTTGGCTCCAATAGCAATGGGCACGATACCAGCCTGTTTCATTGTATCTGCTACCTGTCCAACATTGTCTCTGGATTTCCCAGCAGTGATGAGCACCAGGATTTGTGAAGCTCCAGCATCTCCTCTGCTCCCTGCGGATGGACTGAAGACATTCCTTGTGACATAGTCCAGTGCAGCACCAGTGTTGAGGGTTCTCCCTGTTTTCAGTCTCAGCTTTTTTACTGCATCCAAAATTTCACTCTTTGTTGAATGGGTGTTGAGGCCAAATTCAAGTTTTGGGTTAGAACTGTATTGTAACACAGCCACTTGATCTCTGTCAGGCCCAATATCAAGCTCCTGGATTATGTTATTAAGAAAATTACGAACAAGAAGAAACGACCTTCCCATTCCTGGAGAGCCATCGATTAGGAAGACGATATCTCTCTTCATGATTGGTGAAGCTGAATATAAATATAAAAGTGTAAGATCAGTGTGTATCTGTAACATTGTTATGTCATGGTCAGTCCAGCAACTTCCAATAATAACATGCTGTTTTAATTTAAATGGTTAAATATGGGTTTTTATATTCCCTATTTCCTCTTCAGCTCTTACTTTCCCCATTGTCTTGCACCTATTATAACGTTAGTCCCACCACCTTCCCACTACCCTGTGACCTACTCCCTCTCATTAACTTTCATCCTTATCCTGGCCTGTTATCCCCATCTCTTCATCTCTTGCCTATCAACTCAACCATTACATCCATTTCCAATATTGCTGACACTCCAATCTCCCTTAAATCTCTGCCCCTGCCGAAACATTTTGTTTCAGATAGGTAGAAATAGTTAAGCTTTCCTCTCATTCATACTGTCCCGCTATTCCCTTCATTTTTCAGTTCCCTCCAAAGGAATTTTGCTTACAAAATAAAGCTTGTTCTTTTTTGGGAAGGAATTTAAAATAGGACAGAGCAGTCTTCCTGTTCCATCTCTGATTCTTTTCTCACTCTTTGGGTGTCAGAGATAAGAAATATCAATAGAAGTTTACTTTTTGACAATTAGGATAATTAGAATTGCTAAATTTGCTTTGACATTCAGCACTTTTTAAAAAAGTAAATTCAAATCAGGATGAGGTAAGACACTGGGCAGAGTTTTCCCAATCAGGTGAGAGCTGTTTCTGGTGCCTGTGCAGTCAAAAAATCTTGGCAAATCACTCAGGCTGGGATCCCACTGTCGTCCTGGCCCTCCTCTGGCTTCCCCACTAATAATTTCCAAGTACTTCAGGGAGCCCTGCGATTCCAATGGGAAAGCAATTGAAGTGATTTAAGAAGCATTTTACAAAATTTTTAGCCATGAATGATTTAATTCCCAACAATGCATAACTTCCACAATGTGTGTCATGATCAGAATCATCACTTGTGCGCCTTAAAGAAGATCTTCAGTGAAACTAATGGGTTGCGAAGGCTCTGACCATCTTCGCTAAAGAAACACACACATAGAACATTGGAGCAGGAGGAGGCTCATTTAGTCTTTTGGGGATGTTCTGCCATTCAATATGATCATGGCTGATCATCCAACTTTATACTCTGTTCCCGATTTCTCCCAATACCTTTTGATCACCTTCTTCCTAAGACTTTCTTAAAAATCTTCTATGTTTCGTCCTCAACAGTTTGAGTTCTTGCCATGACCACTTTTACAGTTATACATTTATAGTCCAAGATCGTGCTATCATTTCTTGACAGATAATTATCACCTTTTATTTGGAAGATCCATCACCTGCCTGGGACCTTCCTCACTTTCCCTGCTGTTAACCTTCAGCACAGCATGGGAGCAGTTTCTGCAACTCTAACTGCTAAGGGACAGCGGCATAGACCACACCACTGTCAACAGTGTAAGCAGCAGCAGCAGGGACAACGGGTTTAGGCCCGAAACGTCAAGTTTTCCTGCTCCTATAATGCTGCTTGACCTGCTGTGTTCATCCAGCCCCATGCTTGTTATCACCAATAGCTGCTGCCTTCTCTTCATTTGCAAGCCTTCAATCAGGGAGAGGGGTGAGACGCTGAGTATCAACTTAATGAAGAAAGACCCCCAACACAGGATCTCCAGGCGGAGGATCAGCTCTGTTGACATGTCTTAACATCAGTACCTCTGATGGCTCATGCCGGTCATGACAGGTCACTGCTGACATCTGCAGGTTTCTGGAAAAGCAGTAGCTTCCCCAGTGGACCAGCTGAACATTTAGTGGCTGTAACCGATAAAGTACGTGTGAATGGAAGACCATTTCCCGGGATCTATGTCTCTTGGCAAATTGTGGGCTGTCTTCTCCCCACCAGGAGAGAAAGCAGAGAGACGTGAGAAGTCATCATGCTGGGGCGAAGAGGAAAAATGAACACCGTTTGTGGAGAGAGAGTTTGCGGAGCTGGATTGTGAGGAATGTATGCAAGAGGACAATTTGCTGACGGACCAGTCTGAGCATTGGCATTTCTGAGATGTGAGGTGCTTGCTCAGACATGAATGAATATAACTACAGGCTGCGTTGCTGCAGGAGAATGTTGGGGAAGTAAAAGAATGGGGTCTAGCCCTAAAATTGTTATACCGCTCGCTGTCATACATTGCTAAACGCTTGAGTCTAGGAGCTGTCTCCAGGTTGAATACAGCACACTCCTTTGGCTAGATTCCTTTACAACTGGTCAGTTTGAGGGAAATGTCTTAATTTTCTTTTGTTCACTCACGGAATGTGGTCCTCCTGGCTGGGTCAGCCCCTAGCTGCCCTTGAGAAGGTGGTGGTGATTTGTCTTTTGAATGATTCCAGGCCATGGGGGTAGGTGCACTGACAGTGCTGTAGGGACGGGAGTTCCAGGGTTTTGATCCAGTGACATTGAACATAAAGCATCAGGAAAACGTGTGACGTAGAGCGGAATCTGGAGGCGATGGTGTTTCCATACATACGCTGCTCTTGCCCTATTTAGGTGGCAGAGATTGCTGACTAAGAAGGCTTTGCACATTGTTGATGTGCATCTTGTTGATGGTACATACCACTGGCACTATACAACAAGTGGTGGAGGAAGTGAATATTTAAGGTTGCCAACCAAGTAGGTTGCTTTGCCCTGAATGGTATCAAGGTTGTTGAATATTGTTGGAGCTGCAGTCATCTTGCAAGATGCACTGCAACATTTCACCAAAGTTCCTTTAACAGCAACTTTTAAACCTGAAAACTGCACCAGCTAGAAAGAAACGGGCAGCAGATACATAGGAACGCCACCACCACCTGCAAGTTCCCCTCCATGCCGCTCACCATCCTGATTTGGAAATATATCGCTGTTCCTTCAGTGTCGCTGCGTCAAAATCGTGGAATTCCCTCCCTAACAGCACTGTGGGTTTACCTACATCAGAGATTGTTAAAGAACATAACCCACCATTAACCTGTCAAGGCCAATTAAAGATAGGCAATAAATTCTGGCCTAGCCAGGGATGTACACGTCTGTTAATGAATTAAAAACAAACAAAGCCAACCCATTAACAAGTGATAATAAGAACTATCGATGATTGAGTCAGAGATAACACAGTGTGGAGCTGGAGGAACACAGCAAGCCGGGCAGCATCCGTTGAACAGGAAAGTTGATGTTTCGCAGGGGAGATGGGCTCCTGTCCAAAAACATAGTGGGTCCATTACAGCAGGGACTCAGTGATCAAGGTTCCAACCATTATTTCTGTAAGATTACTGAACATTCAGATGTTTCCAGAGATGTATAAATGTGTAATCAGTGTAGAATCCAGAGCACTAACATTTCTCCCTCTCCCTCTCTCTCTTTCACACTTTAATGACCAAAAATAACAACCCAGGTCAAATCTTACTTTCCTTTAGTTAAGTGTGAATTGCATCAAGTGTTGTGGAGTGATTTTCAGCACAAGGCCTAGTGAATTTCCTTGCCATATTTTACCAAATACACCTCACTAACTACCTGCTCCACACCTATGGTTCCCCTCAAACCCGATTCCAGCTCTCTCTTACCATGCATCAACACCGGAACAACTTGCCACTGTTGAGATATCCCAGAATTACACAGTATCCCTAGCACCATTGCCGCCCATAAAATGCCATTGTGCACCCAGAAGTATTGTTAGTCTGGAGCTGCCCTGTAGAGTTCCTGAAATTGCCTCAGGCATGCAAACAATGAAAATTATGTGCCCCACTTTGCGCGCAGGGACCTGACAGTCCTACTGGATGGGATAATGCAGAGGAGGGGCTTCCTCTTTCCAGCCCAGTCCAAGGGTCAGCACAGTCACAGCCATCTGGAAAAATGTATAACAATGTAGGAAGAAGGTCAAAAACCTTTTCCACTTCACTACAGTAAGTGTCACTAACTCCTATCTGATACTTTGCACTCACTTTATCCCTACCCCTCTACCAACCTTCAACCAAGACTCGTGCTGCCACATCCAAATCAGGATGTGGCAGCATGGTGGCTCAGTGGTTAGCGCTGCAGCCTCATAGCGCCAGGGACCTGGGTTCAATTCCAACCTCGGGTGACTGTCTGTGCGGAGTTTGCACATTCTCCCCGTGTCTGCGTGGGCTTCCTCTGGGTGCTCCAGTTTCCTCCCACAGTCCAAAGACATGCAGGTTAGGTGGACTGGCCATGCTAAATTGCCCATAGTGTTCAAGGGTGTGTGGGTTATAGGGGGATGGGTCTGGGTGGAATGCTCCAAGGGTCGGTGTGGACTTGTTGGGCCGAAGGGCCTGTTTCCACGTTGTAGGAATTCTAATGATCTATCACTCTCATGACTGTCTACAACATCATCCCTCACTTACTGTCACCTACTCAACCCCTGACACCACTAATGCTCAGTGTGCTCTGTGCTGGCACAGATTCAAGGCATCTCCCTACCTACCTCTTTGCCACCCATATCCATCTCCCATCATACCAACCTATCTTTCTTATACTAGGCAGAAAGAGTCAAGATAGGTGGTGTGCAGCCCAATATTTGACTCCTTACCCCTACAGGAGAACATCCTGATTGCACTTGCTCGCTGACTCACTGACTCACTGACTATTTCCAAACCCCTGCACTGTTAATGAAATATGGCCTTGACTTATTGAGTGGAGCCACCTGACCAAAGGCTCTCTGACTTGACTGGACTGAGGACTGTTAATAACACTGATAGATTTCCTGGCTTTATGTCTGTGCTAAACGTCAAGGCAAGACAGCAATGTTTTGAGCTTGACATTTCTGGCAGAGGGGGCAAAGTACAAAAAGGCGAGGCAGGGCAGGAATGCCACGAGCATCCAGGTAGGCCCAGAGGGAGTGAACACTTTGAGAGTAAGCCCGAGCAGTGTCCTTGCATCAGCGTTACAATGATAGCTGCAGCCTGAAATGTAGCATTGAAATGCAGAAGCATACTGTAATTGGATCAGAGATGCACCATGAGGATTCGCAAATACTGGCTCACGTCAGGTGCCAAGATCCATGGACGAGGATTGTGTGTATGGCCGGTGCCCTGAGATGTCGCTGCCTGTTGCCCAACATGGAGGTCCATTAGAGCAAGTGGCACACTGAAATTGCCAGGTACCCGCTCTGACTTCCACATTGGGAATTCTCAAAGTCTAGCTTGGTCAGCATGTTTGGCAAAGTAGGAATTTGAATA
The DNA here is from genome assembly GCA_024137785.1 of Ginglymostoma cirratum. Classification (NCBI taxonomy): domain Eukaryota; kingdom Metazoa; phylum Chordata; class Chondrichthyes; order Orectolobiformes; family Ginglymostomatidae; genus Ginglymostoma; species Ginglymostoma cirratum. Next base: position 18,368,735 of record JAHRHZ010000144.1, read on the forward strand.
TTAATGAGGAGGATTGTGTCATTAATAATGTACTGAACAGGATATAATTCCCTTCAATTGGCAACTCACCAGTGTCGAACAAGGAACACACCTCACACCCACCCACCTGGGAAAATGCATAATATATGCAGCAAGTTGTTCCCAATGTCACAATAAGCCTTGATGTGCTTTTTGCCCAATTCTGGCAAGATTCCACTCACACTTACTGTTCTCTAGCTTTCCTTCAATTAATCTTTGGCAATACTGAGTAGAATTACTTGAATTGCAGAGGGATATTCTAACGCATGGCTGACTGAAAGGGCTAATGCTGCTTGATAGTTGATTAGATGACGTATGTTCAGACTCTCCACTTGCCATTTGCCAGCTCCTTCTCAGCTTTGACATAATGTAAACAGTTGAACTAATTAAGCAAAACTTTTGTGAAGTCAAAGTTCCTGAAGTCAGAGGACGGGGACAGCAGAAACAGACCTTTAATGTCCGGTGAGGAGTAGCCCCACATGAAGCCCACAATGAATTCTCATGTAAATGGTTGCACAGGAGGGCATGACCCCTTGAATCTATATCTAATGGCTCTTCTTCCCCATTTGTAAAAGGGCTGCTGGGTAAACACCCCCGACTGCTGTCTTAGGAGTACTAACTAGGTGTAGTCAAAATTACCCTGTCCACAGTTCCATTTCATTCTGGGCCTCAATTGGTGTTTGGAAAAAAACATGTTATCTTCCTTACAGGCCTTAAGTGGCAGAAGCTTCCCCAAAATATGGATTTCCACCTCCCACCGATTCCTACCTTCCCTCCCTTCCCTCCCTTCCCTCTTACCCCATCTCTTCTGCAAATCTTATCCTTAGCCATATCTTCTCAATATCTTCTTCTTTGGGACACTCCTTGTTCCAGTTCTACACTGGAACACTCCCCCATCCGTTTTCTGGTACATTGATGGTTAACAGCAGATGATTATCATCTTGACTATACTTTCCCTCTGATTTTTACACACATTCAGCTGCTCCATTTCTGACTTTTCCCATTCCTTCTTTGTCTCCATTTCTGGACATAGATTGCCAACAATATTCCCTAAAAGCCTGCAAACTCCCGTAGCTACATTGCTGGCACTTCTCCACACTCTATTTCTGATAAGGACTCTATTCTCTTCTCCTCCTATTATTTATTCATTCGCAGGATGAGGGTGTCACTGGCTAAGCCAGCATTTATTGGCTACCCCTACTTGGCCAGAGGGCAGTTAAGAGTCAATCACATTGCTGTGGGTCTGGAGTCACATGTAGGCCAGGCCAAGTGAGGACGGCAGTACCCTTCTCTAAAGGACATTAGTGAACCTGATGGTTTTCTCCAACAATTGACAATAGATTCATGGTCATCGTTAGGCACTTAATTCTAGATTTTTTATTGAATTCAAATTCCACCTTCTGCCATGGCAGGATTCAAACTGGGTCCCCAGAACATTACCTAGGTCTCTGATTAACAGCCCAGTGAGAATACCACTAGGTGATCACGTCTATAACACTTAATCAGATTTTGCAGCCTGTTTGTCCCAACGCTTAAGATGTGTCTTCCTTTGATCTTCAACACATACCAGTAACTTTCTCCCCATCGCCTGAATATAGTTGGCAAGGCTTTCCAGCATGATTAACCTATTTCATGCACTTTTGCTCACATCCCTTCCCTTCCTTCACAGAACACTGATAAGGTTCCTCTCATTCTCACCCTTCAGTCCTCCAGCCAAGGTATACCTCCACCAATTCCATCGCTTTTACTCTGACACGGTGCCACCAGCAAACAAATTCTTCCTTTCCCTTTCCTTTTCAGCATATCAAAGAGACTGTTGCCCCTTGATCAGTTGTGATCTACCCGTCAATTACTCCCTATGGCCTTTTTTCTTTCCCCAGGCACCGTACCGTGTAAAGGAAGTAAATGTAATAACTGTCCTTTCAGCTTGTCCCTTCTCACCATCCAAAGTCCCAAACACTCCTTCCAGCTGAACCAATGACTTACTTGTACTTCTTTCAATTTAGTGCACTATATTTGCCACTCACGATGTGATCTCCTCTACTTTGGGCTGATCAAATTCAGACTTCGTAACTACTTTGTAAATGGAACACTTCCATTTAAGTATAACCCTGAACGTCCAATCGCTTGTCATTTTTATATTGCGTCTTGCTCCCACTCGGACCCCTCTGTCCTCGGTCTGTTGGAGTGTACCAGTCAAGCTCACTGTACGCATGAGGAACAGGACCTCATCATTCATCTTCAGACTCTACTGCAGTGGTTCCTGAATAGAATTGTGAAAACCTCCTCCTCCAAATAGGCAGCAATGTCTAGAAAGCATCCTGCCCTATGCTTGCCTTCCTCATTTTGCCACCATGGGATGTCTTTTATTCTTCTCAAGCCCATTTGAAAATGGTTGTTCACCAACTTGAACTCAGGCTGACACTTACAGAGCTGCTGCACCATCCTGTTCGCTAACCTAATATGATGTTGGCGGTGGGGAGACAGATTGATTACAGTGTTACAGAAGAGATTCTGATTACAGTGCATTTGGATCAGTGGCAGATTACAGAAAGAGTGATTGCAGTGTGTGAGCAATGGGAAGAAAGGCTGATTACACTGTGTTAGGGAAAGGCGGATTACAGCGTGTGTTGGGGAGAGGAATTGATTAAAGTGTCTGTGGAGTTCGGGTAGAAAGGCTGATTAGAATGCGTGGGTCATCAATGGCTTGCACCACCATTCAAAAGCATTCCAGTTACCTCATAACACCCAGTCTGATGGTCAGAGGAGCACGGCTTCACAGTCATGGAATTTAATTTTATTTCACTTCACTTTTTGATGGAAGTGGGCATCAGTGACGAGGCCAGCATTTGTTGCTCATCCATTATTTAGAGAACTCTGGAGTGATATTGGTGTGTATCTAAACATTGAATGCTAATATGAAATTCAGTATCGCCTGCTGCTTCTTAGACAAGATTCATGAGCAGGGGTGGCTCAGTAAAGGACAGTGGAGTACATCAAATATTAAAATGTTAGTTGAACTATAATTTGTATGCATTAGTAATTACATGTTAAATGCTACAATGTTGCTTTATGGCTGCCTTATATTTATTGGCATCTGTGTTCTTGAATGAATTCCAAACATTAAAAAGCAGTCACATTAGGAAATAATTTGGGAAATATTGGTCCACAGCCTTCTGGACTCAATACTGAATGCAGCAATTTGAGATCATAATCTCTGCCTCGAACTTGTGCCATTTTTTTGGTGGCTTGTTTCCTGCCATTTCTCTTTTTATTCTTTCACTTTTCTGCTATCCAGTCATTTGCATCTCATCTGGACACATCTTTTTGCTTTAAATTTGATTACTAACCCTAAACCTTTTGTCATTTAATCTCTCCTGTGTTTTTACCCCATCACAGATCTATCATTTCTTTCTTTGTAGCTATTCCCTTTCCAAATCCTGAAAAGCTATTGCAATTCTATTTCTCTCAGCTCTGATGAAGGGACACCATCGACTTCAAATTGTAACATTGTTTTTCTTTCCACATCCTGCCTGGCCCACTGTGTATTTCCAGCACTTCGTGTTTTTTTTGGAGTGAGAAATGTTCGAATAGAACACAACTTCTACAGACAAAATGAAGCCTTGCAATTCTTTTTTGTGTCTGATTTGAATGTTTTATCATAACGGAGTGCTGGGGAACAAAGGGAATATAATTGATATATTATTAAAAGAAAATATGGCGTGTAGTTAGAAATGGAGGGAAATTATTTTGAAATTGAAAAGGCGTTTAAAAATAAACTGAAATTACACATTATAATATTTCTACACACCGACAAATTTATGAAAAAAAGGCAATGAAAGTTAAAGTAAATTAACGATACTCCAGAAAGTGGCAATATTAGGATACGTTTCTACTTATGTTGTGTATGCGAAGGACTTTCATACCATAACTTGAGTGAAGTATTTTGATTTGTATTAGAGATAAAAGGTACTGCAGATGCTGGAGAATCCGAGATAACAAGCATGGGGCTGGATGAACACAGCAGGTCAAGCAGCATCAT
>JAHRHZ010000144.1:18373194-18389539 GCA_024137785.1 Ginglymostoma cirratum
TGCCATCTCTTCTAGCTGGACTGGGTCTGTGTGCTTGACTCCAACAGTGAAGGTCATTACTGCAGCTCGCTTCAAGGCATCTGATGGTGCTTCCACATCATCATCGGACCTTCCACTAGTAATGAGCACCAAAAACTGAGGAATGTTTTCTTTTATTCGACTTCCTGCAGCCCTGGAAAAAAAATATTTACTGGCAAAATCCAATGCTGAACCGGTGTTGACCGTTGTCCCACCTCGCAATAAGAGGGTCCTGATATGAGACAGAAGTTCAGCTTCTGAAGAGTAAGTGTTTAAATAGAATTCAGCTTCAGTGTCATCGCTGTACTGTGCCAGACCTACTCGTACCCTGTCACTTCCAATGGCCAAGTTCCGAACTATTTTTGTGATGAAGTCCTTGACGAAAGGTAAATTGGTGTTTCCAACATTGTCTGATCCATCGATAAGGAAGACAATGTCTCTCTCACTCATTTCCCTTCGTACAACTGGAAAAAAATAGACACCAAGTCAGACAAAATCTCTAAAGATTAAACAAAACCTGGTAAAGCTGTTATCGAGTCATAGTGTCATACAGCATGGAAACAGACCCTTTGGCCCGACTGGTCCATGCCGACCATGTTCCTAAACTAAACTAGTTCCACCGCCCTACACTTGGCCCATATCCCTCCAAACCTTTCCTATTCACAAACTTATCCAAATGTCTTTTAAATGTTCTAACCTTATCTGACATCCATCACTTTCTGTGGCAGTTCATTCCATACGCTAACCACCCTCTGTTCCAGACGGAAATGTCAGCTTTCCTGCTCCTCTGATGTTGCCTGGCCTGCTATGTTCATCCGGCTCCACACTTTGTTCTCTCTGTAAAAAAGTTGCCCTTATGTCCTTTTCAAATCTTTCTCTTCTCTCCTTAAAAAAACCCCTCTAATTTTGAACTCCCCCACCTAGGGAAAAGACCCTTGTCACTCACCTTATCCATGCCCCTCATGATTTCATAAACATCAATAAGATCACCCCTCAACCTCCTATGTTCCAGTGAAAAAAGTCCCAGCCTTTCCAGTCTATTTTGATGTGTCAAACCCTCCATTCCTGGCAACAACTTGTTAAATATTTTCTGAACCCAGTCCAGTTTAATAATATCTTCCCTATAACAGGGTGACCAGAACTGCACACAGTACTCCAGAAGAAGCCTCCAATGTCCTGTACAATCTCAACATGATGTACCAATGTCAAGTGTGCTAAATACCCTCTTAACCACCCTATCAATACATGATCTAACAAAGTTTGCTGAATTCTACAACAAATAGAACTTCAATAATTGATGTTTGCTGTAGGCTTCTCTAAACTAAATCCATTAATCACAAAGACAACGTGTTTTAAGTTACAGACCTGAGGAAAACATACACTCGATTTTTAAAAGGAAACCATGACTGATCCCATAGTGATAGTTTTCTGGCTCTGGCAGTGTTCTTATTAAATAGGCACCATGCAGAATGGTATTTTGGGGTCAGTTAGCTTAGATGGCTGCACTGCAATGCAGAATGATGCCAACTGTGTGGATTCAATTCCTGTCCTGACTGCAGTTACCAAGAAGGTCCCTCTATTTCAATCTTTCCCCTTGAGAAAGGTGTGGTAACCCCCATGTTGAGCAAATGCCAGTTGTCTCTCTCTACTGAGAGCTGACACTTTGTGACTTTGCTTTCTAAGGTGACAGCGTGACACTCGCAAGTCTTAAGGGTTTTCTGCCTCTCGGGCAAAGCTTTCCTTAATTTTTCCATTCTAATGATAACTTAATTCATTGGTTGGTTATGGGTTAGAGAGAAAATAGCTGGGAGTTACAAGGAAAAATAATTTCATGCTCCAAGTGGTCATGATCCTGAACTCACAGCCCATTAGAGTGACAGAAGTGAATGATTACTGAACGAACATGATGGAGAAAATCTTGCAGTGGTACACAGGCAGAAAAGGAAAATTGGATTGACTTGATTGTCCCATCAGGTTCCAGTAAAGACTCAACATTGCCAAATGGCTTCTTCTTTGCCTCAAGTGAGACAATGACAATTTTATCTTTAAAACGGGTGAGTTTTCTGGTCGGAAACCTTCAGCCTTCAAACATGAGAAAGTATGCGGGATCATCCGGCGATCAGGCAGCTGATTGGTTGTCATCGGGCTTTCTGCCAGAAACAGGACTCCTGACCAAGAGCTGCAGACAAGTCAGACATCAGTAGCTCCAGTCCCCGCCAGAGATGTGACAGCAGCAATGACTGTTGCTGAGACAATACGGCCCCAGATTCCCAGGATGAACGATTGTCCTCAGAAAAGACAATAGTTGTTTGGTGGAGTCTCATGGAGTGGAGATCATGAGGAGAGGATGGAACAGTGGGATCAGGCAAGAGTGGACTTTCAGTTGGTTTTGGACCAGTCCCTCTACCATGCCCAGATTAATGCAGACCAACCTATTTAAAACCGATAGCGCAGGCACATAGGTTAATGTCAAGTAGGTGAATCTTCCTCAAGCCACTTGGAGCTGGATCTCAAGCATTTCAAACAGAATGACACCCTTAAAGTAGACATTAGTTGATCCTTTAAGGACTTCAATTGGTAATGGGGTAGGAAGGTGGAAGGAGGCTTTCCCATCAGGAAGGTAATTTGTGAAGTAACAAAGGTTGTGCTATTTCTGGGCCCAGAGCATTCAGTTTATTAACTTTATGATCATGGGAAAGATTTAAAAACCGATTAAGCGAAGTGTCAAATCCAAGCCAGAACTGAACAGTTACATCTCATCCCCATTTACTAAAAGGCAGAGATTACATATTTTTATGCTATTCATTTCTATCAGAATCAGCCCCATCATAGCATGTTCGAGTACGTTGTGCATGACTGTCTTACAATGTTGACAATGGCTATGGAGTAAATATTTAGAATTTAGTCAATCAAATAACTCAGTGGTAAAATGTACATATTGTGCAATTTCAGTCTTGGTGAAGTCACTCTTGCAATATCAAAAGCAATCTTTTATATTCTCTTACATAATTTTGACAAAACCTTACTATAATTAGCAAGTAATTCTACCTTCAGTAGGAGGGATTGGTTTCTCAATCACAGACACTGCTGTAACTTTAGTCAGGAACTCTTCTTGAATAGTTTGCAACTCATTGAAGTCTCCCAGTTTCAAAACAGAGTTGGGATTAGACGTTATCTGTTGCAGTTCCGTTGTGTCTGCTTTCTTGGCTCCAATAGCAATGGGCACTATGCCAGCCTGTTTCATTGTATCTGCTACCTGTCCAACATCGTCTCTGGATTTCCCAGCAGTGATGAGCACCAGGATTTGTGAAGCTCCAGCATCTCTTCTGCTCCCTGCAGATGGACTGAAGATATTCCTTGTGACATAGTCCAGTGCAGCACCAGTGTAGAGGGTTCTCCCTGTTTTCAGTCTCAGCTTTTTAATTGCATCTAAAACTGCATCTAGAGTTGAATGAGTTTTGAGGCCAAATTCAAGTCTTTGGTTAGAACTGTATTGTACCACAGCCACTTGATCTCTGTCAGATCCAATATCAAACTCCTGGATTATGTTATTAAGAAAACTACGAACTTGAATAAATGACCTTCCCATCCCAGGAGTGCCATCAATTAGAAAGACGATGTCTCTCTTCCTTGATGCAGAAACTGTAATAGGCATAAATGATAAAAAGTTAGCAATAAATTTGTTTAAAATCATATACAGAATTTAGAAATCCATCAAGTATTATTTGTCTTTTATTCTCCATTCCTACACTGTCTCAGCAATGATTCCACTCTATTATTTGTCACAGCAGCTAAAGCTGATGCTACAATGTTAAATTGCCAAATTGAGTCATACTAGAAGCAACATAGCACTATAGACACATGATTAAGAAATGGACTGAAAACATTTAATCTAATCTCATAGTGACAATTTGTACAACAGTCACAGATGCTTTTAGTCCATCTGTCTCAGCTGGAATTACAACCCATCCTTAAGGTACATCAAGAAATATTTTCTTAACAAACTTTTTCTAATGTGACCATATGGCATAAATTTAATTTTCAGTGCCTCAACAATGTCAATCTGCCTGTGTGAGGCTATTTCTTCAGTTGCCCACGCTCCATCCTCTGAGCTTGCTGTATTGGCCCAGGCTGACGGTTTAAGCTCCAGCTGCTGATTTAATGTGCTGTCTGGCAGCTGACCTCAATCAGTCTACCTAGCATCCCCTTCCCCTCCACCATCCTCGCACTTCTGAGAGCCTGTTGACCTGGCCATTGTTCTGATCTGGCATAGTCATTGCACTCCTCTTCCTATTGCATCTGTCCACTCTCCTGCTCTTGATGACATGTGTGGTACCATAGTGATTTGTGCTTGGGCTCCAGCTATTGACATATACATCAACAATTTGAATAACGGAATCAAATGTAACATTCCTGACTTTACAAAACTAAGTGGCATTGTGAGTGACAACGAAGATGTAAAATGTCTTCTAGGTCTCTTTGGAGAAGTTAACTGAGTGAAGAAATGCATGGCACAGCTGCATAATGTGCTTACAAATGAAGTTGACCAATTCAGGAGGAAAATCAGAACGGTAGGGTATTATGGCAATAGAGTCAGGCATTTTATAGTCATAGAGTCATACGGCACAGAAACAGAGCCTTCAGTCCAACCAATCCATGCCGACCATAATCCCAAGCTAAACTTGTCCCACCTGCCCTGCGCTTGGTCATATCCCTCCAAACATTTCTTATTCATTTACTTATCTGTTAATGTCTTTTAAACATTGTAACTGTACCTGCATCCATTACTTCCTCTGGCAGTTCATTCCACACACAAACCACACTGCATAAAAAAAATTGCCTCTCGTGCCCTTTTTAAATCTTTCTCCTCTCACCTTAAAAACGTGCCTCCTAGTCTTAAAATCCCCCACCTAGGCAAAGGACACCTGCCATTTACCTTATCTTTACCCCTCATGATTTTTTAAACCTCTATTAGGTTGTGCCTCAACCCCCTACGTTCCAGTGAATAAAGACCCAGGCTCTTCTTACAACTCAAACCATGCATTCCTGTCACCATCCTGGCAAATCTTTTCTGAACCCTCTCTAGCTTAATAATTTCCTTCCTATAACAGGACTGGCACATTACTCCAGAAGGAATGCACAAAGTGAATTGGATCTCCTTGTACAAGAGTTACTGAAAGCATGAATGTAGGCATATCAAGCAGTGAGAAAGACAAATTGTATGTTGGCCTTCCTGTAACTGAATAGGGCTTTGGTGAGACAATTCCTGATTTATTATATGCAGTTTTGGTTACCTCACCTAAGAAAAGATATACTTAGCACAGAGGGAGCGCAGCGACTGTTCTCCAGACTGATTCCTTGATGTCAAGCTTGTTGTACATGGGGGAATTGATCAATTGGACCTGTTCTCACTGGAGCTAGAAGAATTAAAGGGTCTTCATTGAAACATATAAAATTCTGTCAAGGCTAGACAGAATGGATACACCGTTGATGTTTCCCCTGGCATGTAGTCCAGAGAAAGATGCACATTCTAGGGTTGCACAATGGACTATTTTGCATTGGGTTGATGAGAAATTTGTTGATCAGAGGCTAGTGCACCTGCAAAATTCTCTACCACAAAAGGCAGTGCAAGCCAACTCGTTGAATTTAAATAGATTTTTAGAGACTGGATTTTTAATGGAGTATAGGGAAAGAGTGGAAGTATAGTGTTGATATAAAGGACCAACCATGATCATGTTGAATTGTGGAATAGCTCAGAGGGCTGAACGACCTATTTCCATTCCTATTTCCTATGTTTCTTTGTTTTTACCCCATTTATATTTGCAGGTCTACGCTGTCGTGTTTCTTCTCACAGCCTCTTCAGCAATTGTCTCTATAATACATAAAGGACTGTTTCTCCAACTGACTCCCTATGACCTAAGCTCTTTTTACTGATTGTGGTACATAGGCAAAGTTCTAATTCTCTAAATCAGAAGGCTGGGGGCTGAAGACGCACTCCAAAACTAGCATACACAGTCTTTCAGTTAAGACTGTAAACAAGCATTACGTTCCTCTCAGGTGGATGGAATCCCATTTCAGTGTTTGGAAAAGTGCAGGAGAATTTTCCCAAAGTCACATTCAGTATTTATCTCTGAATCAGTACTAGGAAGATAGATCATCTTGACAGTTTTCTCGCGCTGAAAGTTGACAATTGACTTTCAACACATTACAGCAGTGTGTACGTTTCAAAGTATCTGTGAAGTTTATAAGAATATCCTACGGACATGAAAAGTGCTATCAAGTTATTTTTGTCTCACTGAATTGATGAATCAGATAATATTGGGAATTCAAATCTACCACACGTGTGTGGCTTTATCTTAAGAATAATTGTTAAGTTTTACCTCATTGGTTACCTTATAGCTGTCTGGATTGAACTCTATTTGCCATTTGCTGCCCGCTCAAATAGTCGATTTATATCTTATTGCTGTATACAACATTCTCTTCATTATCAAAACATGGTGAACGTTGTATGATCAGCAAACTTCTTCATCATACCTTTTACATTTAAGAGTTGAAAGCCGAGGTACAAAGCCTTTAAATCAAATAACTGCCAATAGTCACAAAACGCTTCATTGACCACTTTGTTTCTATGTGCTGACCTACTTGCCCTTGAATCCCATCTGTTTTCACTTAAATGGCTAATCTGCCACGTGGGGCCATGGCAAAGGCTTTGCTAAAATTTGTGCAGACTATAAAATGTGTTACCCTCACTGAATCTCTTTGTTACCTCTTCAAAACTTCAATCAAGGTGGTCAAACATGAATTTCTTTTAATAAATCCATATTGACTGTACTTGATCAATCTATGCTTTTATAAATTAAAATTAATACTATCCCTTACAATAATTTGTTCATCCCTGAGGTTAGGCTTAATAGCTAGTCATTATTCAGTCCATTTCCTTCTCCCTTTCCAAGTAATGGTACCTTGTCAGTCCTCCAGCCCTCCGGCACTAGGTCCGCAGCCAGAGAACATTGAGAAGTATTGGTTGAAGCCTCTTCTGTTTCCCAGCTTATTCCTTTTAACAGCCCAGGGAATCTATCATTTGGGGCCAGTGATTTATTTACTTTCAAAGTCGCTAAATCCCATAATATTTCCTGTCTCAAAATGTTAATCCCACATAATATTTCATACTGCTGCTATTTAACTACAATTTATGCATTGCCCATCTATATTTCTACTCTGAAACACCTCAGCACAACTCCTACATTTGAAATACTCCAGAAATACAAATTGTTATTACTGAGGATTAAAATGATGTGCTTGCCCATACAATACCCTTTAAATCTGAGCAGTCTCAGGAGAGACAGAATTTCATCTTTCCTTGACTAGGTGCTTAGACAAATCTCAGTTTCAGAATTATCACTGTACAGTACCAACCCAACTCACACTTTGTCACTTCCAATGCCTTCACTCTCAATTATTCTTCAGATAAAGTCACACACATGTGGTAGATTTGAATTCCCAATATTATCTGATTCATCAAACAGAAACACAATATCTCTCCTGCTCTCAGCTTCAGAAGTAAGTAGAAAGAAATGCACATACAAAGACACACTGGGTAAGCTAAAATTCATAGAAATTTCATAAAAATATTTCCACATCTATTGGTAGTTGTTCCAATGATAAGAATGTATGTCATACATCTGTGATGCATAATTTTCTACTGCATACTGCAACTGGACTCCTATTACGCCTCCAACTGTACAGTAAATAAGTTTGGGAAGTTACAGGGAGATTGCAAATAGAAATATGATGTTGTGGTGATAACAGAGACCTGGCTCGAGGAAGTACAGGGCTAGGTGTTAAATATTCCTGGATACAAAGCGTTCAGAAAAGATCAAGAGGAAAGGAGGAGGGGGAGCTGCATTGAATAAAGAGGGGCAACAAGCATGGGGCTGGATGAACACAGCAGGTCAAGCAGCATCATAGGAGCAGGAAAACTTGACGTTTCGGGCCTAAACCCTTCATCAGAAATCTTGGATAAAGAGGGCATTGCATTGCTGGAGAAAGAGAATGTCCCAGAGGTTTCAAGGAAAGAATCAATTTGGCTAGAGTTAAGGAACAAAAAGATGCAATTACATTGCTCAGTGTAGTCTATAGTCCAGAGGTTTTCAACTGCTGTATGGTAGCACACTGGTGGGCTGCAGCAGGTGACAAGTGTGCCGTGAAAGTCTTGGGAAGCAAGCCTGTTTTCCCCATGTGCACGGAGATTTGGCAACACAAATGCATGGTCATCTGTCCCCGTGCATAGATGGTGGGAAATCCACTTGTTATGCAGCCGTCTTGCCCATACACAGGCCCAAACGTTCCTTCTGAGCTTGCACACAATGACCAAGGACTATATCTTCAGGATGCAAAGAAACTGCACACATGCAGTCAAGAGGCAAGCAATTATCGAATGACTTTTGAATGCAACATAAAGGGGACATAAAAGGGAAATACAAAATAAAGGACAGCAAAATAAAGGGGAATTCAAAAGTCTTCTATAGGCTTAAATAGTAAAAGAGTGGAAAACAAAAAGAAGACTGATTAGGGACCAAAAAATAAATTTACAGACAAAGGCAGGTGTACTGGTTAAGGTATTAAATGAATGCATTGTCAATCCATGGTGAAAGAGGAAGAAATTCTGTCACTCGAAGGGTTCAAAATTGTTAAAGAAACGTTGGACTGTGGTCGGTTCACTCACTGAGCTGGTTCGTAACTTTGCAGACATTTCATTACCCTGCTGGGTAATATCATCAGTGCAGCCTCCAATGAAGCGTTGTTGTATTTTCCCACTTGCTACCTAAGCTCTGGGTCCATCGGACCAACACTCACTCGTCTCCATACATACAGACAAGGAGGACCATCAGTTCGATTGGGACAATGTCAGGATCCTAGGACAAGCCAAGCAGAGACAGGCATGGGAATTCTTGGAGGCCTAGTTCTCCACCAAGAAGACCATCAATAAACACATAGAATTAGACCCTATATACACACCACTGCAAAGAAAAACCAGAAATGAGGCAATCAACTCCAACAGACCCCAGAGTTTAAATAGCAAGTGGGGAGATAGAACAATGCTTCATCGGAGTCTGCATTGATGATGTTACCCAGCAGATTAATGAAACATCTGCAAACTAATGAACCAGCTCGGCAAGCGAACCATCCACAACATCCACAACCCGAGCTACAAATTTACTCAAGAATGTTAAACTTTGGACTGTTAGTACTTATAGTTGACAAGGCACCAGGACTCAGTGAAATGCATCCAGTGATATTGAAGAAAATGAGTGAAAGTTGCAAGAACACTAGCCATAATTTTTCAGTCCTCCCTACACACAGGAAGGTGTTGGACATCTGGAGAATTGCAAATACCCCATCCTTGTTCAAAAATGTTAGGATAAGTCGAGGAATTACAGATCAGTCAGTGTGTCTTCAGTAGTTGGAAAGCTTCTAGAAACGATTATTCAGGATAGAATTAATAGTCATATGGAATAAAGGTGGTTTGATATGAGCAGTCAGCATAGAATTCCAAAAGGGAAATCATGTTCATCTAACTTGTTGGATTTTTTTCAAGAGGTAACAGAGAGGGTCACTGATGGTAGTTGAAGTGATGTACATAAACTTCGAGAGCAAACCCATGCAGACACAAGGAGAATGTGCAATTTCTACGCACACAGTGGAATCGAACCCAGGTCTCGAGCGCTGTGAGCCAGCAGCGCTAACCACTGAGCCATCATGTTGCCCCACGTGCACTGCCCAATAACCCAATTAATTACCACAGCAACAAATCTGAGCCTCCCACCCTGTATATCTGCCAATCCAATTATTAGGAAGGATAATCTTCCAGCACATATACATTTACTAATGATTATTAAGAACTACCTCAGGTAGTCATTCGGGGATAGTCCCTTATGACTTGAATTTCATATGACGTAAAAGGAAATATTCAGGATATCAATCTATTTTCACCTTTTTTTTCAACCCTGACATATGCAACTAGCCCTCTCAACTGCATGCTGCTCCAGCAACAGAGAGCTAGCGTTTATATCCACAGAAGTTTGCAGAGATATTAAACTAAATTCAAAATGCAAAATCCAGATGCAGAGGAAGGCGCTGCCAAAGCAGGTAGTAAAATATTAATGATCTGAACACTGACCCTAGCCCACCTTTAACCTATCCGATTCTGGTAAAAGGGCTGGGCACCCAACCTGCACCCAAGAGGCAAGTTAACAACTTAAATACTTTACAAAGGACATCATTCACTGATTTAAGCCGATTTGCAGTCCTTGCAACCGGTGACATAACTGGTTCTACTTGACCCTCAAAGTTTCCGGCCACTTGTTCCCCCATAAGAACTATAAACCGAGCCCACACCAACTCATCGCCCCCCCGCCCTGTCAAACAAAATATCCAGTCTTACAATCCAACTCCAGGATAGTGCAGCAGGGCAGCTCAGACACCACGGGATCAGCGACAACCTTCTTTCACAGGGATCGGACCCCTTGCCCAGCTTGTAGATCAAATCTACCCACAACTGTGGCCTCTCCCAGATTACTTAGAAAAACCCCATGCCTAACTACAGGCTCGTTAGGGATGGTGAAAGCATATGGCAAAAGATAGAAATGCCACAGCATGCAGGCAAACCCAGAGTCAAACATTCCTGTCTGAAGCCCTTTCCTGCATCCATACAACACACCCTTGAAAGTGTCTACACTATCGATCTGACTTTGGGCTTCCAATGGGGAACTAGACCAACTGGATGATTATGGATGGGTCAGATTGTCCATGATTAAGTATCTACTGCAAGTGAAATGAAAATCAAGAAAAGTGCATGACTGAATTTTTGCTTTCTACTCTGACATGCAAGGTTTCCAACCAGAAGTGTAAGTTGAAAACTGCCCCTTATAGCTATCCTGTCAACATCTGCTGTTTTCATAGATGTCTTTATCATTTTTCATTGGATATAATATTACTAGCATTTTTTGTCAATATCCATGACTACACTTTCTAATCTATTATCATATAAAATCAAACAGATGTCTTACTGGTTTTGTGCACACTGTACAAATAAATTAAACAGACTTTTACCTTCAGTAGGAGGGATTGGTTCATCAACTACAGCCATTGCTCTAACTTGAGACAAAAACTCTTGTTGAATAGTTTTCAATTCATGGAAGTCTCCCAGTTTCAAAACAGATTCCGGATTAGACACTATCTGTTGTAGTTCCGCTGTGTCTGCTTTCTTGGCTCCAATAGCAATGGGCACTATGCCAGCCTGTTTCATTGTATCTGCTGCCTGACCAACATCGTCACTGGATTTCCCAGCAGTGATGAGCACCAGGATTTGTGAAGCTCCAGCAACTCCCCTGCTCCCTGCAGATGGACTGAAGACATTCCTTGTTACATAGTCCAGTGCAGCACCAGTGTTGAGGGGTTTCCCTGTTTTCAGTCTCAGCTTTTTCATTGCACTCAAAATCTCACTTTTTGATGAATGAGTATTGAGGCCAAATTCAAGTTTTGGGTTAGAACTGTATTGTAACACAGCCACTTGATCTCTGTCAGGCCCAATATCGAGCTCCTGGATTATGTTATTAAGAAAATTACGAACATGAAGAAACGACCTTCCCATCCCAGGAGAGCCATCGATTAGGAAGACAATGTCTCTCTTCTTGGCTGCAGAAATTCAACATTAAATACGTTATAATAAGATAAGGAGCTCATTAAGAAAATTATTTTAAACATTTTGAAGAACAGTAGACTCTGAATGGATAAATTTAACTTATGCTTATTTATAAACATTTTCATTCACTAAGGTTTTTGAGTAGATTTTTAACTCGCGTTGTGGATGTTGTGGTTAGTTCGCTCACCAGGCTGGTTCATTGTTTCGCAGACGTTTCATTACCCTGCTGGGTAACATCATCAGTGCAGCCTCCGGTGAAGCGCTGTTGTGTTTTCCTGCCTGGTATTTAAACTCTGGTGCCCATTGAGTTTGATTACTCACGTCTTGTTTTCCTTTGCAGTGGAGTACATATAGGATCTTTCTCTCTGTGTTTGTTGATGGCCTTCTTAGTGGAGAACCGGACCTCTAGGGATTCTTGTGCTTATCTATGTTTCACCTGTTCTAGGATCCTGGTGTTGTCCCAATCGAACTGGTAGTTTTCCTTATCCATGTGGATGGAGATGAGTGAGTATTGATCGTGTCTTTTTGTTGCTAGCTGGTGTTCACGTACTCTTGTGGTCAATTTTCTTCCTGTCTATCCAATGTAATGTCTATCACATTCGTTGCAAGGCATTTTGTATATAACGCTGGTTCTGTCTGTAGTGGATAAGGGGTCTTGGTTCGGGTTAACAGTTGGCATTGGGTTGATGTGGGTTTGTGTGCTACTCTGATGCCCAGTGGTCATAGGAGCCAACCCAATGCCAACTGCTAACCCAAACCAAAGACCCCTTACTCACGATGGACAGAACCAATGTTATATACAAAATTCCTTGCAAAGACTGTGACAGACATTATATTGGACAGACAGAAATAAAATTACCTACAAGGGCGACACGGTGGCTCAGTGGTTAGCACTGCTACCTCACAGCTCCAGGGACCTGGATTCGATTCCACCCTTGGGTGACTCTCTGTGTGGAGTTTGCACATTCTCCCCATGTCTGTGTGGGTTTCCTCCAGGTGCTCTGGTTTCCTCCCACAGTCCAAAGATATGCAGGTTAGGTGGATTGGCCATGCTAAATTGCCCGTAGTGTTCAGGGATGTATAGATTATAGGGGGTTGGGTCGGGGTGGGATGCTCTTTGTGTCCGTGTGGGCTTGTTGGGCCAAAGGGCCTGTTTCCACACTCTAGGGATTCTATGATTGAAGGGTACATGAACACCAATTAGCAACAAAAAGGCACAACCAATACTCACTCATGTCCATCCACACGGATAAGGAAAACCACCAGTTCAATTGGGACAACACTAGGATCCTGGGACAGACCAAACATAGACAAGCATGGGAGTTCCTACAGGCCTGGTTCTCCACGAAGAAGGCCATCAATAAACACATAGAGATAGACCCTGTATATATGCCACTGCAAACGAAATCCAGAAGTGAGTAATCAAATTCAATGGACACCAGAGTTTAAATACCAGGCAGGAAAACACAACAGTCCTTCATCAGAGGCTGCACTGATGATGTTACCCAGCAGGGTAATGAAACGTCTGCGGAACAGCAAGCCAACCAACCACAACATTTTCATCCAGTTTATAGAATAGCATTTTCACCTCCACCACTGTAGCTTTGGAGAACAGAGAGCATCACTTGCACAGTTTAACAGTTGAAAATTTAATGTAAGTGAAAATTTGCTGGGGAGGGGAAAGAAAGCATTGCTTTCTATCACCAATAACTTCCAAGAAGATATTTCATTTCATTTGTGAAGATCTTAAAGTAGATCAAGCAATTAGCTACAAAAACTAAGATCTACAAAACAAGTTGGTTATATACATCAACTTTTTATAACAAAGTTATATAAGAATGGCAATGCAATGATTGTTCCGCAACTCCAGCAAGTGCGACCTTCTGGAGAAATGTCTTCATTCAACATATCCTAGTCTTTAGAATTCTCTCTCTTGGAGAGCTTTAGTTGCTTAGTCATTAAGTAAACCCAAAACAAATATCAATAGATTTTTGGGTGTAAAGTGATTCAAGAGATATGGGAATGGTGTTGGAAGGTAGAGTTGGGAGTGAATAGTTAGCTATAATCTTATTAAATGGCAATTCAAACTCAAAGACTTAAATTTATCTAATCCTGCATCCATTTCTTATATTTATATACTTGCAGTGTCGATAGTGTTTGACCTTATTTCATCAAAACATCTCTGCTGTAACTGCTCAACCACAGCGTCTCCTCCACTGTCAATCATATTGTCTCTCATCCTGGTTGACCTGTCAGGCAGAACCTTTATCTCTACTCCCTTAAGTTTACAGGACATGGACTTATTGTGGATAATGGATTTAATTATTTGATCACCATCTCTGACTCAAACACAAAAAGAACTAGATGGTCCTGCTTTCATATGCCGAAGCTGCTCACTACTTCGACATTACGCTGGACTGCAGAAAGAACTTCCAGCTTCCCCTCTACACAGCAAATCATTTTCTGACTCCGTTCTTTCTTGTTTCTTCTTTCTTCACATCCGAATAAACAAAGGTCACAGATTTCTTGCTAGGATTGAGATGGTCCAATCAGCTTTCTCTCACATTCTGTTACAGTGACAAAGTAAAACTATGCGTCATTCTCCTTCTCAAACTGCAATGTTCGATGAAGTTGACCACGCCATTCTCCTGAAATGCATATCCACTGTTGTCAAGGTGGATGCAGTTACATTTAACTGGTTCTATTATTAACTATCTAAACATTGCTGTAAAATTACCTTTCAATTGCTTATTCTTTTACTCCTGGACTATTACCGCTAATGTCCCCAATGGTGTGTCCTAGTACCATTTGTATATCTCATCTACCTACTGGAGTAGAATGCTTGGAAAGACAGCATTAGTTTTCACAACTGAATTGACATCACCCATATTTACCATGCTACCATGTCAAAGAACTCCACAGCTATTTCTATATTATCACTGTTTGTCTAATATTGAGGCCAGGTGGGCAGAAAGTTCCCTCAAATAAGTATTAATAAGATGAAAGTCATTGGGCAGAACTTTCTCATGTTGAGTTAGAGTTAGTGTTTAGCCTAGTGTGATTCAGGGTGTGACACCTCAGAGCAATTTTTCTCATCCAGTCTTCTGCTCGTCACCTCATTTATTAGGTAACTGCGACCTTGGACACCCTTCCCGTAGAATCACGTGGCCAGCGGAGTACAGGTTCACTCTTGCCTAGGCCTCCTGGTATTCTAGCATCTTGCTAAAGGCCCACCAGCTCAGATGCTGTAAGCCAGGAAATAGCCCTCACACTGAGGACACTAATCACTGGCCTACAAGCAAGCCCTCTGCTCTGTCGACATCTCTGGATGTCGTTGTGGACAGAGTGGTGGAGACGGAGGGCAGTCCTTTCACTTGTGGAATTCCACAGGATGGTTCATCATCAGACCAAGCCTGCCCGGACACTAGTTTCAGCCCAGGTCAGCACTGCATCTTGGATGAAGCTCTTGCTCTCAGAAAGAAAAAGTACCAACATCTTCTCCCTGCTACCTCACAGTCACGAGCCACCCACTCACTCTAACCCTGCCACTGCACAGTCCTCTTACCAAGGCTTATGGACTACAGCTCTCAATATTGCATGTAACACATCCTCTCGGTGGCTCTCGTCCTCCTCGTCCCCTCAAAATATTAACCTTTCCTTCCCTCTGTGCTTCTGACTCTGTCAGAGGGGACACCACCACCTCTCTTGTTTTTACATGATTACTGACTGGTTCCTCCATCCAGTTCTATCACACTCAATCCCTCCTTTTGTCTCATTGCAAGAAATATTGGCCCTCAGCACTTTGACTGTTACACCTGGAAACCCACAGGCTGTTTACATTTGACCTACAGCACTGATGTTGGTCAAGTCCCCAGGGCATGGGTTCCCAGAATCTATTAGGGTCAAGTGCCTGAATAGTCACGGCCATGTCCCTGGAATGGAATAAGGTGAGCCCTTCAACTGACTGTGGCAGCACTCAATGACTGACTGTAATCCCCCTTCACCCCACTAAAGATTATTACTTTCTGATTGTAATGCATGCTTTTTTGGAATGCTTGCAGTATTTTCTGCATAGGCTGCCTTACAACCTGTATTTGTAACATTGATATACACAGAGCGACATTCCCCCTTGAGTGAATTCTGAAGAAGGATCACTGGATCTGAAACGTTAACTCTGATTTCTCTTCACAGACCTGCTGAGTTTCTCCAGCAATTTCTGTTTTAGATGCCTCCTTGACTGCTCTCCACTCTGACAGGGCTCTCTGTCTGTGCTAAAAAAGCCAATGGAAGCTGCAGAGCCTGGCATGCCATAACTAAGCACTGAAGACCCTGAGTACTCAGAAAGCAATGTGACCCATACAGAATCTGGCAGCCTGTAAAGTGGTGCTGAAGTCAGTAAGTGTGTGCTATGAAAGGAATGAGAAGTATCAGGGGCTGGCAGTCTCCAAGTAAGTGCAACATCAATGAGCACTAAGAAATCAAACTAGGAGCCATAAGAGATAAAAGGCACTGCAGATGCTGGAGAATCCGAGATAACAAGCGTGGGGCTGGATGAACACAGCAGGTCAAGCAGCATCATAGGAGCAGGAAAACTTGACGTTTCAGGCCTAGACCCTTCATCGG
>JAHRHZ010000144.1:18389939-18477222 GCA_024137785.1 Ginglymostoma cirratum
ACCCTTCATCGAAACGTCAAGTTTTCCTGCTCCTATGATGCTGCTTGACCTGCTGTGTTCATCCAGCCCCACGCCTTGTTATCTAGGAGCCATAAGATGCTTCCTCTGCAGATGGAAGAGATGTGTATACCTCTGCATGCAGGGTGATATGGCAGAAGCATGCAAGACATAGTCATAGTCCCTAAACACCAAAGTTATGAAGGTCTAGTGCAGGGGTTGGTCTGCGAGCAGGCATTATGATGCAATGATTTGCCATTGAAGGGCTGAAGAGGATGGTGGCGATGGAGCATGCAGGGACGCTGTTCTGAAAATAGAATTGTATCATGGTCTGGGCAAACACTTAGTGAGCAAATGAGCAGGCAGCAAGGTGGGGAGGTAGAACCCTTATTGAATAATTGGGACCTGGCAGTCTAATATTAAATTTCAAGTTTTCCATTCCCATCCACCCACTAGCTTCAGGATGGATGACACTGTGGTGGCATGTTACAACTTAGTCAGAATGTCCTGACTGCTGGATGTTGCAGTCTGCAGCTATAGATAGCAAGGGCAATGAAAAATATGGGCATTTTGATTTTGAATAATCACCTTTTGCGACAGGCCAAGCTTAAAATGCTAATCAAATAAATATGCATTTTTTCCCTTTATTTTGCAATTACAATTAAGTTTTAAGTGAATTATTTAAAAATGAAATGTTCTTTTTACATTAACACAATAACATTCATCAGTTCATTTATTTTTTTCATGTCCTTTAAAAGGTTAATCTTTGGATTTGTTTCAAGACTGTGTCTGAGGACAAAGATACTGTACCGTGGCTGTGTGATTTTTTTTTTCACAATCCAGCTGTCAAGTTCAAACCCCAACGTGGCTTGTACTGGAAACATTTGCATGAAAGCTGTGGAATTTTTCTAAAAACTGACACCCTTACCCAGCCCGGTCCATATGTAACTCTAAGGGCTGCCTCACGAAAACCAGGGGAAGGCAATAAACTTCGTGTTTCAGAGTCACTCACATTCCAAACAAGAACAAAGTATAGTGAGGCCAAGCATTTTATTCTACAGCAATTGGAAAGAAGTTTAAGCTATCTTTGAGAGTTCTGAGTATTTGCAGTTTGCAATCTGAGTCTGCGGATTTTAAAGAATCCCCAAGCAGCACCACATGCATTAACTGGAGAATGAGTGGAAGGCTATGTTTTTTCATGTTGTGAGGACTTATAAGTTTCCATGAAGCTAAAGGTTGGATTTTCCAAAAATTACTTTCAGACTTCTGCTCCTTTTATGTACGTTTGGCAAGTGTAAAAAGAACTTATATTTATGAACAAATATTTTTAATTAAAATGATGTGCCCAAATCAATACAATTTAAGCAGTTGAAAAATCTGATCTTAAATCATTTGTTGACAATTAAAGAAAGATTCAGATTATTTATAGAAACTGGATTACTTGCTGTTGTAAATTCAATTAAGTAAATATATACAAAATGAACTCTTCAGCCCAGTATATCTGTTCTGGCTCTTTGAAAGCACTATTCAATGAATCCAATTCCCGTGTTCTTTCTCCATTGCACTGTTAACTTTTATTTTCAGTATCTATTTCTCTGTTGAAATGCATTCTTGAATCTGTCCCCACCAGCTTTTAACATGTGGCATTCCAGATCTTTTCAACTCACTGTATAAAACAAATGCTCTCAATTCTCTTCTGATTCATTTTTCTGTTGCATTGAATCTATACCATCCAGTTACTGACAATTCTATTACTGGAAGCAGTTTCTGTCTTTTTAATAATTACAACAATTCACGGCTTTCAATACCTTAATTCTCATCTATACCTTCTCAACTTCAAGGAGAACATCCAACTTCTTCTTTTCTCCACATAACTGAAATCTCTCATCATAACAGTCTAGTAAATCTCTTCTTCACCCTCCCCTAAACCTTGACGTCCTTCTTGAAATGTGGGGCCAGCAACGGATGGTACAGCAGTACCTCCTCTTCTCAAGAGGTAGTGGGGCAGCTGGCAAGACAGTAAATAATCAAGTGGATTGATACCAGGGAGAAACCTGCTCCTTTCTGGCCACAAGAGAAAGTAACTACTGTGCGGGAAGGCCCATGATCCAGCTTCACGACATGTCACCATTTAAGGTCTTGGGGTGAGTGACAGCCTTTCCAACTGGCAATGTTGTGGGAATCGCCTTATGGGGAGGTGATAGCCTAACGGTATTATCGCTGGACTTTTAATCCAGAGACTCAGGTAATGTTCTGAGGACCTGGGTGCAAATCCCACTATGGCAGAAGGTGGAATTTGAATTCAATAAATAAAAATCTGGAATTAAGAGTCTAATGGTGAGCCTGAAACCATTGTCGACTGTCAGAAAACCCCATCTGGTTCACTAATGTCCTTTTGGGAAAGAAGCTGTCATCCCTGCCTGGTCTGGCCCACATCCAACTCCAGACCCACAGCAATGTGGTTGACCCTTAACTGCCCCCTGGGCAAATGGGAATGGGCAATAAATGCTGCCTAGCCAGCGATGCCCACATCCTGTGCATGGGTAAAAAAAAACAAGGTTGGGTAGTAACGTTATGGTATTCTGGGGTGTGGGGCCTGGTGGTATTGTAGGCTTTGGGACCTGAAGATATAGTGAGGTTGGAGCCTGGCGATTTAAATAACTCCACAGAGGCTTGTATCCCATCACCAAGTCACCCTTTATTTACACGTGCATAGTACTTGATACTGGCACTGCTTCCTCAGAGCCAGCTCTCAGAGTAAACAGAACCTCTGACACGCTTGTTTCTCTCTGTCAGCCAGGGCTCCCTGATTGGACCAGGGAATCAGGGAACTCGTATTCTATGAGGTCCACCTAGCTGACCATTACAGTGGTGTTGTGGGATTTGGGGCCAGGTGATGTTGTGGGGAGAAAAGGCGAGTAGCGGAGCTTGAAACCAAACCAAGTAGAAGAATGGAATAGCACCTTTTGGTTAAGGTAGCTGTGGAGCCTCAACCATGGAGGATCGTCAATCTGACACTGAGATTCAGAGGTATTCAGATAAAAGCATTTACCTTTTGAATCCACAAAGAGAAACTACCAGAACTTCCACGTTTGTGAAATTTTGAAAGCAGAAGGACAATGGGGTATGCAGTTGCAATCCACCTCCTCGGATTGGATTAGTCACCCAGCTCAATATGCAGCTTCATTTGAACGAGAGGTGGACAGATCAGAGACACGTTCGGGTTGGGAATCCATAGTGTCCTAAGCATGCCTGCCCTTATTGGTTAAAAATTCAGCCCAATGTCTGTGAAACTGTGTCCCACAGTGGGCAATTGGGATTTGCTATTCACATCTCTGCCTTTAATACCTCGATATATTGCACTGTAGTGTTACCTCTTACCTTGCTGAAGGGAATCACTGACAAAGAATGAAAGGATTAGACAAAAGACGGCCAGCAGGGGCATTGTGCGGTACATTTTCATTGTTGGGTTAAACCATTGGCTGCACCACCTGGAATCAAAGAAAATTTTGGTCATATTTAAAAACCTTGCACAGGAAAAGGTTAAATAACAGGTTCACAGACCATCTTATGCTCAGCTTTAAAATTGACAATTTTATTTATTTAATCAATTAAGATTCCCACTGTTCTGAAATGGAGATTCACACCATCATTTCAGACCCTAAGTGGTTCTTTCCCAGCATCTGCAATACCTGACACTGCCTTGTCTGTCTTCCTTCCAAAAAACAGAAATCGTTTAGGAGCCAACTGGAACTTTGTGTCTCAAATCCTACACCCTCCAAAGGAGGCAGCTAGCCCATAAAATAAAGCACCATGCCGTCAATGGTTTGCTGGCAGCTGGGCTACCCACCACTTGCTCAAATTTAATAGAAAGGTGGGGACAGAGAGGACTGCACCCAACTTACATTTTAGCAGGTTGCTCCTTCCAGAGCTGCAAGGAATTGGTTTATCCTTTTCTAGGACTCTTTACCCACCTGACTAAGGTCTGCCTGAGATCTCCAAAGATCCATTGTTGAGCCCAGCCCAGCAGTAGGCACTGATCCTGGTCATGCTGCAGGTGATGCTGCCAGCATCTGATCAACGGCTCTCTGAAGCATGACTTTCTCGTGGAGGGGGTGACAATCTCACCTCATAACAACCAAAAACTGGCCAGCTGAAAAATTAAAGCTGGGAAGGTGGTCAGGAGAAGATTCGGGCTCTGGGTTGATATACAATCATGTACGAATGTCTGTCTTAGTCTGCCAAAGTCATGTAATCTCTCCCTTGAGGCACACACCCTGTAAACAGCCATCTTAAGCTTCACTTCAGTAAAGCCCTTGTATTAAACACTGTTCTGAGGAAGGGTCACTGCATCTGACACGTTATCCCTGGTTTCTCTCTACAGATGCTACCAGACCTGCTGAGGTTATTCGGCAATTTCTGTTTTTGTTTCTGATTTCCAGCATCTGCACTTCTTTCGGTTTTTGTTTTGTTAAACACAGTGCTGCTCATTTCACTCAAAAAAGTCTCGTTTCATAAGACCACAAGATATAGGAGCATAATTAGGCTATTTGGCCCATTGAGATTGATCTGCCATTCAATCCTGGCTGATATGCTTCTCAGCTGCATTCTCCTGCCTTCTCCCCTTAACCCTTGATCTCCTTACTAATGAAGAGCCTACCTATCTCTGTCTTAAAGACATTCAATGATTTAACCTCAGTAACCTTCTGCAATATTAAGATCCACAGTTTCACCATGTTCTGGCTGAAGAAATCTCTCCTCACCTCATTTCTAAAGCGCCATCCTTTCTTTCTGAGGTTGTGTCTTTGGGTGCTAGTCTCTCCTACTCACGGAAACATCTTCTCCACATCCCCTCTATCCAGGCCGCTCAATATTCTGCTCTCTGACTTTTGCCATTATGAGTAGCAGACATGTCCTCAGCGTTTAATTTAGCCCATTATTTTCTGATTAACTTACACTCTCAGAACGTTTCAAGGTCAGTGGTGCATCAAAATACACACTGACTATTCACTTATATTGGGAGGTGATTGTAAATAATTGATCAAACTCGGTTTAATTTGATATTAGCAAAATGTCTATGATTGAAGGCATCTGCATGTTGAAATATTGTCGCAAAAAACCCAACAATCCTTCCAAAGTTACTTGTTCATACAATATTAGCTACAACATATCATGAGATTAAAAAGAACTGATTTATTTGTTCTGCAGTAGAGATAATTACAATCATAGCAAGAAAATCTTATCTTGACATCAGAAGAGACGATCAGGGTCTGGTTTCTGGAATGACTTCCCCAAGTCTGGTTCTGCTACAGTACTCAGAAAATCCAATTTCTCTCTTGCATATTTTCTTATCAACTATAATGGCTCAATCTGCTGCCTCATTGTTAACTGTTCATCGGCAACATAAGTTATATTTAATTACAGCTCTTTCAAAGCAAGTTCTTTCTGATGAAGGGTCTAGGCCCGAAACGTCAAGCTTTCCTGCTCCTATGATGCTGCTTGGCCTGCTGTGTTCATCCAGCTCCACACCTTGTTATCTTGGTCCATTGTCGGTTGCTTTTCAGCAGATCCATGCAGTTATCCTGAATATTTGAATTTCTCTCCAACTCGCATAAATTCTTTTCTTACTCATCAATCAATATTATCTGAGTGAACGTTAGTCCATGCATTTCCATAGATTACTTTTATTCACGAGCAGCTGGGGTTTTTGTATCGTAGTGTTGTAACATAGGATAACAAAAGTGCACAGATGATCATGGACATCCTGACATAGCTGAAAAAATAGCCAAATAGGTACAACCAAGTCCATATTTGCTTTCAACAATAAAACATATAATTGAATGTCCTTGAGATAAAAGGTACTGCAGATGCTGGAGAATCCGAGATAACAAGGTGTGGGGCTGGATGAATACAGCAGGCCAAGCAGCACCACAGGAGCTGGAAAGCTTGATGTTTCGGGCCTAGACCCTTTATCAGAAATGGGGGAGGGGAAGAGGGTTTTGAAATAAATTGAATGTCCTCTTTGCTCATGAATGTCTTCTGGAAGCTTAAGCAAGTTGAAATGCAGCAGTTTGGTATAACATTTAGAAGGCATCTGGATGGGTACATGAGTAAAGGGTTTAGAGGGATGTGGACCAAATGCTGGCATATGCGACTAGATTAATTTAGGACATCTGATTAGCATGGACAATTTGGACCGAAGGGTCTGTTTCTGTGCTGTACAACCCTATGACTCTATAACTGAGTGGCATTCTCAGTCATCTCAGACGGCAATTAAGCATCAATGGGGTGGCACGGTGGCTTAGTGGTTAGCACTGCTGCCTCACAGCGCCAGCAACCTGGGTTTGATTCCGGCCTCAGGCAACTGCCTGTGTGGAGTTTGCAGATTCTCCCTGTGTGTATGTGGGTTTCCTCCAGGTGCTCCAGTTTCCTCCCACATTCCAAAGATGTGCAAAGTGGGTGGATTGGCCATGCTAAATTGCCCGTAGTGCCCAGGGATGTGTAGATTAGGTGGGTTAGACACGGGGAAATGCAGGGGTAGAGGAATGGGTCAGGGTAGATGCTCTTCAGAGGGGGGGTGAGGGCTTGTTGGGCCAAATGGCTTGTTTCCACACAGTAGGGATTCTATTATTCCATGATATGACTGAAGCTTTAAGACACATGTCAGCCAGACTGTGTAAGGGGAATAAGTTCCCTTCCTCAAAGGCAAACTAGTGAACCAGATGTACTTTTTATGACAATCCAGTGGTTTCACGATTACCATTACTGGGAGCACAGTTTTATTCCAAATTTATTAATTAATTGCATTTAAATTCCCCTCCTGATCTGCTGACCACCCCACCCCACCTTCGCCACTCACCCGCCCCCGCCCAAATTCCATCCTCAATTTTGATTTTCCTTCCTGATTCCCCTGTTCATTAGTAATGCTAATAGCTCTTTCCTCAGGTTCTGTCTCTTCAAGTCTACAGCATTGACTTTAAAAAAACCCAACACATGACACTATCGCCCTTGCAGACTACCAGCACATCTCCAACCTCCTTTTCCACTCAAACTGACTGTTCAGGTTGTTGCCTCAGAAATTCATAATACCTTCTGCAGAGCTCCATCTTTGAACCCTAACAATTAGATTTCTCTCCCAGTCACAGTGGTGAATTGATGTTTGCCAAAGTCACAAACGTTATCCTATACAAATGTGTTAAAGATAGGTAATCCCTCCTTAATGGTTTCTAGCCTTTCCAGTGATGCTCACATCAGCAGAACAAATAATGTGCTGGATTTTCACAAATTTAATCCAGTTAACTACTGGGAAGAATCCATTAGTCCAGATTATATGGACTCTGGACAGTGGGAAACTGAAGGTATGACCTTTAATGCCTATTAGAACACTGTAGGAGTTTTGACACACTGAGCAAATCTCCCAGCATCCTGGGACTGAGACATTGAGTTAGGCTCATGGACTTTGGACAATTCCAATTTCGTACCTGGATAGATACTCAGAAAACTTTTGACCTAGTTCTGGTTTACGTCTTGGGCAATTATAAACTCACGTCCTTTCAAATCTCTCCCCTGACCAACAGTCCCCAACATCCTCAAACTCTGCATCTCACATTCCCACTCGACCCATCACTCCATTGCACCGTGATCCCACTACCCTGCCCAGATTAAATGGTACCATCCAACTTTCTCCCTGATCTGCTAACCACGCCACTCCCCCAAATTTTGTCCTCAATTTTCATTTACTCCCTGTAGCCCCACTCCACGGGTTTGCTCTCTGCAAAGCTGACCCATCTTCTGCTATTTCACTTGCTTCTCCCACCACCATCCTCACTTAACAATAGCATAATTATGATTCTGTCCAGAAGCCTGCTTCTGTTCTGAAAAATGGTCATATTGGACTTGAAATATGAACTCTATTTCTATCTCCACAGATGCTACCAGACATGCAACAGCATTTACTGTTCTGTTTTTTTTTAATTTCAAATCTCCAACATCCATGGTCTTTCACTTTTAACCTAATCTCTGAAATTCCTTTCTTGAAATTTCCCTCCTCACTATCTATCTTTGCACATTTATGGCATTACTTACACGTAATTTATTTTGATCTTCTGCCTGATTTTTGTTCACGTGGTTTGCTTTAGTATTTTATATTTAAAGTCCCTGTGAAGCACTTTGCGATGTTTTATTGCACATGTAAGGACTACACGTATTTTATTTGGAATATAAATTGGAAAATGGAAGCTTGTACTGCAGAAAAGAGAACCAGTTTTTCTTTCAGCAGATCAGAGCAAAAATGAAACAGTATGGTCTTCACTCATTGGTTACTAAACAGCATATAACTTTTGCAGAAATTGGATTTGATACTTTTGAAAACTAGCTGGCACCAGGTGTCTTTGGGTTACAAGAAGAATATAGTTTAACAGTAGCTACTGGATTGATTGTAAGTGGCAATTTATCACGGAAATGAGATAAGAGCGGTGGGCACATATATCTCCAAAGTGCCTGCAAACGACTGAGAGATCTCCCTTCTCTTCGGAGTGGAAAATAAATAAAACTCAAACACTACTAAAAGGAGGAACTTCTAATTATTGAAGTAAGGATAATCAGAGTTACGGGAGCTACTCAAACTGTTTTGCTGGACAAGGGCATGTTTATTTTTTCCAGGCAATATGTTGAAAGCTGAAGTTTTGATAAAGGTAACAAACGGAGAGCACAAAACTGTTCCTTTTTACAAAGTGTGCTTAGATTGAGATTTGGAATCCGAACTGTGGC
Source organism: Ginglymostoma cirratum (assembly GCA_024137785.1). Lineage (NCBI taxonomy): Eukaryota > Metazoa > Chordata > Chondrichthyes > Orectolobiformes > Ginglymostomatidae > Ginglymostoma > Ginglymostoma cirratum. Next base: position 18,398,706 of record JAHRHZ010000144.1, read on the forward strand.
AGTCAGAGTTGTTCATAAATAAGTTGTGAATGGTGTTGACTTACTCCTGGGTAATGATTTGATTTGAGTGAAAATCAACATTTGACTTATAATCACAGAAAGTCCAAATGAGGTTAAAAAGATTATAGGGACAACTTCCAGGCATTTTCTCCATATTTGTGGTAGCCATTGATGAAGCAAAGTCCATCAACAGAGGTTAAACTAAAACCACAGTAAATATTAGGCTGGCTGAAACATTCTTTAAATATGGGAATGATTCAGAAGATGTGTTTAGTATGTCTTCATTAAATAAGGTTCAGAAAGTAGATCTGTAATTAAGCAAGTTAACAGCCAGTTCAAGTTGAAGCTGTGTCTGAAGGACTTCCAGTGCACTATTATGGTACAAACAAAGTAGTGATGAGGAAGTGGAGACATTCTTATAGGCCTACGCGTGTTATGTGGATGGTTGTTCATCAGATAGTGGTACCATCCAGATACACTAAAGAGGTATTACAAGTGGAGCATGAAATTCCTATGACGAACCTGTAGATTTCAGGAAAACTCAAGAATCGATAACCAGGTATTTCACTTGGGCAAAACTTCATTAGGATTAAGTGCAGTTCTGTAAAATGTCCCACCCGAGTGGGAAAAGCTGAACTTGTAATCAATTTGACACCCTTAATGTTTACACCAGTTTTTGAAGAACCATTCAGTAAAGTGTAAGGTGATAGTGTCCAACCATTCATGAAGACAAAAGCAGGACACAATATGTCCTTACTGTCATGGATATGACAGCCAGGTTTCCAGAAGATATTCCTTTAAGGACAATTAAAGCCAAAGTAGTTGTGCAAAAATGAATTTAATTATTTTCTCGTTACAGACTGCATTCAACCCAAGGTTCCAACTCTACGTCTAAAACTTTTTAGAATATATTAAGTGATTTTGGTATCAAGCAATTTCACTGCATATCATTCACAAACATAGGGGGCTTCGGAAAGACGCCATTAGACTCTCAATACAGTGACAAATGTCAAATACACCAATGATAACAAGCATGGGGCTGGATGAACGCAGCAGGCCAAGCAGCATCATAGGAGCAGGAAAGCTTGACGTTTCAGGCCGAGACCCTTTGAAACGTCAAGCTTTCCTGCTCCTATGATGCTGCTTGGCGTGTTGTGTTCATCCAGCCCCACACCTTGTTATCTCGGATTCTCCAGCATCTGCAGTACCTTTTATCTCAAATACACCAATGATTTCTTTTTTCGTTAATTGCTACCAGAAATTCCCCAAATACTGTCTCTAGTCCATTAAAATTGATCCATGGTCATGATCTGAATGGTTCACTGAATTTGATCAAGGAAAAGTTTTAAAGACAGGAAGATGAATCCTCAATATTGGATTGTGCGTCTGTGTTTCTAAAGAGTCTCATAGGAGCATGCATTGTAACACAGAAGTATTTAAGAACTTCACAGGCAAACATGCTATCACTCAAATATTTCAACCAGAAGTTATTCCCTTAACAATGGAAACTCTGAAAATGAGATTCAGTGATCCAAGAAATTAAGAGGGTTGATAAGGTGAATTACTTGGTACATACTTCAGATCATAGGAGGAAAAATTGGTCATGTCACAGAAATTTTTTCAAGTGATATCTTTGTAGACCTAGTAAGGTTACATAGGAAATTCAAGGAAATCTGTAGGGATATATCAAAGTGTACATTATTAGTCAGGCATGATGTGGAAATAGAGGAATTAGCACCAATCCTTATAGGCTAAGCCTGGAAAAAGAAGTTCAGTTGGAACGGAAATTCAATACATACTGGAAAATTACTTGATTAAATCTAGATACTGCAAAATCTATTATAAAAGCAGGTCAAGGTAATATAGTCGAAATAGTGTCAAACCGCCTTTGAGAAGCAGAAGGAATCTCAATGCATGAACCAGTGTTCGTTCCCGCTGACTTCACTAAAGCTTTTAAAATAACAATTGATTCTAGTAACTTAGGAATGTGTGTGATCTTATTGCAAGATGATGAATCAGGAATAAATAATCCAGTGTTGTACTTCTCTAAGAACCAGTTTCAAAAAAAGTTTTTACAGTGGAATAGGAGACACTGGGATTGTTACTGGGTCTTAAAAATTGCAGAGTTTATTTCCAACACAACCATGAAAAACCAGACCCCCTTAGCTTCTGTAGAAAATAAAATGCGAGATCATTTCAATGGAGCCTCTGAATTCAGCCCTTTAACAGAAGAATTGTTCATATTGCTTGAAAGGATAATGCAATTAGAGACACACATCATCAAAAATGTAATGATGCTGGAATAGTTTTAAAATTTGAGAAGAAAAGATAGTAAGAAATTGTAAATTTCCGACATAAGCACTGATTGAAGCGAAATACTTTTGCGTGTTTTCTTGTATATATGTTTACTTTGTGAGGAAACAGGTTTAAAATTATGTTTCTTCTCTCCAATGGTGGAGGCATATATCTTGTTTGAAATATAAACTGGAAGTTGGGTTGTTACAGAGAAAGAACCAATTCTTCTTTTATAACTCAAAGTAAAAGTGGAACTGCATGGTGACTCGCTCATTGCTTACATGGGAGCATATAACTTCTGCTGAAACAAGAGTTGATGCTTCTTTGAGACTTTAAGTTGAAAAGAGAAACTGCCCAGGAACAGCATTACATTGAGTGCAAGAGATAGTGTTGCTACAGAACTGGAAGAAGAGAACAGTGGGCATTCAAACCTCCAAATGTCTGCAACAAGCTAGATCAATCTCTCCCTCTGTGAGTGTGAAAGAGATAAGACTCACAGACTTTGCAAATAGGAGAAACTTTTAACTCAAACCAAGCCATGGCTTCAACTAACCAACTACTCAACTGAGGATTGCAACCGTTGATAGCAATGTGATACCATTACCAAAAAAAATACGCACTGTAAGAAAGCCATTTCATTTCGTATTGTGACTTGACGTCTTCATGCACAGATTTGGTTCCTTTTTTGCTTATATTTTTGTCCCATGATGTTCCTGAAATTCTGGTTGTCTCAATTGTCTAGTCCATTCTAACTCTGAATAAAAGTGTACATGTTTGGTTTAATAGATGGTATGGTTTAAGATACATGTTTATAACTAATAGTCTGTTTTTCCAAATGTTAGTGGCCAAGTTTATTACAATTAATAAGATTTTGTTTCCAAAGTTATTGATGAAACAAAGGGTGTTTTTTTAAATCTTAGATCATGATCATGATCGAAGAGATTAAATTGGTCAGAATTCATATTTGCGGTGACTCATGGAATCATGAGGCAAGCTTCCCATCTGGGTCATGACAAATTCAATGTGCTTTATAAATTTGGGTGTTCTGGAAGATGTGTCCAGAGTCCCAGTGGCCAAATTGTTCTGCTTGTTGAACAAAGTTGAGAAGTATTTGGAAGCCGATTAGCATCCTTGTAATTTTAATTGAAAATGATTTATGTTTGTTTCATGACGAATACTGAATGTATGAATACAGTTCTTCAAGACTTGACATTAACATCTAGCATTGGTCTCAGCATTAATAACTTTAATACAAATGCCAGTGCAAATTCTGACTAAAGATACATTCAGGCAGGAAGGATGCCCAATGACCATTCTTTGGTTTGTGTCCTTTTGTCTTCGGCCAAAATGTTTTTCTTCACATGTAATCTAATCTTGCATATAAATGGCAATTTGGTGGAGAAGTGGTTTCTAAAAAAATGTATTCATATGGCCCTCATTTATCTTGTGTGATCTGTCCTTTTGTGGTGCTAAAATGGCACATGGTTTGGATTGTACCATTTCATGAATATGTTGATACTATTTATCATACCAAGGAAATTATTAAAAACGTATGTTGGAAAAATGCTGATTCCACATAATGAAGTAATCTAACCACACTGACCAGGCTTAGCTTCAAAACAATTTTGCTCACTCAATTGGATTTAAAATCATTTGTTCTAAACATTTTTAATGGAAAATTGTCCAATATATTGTACCAGAAATGTAATGTTCCTCTTTAGAAAAGATCAGTTCTAAGTCACAGACTGGGCTATCCTTCCCTCTTTTGAAGAGAAAATGTCATTACTGAAAATAACAGGGAAGTTAGCCTTTATGGAATAATGTCCCTATCAAATCTCTCAAGCAACAAAATCACTGATTAATTGCACACTTAAACTGTTGTCTCTCAGAATTCTCATATATAATGGATCAATAGGAAAAGGGAAATTTAGGAGTACAGGTAGTAGGTATAGATCTTTCCAACACCTCACACCTGCTCTACTATTCTACATCATGGATGATCATCTACCTCATTACCACTCGCTGTGGTATCCCCTTATCCATTCATTTCATGAGTATTATAAATCTATTGAGCTCTGACTCAAACATACTCAAAACCCAGCTTCTACCGCCTTGTGGGGTAGAGAATTCTAAATATTTTTGTGGTTCCCTGGTTATAGACTCATCAGCCTCTGTATCTACTCTGCCTATTCTTTTAGGAATATTGGTTCAGATATTCCGATGAACAGAAAGTCATTCCTATGGCATGGACTGGACTTGTCCATTGGCACTGTGCAGAATCCCAGATGCATCTGACTATGTGGCAATTGCCCAGAGAAAACAAGATAGGCAATTCCTCTAAATCAGAAATCCTCCCAAAGTATACATCAAGTTTAGGGAATTTGGAGGGTTCTAACACAGTTAAGCTAATAGTCACCCAGGAAAAGGTAAAGGATTAAAAGCCTACTCAGAATCTCAGGTAGCTCTTAAACTGAATACTAGACTCCTACAACATCCTGAGAACCAAACCCCTCTCTCTAATGCTCCCCATCTCTAACACAATTTCACACACCCCCAGGGTCTGGTGCAGGTGGCCATTGGCTTTTTCCTAACCTCCCAGGCCAGACGGTCACTGGCTGCAGGTTGGAACACTCAAATCTGACAACTACCCCCATGCCTGAAACCGACACCCCCAAAACTTACAGCCTATAGATACTCACCACCACCTCAGATCTGACAACTTTCCATCTAAAAGCAACATCTCCCCTCAACTCGCAATATCCACTTCTCTCAAGATACTTTTTAAACATTAAGAAAAGGGGGAATACAAAAACATTGTAAGTGACAGTGTCACTTTGCAATAATTGACACATTGGAATGCAAAGATATTTAGCTGAGAATTGCAGACATTTCTTCTAAAAAAAACTGTTTTCTAATTTACCTGATCAGAGATGTTTTTACACACCTGTGGAACAGGTAGGACTTGAATCTGAGCCTCCTGGCTCAGAGGTGTGGACACTGCCACTACACTACAAGAGCACAAAGAAAATTCTTCTAAGTTTGGAGTCGAACATGTTAGGTGGCAATAACATACTATGCCCAATGCTATGGCAACTCAGCCTATCTGTCGTCTGCCTATCAGCTTATTTAGTACTGACAGGCACCACGAAGTGAGTATGTTATCCTATCAGATGCTTTGGTACTAGTGCGTCAGGTTGCTAGATACCGTGAGCCAGTCAAAGGCAGACACTTTGTGGGTCCTGGGGATCGCTGATTGAGGCCTGCTCTGGAAGAGATCCAGTAAATAGAAAGTAAGTGTTTTTTTTCCATCTTGTCGTAGGGTTTGCAGAAAAAGTCGCAGGCAAGGGGTACCAGATGGGGCTTTCAGAAGCCATCCCTTTGCCTGCCATCCATACATCTGATTTCTCCCAAATTTGGGCAATTGGAGGCAACTCCCTGTACTTTGCAAGCAGATGACCTTGGTTTCTCTGCCAGAACTAGACACCCTTTTCACCTGCCAGACAAGTAAGTGATTTGGCCGATGGTGATTTGAGGCCTTTGTGCGGCGATTACTTGACCACTCGAAGGCCTTATTACAGTTTCCCTTTACAGTAAACCCACCCAATTATTTCTGTCTGCAGTGTACATAATAACTAGTGTACGGAAAGGGATAATCAGTCATGAAGTTTGTTAGTTTTGATTTCTCTTAATACTGTAGTATTATTAATCTTTTCCCTTTGCCTTATTGTGCAATGTTCATTCTTCCTACTTTGAATGTTTTTCCAGCTATGCCAGGCGTCTCCTACAACCAGAATGAACTTCCTCTTTAAGCAGTGCAGATTGTTTTTAAGTAGAACAGATTAGCTTTAATTGGTATATGAACCTGGGTCATGTTATAACTCAATAACATGTTTTGGTGAGACCCAGTTTGCCTTCACGTGGAGATGCGTAAGATCCCATGACGTTACTTTGAAGAATAGCAATGTACAAAAGCCACATCACTGACAAAGAAGCAGAACACCGAGTCATCATCACATTGCTTTCTGTGGGACCTTGTAGCACACAAAATTGTAATTGTAGATCCAAACTTGGACAATCATGTGCATGCCAAATGTAATGACTTACATTTTTGCTCAAGTTTACCCTCTAGAAAAAGTGCAAAGTCCTGACATGGCTTTCCATGAAGAAACAAGTTCTCAGGAAAACAAGCCAGCTATCAACTGCTGTATGCATTGCTGCATTAGAGATAGACTGGTTTAGCACGAATTCTCAAAGGTTGGATATATAGATGTATAAAGTTGCAAGCCTATGATCACCCTCACAGCCTTGGCTCAGTCTCCAACATTAATCCTGCCTAAAGATCAACTCATCTATTCTGACATAGGATACCTCTGCTTGCTACTCCTCTGTGAAACTAATCAGAGCTAAAATAGTCTGAGCTCAAACTAACATTTTACCAAGCGGTGCTGAAACCCTTAGCTCCTGATTTCATTTTCACCTGTATGATCCATTTCACACAACGGAGATGAAAGACATCATGCACAATCATCAAACTTGCAAAGAAGGAACTTAGACATTGGAATATACAAACCAGATGTATTTCAGGGAACTGCTTTTGGCAGAGAAGAAGAGAGAAATTTGTGACTGGAACCAGCTGGTTAAAGTTTTCTTGCTTTCAACCTCTCAAGAAGGAAGAGTGCCAGGTGATGAGGCTGATTAAAAAGAATTAATGGGACACTAAGTGCTCAATGGACAACAAAAATATTTGCTATTTGCTGAAGATGCAAAAGATCAATTAAACAACAATGGTCTCAAGTTAAAATCCTTACACCTCAAAGGCACATCAAGGACTTTATACTGTAAATTCTTTTTATCTACCTTTTGGATCAGAAACTGTACCTTTTTAACTTTGTATACTTGTATGCTAGACATTGTATCTCTGAGTTTCCTCCAGTTAGGAGACAATAAAACTGTTTTCTCTCATTCAAGAAAACCTTGGAATTGACTCATTACTGATGCTTTAAACCTTAAATGACTGCATTTTTATTAGAGAGAGGTAGAGCCTCACACTAAAAAGCATATCAGCCTTTGTTGTGACCTCCTGAGAATGTTGAAAAGGAAGGGGCCATTTTACCCCTACTCAACTGGTCGCAGCAATACTCTTTATATCGAACATATGATCATTTACAAGGAAATTGGCAAATTTGCAGTTTTTCTGTATTGTTGTCATCAAACCCAAGCTTTAACAGCAAAATGCAGGAGAAAGGCAGTAAATGAGGAATAAATTGCACTAATTAAATTGATGCTTAATAATGTGCTATTACCTTAGGATCTGGACTTTATCACATATGAGTTATCAGATGAGTTTGGACAGGAGTAATCAGGCTGTTGATTTAACTTGAAATAATGTACTCCAATCTTTTTCATCAACTTGACCAAAAGAATGAACATTGGCTGTGACTGATTGAAAACAAACTAAAGAAAAAATGCACTAACCACTAACTACAAAGCTAAAATTTCTGTTCAAATTTTAGCAAAAGCACAGCTCCTCCTTAAGGGAGGAAAAGATTGGCATCAGCTCAGGACACATCAGTGATGAGTAAGTCAAACTTTTCAGTAAACTCAAAGCAAATATCAAAGGCAGAAAGTTAATATGTATATAATATGTATATGTGTATATATAGTTGAAAATATGAAACAAGATCAGAAAATACTGGAACTGACCAACAAGATAGCCAGTAACTTAAACAGGAAAGATATGTTAAAACATATGTTAATATATGAAAGACCCTTCTTCAAAAGAGTAAGCTGAATGAAACTTCTGAGTGGAAAAAGAACAACAGATATAGTGCAAGCGTGCCAATTAATTTGTCAATGAATTCTTGTTTTCTCACCTGTTGTATATTTCTATTTAATTTCAGCTATTCATTCACACCATTACTAATCCAACTTACTTCTAGAACATAGAACATACAACAGCACAGTGCAGTACAGGCCCTTCAGCCCATGATGTTGTGCCGAACTTTTACCATAAACCTAAGGTCAATCTAACTTCCACCGCTACCTTATTCTATCATCCATATGCCGATCTAATAGCTGCTTAAATGCCCCTAATGAGGCCGACTCCACTACCCTCTCCGGCAATGCATTCCACGCCCCTACCACTCTCTGAGTAAAGAACCTACATCTGACATCTCCCCTATATCTACCGCCTTTCACTTTAAAACTATGTCCCCTCATAAAAGCTACCTCCACCCTCGGAAGAAGTCTCTGGCTGTCTACTCTCTCTATACCTCTGATCATTTTGTACACCTCTATCAAGTCACCTCTCATCCATCGTCGTTCTAAAGAGAAAAGCCCTAGCTCTCTCAACCTTTCCTCGTAAGACTTTCCCTCCATTCCAGGCAACAAACTGGTAAATCTCCTCTGCACCTTTTCCAACACATCCACATCTTTCCTGTAATGAGGTGACCAGAACTGGGCACAATACTCCAGATGTGGCTGAACCAGGCTTTTGTATAGCTGGAGCATAACTTCACAGCTTCTGAACTCAGTCCCTCTATTAATGAAAGCTAACACACCATATGCCTTCTTAACAACTCTATCCACCTGGATGGCAGCTTTCAGGGAACTGCGGACATGAACCCCAAGATCCCTCTGTTCCTCCAAGCTGCCAAGAATCTTTCCGTTAACCCTGTATTCTGCTTTCAAGTTTGTCCTTCCAAAATGAATCACCTCACACTTTTCAGGGTTAAACTCCATCTGCCACTTCTTAGCCCAGCTCTGTATCCTATCAATGTCCCTTGGTAACCTAGAATAGCCCTCCGCACTGTCCACAATGTGACCCACCTTCGTATCGTCTGCGAACTTGCTAATCCACCCATCCACTCCTTCATCCAAATCATTTACAAAAATCACAAATAGAAGAGGACCCAGAACAGATCCTTGTGGTACATCACTCATAACTGAGCACCATGTTGAATATTTTCCGTCCACTACCACCCGTTGTCTTCTAAGGGTCAGCCAATTCTGAATCCACTTCTTCCTGCATCTAGATTTCTATTCACACATAATTGACATAGATGGCAAAGAAATTTCTAAGAAATTGCAGAGCTTTAATCAGATGGAGGTAGTATAACCTTTTAGTCATTTTGTTATGCTTGTCATTGGGGAAAATCATTAATTATAATATAGTCCACGTTTTGAATGGTTCCATCATTCAAATATTGCAATAAGATTGGAGATGTTATCTTATGGATGAGACCTGAAGGCATCCATTTGATTCGTCAGGCAGATGTACAACATCCCATGACACTACTTGAACAGATTAAGTAGTTTTTTTTCAAGATCCATCCATTTTCACTCAATCAAAACATGGACATTCATGTTGCTTGCTATTTGTATGAGTGTGCTGTGTCCTGACTCCTCTCTATACTTGCAACACAACAATGAGTACATCTCAGAAGAAATCATTTCCTTTTTTTTAAAAGAAATGAACAAATGTTTTCCCTTCACAAGGAATGTGAGGACATAAAGGAAATGCAGAAAAGATTTACGAGACACATTCCTGGAATGAGAAATTTCAGTGATATAGATAGGTTGGAGAAGCTGGGCTGTTCTCCTTAGTGAGAGAAAGAAAAAAATGAGACATTCGATAGAGGTGTTCAAAATAGTGAGGAAGAGTCAAGAATCAGAGAACACTGATTTAATGTGATTGGTAAAGAAGTAACAGCAACATGAAGAATATATTTCTAATGTAGCGAATGGTTGAAATCTACAATTTTGGTACTGCCTGAGAGTATGTTTGAGAAAAGAAAACTGGAGAATTATCCAAAAAATAACATTTGCATGGTACCAGAAAAGACAAGGAAATGGCTTGTTGCTGCAAAGAGTCAGGTTGGACACAATGGAACGAATGGCCTCTTTTTGTTTGCAGCCATTTTATGATTCAACAGATCTATATTGCAAATGTGCTTTCAATTAAATTCTTCATAGCTTCCATCCTCTGTGACAACATGATTCTGACTGTGGGTGGTTCCACAAGAAGCTGTAACCCTCAGGGATCTTGTCCTAAACAGTGCCAATCCAAAGATAACTGCGTGAATCTTTAGGACATTCAACCGTGGATTGCATCATGTTGCACAATTCTATGTTAGGACAGCATCAGCATTAGTGGTTTCCAGGGTCAATGGAAATCAGGCGTGAGAAATATGCCTGACATCTTCTGTTTTGCCTCGGATTGTTTCTGCCAAATGCAGTGCAGTCCTAACCGAATTTGTCTAACTCAGCACAGAACATAGTCTGTATGACACAAAAGCACTAGAGCAGGAAAGAGTTCTCATTTTTGCTGGATGTAATGAAATGTATTTACACTTCTGTTGCAAATAGCATGCAGAGGAAACCACTAGCCTCTGGGTGGTATCTTACCCCAGAACAGCTTTGTGAGACATGGTTTTAGGTTTAAATTCTGCACACTGCTGTCCAAACTTTTCTTTATTTAACGCAAATTCTAAAGAGACTAGTACTCAGAATCCATTGAAGTGATTAAATCTCCTGACACGTATAAAACCTGAAGTTCAATCAGTTTTTTTTTAAGAAATGAAAATGAGGTTGATTTAAATGCAAATTATTAACAAGCTGTAATTTTCTCAACTTTTCTTGGTGGAATTAAGAATTACTAGTTGCAGTGGAACACACTAACAAATTTTGGAATAAATGCCACAAGAAAAGTTTCAAAACGAATGCTGTAATTCTCATGAATTATTTCCAAGAAAACTAAATTCTTGCTGTCTAATCAAAGATATGAAGTGATCACTTACAGCTGAGGAAGCGCCTGCAGATTGGAACTGTCCGTATCATGTAAGAATGTGTTCTCATGCAACGTTTCTTCTGTACAGTGTACTATTCATTCCTGTTCATGCTTACAGAGGAGACAAGTAATGAGTTCGAGGATCAGCCTACTCATTGGAGGATATTGCTGCAAGCAAATGTAGATGAAATGACAGATGAAATTCCATTTCATTGAGCTCGCCCATGCCCCTCCCCTTGAATCACTCTTTCCAAGGACTGCATAAATGTCAATTATGCTGTTGCCAGTACCTGATCTAAAGACTCAGTCTATGGCATGAAATAATTAATGGAGACGTTATTGTTGGAATTCTTGTGTCCAAGTCTACTGGGGGCTAACAGACTACACAAAGTGACTTACATAGCCAAATCAAGCTGCATTGCAGTTCTATTGGTTCCATTTATATAAGATTCACATTCTCAAATATTTTAAGGTATGATTATTTAACCTCACTATATCTTGGAACCGCACCCAATTCCAAAATATACCTGTGGAATGACAGTAAAACGGAAGGTAAATACACCTCATTTTGCTTTTCCCACTTCCTCTCACTTTCAGTTCCTTATCCCCACTCTCACTTTTGTTTCGATTTCAGTTTGATCACATTCACCTCTATGTGGTAAGAAAGAATCTATAAGAAGAATGAATCAAACCGTCTCCCCTTGATATTCAAACACATTACCATCACTGAATCGCTCAGCATCAATCTTTTGATGGTTATCATTAGTCAGAAACTTAACTGGATCTGCCAGAGCAGGTTAGAGTCTAGGAGATTTCTGCAAGGAATTTACCTCCTGACTGCCCAAAGACTCTTCTGCCTACGAGGTGTAAGTCAGCTGTGTGATGGAATACTTTTCACTTGCCTGGATGAGTGCAAATCCGTCAGCATTCAAGAAGCTTGACACTGTGCTTGGTGAAGCAGCCTGTTTTATGATCATCCTATCCATCACCTTCACAACAAACACTCAGTGAAGCAGTTTGTTCCATCTGCAAGGTGGACTGCAGCAACTTGCCAAGCCTCCTTCAACAATACTTTACCAACACTCAAGCTCTATCACTGAGAAGGACAAGATCAGTGGAATCATGTGAACATCAGAACCTGCAAGTTCCACTCCAAGCCACACACGCTCCTGATTTGGAGCTACATTGTCGTTCTTTCACTGTCACTGCATAAAAATCCTGAAACCTCTATTCTAACAGCATTGCAAGCATGCCTGTAAAGATGGGCTGCAATCTTTCAAGAAGAGTTGTCCACCATCTCAAAGACATTTAGGGATGGGCAACAAATTGTTGGCCTTATCAGTGATATCCATATCACATGAAAAACAAATAGAACTCAATCTGTCATGTTCCATGAATTACTGAAAATATGTTGTGCACAGGCAACAGTTCTCCTGACTTGGTGCCAAGTTGTTTATGCTAGTGTTAATTTGGTTTGACCAGTCCTATTAACACAGAGGCTCAGTAGCAATAACTGGGAATATTGCCAAATGAGAATGGATCGAGAATCCTAGGTGGCATGGCGTTGTTGGGGAGCTGGCAGGGGTTCATGTAGCAAGGATAGTTTGGAAAAAAATTGATAATTTTCTTGATCCTGGATTATCATCTTGGAGTTTGTGAGTTCAAAGTTATGTTTGTCATTTACAATTTAAGTCAATGCAAGAGAGAGATAACCACAGGCAGTGTGATTCATGTAGCTGGATTTCATGCCATATTTAAATGAAGGGTTGATGGGGAATGCGTACCCACCAACGTCAGCTACCACACAGTGGGACAGTGAAGGAAGAACAGGTTGGCGGTTGTGATAGCAAAACTAGGCAGGAATGGCACACCCAGGACAATGGCAGACCTTCAAAAGTTAGTCCATTGAGGGTGGTGGAAAGACAAATGATTAATTCTATGGTGAGAACCCACTAGCAGCAGATCATGAAATTCTGCCCTATGAAAGTTACTGCAATGCCTTCAAACCCAATCGGTTCAGTAATGCCCTAAAAGACAAAAAAAACTAATCAAATTGGATTTGATTCTAATCCATGCCATCAAATCAAGAAGGTGCCAGGACATTTTCATGGCAAAAGAGATGAATAATATGTTACAACTCTTAACAGAAAGTATTTTTTGTGAAAAAAGGTGCGGCCAAGTTTAGTTTTTAAAAGTTTGTAAGATTGTTATAAGAAGAAAAGCTTGAAGCAGAGAATCATATATTGGTTACAGTGCTGAAGGTAGCCATTCATCCCATTGTGACCATGCTGACTCTCTGCAAGAGCATCTCAGTTCATTCCACTTCTTCACCTTTACCCAGTAGCCTTACCTCCTTGTTTGCTTTGAGTGTTAAAGCAATTATTTTCTGAAAGCTATGATTGAATCTTCCTATACCACATATTCAGGTAGTGCAAGCCAAATCCTAACTATACATAGCATAAAAAAAGATATTTCCTTGCTTCCTCCTTGCCACTCATTTTATATTAACATTATTTAGTTCTCAACTCTTTTGCTAATAGGAACTGTTTCTTTTTGTCTCACTGTTTAAACCGTTCGTGATTTTGAGCTCATCTACCAAATCTCCTCCTGCCATTTTCTTCCTCATGACAACAATCCCAGCTTCTCATATCCATCCATGTAACCAAAATCTCTTATGTCTGGAAAAAATTCCCATAAACCTTTACAGCACCCTCTCTTATACAATCCTTCCTGAAGTGTAATGTTCAGATCTTGACAAAATATTCCAGGTAAGTTTGAATCAGTTCAGGGTCACCATACCTTCCATGCTACAAGAGTGTCAAAGAGTTTTTGTAAAATTGAAAGAAGCACTTTGGCCTACTGTATCCACGCCAATCATCAAACAGCCATTTTTCTAATCCTATTTTCCAGCACTTAGTCCATAGTCTTGTATGCTATGGTGTTTCAGATTTTCATCTAAATATTTCTGATATGTTTTGAGAGTTACTGCCTCTGCCATCATGTTAGGCAGTCAGTTCCAGTAACACAAAGCCCTCTGGGTGAAATTATTTTTCTTCAAATCCCTTCTAAATCCCCCGCTCCCTACCTTAAAACTGTGCCCCCCTAGTTATTGACTCCTCTATTAAGGGAACAAGTTTCTGTCTATCTAGTCTATCTATACCCCTTAGATCTTTATACACCTCAATCAGATTCCTCCTCAGCTTCCTCTGCTCTAAAGAAACAACCTCAGCTTATCAAGTCACCTTTCATAGCTTAATCACTCCAGCCCATGTAACATCCTGATGAATCTCCTCTGCTCCCTCTTTAGTGCAGTCACATCCTTCCTATAGTGTGGCAACCAGAACTGCACACAGTGCTCCAGCTGTGGCCTAATTAATACCATATGCAGCTCCCTGCTCTTACGGTCATAGCCTCCCAGCTCTTGTATTCAGTGCCTTGACTAATAAAGGCAAGTATCCCACCTTCCTTCTGTACCACCTTATCTACCTGTTGTGCTGCTTTCAAGGATCTATGGACATATAGACCAAGATCAGACTGATCTTTTGCACTTCCTAGCATCTTACCATTAATCATGTATACACACTCGCCTTATTAGCTCAAAATACATCACCTCACACTTTTTGGATTAAATTACATTTGCCACAGTTCAGCCCGTCTGACCAGGCTGTCTATGTCATCCTGTGGTCAAAAGCTTTCCTTCTCACTATTTATGACACCACTAATTTTCATGTCATCTGTGAACTGACTGCTCATACCTTGTACATTCATGCCATTATGTATATCATGAATATACACAACAAGCAGCAAGTGACCTAGCACAGAACTCCATGGTACACCTCTGGACATAGGTATCCAGTCACAAAACCACCCTTCAACCATCACCCTCCAATTTCTGCCACTAATTTTGCACTCAATTTACTAAGTTGCCCTGAACTTTGTAACCAAACATGAGACCTTTTTAAAATCTGAAATCCATGTAGACGACATCAAATGCACTACCCTCACCTGCACACCTTCTCACCTCCTCGAAAATTCAATAAAATTTGCTTGACATGATCTCCCCTTACCAAGCCATGCTGACTACACTTGATTAGTCCTTATCTCTCCAAGTGGAGATTAATTTTGTCCCTTGGACATTTATCCCAATAGTTTCCTTACCACATAGATTAGATTCGCTGTTCCCTGGTTTATCCCTACAAACCTTTTTTGTACAATGGTACCATATTAGCTGCCCTCCAGTCTACTGGACTCATTGTGTGGCTAGGAAGGAATTGAAAATTTATGTTAGAGTCCCTGCAATCTCCTCCTTAGCCTCCCACAGCAATGTAGGCAACAGCTCATCTGGCCCTGGGTACTTATCCAATTTTAAGCCTGCTAAAACCTCTTATACATCCTGTCTCTCAATGCTAACTCATTCAAGAATATCACAATCCCCACTCTTTGATTTACATACTGATCTAATTCTTCTCTACAGTGAACATGGAGCTAAAATTTTAAAATTCATTTAAAAACCTCAGCTATATTTTTTGGCTGCCTGCACAGATTACCTCTTTGGTCTTGGCTTTTATCTGCCATCAGTACATGTTAGAAGGATTTACAAGTTGATTCTGACCCTGTTTGGCCACATTAAGAAGGCATCTTTCTTGGCCATAAATTATTGGCTGAGACTTGAAGCTAGAACTTCTTGCTTAGGGATGCTACCTAGGACAAGAACTCTTCAAGGTTACAATTACAGATCAATAAAAACAACAGTCTCCATCCTGTGAGAGGTCAGTAATGTTTCAAAAGAATGAATTTGTGTTCTTCTAAAGGTAATGTGAGTTACTTACAACATCCTGAGCATAATTTTGTTCAATAATAATGAGGAAATACAACCTTTCTTGTCCGAGAATTAAACACACTTTGGCAAGTATTGACAATGCTTGAAATTCCTCATTGCTTTGATTGGTTACCTTCTCTAAATATTTGCTTTCATAAGGATTAAAATGATATAACAAATGATGACTATTTATTCCCTGTTCGATTGTCAGGTCAACCTATAGCTAATTTCACCCCTCTCCATAACCGCTAACTCAGGTTGAACAAAATTGTTTCCAACATCAATGTACCATTTCACACCAAACTAAGTTTCTATTTGCAGATCTTCTGTCTTACAAGGACCTGCTGCTTGCACCTCCCTAACAGCCTCAGTTCCCATTTGGCAGCTAGCAAGAACTGCAGAAGTTGGAAGTCAGAGTTGATACAGTGTGGAGCTGGAGGAACACAGTAGGTCAGGCAGCATCAAAGGAGCAGGAAATTCAATGTTTCATGTCTGGGCCCTTCACCAAATCCCAGTTCTGGTGAAGGGTCCCGACCCGAAACATCGACTTTCCTGCTCCTCTGATGCTGTCTGACCTGCTGTGTTCCTCCGGCTCCACAATGTATCAACTCCAAGATCCCTTTTCTGCATCTTTTATCAACAGACTTAATTAATCAAAGTTTCTGGCCAGTCTTCTATCCTCCACTCTTCGTCCTCAAAATACTTTTGCCCACCTGAAACTGCGTTGTCAGTAGCCTATCCACACATTGCTTCTGTGCTCAGTAACATATATTCACTTCAATGTTTGACTTTGAATTCTCATGAATTGAATTTACTGAGTATACATGCATTCAACTCAGCAGAGAAAGTTATTGATTGTTGATTATGGTTCCATTTCAGTGGCAGGATAACACGTAAAAATTGGCAAATAAAATTCTTTGGCATTAAAATTATGACTTTAATAAATGTGAAGTCTCGTACAACAGCTTTTAGTTGTTAAATGTTAAATGCTAAATGTTTATTTATGTTCTTTACTTGTTCATGGGATGAGGGCGTCACTGGTTAGGCAGCATTTATTGCCCATCCCTAATTGCCCAGAGGGCAGTTAAGAGTCAACCACATTATTGTGAGTCTAGGGTCACATGTAGGCCAGACCTGGTAAGGATGGCAGTTTCCTTCGCTGAAGGATATTAATGAACCAGATGGGTTTTTCCCCAACAATGGATTCATGGTCACTAGATTCTTAATTCCCAATATTTATTGAATTCAAATTCCACCATGTGCCGTGGCGGGATTCAAACACAGGCTTCCAGAACATTGTCTGGGTGTCTGGATTAACCATCCAGCAATAATACCACTAGGCCATCACCTCTCTCTTAAGAGATTTAAAAAACAAATACTTTTACCCTCAGGCTTCTTTCCATCTCTTTTAATCTGCCCCTCTATTCCACTTTGTATGCATGATTTGTCATCAAAAATCCTGACTTATTAGTTCTGACTTTGCATGTAGAATTTAATGTAGGAGACGGTGGTTTTGAAGGTTGCTGAAGTACCTGTGAGGAGCTTGTATCACCTACTTTCTGGAAGGGGTTGTTAAGAGCCAATTAGGCAGCAAATGGATCTTTCCCTGAATCAGTTTGAGCTGCTGGCTATTCACAGATTGAGAGCTGTGCAGTACCACCACAGGGTACGTGGAGGCTGCTTCCTGTGGTGCATTCACCCATGGCCCAGAGATCACTGAGGAGTGAAGATAGTGGATGAGTGCTTGCAAACAGGAGGTCACAGGTTAGGTATCATGGCGGAAGGGAGTTGGGAAGCGACTGGGGTGGGGGGACGGTGGGGTGGTAAAGGTGATCGGCAATGATGGTAGCAGCAGAGATGTAGCTCCCACTTCCGTAAGCTTTGTTCCTCAACAAGGCACTTAGCGTCTTTGAATGAGCAAAACATCTTGGAAGCCTACACAATAACCTGATGGTTTCCAGCTAGGTAGATTCTTTATCTGCTGCTGGGTGAATATTAGGATTGGTGACATGAGGTGCTTGAGTGGACATTAATTGTGCTAATAAGTGTTTCAATTGATGTCTCAATGGGAAGGCTACCCATAAATTAATTGGGCAAAGGTGGGAGGGCATCAAGTCCTCAGCCACTTTCACCCACATGATTGAATATGCCTCTGCCAATAGCTTATATCAAAAGAGGCATTAAAACCTGGTCTGCATGTTTCACCAACAAATGATGAATTTATTAGTCAATCAGGTACACAAACAAAGTTGCTGTAAAAGCTCAGCAGGTCTGGCAGCATCTGTGAAGGAAAAAACAGAGTTAACATTTCGGGTCCAGTAACCCTGTTCTGAGGAAGGGTCACCAGACCTGAAACGTTAAGTCTGTTTTATCCTTCACAGACGCTGCCAGACCTGCTGAGCCTTTCCAGCAACTTTGTTTTTGTTCCTGATTTACAGCATCCGCAGTTCTTTTGGTTTTTATTTATGGTGGTACACAATTGCTTAGCCTGTTCATATAGGACAGCTTCGCTGCAGATGGGGGCTGCACCAAAATAACATTCTAATTGTCTATGGGAAAGTACAATTGTAATAGATTATGCTAAATCCAGCCCAAAGTATAAATGCACATTACTGTTGTGTTCATAAGTGATCAACAATCAAACATAACTCATTCCTCAATAAGCTAATTTTTTGGCCTCAATATTCAGTCCGTGGAGAATGAAGTGGGAGAGGATATTAAAATGGGAAACTTGAAAACATAGGGTTACTAAAATCAATGGCAAGCAATTATTACATTTTGACAACAGGTTTCCCTTCCAGTGCTGCCAGACTGACAGGTCACCCCTACATGTTAGGCATGAATGTAACTGTGCAGCTGGGTTTGACATTATAGCGGAATATTGGTGGGACATTACAAGAGGAGTCACGCTTTACGATGGAAAGCAATGCCGCAAGGGAGTGGAAGATCATGAAGGAGTAGGACATCATGAAAGAGTGAGACAGGATGAGGCAATGGGACATATTAAGGTAGCAGGACATTGTAAGGGATGGTGACATGGTAAAGAAGTAAGACATTTCAAAGGAGAGCGACATCACAAGAAAATGAGACATTATGATGGAGCTATATTTTGCACAGGGAGTCATTGATCATAAGAACATAAGAAATAGGAGCAGGATTAGGTCATCTGGTCCTTCAAGCCTGCTCCACCATTTATTAAGAGCATGGCTGATCTTTTCATGCACTCAGCTCTACTTATTCGCCTGCTCACCATAACCCTTAATTCCGTTATTGTTTAAGAATCTATCTTTGCCTTAAAAACATTCAATGAGGTCAGCTCAATTGCTTCATTGAGCAAGGAATTCCACAGATTCACAACCCTTTGGGTGAAGAAGTTCTTCCTCAAATCAGTCCTAAATCTGCTCCCCCGAATTTTGAGGCTATGCCCCTAATTCTAGTTTTACCTACCAGTGGGGTTAATGGAACATGTGCTACAGGGTACAGTGAATTAGATATCATTGTCCACATGGTTCTCCTGGGGCTAGGTTGTTGACCACAGAGTCCTGATCATGAGCATGTAGCCTTGTTGGGACTGCAGGGATCAGTCTTGCTTCTCCTTCTTACCAGCAATAATCAAGGCACTTAATTCAAGAATCTGGCGCATCCCTCCGTTTACCTGCTGGGATTCCTGATGCCCTGGATTTTCAACATCCATTAAATTCAAAATAAACGTTCATCTATTGTGAATGCTTGCAATGATTGCATTTTGAGGGTGAATTGGTTACCTACCCTTGACCTGTCTCCTGTAAAGCAGGAACTAGTAGGTTGGAAGCTGGCATTTGAGAATTTAAAATTTAAACCTTTACTTCCCAACCCACCAGTATTGGATTGAAATGCCTCAAGTCTCTGCAATAAAATTGCAACTATCATATGTTAATCCATTCATTTGACTTTCCAGATTGCTGTGAATGCTAGTAATGAATTCCAGTAGGGAGTATCACTTGCATTTTGAACATCTTGAGAAAGAGTCCTGTTTCAATGGATGGAAAAATTACAACCTATATGCCCATAGTTTCCTGCAGTGTGCTGCAGTTCCACATCCCACTGGAAATATAGATTGCAGAACCACCTCCTCTAGAGAACGAGATATCTACATTAAGATGCTCATTTCTAAATACTGGAAACATTAAAAATAAGATGGCAGGCTTGGAAATAATTGTGACAGTTGGGAACAATTATTTAGTGGGAAGATCAGAAAGACAATTACTGAAGACAGAGAATGCCAATTACTTCCATATTGAGGGATTGAGTACAGAAAGGAAACTAAGGATAGAGAATATATTTGAATTGAAGTTCCAAATAAGCTGAAGGTCATACACAGAATTAGGGGAGGCGACAGCCAACTGGTGTTATCACTGGACTGTTAATCCAGAGAGCCAGGGAATTTTCTGGTGACCCATGGCAGATGGTAGAATTGGATTTCAATACAAATCTGGAATTAAGCGCCTGATGATGACCATGAAATTATTGTCGATTGTCAGAAAAACCCAACTGGTCTACCAATGTCCTTTTAGGGAAGAAAACTGCCATCCTTACCTGGTCTGAACTACATGTGACTCAAAACCCACAGTAATGTAGTTGACAAAGAACAAAAAGAACAAAGAAAACTTACAGCCCAGGAATAGGCCCTTCGGCCCTCCAAGCCTGTGCCGATCCAAATCCACTGTCTAAACCTATCACCCAATTCCTAAGGATCTGTATCCTTCTGCTCCCCACCTACTCATGCATCTGTCCAGACGCACCTTAAATGAATCTACCGTGCCTGCCTCTACTACCTCTGCTGGCAACGCGTTCCAGGGACCTACCACCCTCTGTGTAAAGTACTTTCCGCGTGTATCCCCCTTAAACTTTTCTCCTCTCACCTTGAACGCGTGACCCCTCGTTATTGAATCCCTCACCCTGGGAAAAAGCTTATCTCTATCAACCCTGTCTACACCCTTCATGATTTTGAAGACCTCAATCAGGTCCCCCCTCAATCTCCTTTTTTCTAATGACAGCAATCCTAACCTACTCAACCTCTCTTCATAGCTAGCACCTTCCATACCAGGCAACATCCTCGTAAACCTTCTCTGTACCCTCTCCAAAGCTTCCACATCCTTTTGGTAATGTGGCGACCAGAACTGTACACAGTATTCTAAATGCGGCCGAACCAAAGTCTTGTACAATTTTAACATGACCTGCTAGCTCTTATACTCAATATCCCGTCCGATGAAGGCAAGCATACCATATGCCTTCTTGACCACTCTATCCACCTGTGCAGCCACCTTCAGGGTACATTGGACCTGAACTCCCAGATCTCTCTGCTCATTAACTTTTCCCAAGGCTCTTCCGTTTACAGTATAGTTCGCTCTAGAATTAGACCTTCCAAAATGCATCACCTCACACTTGCCCGGATTGAACTCCATCTGCCACTTCTCCGCCCAAATCTCCAGTCTATCTATATTCTCCTGTATTCTTTGACAATCCCCTATGCTTTCTGCTACTCCCCCAATCTTCGTGTCATCTGACCTTTTAGAATACGCAATAAATGTTGGCCTAGCCAGCAACGCCCTCATCACATGAATGAATACAAAAACATATCGAGTTTTCAGCATAGTAAAAGGTCATTTGGCCCAACTAGTCTATGCCAGCATTTATGTTCCACACAAGATTCATTCAGTTCTCTTTTATGCCACACTGTCCTCATAATCTTCTATTCCTTTCTTTTTGGTGTACATACCGAATTTTCCTTTAAATATATCTATAGTCGTCTTCACAACAATGTATGAATTTCACATTCAATGCCAGAGATGTGGGGGACCCATTATCATTTTTAAACTGGTGAGATCGTGCAAATCCCCTGTCTGGGGATTTGTAGGGATGGGATGAATGGGAATGGAGGTCCACGGTTTTGATCAGGACTGAAGCAATTGGCAGGGTGGAGGCTGAAGTTCTCATTGAGGGGCTACCTAAGCATTCCTGCTTCTTCTCACCCACAAAGGCTCATTAAAAATGGTTTGCCACTGCTGGAACTGACAGCTCACCCCTCCATTTCACAGCCAGATTTCCCAAGCTTTTGAGGAACAATTCAATTCAAGTCAGGCTCCCAAATGCACATTTAAAGACTTTAATGGAAAATCCAGTCTCTTTGTACAAAAGGCAACAGGAACATTCACGTTGGGTTGTGATCACTATTTTGTGTGCACTAAGAGATAACCTTCAAACTCCTTCATTTTGTGGCAGTGACCAGCAATCTTTGCATTCAGATAATCAAAGCAAACTGGTGAAACTGGGACCAACATAGAAGTGATAGTGGAATGAAAGCAAGGAAGCTAAAAATAACTGGAAGAGCTAACAATTGTGAATGGATGAAATAACTCAAAAGTCGGAAATGTACGGTATTGCACATGGCAAGTGAGGCATGGGAATCGTGCTATACTCAGACAATAAGCTCTGACTTTGAGAAGGAACTGGGTACATCTGAAGGGCATTCTCTGAGCATCCCACAAATTGCCAGGGTGTTCTGTCCACTGGTTCCCTGGCAGCAGGTGATGATGGTAGAAAAGGGCAGCAAGAAAAAGGAAGTGATAAGCTCTATGGAACCCTTCAGTGCAGGGAAGTGTCTTTGGCGGATTCTCTGAGAACCTGGAGACACCAGTTGTGATCTGGATAGCAAAGTGACTTGGTTTGCATGGTTAAGGAAAATTATCAAAAGATGCACCACGATTGGCCACTGCGTATCTGCTTTTTGAGAACAATTTTCAGCTGAAGTTCATTTTACAAGGATGGGAAAGGGGATAAACGGATAATATATTGAGGATCATGACCCATACCCCTGTGGAACTCACACCCTATTGATTCCCATTGTTTACAATCAAACTGCTGATTGAAGGAGTTGAGATCTGAAAGGTTTTTATTTGTTTCATATAGTGGTGAGCAATGGTCATCCTTTGTAAGTAGGTTTTTTTTAATGATAAGTTAACAGGGGAATAGATAGAGTAAATGGAGAGAAATGTTTCCCCTTAATAGAGGGGTCAATAACCAGGGCCATAGTTTTAAATTAAGGAATAGGAGTTTCAGAAGAGATTTGAAGGAACGTTTTTTTTCACCCAAAGGGTGGTGTGTATCTGGAACTCACTGCCTGAAAGAGTGGTAGAGAAAGGAACCCTCATGACATTAAAGCAGCATTATGATGAGCACTTGAAATGTTAAAGTATGCAGGATACGGGCGAAGTGCTAGAAAACGAGATAGATAGATGCTTGATAGATAGATAGATAGATAGATTCAAATAGATAGATGCTTGATGGCTAGAGATAACATGCTGGACCAAATGGTCTTTCTTCTGAGCTATAAAACCCCTATGACTCTAATTCACGGGTTCGTTTGTCTGTTTAGTGCCAGTGAAATAAAGAACCTCACGGAGGTGGAATATTTGCACAGGGTTACACAAAACTTGAAAATTACTAGAAAAAGACACATCTTATTCAGCTTATTGCCTTGTACTGATCAGGGCAATTCATAAGAAATATCAAAATATTTATGCACATAACATTGGTTTTGCATAAATTGAACTGGCCAAATGGTTTGGCAAATTGCTGCAATCATTTGTAAGCAGATTTTCCATATAACTCATTTTCCCTTTGTGAAAACTAAGCAGGGTTTGTATATCAATAGTAGTACATTGTGTATGTGCTAATTTGACATTGGCTGTCTATTCATTAATGTAACACTCAAGGAAGCCAGCGACATCTGTATTGCAGCACCATATGGTGATCTAACTCCTTCACAGCTATACGAATCAGTATTCCTTTCACTTGAGCACTGGAGGCTCAGGGCCTAGCTGATAGAGGTTTATAAAATTGTGAGAGACATTGATAGAATGGATAGTTAGAGTCTCTTTCCCAGGGCAGTAATGGCAATTACTAGGGGCCATAGGTGTAAGGTGAAAGGTAGAAAATTTAATGGAGATGTGAGAGGCAATCTTTTTACACAGAGGTGATAGGTGTTTGGAATGCATTGTTAAAGGAGGTGTGGTAGAAGCAGATAAATTAGCACCATTTAAGAGGCATCTTGACAGACACATGAAAAGGCAGGGAATAGAGGGATATGGACCAAGTAAACGCAGAAGTTTTCTAGTTTAGAAAGACATCATGTGTCATTGCAAGCTTATTGGGGCTCAAGGGCCTGTTCCTGAGCTGTACTGTTCTTATGAACTCAGCAGCTCACACAGTTGAGCGCAGTTTTAAAGGTGTATTAATGGCCATATAGTTAGTGTTTCCATAGGATCCCCATTTGGCCCTGTTCTCATGACATCTATGTTGGATTCATGAGAAACGTGTCTTTGCTGGGATTTCACTTAACTTCTTACCTCTTGCATATTTCCAATGTGTAGATGGTAGTGTTGGTATATTTGAACTTGCAGCAACATAAAAGAATTTCCTTAGATGTTTTAATGGGCACCATCCTGCTCTATCTTTGAGATGTAATAGTCAAATGAGTTTCCTGTTTATTATGTCTCAGTTGAAAAAATGACCAGGGGTTTCTCTATTACTATTTAATGCAACGCTACCTTCATCTGTCAAAATATGCATTGAGGTTTTAGCATTTCCATGCACTATAAGAACGGCCTCATCAACAACCTCATAAGTAAGGCCCAAGCTATTTGCTCATCACACAAGTTTGAAGCTGCAATAGGACACATCAAAGCCATCAGGTTGAATAATAGTTACCTTGATCAGATAATTTTTCATTGTATATCATGAACAGGCCTAAGACTATCAGTTTTGATCCTAAAATGTACTCAGTCTACCTCAAATTACCTTGAACTGAAAGGGTGAAACTATCGGTTTCATACTGCTATCATGCAAAAGCAAAACAAATGGTGTTCATCACTAACGGGATGCTGCTGTCAAGTTAAACATATGTTTTTACCTATTTCATAAATGGCAATGTAATAAATGAATTTCAGTTCTGGAGTGATGTCAGGTATGAGAACCATGCAGCACAAAGACGGGGCAGGTCATATCAACAGCACATCCCCTTGTCTATTTGTAACAAGAAGGTATTAACCACATCCAGAGATAGTAAGAACAGCCGATGCTGGAGTCAGAGACAACACAGTGTGGAGCTGGGGGAACACAGCAGGCCGGACAGTGTCAGAGGAGCAGGAAAGCTGATGTTTCAGGTCGGGACCCTTCTTAAGAAATGGGGGAGGGGTTGGCTACTCAAATGTTGACAAAAAGACTAATTTAGAATGTGACTTTTAAGTTAAACTGTGAGCATAAAAACAGTGATTAAAAGGTAAGGATAAAATACTGTTTCAAATTAGTAAAATCTAACTTTGGGCCTGGTATCAGGAAGCCCTTGAATAATCAACATTTGAAATGGATCACCAGAATAAGTAGGATGGAATAACTCTGAGAAAAAAAATGCTAAGGA
The DNA here is from genome assembly GCA_024137785.1 of Ginglymostoma cirratum. Lineage (NCBI taxonomy): Eukaryota > Metazoa > Chordata > Chondrichthyes > Orectolobiformes > Ginglymostomatidae > Ginglymostoma > Ginglymostoma cirratum. The sequence goes on from JAHRHZ010000144.1 coordinate 18,424,065, forward strand.
ACTAAAAGCTCTGACAATAGAAGTCTTTCAGTTTATCCCAGATAGTTAAATGTGGATTACACTTAAACTTAGTCAATCTGCCCCCATACGTCGGACCCGCCATCCCTGGAATCAGCCTGATAAACCTTCGCTGCGCTCCCTTGACTAAGTTGGGATTGTTTTCACTAGAGTTCAGCCAAATGAGGGGGTATCTCATAGAGATTTATAAAATTCTAACAGGACTGGACAGGGTGGATGCTGTTCCCTTAGAAGATGTTCCCTCGAGAGCAAGAGCATCCTTCCCCAGAAAAGGAAGTCAAAATTGCACATAATATTCCAGGTGTGGTCTCACCAAGACTCTGCACAACTGCAACAACACATCCATGCTCATATAGTCAAAACTGATCGCAATGAAGGCCAACATACCATTTGCCTTCTTTCTCGCCTGCTGTACCTACATGCTTACTTTCAGCAACCGGTGCACAAGGACACCCAGGTCCCACTGCACACTCCCCTCTCCCAATTTACGGCCATTCAGGTAGTAATATGCCTTCTTGTTTTTGCTTCCAAAGTGAATAACCTCACATTACATGGGAGGGTGAGGGTTAAACCCTCTTTAAGGTTCATTCACTCTTCACAGTTTATAAATGGCCAACTGTTTATCTTGACGCAACAAACACCTACAGTCTCTGTACACCTGTTTACCCCTCACGGAGGGGTCTCCACTTCTTCCTCTCCCATAGGCCCAACCAGACCCCTCCACTGACATCCTCATTCACTTGGCTGATCTGGTCCTCACTCTCAACAATTTCTCCTTTGATTCCTCCCACTTCCTACAAACCAAAGGGCTGGCCATGGGCACCCGCATGGGCCCGAGCTATGCCTGCCTCTTTGAGGGATTTGTGGAACAGTTCCTCTTCAACAACTACACCGGCACCATTCGTCACCTCTTTTGCGGTTATATTGATGACTGCATCGGTGTAGCCTTATGCTCCCATGAGGAGCGCGAGCAGTTCAGCAACTTCACCAACACCATCTACCCTGCCCTCAAATTCACCTGGACTATTTCTGATGCCTCCCTCACCTTCCTGGACTTCTCTGTCTCCAACTGTGTCACCACCAACGACCATTCCAAACCCACTGACTCCCACAACTACCTCAGCCACACGTCCTGCAAAAATCCTATCCCATGCTCCCAATTCCTCCACCTCGGTCACATCTGTTCCCAAGATGAGGTATTCTACTCCATGATATCCTCCTAATTTAGGGACCATAACTTCCCCTCTTCCCCTCTTAAGGATGCCCTCAAATGCATCTCCTCCATTTCCTGCACTTCTGCCCTCCAACCCCCTGCACCCTACAGCAATATGGATAGACTGCCTTTAGTCCTCATGTACCATCCCACCAACCTCCAAATCCAACCCAGCAACCTCTGACATTTCTGCCACCTACATTCAGACTCCACCACCAAAAAGATATTTCCCTCCCCACCCCATCCGCTTTCCACAGGGACTGCACATTCCATGACTCCCTCGTCAGCTCTAATCTCCCCACCAATTCCTCCACCACACCCGGCACCTTTCCCTATAAACCGTAGGAGGTGCTACACCTGCCCTTACACCTTCCCTCACACCTCCGTCAAAGGCCCCAAACAATCCTTCCAAATCCAGCAGAGATTCACCTGTACTTCATCCAACCTGATCTATCGCATCCGTTGCTCCCAATGTGGTCTCCTCTAATGGGGGGAACAAAGGCAGACTCAGGGATCGGTTTGCAGATCATCAGCACTCTGCACGCATCAACCAACCCGACCTTCCAGTTGACATCCATTTTCATTTCCCCTCCTACTTCCCTGACAACAGGTCCAACCTTGGGCTCCTCCACTGTCAGTGTGAGGCCAAAGGTAAACTGGAGGAACAACACCTGATATTTGCCTTGGGAGCTTACAGCCCAATGGCCTGAACATTGACTTCACCAGCTTCAAAATCCCTCCATCCCCATCCTTATCCCATGTCCAGCCCTCCCTCTCCTGACCTGACCTAACCTGTCCATCTTCCTACTCACCTATCCATTCCACCCTTCACATGTACCAATCACAATAACTCCCTACCTGCATCTACCTATCACCATCTCTCCTACCTTTCCTCCAGTCCCATCGCCATCCCTTATTTATTTCCGGGCTTCCCTCTCCTTCCCCAGTTCTTCCCCAGGGTTTGAGCCTAAAACATTGACTTTCCTGCTCCTTTGATGCTTTTTGACCTGCTGTGCTTTTTCAGCATCATACCTTAAGACCCCAGAATGACTAGTTCATGTCATTCTAGCCAACAGTAATTAATCTTTCAGCATCCCTCAAGGAATTTTCAACATTTCAATCAGGTCTCTTCTTTTTTTCCTGATTACCTGAAAATATTGGCCTGTACTGTTAATTGTATATGAATTGTGTTCAATTATGCGTTGGTGATGAAGACTTACTAACTGGGGATTTACATATGTCACCTTATTTAGGTGGATTGAAACGCTCTTGTTTGAATTTGGATGTCCATGCTTGTAATGTGGAATTGTAAATAAATGCTTATAAAAGTGTATAAAGATTGTGTCTATTTCTGCGCTTCTGTAAGAAAAGCTCTGATATAGCACGTACATTTTTCAATTTCTTTTCAAAGGACGTCTATCTCATTGTAAGGAATCGATCAAATGAACACTCCACTCTAAGGCAAGTATATCCTTCATTCAGAAGGAAAGCAAAACTGTAGATAGTCTTCCAGATGTGGTTTCAACAAAGGAATTGTAAATAATAATTACTGAATTATTGCCGAAAAAGGCTTATGCTGACAAATCTTTCTGTCAGCTCACATGAATACCACTTCAAGCGAAAAACTAATATGTGTACTGCATGAAAGGAGAGTGCTGATTGATTGGCAAATGGACTCTGATTGATAGGGACATTGTCATGGAGAATGCACCAACTAATGAAGATTGGCAGTTAACTGCCAAGTTCTGAGGCAATCTGGCTGCTTTTCAGAACAAAGAATGACTGCCTTTGGGTCTTTCTTGAGTGTGTGCAGCATATGGCAAGAAGTGGTCTGATTAGGGTAGTTATTATCCCACAGAATCACTTTAATGCATTAGATACCACAGATTACGCTGTGGATATTTCAAAAATTTGAGTAACAGGTGAAGCTCGCTGTTTCATACTGTTACTATGAAGAAGCAACACGACTCATGTTTTCCGCTAACAAGATATTGCAACAAGCCGAAAAGATGTTCTATCTGTCAAACTAGTGAATTATATGATTTATAAATTTCCGTGCCAGTGTGCTTCTAGGTTTTTAGGTCATATCAAACAACATATGTCTTCAGCTGGTCACAACAAGCAAGAGACTGACTGCCCTCAACCTGACTGTGCTTGTAAAACTCACAATACAATGTCCAACATTGAATGTGGTTTGACAATTGAACACCAATTAGAGTCAACCAGCCTCATCTAAAATGTAAATAAAGCCTGCAATTAAACATCCATCACCACCAATTATTGCATTCTCCATGGCAATATCTGTCCCAACTTAACAACTAATCAGCATTCCTCTTTCATGCAGGATAAGTGTTTATTTTTTCTTGAACTGGTATTCTCGTGAATTGTCCTGATGAGTGCAAGACAAAATGTTTTGACAACGTCTATCTTTTCTCAGCAATATTCATACCCACCAGATAACTACTTGATTAATCTTATACTCCCGGCTCCTAGCTATAAAGGCTAAAACATTATTTGCCTTCCTAAGCGCTTATTATACTTGATCCACATACAAGGACTCCAACTGATGAAACTTGCTAATCACTCACAATTTTGAAAACATTCTGCTTTTCCATTCTTCCTAACAAAGTGGGTGATGACAGATTATATCCTTCTTTTTAACTACATGGCATCAGACACCAGCTTGACAAATTACTCTTTTCACTTTCTTGCTTTTCCCCTCAGATCTTACTGTCACTTCAAGCTTTCTATCATAATAAGTCCCTACATCTAAATTATTGATACAGGTTGGAATTGGTTGAGCAGCAAGCTATGAGCATTCTAACACCCCATGAGCTGCAATCTTCTGCAACAACTTGAAAGGAACTCTATAAGGGAGGTTGAGAAGCATCAAGGATGAGGGAATCCAGAGCCTCCGCCATTGGCAACTGAAGGTTACCAATGGTGGAGCTGTTAAAAATAGAGATACCCAGGAGGTCAAAATTAGAGGGACAAAGATATCCTGAAGGGTTCTGAGCTGGACGAGATTAAAAAGGAAAGAAGGTGAAAGGCCATGGATTTGAAAGCAAGAACAAAAATGCTAAAGTTGATAGTGAAGAAAGGCTGAAAGTAACAAGCTTGATCATGTTTTCCAGGCTTGTTGATATTTAATGTCTTTGCTCTTTCATATCTCTCATACCTTTGATGAGCAAGTACAGAGTTTGGTTTTATTACTGCATACTCTTCAGGTTCGGGTGCAGACTTAAACATGTCAGATTATCCTTCACTATGTAACTCCAGCCAAAGTTATGTCATCAAAATGTCAACAGGAATCTATAACATTCACGTGCTTGCTATGTTAATTCATGCTCTTGCACACAGTCCCATGGGCAGTAACATAGCAAACTGCTCTAAAACTGTCATCACCACAGCTAGTGACATTAGAAACATTCTTCCCGGAGAATGAGGTTTACAAACGGATCGTAGTTTGCTCAATGAGTAACTGCCAAGCTCAGTGATCTATGGTGCTAGCTCCGGGATTCCTACCATAGTTGATCAATTTCAAGGCACAGGAAGAACCTTCTGGAGAGCAAAGAGTTGGGAGCAGACACGTTCGTGTTTTAAGTTTACATTCTCAGCCATGTGTGCATGATTGTTAAGGAATTCAACTAAAGAACAGAACTTAGGGGCCTGCACTTCTACAGGCAGGAAGTCTGTTCAAAGAAGACCCACAGTCAAGCAGCAGTGCAAACCATAATGGCCACTGTTTTGTCATTTTTCTATTTCAATCTGCCATCTACACAGATATCAAACAAGTGATGAGCATCTTATTTGCAGTAGCAAATTGCTTTATCTTTTTCCCTGTGGACCTTGGAGGCAGTAAGATAGGGATCCGAAGTTCAAAGCAATTACAGTTTTCCTTGATAGTAGGAACTGCAGATGCTGGAGAATCTGAGATACCAAGGTGTAGAGCTGTCTGAACACAGCAGGCCAAGCAGCATCAGAGGTGCAGGAAGGCTTCTTCAGAAAAGGTCTAGGCCCGAAACGTCAGCCTTCCTGCTCCTCTGATGCTGCTTGGCCTGCTGTGTTCATCTGCTGTGTACACCTTGGTATCTCAGATTCTCCAGCATCTGCAGTTCCTACTATGTCTGAAACAGTTTTCCTTTACATCTAAGGACATGCATATTGCTTGTATGTGGTCTTTTGTGTCCCTGGCCTCAATGCTGTAGCTTTAATGAATGATAAGGCATTCCATTCTTTTCAGTATGCAGTTAATTCAGGATTGTTTTCAACAAAACTGATGGCCCAAGTACACTTTTGGAAATCACTATGATGACACTTTTATCTTCTGCCAGTGACCCATTCTGCCATTGCTTCACTCTTGAAAATAAATCTAAACCTGGCTTCAAATAAACTGTCAATGAAATGATGTATCCCAAGGGTGCAGTAGCTATGCAACCTGCTGTGTTTCCCAAATGCTAGTTTTAAAGTATCCTGGAATTTTTCATTCCCTGTTAACTGGATGAGTCTGGAAGCCTAATATACAATATCTAGACTGGCGTGACATCCAAGAGATTCCAATATTTTCTGTCTCTCTCTTTTCCTTAATGTGAACCTCCTTATTTTAATTCCATTATTAGCATACGTGTAAATTATTTCATTGAATTTGGGAAATTCTGTGTCTGATTTGCAATTTAGCCACTCCATTTTATCCAAAAATTTGAAACCAGAAAGCTAACAGAACATGGATAAGTAAATGACCTTTGGCTAAACTTGTAATTAGGCATTTGCGGGGAGTGAAACTTGCATGTTGTTTTTCTTTCTCCCTAACAGTTTTTTGGGCATGGTTTAAAAGCTGAGTGAATTACCTCATTTCCAGATCTCTAATCTTCCAGCAGAGCACAGCAATATTATTCCACTCAGTTATGCGTGAGTGAGAGGACCTTTGACTCCTTGCTAATGCATTTCAGATGTTTTAACTATTTTGAGAGGAGTGTGGAATCAACAGAAAGTGAGCCTTATATTTGTAATAAATTTTACTTCACATTGGCTACATAACGACCCACCAGGCAGGGATATACATTAATAAATCTGCAGATGGACGCAGTGAAGTTTAGGGACAATGTGAGAAATTGTGACGGGGGTAAAGCATGCGTTTCATTCGTGCCTTTCATGCCATAACAGTATGTGACAAAGTAGTTCACAGTTTTGAAGCGTAACAGCTGCCACAATGAAGGAATCTCAGCAAATCTGCACGGCAAGTTACACAAACAGTAACGAGAAAATGCCCAGATAATATATTTTTTGTGAAATGGATCGTAAGTACTGTTCAGGAGACTTGGGATAACTCCTTTGTGCTTCTACAAAATAGTACCACGGGAGTTTTCGCAGTCATCTGAGAAAGTCACCGGGTGTTGCTTAATGCAGGCTTGCCCAACAGACAGCTCCCAGCTATCACAGATAAAAGGTACTGCAGATGCTTCATCTTTAGCTCTGCTGAATCATTGCCCGAAATACAGGTCAGTGCAACTGAGTTTGAAATTTTGGAAGGATCCTCTCCTCCAATCAGAGGCCAGTTCTTTTCCGTGTTTACTGCCAATAAGTTTACTAGTGAGCCTATCAGCAGCAACTGTTGGAAAGGGCGAATCTGTCACAGGAGGAACGGATCAACACGAATGCTTTTGGTTAGCTCAACGGCTGGGGATTGGGGGATACACTAGCTTGGGATTTGAGAGTGTGAGTCCGAGCCATTGTGGCCTGGCTGATATGTTTTATTGAATTGGGGGGGCGGGGAGTGAAGAGGTGTGATCCCGAATGAAAGTCAAAACTGTGTCTCAGCAAACCACTGTTAGTCAAAACTTGACACCTATTTGATAATCCATCTCCCCAGATTGTAAGCGACAGGGAGAATTTTGTTGAGCCACGCAAGAGAATTTGGCCAATGGTGGGAAAAGTTTTGAACATGACTCCTGCTGCAAGGTAATAAATTTAAACATTCAGATCCCATACTATACGGGATAGCTCCAGGCTGTCAGTATTTTGCCAACAGCAGACCGATCCTCCCGGAGGTGAGGAGCAACCTTCCAGACGCAGCCTTGAATACTGTTATTTTTAATTCAAAGATGGGACCGTAAGTATGAAAGGTAAGCCTCATGGCTCCAACAGTGACCAGAGAGAGAAGGTGGGGGGCCTGGTGAGGAGAGCAGGGACTTCATTAGGGGCAGCACTAGCTCAGCTAGGATGTCAGCCTGGGCAAGGCAAAGTTCATGTTAAGCGTATTTTTAATCAACCTGTTCAGACATGCTGTTACATATCCCGGTAATACATGGGATTTTAAATGGGACCTTCTGCACTACCACTGCACTTCAAGAGTCCCCTTCTTCGCTATCCCATTCTTCTTCTCAACAATATTAATAGCCAAACTTCCCAGGCATGTGTGTGTGGGTGACTGGCTTTCACCTGAATCCCACCAATATCACTGAATACTGGTGATTGACACTTGAAGTCTAGATGTTTTGCTAAGCTTTTTAAGCAAGAAGCTTTAATCAGTTAGCCATTAGATTTGCTCTATTTTAAATGCCATGTTTATTAAATTCAAATTTCACAGTTTTTAGTAGAGTAGCATTCGAACCTGTGACCCAAAGCTAAGTTACGAGCTCATTACCACAACATTGCCATCTCCCCACTGCTCTGCTACTTGGCACTTTTTAGTGGTCGTTTAATTAATTGCTCATTTAAATTTATCAACATTGATGTTGTCTTACTTGTTTTTTTTCCCCTGAAATTGATGTTTACTGTTGCAGAAAGCATTGTTTCAATATAATGGGCTCACTGGCCCCAACAGTGTAGCTCTCTATCTGTCTAGCAGTGGAATGTTAGCTTAGATTTTGCACTAAAGTGCGGTTTGAACCCATAGTCTAGCAAGTGGAGAAATGCATTTAGTGAGACACATGTACAGATAGCTAATAAGCTTTTTAAACGAATGAATAACGAAATGAAAAAAGAGCAGAAATGTGATCACTGATACAGAAATCCTGGCTGAAATAGTATCAAGACCATTGCAATTCCTCTGCATCTTCTTGTGACTAGTATGCTGAGTTGACCTTGCCCAATTCAGCAAGATCAGCTTAGAAGCATTGTTATGAAATGTTCCCTTTGTTCACATATACATCAAGTACATTGTTGTCAATAAGAGAATAAGGAAATGATGATCATATGTTGTTTACATTTAGGAGATCTTTAGAGATCTGTTTCTTGCCATCTTGATGTCTTTTCTCAGTTCTAAGATTGACCAAACTCTTGGGAACAACTACCTGCTGACAGAACTCATGTTCCTGGGTCAGTGACTTATAAAATTTTGTTTATTCAATTTTTTTTGACTACAGTGGAATTGAATCTTATTGACTGTATTTCTATTTGTGAAAATGTATTCCTTCAGTTGTCCTTCTTGCAAAATAAAGCTTCTTTCAGCCATTCAGAAATTTAATTTATTTTTGTTTCTCTTTTGGGAGAATATATAAATAGTTGCACATGGTTTGTGACATTTGTGACTGGGACCACAACTGTTTACAGTATGTATTAATGACTTGGAAGAAAGAAGTGAATGCACTGCAGCCAAATTTGCGGTCGACACAAAAATAGGTGGAAAGGCATTTTGTGAGAGGGATACAAGCAGTTTACAGAGAAATATTGATAGTAAATAAGCAGACAAACTAATGGCATTTGGGGTATAATATGGGAAAATGTGAAATTGTTCATTTTGGAAGGGAGAACAAAAGAATAGAGTATTATTTAAATGGAGAAAAACTGTAAAAAGCTGCAACACAAAGACGCTTGGGGTACTTGTGCATAAAACACAGGAAGTTGACACATAGGTGCAGTAGGTAATCAGGAGGCTAATGGAATGTTGGCCCTTATTTCGGGGGTGTTTGAGTATACTGCAACTATATAAGGTGCTGGTGCGATCACATCTGGAGTACCGTGAGCAGTTTTGTTCCCCTTATTCCCTAATCTAGGGAAAGATTGGAGGTAATTCAGAACAGGTTAATTAGGATAATCGCTGGTGTGTAGGAATTATTTAATGAGCAAAGATCAAGCAGATTGGAGTTTAGAAAAATGAGAGGTGATCTCATTGAAATATACGGTATTCTTAAGGGTAGACAAACAGGAGCCTGGAAGAGCACAGCAAGCCAGTCAGCATCTGGAGGAAAGGAGCAGTCAACATTTCGGTATAACTTTTCTTGGACTGGATGTGGGGGTAGAGAGAGCTGCAGATTAAGGGGGGGTGGGTGGGGTGTTGGAGGCGGAACGGTGGTCTTAGGTGGACACTGGTGGTAGGTACGACCTAGTTGGTCGATGGGAGGGATGAATCTGTTTGTTGGCTGGAAGGGAGGGTCAGAAGGTGGAATGGAAGGGAGGAGGAAGGGCTGGAAGGGGAGCCAGGGCATGGGTGGGAAGGTTATTTGGAATTGGAGAACTCAATGTTGATTCTTCCAGGCTGTAGGGTGCCAAGGCGGAAGGTAAGGTGTTGTTCTTCAAATTTGCGTTCTGAGTCAGTGCAACATTGGAGGAGGCCGAGGACAGACATGATGGAGGGGCAGTGGGGCGTGGTATCGAACTGGGTGGTGACCAGGAGGTTAGGTTGGCCATTACAGACCAGGTGAAGATGCTCGGTGAAATGGTCACTTAGTCTATGTTTGGTCTCACCGACGTGGAGAAGACCACATCGGGAGCACAGGATGCAGTAGACTAGATTGGGGGAGATTCAGGTGAAGCTCTGTCTCACTTGGAAGGACCGTTTAGGGCCTTGAATAGAGGTGAGGGAGGTGGTGTGCAGGTAGGTGTTGCATCTTTTACGGTTACAGGCGAAGGTACCAGGCGGGTTGGAGTGGTTGGTGGGGCGTGTGGCATGAACTAAGGAGTGACTAAGGGAAAGGTCCTTGCAGAAGGCAGAGAGGGGTGGGGAGTGGAAGATGTTCTGGGTGGTGTGGTCTAATTGGAGTTGGTGGAATTGTTTGAGGATGATACATTGAATGTGGAGGCTGGTGGGGTGGAAAGTGAGGACAAGGGTGACCCTAGCTTCATTATGTTTGAGGGGGGATGGTTTAAAGCTGTGGAATGGGGAATGAGGAGGCACAGTGGAGGGCTGTCTGAAAGACAAAGGGAGGAAAAGCGCTTTGTTTGAAAAAGGTGGACATTCGGGATGCTTGAGAGTGGAATGTCTCCTCGTCAGAGCAGATGTTTCGGAGACAGAAGAATTGGGAAAATGGGATGGAGTTTTTGCAGGATACAGGGTGGGAGGAGGTGTAGTCTAGGTAGCTATGGGAGTCTGTGGGTTTATAGTAAATGTCATAAGCTGTCACCAGAAATGGAAATGGAGAGGCCAAGAAAGGGGAGGGAGGTGTCTGAGATAGACTGAGTGTAAGGTGGGGCAAAAATCCCGATCATTTGTTGGACATACCCTGGACTTAAAAACCCTCTGAAGGCAGAAGTTGTGGGAATTTTATCGGATTAAAGTCACTGATGGGTGACCTGCATATGGATGATGATGGGATAGTGTAGGGGGTGGGCTTAGATTAGTTCACAGGTCGGCGTAACATCGAGGGCCGAAGGGCCTATTCTGCGCTGTATTGTTCTATGTTCTATGAAACTCCAGAGCCCTTGGGCTGCAACTGAGCCAGGAAGAGACTGGCTGGGACAGACTGGGAAATATACAAACCCAGGGGCAGATGTCTGGAACAGGGGTTAGCTAACTGAAACTAAAGGAAGACCCCCATTCATGTCTCAGCTAAAGCAATGCGAGCCAGTCTACAAACAACTTCAACAACTTCAGACCCTTTGGAGCCTACACAAGTATAAACCCATTCAATTCCAAATCAGAGCTCAGGCACAAAGTCACTGAACATTCCACACCGTTGTGCTACATGCAAACCTGTTTCATCTTGGATGTTAAAAAAATACCCTTTATACCGCTATGCGAACTGAACAGATACCCATCCAAGGGAAATGCTGGACATTTCAAACCCACCAAAACCACACACCTAAATTGAAAAACCAATCACACCTACTCCAGTGCTCGGGAAGCTCATTCAGCCCGTAGAGGAGGAACAATAGCTCAACAGATTTGGGAGGTAATAACGGAGCACACAATCTGTTTAACTGCTGGCTCTGATCTGGGAGAGAGAGAGAGAGAGAGCCATCCCCATAGCTACCAACAGAAGAGGGATCCCAGGCATAAAAATATTAGGAACTGCAGATGCTGAAGAATCCGAGATAATAAGGTATAGAGTTGGATGAACACAGCAGGCCAAGCAGCACTGTGTTCATCCAGCTCTACGCCTTGTTATCAGGGATCCCAGGCAGCTACTCTCCCCGAGAACCATTTGTACAGCTATCTCCCTGAAACCTACTGACACAGGGCTGTTCTTTACCAGGGGAACCAACGGCAACCGACCACGACCAGCAGATCTGACCACTGAGACCTCCAAAAACCAATGACATGACTGACAAAGCCTCAGATACATCCTGAGGTGAAAACTGGCTCATAAAATCACCACAAAGTAAGAAAATCCAAGTTCTCAAACCAGACTGAACACCATCCAAAGTCTTCAATGAAGCACTGGCTACAGCAAGTGGGAATGGCCAGCTGTATTTCAAAATTGTGTTTATGTCCAGGGGTGTGTCTATTTCCTCAAGATCCAGAATATCCAACCTAGCTAGCAGGGAGGGGAAGGTGGGTTGGTGACAGTGAGGGGCACCCCAAGGGCAGGAAGTCTGATTAAAGTGTCCGTGTTCAAAACTACTGAGATAACAAGGCGTGGGGCTGGATGAACACAGCAGGTCAAGCAGCATCATAGGAGCAGGAAAACTTGACATTTCGGGCCTAGACCCTTCATAAACTACTGTTTACTTTCTAATGGTAATTAGCCTGTGTTAAGTTCGTAACTGATTGTGTCAGTTTCACTGTTTTGAATTAGCCTTTTTTAACTCTTGTATTTTTATTCACCTTTGTTTTATTTCCCTGTCTATTACTTTTGCCTTTTTATTCCTTGTGATATACTTACCTTTGCATTTAATAAACGCAGAGATTCTATGCCCTGAAACACCTGTCTACTGCCTTCTTCACTTCACATTCTTAATTAAGTTCAGTGTCAGAACCAGGGACCTGAGGGTGATTTGAACCACCTAAAAATCAGCAGATTACTAATCACAAACCAGACTCCATACCCAAGTGAATTTGAAGGCAGGATGGGAGTTGTTAGTGAAGTCAATGAATTCTCCAGTTCAGCCTGGGTGCAGGATGTGGCACCAATGCAGTCGTCGACATAATGGTGGAAGAGTTGGGGAACAGTACCGGTGTACGTACTGAAGAGGGACTATTTGAAATAACTGACAAAGAGGCGAGCGTAGCTGGGGCCCATGTGAGTGACCATGGAAACCCCCTGGATTTGGAGAAAGTGGGAAGAATTGAAGGAAAAGTTATTGAGGATGAAGACTAGTTCAGCTAGATGGGGAGGGTATTGGTGTGGAGGGCGCTGGATGGGCCTGTCAAAGAGGAAAAAAACTGAGGGCCTGTAGGCCATCCTTGTGGGGTATGGACATGTATAGGGATTGGACGTCCATAGTGAAGAAGAAGTACTGGGGGTCAGGGAGCTTGAAGTTATCAAAGAGGTGGCGGGCGTAGTTTGTGCCCTGGATGTAAGTGGGGAGTGCCTGGACCAAGGGGGAGAGAATGGAGTCGAGGTAGGAAGAGATGAGTTCAGTGGGGCTTGAGCATGTGGGCTTTAGAGAATTGACAGGGTAACTCCTAAAGAAGATGTTTCCCCTCATGGAAGAGTCGAGGACCAGAGGGAAGATTCACAGAATGAAGGGATGCAAATTTAAGGCTGAGATAAGGAGGAACTTCTTCTCTCAGAGGGTTGAGAGTCTTTGGAACTCCTTGCCACAGGGAGCTGTGGAGGCAGAGTCCTACACACTGATGATGCCGTGCTAGTCACTCACATGGAGACTCAGCTCCAAGAGTCATTGATTGACTATAAATTGTTATCCCCAACACAAAGCGTCCAAAAAAATGCAGTTATGGAACATGGTGTTACACCCCCTCCCTTGATCACACTAAATAAGACTCCTGTGGATGATTTAGCAAATCCTGCTGTATGAGGCCGAAACTAGTGGGCAATCTGTCCCTTGATGCCGAACTTTATACGCACATTAGAGAAAGAAGTTAAGCCCACCAGCTGACTCCTGAAAAGTGCATGGAATAACAGGTGGCACTTCATACTGAGATGCTGGTCTATGAGCCCTCGCTTCTCAGCAATTTGCTGTATGGGCGTGAAAGATGGGCAACTTACAAATATTAACACAAGACTTCCAGCAACTTTAATTTTCTCTGCAATACTTTCTGAACATCACACAAAAGGACAAAATCACAAAGTTGGCAGCCAGACTGAAGGTAAATCTCAGATTTGTTGGCACTCTTCAAGGACCCTGTTGGCTTTGGCACAATCACAGCATGAAAAATATTCACATTACCGAAGACTCTGTATCATGAGGTAGCCAGATCCAGAAGTCAAGTATGAAGCTCTAAGCTCTGCTTCAAGGCTATTTGCAATTGTGGCTATTTTTCATTCCCTTAATGGGATGTGTCATTCTGAGCTGTGGTCTTAAATCGCTGCAGTCTTTAAGGTGTAGGTAGACCCACCATGCGGATAAGAAGGGACTTCTAGGATTATGAATCCAGCAACAATGAAGGAATGGCTATATAGTTCCAAGTCAGGATGGTGTGTGGCTTCAAGGTGAACGTGCAGTAGGTGGTATTCTTAAGCATCCGCTGCTCCTGTCCTTCTAGGTGGTAAAAGTTATGGGCTTGGAAGGTGCTGTTGGAAGACCTTTAGCGAGTTACTGCAGTGCACCCTGTACATGGTGCACCGTGCTGCCACTGTGCGTCAGTGGGTATTGAGAGTGAGTGTTGACTGTGGTAGATGAGCTGCTTTGTCCACAATGAGGTCAAACTTCTTGCATGTTGTTGGAATGACATTTATCCAGGAAAGTGGAGAAGGTATTCCTGATTTTTGCCTTGTTAATGGTGGATAGGCTTTGGGAATCAGAAGTTGATCAACTTGGTACAGTAGCCACGATATAAGATTCGCCACAATAGCCACTGTATTTGTAAGTTTGGCCTAGTTCTGTTTCTGATTAATGGCAAGCCCCAGGATCGGAATGTCTTTGAATGTCAAGGTTTGATAGATAAATGCTCGCTTATTGGTTACGATCATTGCCTGGCACTTGTGTAGCACAAATGTTCCTTGCTACTTGTCAGCCCATGCCTGGACGCTATCCATGTCTTGCTGCATGTAGATGCTATTGATTCAGTACCTGAGGCATTGCAACTGGTGCTGGACATTGTGCCATTGTCAGCAGACATCCCGACTTCTGACCTTATGATGGAGCAAAGCTCATTGATGAAGTAGCTGAGAATGTTTGGGCCTGGAACATTATTTTAAGGAACTCCTGCAGAGATGTCCTGGAGCTAAGATGTTTGCCGTCCAACAACCACAACTCTCTTCTTTTGTGGCAGGTATGATTCCAACCACTGGAGCATTTTGCACCTGATACCCATTGATTCCAGTTTTGCTGGGGCCCCTTGATGCCACACTCAATTAAATGAAGCCTTGATGTCACTCCCACCTCACCTCTGGAATTCAGGCATTTTTTTTTTCCATTTTGGATCAAGGCCAGAACCAAGCTTTTTTTTTAATTGATTATGGGATGTGGATGTTACTGGTATTTATTGTCCTTCCGTAATTACACAGTGGGCAGTTAAGAGTCAACCATGCAAGAGCAATATACTGTGGATGCCAGAAACCTGAAATAAACACGGAAAATGCCGGAGAAACTGAGCAGATCTGGCAGCAACTGTGGAGAGATAAACAAAGTTAGTATGTTGAGTCTGATGTGACTTTTTCTGTTGCAGTGAATCTGGAATAACATGTAGGCCAGACCAGGTAAGGATGGTAAATCTCCTTTAACAAATGGGAGCCTCTTCTAAGGATGCCTACCCTGAAGAAGTTACCCTCCTCCATCCGGACAAACCTCAGGGAATCTCTCTCCCACTGCTTCGACTTGTCTGCCTCCTCTCCACCTATCCTCTCCTCTATCCATCCTCTATCCGCCTCCCCCTCTCTCCCTATTTATTTCAGAACCCTCTTCCCCTCCCCCATTTCTGATGAAGGGTTTAGGCCCGAAACGTCAAGTTTTCCTGCTCCTATGATGCTGCTTGACCTGCTGTGTTCATCCAGCCCCATGCTTGTTATCTCGGATTCTCCAGCATCTGCAGTACCTTTTATCTCTGATACAACTCATGAGCCAGATGGATTTTCACAACAAACAATGGTGGCTACATGGTTACCATTCAACTACAGAATCATAAAATTCCTACAGTGTGGAAGCAGGCCATTCAGCCCATTGAGTCCACGTTGACCCTCTGAACAGTAACCCACCCAAACTCACCCTGTTAATCTATCCCTGTAACCCTATATTTACCATGGCCAATCCACCTAACCTGCACATCTTTGTACTGTGGGAGGAAACCCACGCAGACACGGGGAGAGAGATAGTAGGAACTGTAGATGCTGGAGAATCTGAGATAACAAGGTATAGAGCTGGAAGAACACAGCAGGCCAAGCAACATCAGAGGAGCAGGAAGGCTGCCGTTTTGGGCCTAGACCCTTCTTCAGAAATTTCTGAAGAAGGGTCTAGGCCTGAAACGTCAGCTTTCCTGCTCCTATGATGCTGCTTGGCCTGCTGTGTTCATCCAGCTCCACACCTTGTTATCTCAGACACAGGGAGAATGGGCAAACTCCACACAGACAGTCAGCCGAGGGTGGAATTGAACCCAGGTTCCTGGAGCTATGAGGAAGCAGTGTTAACCACTGAGCCACCAAGCCAATTAGTTCATTTTAAAATCACAGATATTATTGTATTCCAATTTTATCATTTGCCATGTTAGGATTCAAGCTCACTTTTCTAGAACATTAGCCAGAGCTTCTGGATTACTACACCAATGATGTTACCACTATGCCAGCAGCTCCTCTTCAGTGAATTAGCCCCATTGGAGCATAAACTGTCAGTAAGTAAGTTATTCCTTTGCAAGTGCTGCATGATAACACTGTCAAAGACCCCTTCCATTATTTTGCTGATGCCTGAGAGCTGACAGTTTGCTTGGAAATTGGCTGGCTCGGATATGTCCTGCTTTTCATGTACAAGAAATAACTGGGTAATTTTCCACATTATGGAGAAGATGCTGTACGGAATAATTTGACTAAGGCTGCAGCTAGTTCTGGAACATGAGCCTTCAGTGCTATTGCTGGAATGTTGTCAGGGATCATAATCTATGCTGTATCCATGCGAACAGCCATTTCTTGATATCACATGGAATGAATTAAGTTAGCTAAAGCCTGGGGACTTCAGAAGGGGACCATGATGGATCATCCATTCAGCACTGCAGGCTGAAGATGGATGCAAATATTTCAGTCTTATCTTATGCTCTCATATATTGGGCTTCCCCATAATGGAGCATGGGGATATCAGTGGAGACTCCTTCTCCTGTTTGTTGATTAATTGTCCACCACCATCCATGATTGGCAGGGGAAGGACTGCGGAGCTTCGATAGGATCTGTTGTTTGAGAAATCACTTGTTCCATCGATTGCATGATGTTGATGCTGTTTGGCATGCTAGCTGTCCTGTGTGGTAGCTTCACCAAGTTGGCACCTCGTTTTTATGGATGCCTGGTGGTTCTCCTGGTATGCAGTCCTGCACTCTTCATTGAACTATTGTTGATCCCCTGATTGATGGTAAAGGTACAGTAGACAGTATGCCAAGCCACGAGGTTACAAATTGTAGTTGAATATTAATTCTGCTGCTGCTGTTGGCCTGCAGGCCCCAGTTATGCCCAGTTTTGAGTTTCCAGATCCCTTCAAAGTCTATACCTTTTACTATAGTGGTCGGGCCGCAAAACACGCTGGAGGGTATCCTCAACATAAAGACAGAACCTGGCCTCCTCAAAACCTATGCGGTAGTCACTCCAATTGATAGTGTCACAGACAGATACATCTATGACAAGTAGATTGGTGAGGATGAGCTCAAGTAGATTTATTCCTCTGGTTGGTTCCCTCTGGCTGTAGGCTCAGTATATCAGCTATGTGCCTTTTGGAGTCAGCCAGCTAAGTCAGTAGTGATGTTACTGAGCCACTCTTGGTGATGAACATTGAAGATTCCCACTCAGAGTATATTTTGATCCTTTGCCACCAACAGTGCTCCTCCGGATGATGTTCAACATGGAGGAGAACTGATTCATCAGCCAGGAGGTGGTAGAGTGGCGGGGTGTCAGTAGATGGGTAATTAGAAGGACGTTTCCCTTCCCAGGTTTGATCTGATTCATGGGATCTGGGTTCAATGTTGAGGACTTCTGAGCAAATCCCTCCTGACTGTCTACTCCTATGCTATCACCTCTGGTGAATGTGTTTAGCCAGTGGGGAAGAACATACAAAAGAATATTGATGATGGTGTCTGGGGTATTGTCTGTAAGGTATGTTTCCTTGGGTATGACTATAACAGACTGTTGCTTGACTTGTTTGTTGAACAGCTTTTCCGGCTTTGACACTAGCCCTGAGGTGTTAAAAAGGAGGACTTTGCAAGGCTTATGTATGAAGCCTCAACACCAATTTTCATATCTCAGAAACAGTACTTGACGACAGAAGGAAATGGTGATTCCACTGTGGGCTGTCATGTACCCTATGGTGACGAGTGGCTTAAGTTCCTTGGGAACAGCATCAAAGCAGAAACCAAAACCGCATAACAACATCTGGTAACAATTTAATTTGTGGCACTTGTGGCAGGACCTTCCTGTCAGAGATTTGTCTCTGGCCATCAGCAAAAGAGTACCATTTGAATTTACCGTCACCCTAGCAGATGTGTTTTTTCTGCTCATTTTGGGATGTGGGTATCGCTAGCTGGCCAGCATTTCTTGCCTATCCCTAGTTGCCCTTGTCAAGGTGGTGGTGAGCTGCCTTCTTGAACCGCTGCAGTTCTCCTGGTGTAAGTTTACCCATAATGCTATTAGGGAGGGAATTCCAGGATTTTGACCCAGTGACAATGAAGGAATGGTGATACGTTTCCAAATCAGGATGATAAGTATCTCGGAGGGGAACTTGAAGGTGGTGGTGTTCCCACATGTCTGCTGCCCTTGTCCTTCTAGTTGGGAATGGTCATGAGTTTGGAAGGTGCCGTCTGAGGATTTTTGGTGAATTTCAGCAGTGCATCTTGTAGATGGTACACGGTGCTGCTACTGAGCATCGGTGGTGGAGTGAGTATATGCTTGTGGATATAGTGCCAATCAAGTGGGCTGCTTTGCCCTGGATGGTGTCAAGCGTCTTGAGTGTTGTTGGGGCTGCACTCATCCAGGCAAGTGGGGAATATTCCAGCACACTCCTGACTTGTGCCTTGTAGATGATGGACAGACTTTGAGGGGTCAGGAGGTGAGTAGCTTGCCGCAGTATTCCCAGCTTCTGGCCTGGTCTTGTAGCCACTCTGTTAATGTGGTGAGTCCAGTTGAATTTCTGGTCAATGATAACCCCCAGGATGTTGATAGTAGGGGATTCAATGATGGTGTAACCATTGAATCTCAAGGGGTGGTGGTTAGATTATCCGCCTCCCCCTCTCTCCCTATTTATTTCAGAACCCTCTTCCCCTCCCCCAGTTCTGATGAAGGGTCTAGGCCCGAAACGTCAAGCTCTCCTGCTCCTATGATGCTGCTTGGCCTGCTGTGTTCATCCAGCCCCACACCTTGTTGTCTCTTATTGGTGATGGTCATAGCCTGCCATTTGTGTGGCATGAATGTCACTTGCCACCTGTCAGCCCAAGCCTGGAAATCGTCCAGATCTTGTTGCATTTGAACATGGACTGCTTCAGTATCTGAGGAATCACAAATGGTGCTGAACATTATGCAATCATCGGCGAAAATCCCCACTTCTGACATTATGATGGAGGGAAGGACATTGATGAAGCCGCTGAAGATGGTTGGGCCGAGGACACTACCCTGAGGAACTCCTGCAGAGATGTCCTGGAGCTGAGATGATTGACCTCCAACAGCCACGACCATCTTCCTATGTGACAGATATGACTCCAACCACCAGAGAGTTTGCCCCCGATACCCATTGATTCCAGTTTTGCTGGGGGTCCTTGATGCCACACTCAGTCGAATGACTTGCTGCATGTCCAGCTTCTTATGTAGATGTAAAGATGCCAACAACAAGATGTTAATGTTGTCTCTCCTCATTGTTCCCTTCTTCCAAGCTGCATCATTTCACACTTGTTGGCATGTCATTTCATCTGCCTATTTGCTCGTTGACACATGGTGACTCTCCAATTAAATTTGATGCCGGTTGTCTGTCTCTTTGATGAGAGAGTAGACCTTGGTGACTTCCACTTTCAATGAAAAAACAAAAAGTGGAAACATGTTCCCTCCCGTCTGAGCATTCATCACTACTCAATGCATTCTGTCCCTTAACCAATTGCTTTCACTGGCTCTCTAATCGCCCTTGCTTTCACTGGCTCTCTAATCGCCCTTGCTTTCACTGGCTCTCTAATTTCATGGGCTCCAATGTTACTAGCCATTTCATCGTGTTGTAAATTTTTAAACATCTTTTGAAATTCCAGTCGATAGCGTATCAAGGCTAGGTTGAATGAATGGTAAGAAATTAGCAGGTGGAGCTTAGTGAAAGAGAAAGTAAAATCATGTACTTTAGTAGGAAGATTTAAAAGGCAGATTATTATTTAAATGGACAGATACTGCAAAAAATTTGCAAGCAGAGGGATCTGTGCATGAAACAAAATATTAGCATGCAGGTGCAGCAGGTAATTAAGAAGGCAAGTGGAATTTTGGCCATTATAGCTAGGGGTTTGGGTTTTAAAAACAGGGAACTCCTGTTACAACTGCGCAGGGTGTTAGTGAGTACTGTGTTTGATTTTGGTCCAGATTTTTTTAAAAAATTATACTGGTGTTGGAGGCTGTTCAAAAGAGATTCACTGGGATGATTCCTGGTATGAAGAGGTTAATTTATCAGGAATGGCTGAACAGATTTGGCTTTTATTCAGTAGCAGTTAGAAGAACGAGGTGTGATCTTATTGAAACATAAAAGATTGTGAGATGATTTGACAGGGAAGGGGTTGACAAGATGTTTCCATTAGCAGGGGATTCTTCAACTAGGAGATAGAATTTCTGAATAAGGGTATGTTCAATCATAACTAAGACACAATGGAATTTCTTCTCACAGACGGTGATGAATGTCTGGAACTCTGTTGAAGAGAGCTGATGAGGTTATATCACAGAAAATATTCAAAGATGATGTAGACTTTTTAGAGATAGTAGGAACTGCAGATGCTGGAGAATCTGAGATAACAAGGTGTAGAGCTGGATGAACACAGCAGGCCAAGCAGCATCATAGGAGCAGGAAGGCTGACATTTCGGGCCTAGATTTTAGCAAGTTTTAGAGTTGACCATTATTTTGAGCTGGCACAGAAGATGAAATTTGCGCCTTAATTTTCTTGAATGGCAGAGTAGGCTTGAGGGACTTATTCCTATTTCTTATGTTGTTATATCAAATGTTTGAAAATTGGTATCTGAATAGCTTTTTTACCCCCAGTGTCAAATAAGAAGATCATAGCTGGAATCCGTGTTGAACATTGGACACCTCTCTTTTTACTTAAATCCCAATCCTGGTGCACTGATATGGTGGACGATATGCCATTCTCTTCTTAATTTGTTTTGCCTGATTAACTAGAATAATTTCATTGTCTCTTCAATTGCTGAATTTGCAGCAGAACCTTCCAACTCATAATTCTCAATTACATCTGCTTTGGGACTCCCAAACTATCCGCAATGAGACTACAGTGTACTGAAACAGATGATACTATTACATACTGCAACAAAGTATGTGGCTTGGGTCTTCTGGGGTAAGTACTAAAAGCTGTTCTGGTTTTTAAGAATGATTAGTTATTTCCTTTAGCTGCAGAATATTCTAGCTGTTACTTCTAACAAATCCAATTAAAGAAGTTGTAATGGACTCATGGCATCTAATTTTCTGCAAACAGAGAGTTTATATGCTCTGCATATAGGTGTGTGATGTTTCTGGTGTGAATGAGGTTTAACATCAAAAAGATTACAAAAAATGCAAAACCTTTGTACTTGACAGACCACCAAACTGATGTGGAGATTTGCAAGAAGTCTTAATGTTGAAAACACTGGGGACCTAGGCTAACAGCTAAAAATACAGTAAAGCTTCATTTCCAAGTTTTACAGTTCAAACTGGGCTACCTTCTATTGTGAGTTCTGAATTTATATAAATATAAAATTACAAACTGGACAATAGGGAAAGATCACTTTGTTCATCAATCACACTATATCTAAAAATGCTGCAACCATGTACAGCAGTGATCAGTCTCCTGGAACTGCCAATTTAGGAAAAACTTAAAATTGTTTTCCAATTCTGTAAGCTAGTGCTTCCTAATCTGTTTCCCACAGTGACCCTATTCTGAGGCTTGTAAATTGCTGTGACCCCGGAGTGCACATGGGCAGATGGAACACCAACAATGTGTTGGGAAAGAGAAAGGTGTATGTGTATTATGGGTAACAAAACAATGAATCTGCAAGGATTTTTTAAAAATTAGCATCTGTCTTCTCATTGGCTGTTTGGGATCATGAATTAGGCCTCAAAAAAGGCCATGCCCATCATTCAAAGACCAGGTGAGTGTTAAAACAAGAATGTGCAACTGTTAGCATTCAGTCAGAGCTTCACAGCATCCATTGCTGACACTGCCCTCACAACCTCATTATCTGGTCTTACAACCCTACTGTGGGTCACTCAGTAGCAACCCTGATCATTTTTCACAACTGTGATTATTTGCAATTTCCCCTCTGGAAACAGAAATGTCCACTTCATATACAAAGCTAAATTTCTGTTAAAAGATTATAGTGAATCCAAATCAACTAATTCCACTAAGTCATCATTTCTCAAAACAACTTTAATCCTTGAATTGTACTTTCATTACTAAAAGCTCTTAGGTTATATTCTGCTCACCAACTCTACTCATTGTCCAGAGTCTTAATAATCCTCACCAGAATGTGTACAAAGTACTGTGCAAATGTATCAAAGCTTACATGACCATAGTATAGTAGTCTTTGTTACATACTTACTGCTCTTATGTCTACAACATAAAAACCAGTTTTGTTTTTCTACTGTCATCTGTCACACATAAACAATAACAATCAATTTTGTTCTAGGTCCTTGACCAGTTAACTTTAATTGGTGACTTTGCATGGTCTAAGTGTAAATGGAATTTCCAAAGAAAGACTTGAATTTATATATTATCTTTCATGACCACGAGATGGCACTTTGCAGCTAATGAGGTCCATTTTGCAGCATTATCATCATTGAACTGTGCAAAACATAGGGTTGGATTTTCGTGGAGTTGTCACAACTTTGGAGATCTTTGAATTGATAAGCAGGTCCCAGATTTGGATGCCTCACCCCACTTTCTGATAGATCACTTTTTTTTTTGTGGGCAGGTGGAAGGGGATTGGAAGTAAATCATAAAGACGAGAAACCTGAATTCAAAAGAGTCATTTGAAATTGGTGCTAAGTTCAAAGAAACTTCATTTTGGCTGTTGCAAGAACCTTAAATCATAGAATCGGAGTCATAAATTTCTTCAGTAGATGTAAATGCTCTCAAAGGGCAGTTAAGAACCATTTAACTGTCAAGGTCTGAAGTTAGTTAAATCATCAGATCTTTAAAAATCCAGAAAAATAACCTGGCTGCAGCGTTAAGTTAACTGCTCAGTTAAAAGATTAAGCCTCAGCACTTTTTTGATTGGCAGATCATCTGGTGTATCTTAGATTTTAAAAAAATGTTTCTAAAGAATTAATTGATGACATATAATTCCCAAGTGGTGTTATTACTGATTCGGTCATCAAGAATGTAGAGTTGACTTTCAATCGCTCCGAAAGCACTTATATCTTAACTGGGATTAGGGTTTTAATTTAATTTACAGTTTTAATTTAGCTATTAAATTGTTAGACGCCATTGGCGTGGTTACTGAAATAAAGGCTTCAAAAACAGACTACGAAAGTGATTTAAAAGAATGAGAGATGTCCTATTTCTGTAATGTGTATGAGCACTATTTAATTGTTATACATTCAATATTTTTTAGCTCCATGTGATCTCTATATAGTTGAAACTGAGAGAGTGGCAATGGAGGTGCGACTAGGGATGAAGTGACACAGGGTTATTAAGGCCCATAACAAAGTAGGTTTGAGGACTGAGGGCTAAAAGGACTGACAACTTTTAAAGCAACCAGGACCAAGTCCCAGAGAAGCAAGGTGGGTCTTCTAACTGATGTGCTTCCAGGTTTGGCAATCCAGAATCAATCACACCTCCTCTCTCCAGTGTGAGAACTGCTTGTGATAGTTCCCCTTATAGATTTTTTATAAATTCATAGATTGTGGATATCGCATGCCAGTATTCATTACTCATCCCTAATTGCTCAGAAGGTAGTTGAGAATCACCACATTACCATAGGCCTGGAGTCACATGTAATTCAGATCAGGAAAGGAGGGCTGACTTCCTTCCCTGAAGGACTTTAATGAACTAGATCGTTGTGTTTAAAAAAAACAGCAATGGCTTTGCATGGTAAGCATTAAACAAGCTTTAGGCTCAAGATAACACAGCACGGAGATGGAGGAACGCAGCAGGCCAGGCAGCATCAGAGGAGCAGGAAAGCTGACGTTTCACGTCGAGACCCTTCTTCAGAAATGAGGGAATGGGAAGGGAGCTCTGAGATAAATAGAGAGAGGAGGGGTGGGGCTGGGGATGTTAGGTGGGACGGTGATAGGTGAGTACAGGTAGGGAGTGGTGGGGATTGGTCAGTGAGGTGGGGGTGGCGGATAGGTGGAATAGAAGATGGACAGGTTGTGTCAGGTCAAGGAGGCGGAGATAAGAGGGAGGGTTGGTCATGGTTAGTCCACATTGAGACCATTGGGTTGTAGGCTCCCAAGACGGAATCTGAGGTGTTGCTCCTCCAGTTTACCGGTAGTATCATTGTGACTCTGGAGGAGGCTCAGGATGGACATGTCACCTAGGGAGGGGGAGGAGGAGTTGAAGTGGTTCGCGACTGGAAGGTGTTGTCATTTGTCGCGAACAGAGTGCAGGTGCTCTACAAAGCGGTCTCCGAGCCTGTGCTTGATCTCACCAATCTAGAGGAAGCCACATCGGGAGCAGTGGATGCAGTAGACCACATTGACGGATGAGCAGGTGAACCTCTGTCTGATGTGAAAGGTTTGTCTGGTTCCTTGGATGGAGGTCAGCGGGGAAGTGTAGGGGCAGGTGTAGCGTCTCCTGTGGTTGCAGGGGAAGGTGCCGGGTGCGGTGGGGCTAGAGGGGAGTGTGGAGCAGACGAGGAAGTCATGGAGAGAGCAGTCCCTCCAGGAGGCAGATAGGGGTGGGAAGGGAAACATATCCTTGGTTGTGAGGTCAGATTGTAGGTGGCAGAAGTGGTGGAGAATGATACGTTGAATCCAGAGGTTAGTGGGTGATACATGAGGACAAGAGGGATTCTGTCTTCATTTTTTTTTGCGGGGAGGGGATGTGAGGGCAGAGGTGCACGAAACGCAAGAGATGTGATCAAGAGCATTTTCAACCACTGAAGGGGGGAAGTCGCGAACCTTGAAATAAGGGGACATCTGGGATGTTTGGGAGTGGAATGCGCCATCCTGGGAGCAGATGCGGCAGAGGTGGAGGATTTTGGAGTAGGGGATCGCATTCTTGCAGGAAGGTGGGTGAGAGGAAGTATAGTTGAGGTAGCTGTGGGAGCCGGTGGGCTTGAAATGGATATCAGTTTCGAAGTGGTCACCAGAGTTGGACACAGGGAGGTCCTGGAAGGGGAGAGAGGTATCAGAGATGGTCCGGGTGAACTTGAGGTTGGGATGAAAGGTGTTAGTAAAGTTGATGAACTGTTCAAGCTCCTCGTGCGAGTACGAGGCAGCGCCGATACAGTCATCGATGTAACGGAGGAAGAGATGGGAGATTGTGCCAGTGTAGCTGTGGAAGAAGGATTGTTCCACGTATCCTACAAAGAAGCAGGCATAGCTTGGGCCCATGCGGGTTCCCATGGCCACCCCCTTAGTCTGTAGGAAGTGGGAGGAGTTGAAGGAGAAGTTGTTAAGGGTAAGGATAAGTTTGGTTAACCAGAAGAGGGTTTCTGTAGAGGGGGGCTGGTTGGGCCTGCGGGAGAGGAAGAAGCAGATGGCTTTTAGGCCATCTGCATGAGTGTTACAAGTGTACAGAGCCTGGATATCCATAGTTAAGATGAGGTGTTGGGCCCCAGGGAATTGGAAGTCTTGGAGGAGATGGAGGGCATGTGTAGTGTCCCGGAGGTAGGTGGGGAGTTCCTGGATCGGGGGGAGAAAACAGAGCCAAGGTAAGCAGAGATATGTGCAGTGGGGCAGGAGCAGGCAGAGACAATGGGTCGGCCGGGGCAGTCAGCTTTATGGATTTTGGGAAGGAGATAGAAACGGGCGGTGAGGGTTTGGGGAACGATGAAGTTGGAGGCTGTGGGCGGGAGGTCGCCAGAGATGATGAGGTTATGGATGGTCTGGGAGATGATGTTTTGGTGATCAGCGGTGTGGTCATGATCGAGGGGGCGGTAGGAGGAGGTGTCAGAGAGTTGGCACCTGGCCTCAGCGATGTAAAAGTCAGTGCGCCATACCACAACTGCGCCTCCCTTGTCCACGGGTTTGATGGTGATGTTATGGTTGGAGCAGGGGGCTGCACATTGTGTGAGGGAGAGTTTGGAGTGACTGAGAGGGGTGGAGAGGTTGAGGCGATCGATGTTGCGATGGCAGCTGGAAATAAACAGGTCGAGGGAGGGTAGAAGGCCTTGGGGTGGTGTCCAGAAGGATGGGATGTGTTGGAGACAAGAGAAGGGATCTGCCGGCTGGGGGGAGTTAGACTCGCGGTTAAAGAAATAGGTGCCGAGGAGGAGGCGGCGGAAGAACTGTTCAACATCCAAGCGTAGCAGTATTCATTGATGTGTGGGTGGAGGGAGATAAAGATGAGTCCTTTATTGAGGACTGACCGTTCGTCCTCAGTGAGGGGGAGTTCTGGAAGGATGGTGAAGGCCCGACAGGGCTTGGGGGGCTGGGGTTGGCTCTAGAGCTGGTGGCTGTGGGGGCAAAGCAACATCGGCAGGGGGTGAAGCCACGTCGGTGGGGGCGCGGCAGTTTCAGTAGGGGTGTCCTTGATGCAGGCTTAAGATCTTGTGTTGGAGCGAATTTTTATCATCATCTGCTATGGTGGGATTCGAACCCATGGCCCCAGAGCATTAGTCTGGTGTTCTGAATTGCTCTTCTAGTGACATTACTACCACGCCTCACTCTCCCCAAAGCTGGGTCTCCAAGTCAGGAAATTTCCCAATTCAAGCAAGCCACCCTAGTACCAGAAATCTGACACATGGTACACAATTTGTGCATAGAAATGCCAGGAAAAAAGTTAACCAAAGGGCAAATATTGGCGAGAACTTAGGGGATTACTAACACAGGATCTTTTACACCAATCTGATAGGGTTGTTGGGCCCTTAGATAGGGTGGCGAGATTTTCAAAAGCCAAAACTGAAGCAACAATGAATCTTTGCCAATCACTCCCCATTGTAATGCTCCCTCGCAACACGAACAGATTCCCCTTTGCAGCTCTTTAGGTTTGGTTGTATCCTCCCCCAACCGCATCCCAAAACCAGCCCAGCTCATCTTCACCTCCCTAACCTATTTTTCCTCTCACCTATCCCCTCCTCCCACCTCAAGCCCCACTCCCATCTCTTATCTACTAATACCATCCCGCCCCCTTGACCTGTCCGTCCTCCCTGGACTGACCTATCTCCTCCCTACCCCCCCACCTACACTCACCTTTACTGGCTCCATCCCCACCTCTTCGACTTGTCTGCCTCCTCTCCACCTATCCTCTCCTCTATCCATCATCTATCCATGTCCCCCTCTCTCCCTATTTATTTCAGAACCCTCTTCCCCTCCCCCATTTCTGATGAAGGGTCTCGGCCCGAAACGTCAAGTTTTCCTGCTCCTATGATGCTGCTTGGCCTGCTGTGTTCATCCAGCCCCACGCCTTGTTATTTCAGGTTTGGTGCCTGCTCTGTTGTTATCATTGTATCACTGGAAAGAAATAAAGTTGCCACAAGTTAGTGCTTTTCTTCTTTTCAAAATCAAGTCCCTGTCAAGTTCCCAAAAAACGCCACACTCTACAGTTGTGAGCAACTTGGACAAGTTCCTCACACCTCCCTGCTGCCCATTCTCTGCCCGCTTCATTGGTTTTCCTTGTGTTACCTCGAAAAAGAATGTTGCACTGCAGGACAAAACTGCAGTGTTCGGAGCTCAAACTCATTTAGCTTTCGTAGAATGAATGGGAAACCTGAAAACCCAGACTTTTGAACAATCTTGAGGCAAGGGGCATTCGTGAAAATACAGGACTACTCTGGCAAGCGAAGATTGTCTGGTCACTCTCACCTTGGACTAACACTTCATCTGAAAGGCAGCACACCCAACAATGCAGCACTCCCTCACACAGCACAGAGATATCAGCCTTGATTTATAGACCTAAGGAGTGGAATGGAACTTGAATGCGCAACGATCTGACTCACAAATGGGAGTGCTGCCATCTGAATCACAGCTGACAATCAAAATTATCTACCACACATGGCCTGAAAAAATGTACTTTGGGTCTGTTTTCAATTCTTAACTTGTACTTTACATTACTGGAAAGAGCATGTAAGAAATTAACAGCAAAGATCACACAAAGTATCGGTCAATAAAAGCCAACAATTCAAACCAGTGGGAATGGCTGCAGGGAATGAATTAGCTGAGGTGTTTACTGTTCAAATCTTTCACACGTTTGTCTTTGACAAAGGTTATTGTACATTTAATCAATATCTGACAGTTACATGTAATCGCTGTGGATCTGTAGACATTTATAGCATACTCCGTCATATCGAAACTAGTCCAATGGGAAGGCAAGCAAGGACTAATTCATTTCTGGGGATTCATATGATATCTGAAATATCAATTGCATTGCCTCAAGTTTTCTGATCTGGGTTGAAATTTGTACTTTAGGCACAGGTCAGACAAAAATGTTGCACTATACCTGTAGTGTTTTGGATCTATCTGTCGATGGAGGAAGCTGCTCAATTCTGTAAATGAAGAAATCTTTGTAGAGAAGCCCACAGGGAATAGATGCACTGGCTTTATGACACTTCGCTGTACTCTGGAAAATAAGCAAAATTTAATGTTCTACCAACTCTTTGAAAGGCTGCAGAGAGAAGATAACTGTGTGAGGAAGTAGAGTGGCCAATGGGTGAGGAGAGAGGGTGGCAACTGGGTAAGAGGGTAGGATGGTGAGGATGACAAAGGGGTAGCATATCAGATGGGTAAGGGGCAACAGGGCAGTCGGGTAAGCCAGTGGTGGAAAGGTGAGGTAAGGGGCAAGACAGCAAGGGAGTAGTGTGGCAGATGAGTGGGTGAAGAGATGCAATGGTAAGGTTGAGGGGTCAGGATGGCAGACAGTTTGGGAGAGAGGAGGCTGGTGGGTGAGGCAGTGGGGTGCGGAGATGGTTGGATGAGGGTGCAAGGTTGTTCGGAGGAATCTGGTGGGGTGAGGTTGGATAAGGAGGGAGTTGGATGATGGAGTGTCTGGGTATTGGGGATGAAGGAAGAGGTCAAGTGTCGGACAGACAGGTTGAATGTTGTGGGGGAAGGTAAGGGGAGGAAGCGTATCAGATATCCAAGGTGAGGGGGTTAGATACTGGGAGAGATGTGGTAGATGTCGAAGGAATAGCCTAGGGTCAGTGGGATTAATTAGGTATCAGTTTGTGTGTGCGATTTGAGCATCAGTAGGACAGTTATCCAGAACTTAGAACAGGTTTTAATCATCTAACTAATTTTCTGGTTTACTATCCAGTAAGGTCCTGCACTAGTCACAGCCTGCCAACTTAGGCATTTATGCCTAATATCTGCTTCGTTGTCATTAATTGATCCCTTACCATGCTAATGTGTCATCCTTAAATTCCTAAAACTTTACCCTCCTCATCAACACTTATTCGGTCACCTTAATGTTTTGGAAATTCAAGTTTACCAAACTGCTGGCCCCTCATTATCTACCCTGCTACATCCTCAAGAAAACACTGATAAATTTGCTTAACAGGATTTCCCTGCCATGAATCCATGTTGACTTGTTCTAATCACACCATAGTTCTCCGAGCGCATTGTTAAGAGTTTCCTTAATAATAGATTCTGGCACTTTCCTGATAACAGAGATCTGAGTAACTGATCTGTTTCCTCGCTGTGTCCTCTCCTGAATAGCAGTTTGTTAACTTCTTAATCTGCTGTGACTGTTCCAAAGTCAAAGGAATTTTGGAAAACCGTAGTCAGTGCATTCACTATGTCTGCAGCAATCTCTTTTAGTATCCTTGGCTGTAGACAATCAGGTCCTGAAGATCCATTGGATTTTAGTTCCCACTGGAGTTGGTCTTTTAGCATTGTGGTATCTCTGACCTCTCGGGCAGAAGCTTTAGGTTCAAGTTCCACAAGAGGGCTTATTGGTCATGGATTTTGTTTTTCATAATGTGGTCAGACAGATCAATTATCAGCCTGTGAGTCTTTCCAAATGCTTGATGGCTGGTGGTAAGAAGTGGAGACTCTCCTGCTCATCTATTCCACAGAAGAGTAATGACAAACCATAGCTCTACTTTGGCCATAAGTGTGGACCATCCAGTGTAAATCTTGGCCCAGCCCTTGGAAATGAGCACTGGAGAAAAGACAGACAGATAGATAGATGGGCCTGTACATTTTGTGCATACTTTTTCTCCACTGATATTAATTTCCTTAATTTTCTCACTCTTCCTAGCTCCTAGGTTATCCACCATTGCTGGTATCGATGACTTGTGTTTTCTGCCATTGATCACAGATTTTAAATCATTAGCAATTGGTCTAGACAGGAGGTGAGCAGAATCTTGTACAGACAAAGAATTGTTCAGATGTAGAATGGAAGTGGAAGGTGATTCCATAAATAATGTTAAGAGTATTTTGGAATGATACACAAGCATGAAAAACTTAAAAGAGTGAGGACACTATGTAGGGAGATGGAATGAAGCATAACTGCAGTTTCTGAAAGTCATCACCAACATGATAGGACAAATGGTCTCAGTCTTTGCTCTACATTTCTTGGATGCGAGGAATTAATTACTACCTCAAGCCAGCTAAGGCAGCTAACAAATATATTTAAACAGACCATAACATTGCACAGCTAAACTTAAACAATTTAGAGGAAAGGAGGAGATGACAGATTTTTAATTAGTAGTGGGTTGAAGAGTTATGGAGAGTGAGCTGGAAAGTAGAGTTGATGCCAAGATGAGATCAGCTATGATCGTATCAACTGGCAGAGCAGACTTGAGGGGCTAAATTGCCTACTCCTGCTCCTAGTTCTTGTTCTTATGAAAAGCAAATGACATTCTTTATCTTCTGCTTTTTTTTCTTAATTTATGTATCAAGCAGGTTACTGATATGTATGCTTCACCATTATTGCTCATTTGTCTGCCTTACAATGAATCACACAATGCAGAAGAAGCATTCACCCATCATTGTGGGGTTAACCCTGAAAGAGCTGTTAACTTGGGCACTTATAGCTTTCTTTATAGCCTTACAAATGTCTTATTTTTAAATATAGTGCCATAGAGTGATAATGATAGAATCATAGCTACCTATAGTACAGGAAAAGGCCCTTTAGCCCATCGAGTATGTGCCAATCAAAAACATGCACCAAACTATCCTAATCCCATTCTCTATCAAATGACTCACAATCTCTTATGCATTGGCATCGCAATTGAACATCTAAAAACTTAAATGTTACATATTACAGAGATAAGATGCAACCATTTTTTCACAACAAATCTGTGAGAAAATAGATTGCTCCTCAATGTCCCTTCTGGATTTTTTTGTCAATTACCTTATGAGTCTGGTCATCAACCTTCCAGTTGTTGGAAACAATCTGTCCCAAATCACTCTTTCAAAACCATCACAGACCTTTCATAACACATTTGTCTTGGCCTTAGCTTTGCCAAAGATACCAATCTGAGTCTCACTAGTTCTTTCTACAGGACTAAAATTCCTCACCCCTAGCCATTACATCCTTTCCAAGATCTTGACGTCTGTCCTAAAGAGCAATGTCTAGAATTGGACATGAGAAAGGAAATTTATATCCAAGAATGAATGAGATGGAATTAATCAAAGTGTTATAAAATATGAATCCTGACTGCTAAGCTGCCTCCAAACCACCTATTGCTGGTTTTAATGGAGCGGTGAGAGGAATGGTCACTATTCACCCACCCGAGATGAGGTTAGCAATTTAATATTATAATAAAGCTGAATGTTCATATTTATGCACCATTTTAAGGTTATCTCTGGACAGGAACTACAGAGAAGTGGAAACTTTTCAATCAAATGTATTAGTACCTTTACACTTACCTGCTGGATCCAATGTACCTGCTTCAACATCCACCTGCAATTGGACATCAAGTCCATCTCTTCTGATTCTTCTTCATTTCATGGGATGTAGTCATTTCTGGCAAAGTTTGCATTTGTTGCTCATCCATAATCATTTTGGAATTAGAGGCTTGCTAGGTAATTTCAGAATAATCTACTTGTTGGCCTTCCTTAAAGGGCATTAATACACCAGATGGAATTTTGCAACAATTGACGTTAGTTACATAGTCCATACTGTGACTAAATTTTAATGCCAAGGTGGGATTTGAATTCATATCCGGAGAGAATTAGACTAGATTTCCATGTTACGAGTCCAATGATGTTGTTGCCATGGCACTGCCTCCCCCTTCCCAAGGCCTTCAACAGTCCAATTCTAACCTCTTATCCCTGAATCCTCACTCATATTCTCAGTTTAGGATCTCATCTCCCCTTACACACTGCCCCCACACTCTGGATTTAACCCAACAGTAAGCCAGGCTCAAGATACAGGGCCACCCACTCCTGTTGGGTTTGAATTCCCTCAATGTAATAGTTTGAATTGAATGCAATACTTGTGACTGTAACTAGAAACAAAATATAAATCCTTGTTGATGGAAGGAATGAGTCAACCATTTTGGATCAACACTGGAAAAGATAGGAATCTGCCATTCCAATTTCCTTCTGAACTTACAGACCATAAATACGATTCTAATCAAGTAAAATCGCAAACATGAATACTTACATAAAATAACATTTAACTGGAATGCTATTAAGTGGCTTTTTCCAATTGAGATATAAACATAACCAAACTGTAATCTGTTTTTTGGCATAGTATGTCATTTTTATCATGATCTGTTTAGTAGCATCTGCCGACACAGCAATCCATTTTATTTACTCCACAAAGCTGGACTTTGCAATATCAAATGAAATGGAAACAATTATGATGTTTTCTTAAGCAAAACGAATTACAGCTAGGTCAAGCATCTGAGACCAATAAAGACATCTTTAGTTAAATGCTTTGGTCCATGATTATGCAATATGGATGTTTCCAAGTTAAATTTTCCAGATGCCAATATCTATGCTTCACTGGCTTGTATGCTCATTTGAAATATCCGTTAGTGCTAAATCTGGTGGAAAGGATAGGTGAGTGGACTGACTCAGTGCTTAGCTCTTTTATCACTGCAAACTGTATTAGACTTTACGTTAAGATTGGTGAAGCTGAGGATTCCTTCTCAGGTGCTAATAAGAGACTAACATAGTTTAAGTCTGGACTTGTCTTGAACAATACAGATGAGTCCTTAGCACAAAAACTGCCTATAATTTGGAATGGTAAGTAGATAATTCTTCTCATTCCTTCTCATTCAAACATTCAAACTTTCTCATTCAAAACATGGAAAGATTAGAGTGGGAAATGGAGAGTTCTATCATGCCTCACTGGGATAGAGTGCTGGTAATCAAGCCCACTATTCCCAGAGTTGACCAAAAGTTAAAGATATTTAAAAGAAATAGATAAAATCCCCAAAATACATGATTTTCAGCACAGGTTGATAGAAAGCATGGGTCAAGTTTCTGTATTTAACTAGAAAACACTATTTATTAGTGGTTTTTAGATTCTAGTTAGAGGTAAACAATGATACTAAATTAAGTAAACTCTACAAAGTAAAACTCTAAACCCTTTGTAAACTACTACCACACACACACACACACACACACACACACACAGAGTAAAACTGGGAAAACTGTTCCAAAGTCTTTATTTGCATGATCTTTCGGGTAGTTTGCAAGTGCTCTTTCACCTTTATTTTTCTGAATGCTTCCACTCATTTACAAGAGGCACAGACTGACTGGTTAACTTATGAAAGGTCTCTGACTTATACTATTCAAAGTCACTACGTGCAGAATCTGCTAAAGGAAAGGTTTTTCTTCAGATGTAAAGTGGCCAACTGCAGAGAACTGGGACAGAAAGATTTTGGCTGCTGCAGACCTGCTGGTTTCTCTTCTGGTTGGACAAGTTTCTTTCTTGCTCACGGCCCAAGCTGCTCAGCTAATTGACAACAATCACCTTATTGTTGGCAGGCAGAGAACCTTTGTCACTGTTAAATGGTCCCCATATCACAAACAAATCAGCTTCACTTGTGAACGAACTCTTGACTCCATTCCATGTGCATATTGCTAGAATCTACAGCCACACAAACAGGGCTCACGAAAAGTATCAAATTCCTCACTTTCAAAACATTCAGCCATCCAAGTAAATCTTTTGAGTTTCAATCTGTTCTTTCTTATTTCAGTTCACAGTTTTAAAAAGGACAAAAGTATAAAGATATGGTTTTTACAGTTCACATTGATGCAATAAGAGTGCAGACCTGTATGTTTGCTTGAAGAATGTTCAGGACAGTTTATACAATATTTTAGGCAGCAGTTAATTTGAACTGGACAGACCATACAGGTGTATGATATTGCAGGATAGGTTGAGTTTTATTCTTCATCCAACACAAATACTATTTGTCTTGTAAACACTCAATGATATAATGGTGCAATTTCTTAAACTATCCACTCAATTTTCACTGAATTCTTCTCTCTTGCTTTGACATATTCTATTTCTTCTGTTCAATGCTGTGTCTTTAAGGGGTTATTTTGTCCTTTTTTTAAGCGAGGTTTTGAGGCAGAGGCAATGAGCAGTCTACCAGAATCACTAGAGTAAACTGCTTGTGAGGCTTGGGTTCTTTTTAAGTTGGCCTGAATGGGTGTGGTCAAACTCCTACAGAACCAGGATCTTTAATTTAGCTTTCAGCTGTTGCTGTTTGGGTCTTGAATGAGTGGAAGCTATTTTTTCGCTCTCTTGGTTCCAGCCGAAAGCTGGGAGTCCTCTGCTTGCTGCAGGAGTTGCAGGTCAGAAAATCTGTTTTCTGAATTTGCCTTTTTCCAAAGGTGTGTTTATGGGATGTTACTATAATATAATACTTAAGTAGTAATGGTTATTGGTATCTATTATTCTGTCTTTCTTTTGTTGTATTTTAACTAGAGTGGATGATTAAGGTGTGTTTTGCTTTAAATTCGGAACTTCGACCAATCAAATTGCACCTGGAATACAACACCTTACATTTACTTTTAAACTAAGAAAAAGTTAGGGTTGAGACTTTCTTCTCAGTACTTTGAAGGGTTTCGTCTTGTCATAACACTACCCATCATTACATTTTTTTTTGTTTATCCTTTAAAGGCAATACAGTGGTCAGCCAGAGAATTGTATAAATAATTAGTAGCAACGTGAATATAAAAGCCAGGAGCAGAAAAGGAATAAAAGAGTTGTGACAGTGGCAACAGCAACAAGAACTTTTATGGTGGTGTTAAAGTGTCCCAGAGCACTTCAGAGAAGTGTTATAAATCAAAATGTGACACTTGGGCCATGTGAGGGTAGGTGAACTCAAGTTTAATTGAAGTGATAGATTTTAAGAAACATCTTAAATGCACAAAATGTTAGCGAGAGTGTAGGCTTTTATTCCTGCTTTCCCTTGAATGTCAGGCTTAATCTGGATATCAATAACTAAGGCAGTCCTAACAGTAGGATGTTCCCAATTGTTCTTTACTAAAGTGAGATACACTACAAAATACTCCAACAGTAATAATAGATCACAAGCTTACAATGCTTACAATCACAAGTGATCCAGTTTACATGGACTGGTCCAAGGATCAGACCAATACAAGTGATCAGCCTGCTCTGTCCCAAACTCCAATTGATCAGATGACTCCTGTTCCTGGGCATTTTAACTATTACCCTGCGGCACATTCTCTTATATGTTTTTCCACGCATGTTGCCTGTGTGATCCTTGACATTGTCCACTCCTCAGCGATTGATGGATTGACCGCTGGCAGATATCACAAGTGTGTCACATCTATCATGATTGGTTGATCTTTTATGCATTAAGATATCTCCTTGTTTTCTCTGGAAAGAGGCTTATCTCTTGAATTTAACAGACCTGGGCACTTGGCCAGCCTGCTCATATACCTTTTTATAGCCTATTTCCTTGCAACTTTTTTGTTGTCCAATCAACCATCTGATGCTTGTACAGCACAACCCTGCTGTTAATTACACTTTGTTTTGCTGAGAAATAGTCAGTGGTCACATCTGGTGTTCTGAGTTTGGTTTTAACAGGGCTAGCTCTAACCCACACCCAATAGCTCAGCACACCAACTACTGAGGTTTACAATGCTTAATTTAAGCACGCACATCTCTTCAGAAAGTACTTTAGTCACCATCCAACTAAATGATCTCTCAATAGGGTAGGTTCTAAGCTAACAAGGTGTAGAGCTGGATGAACACAGCAGGCCAAGCAGCATCAGAGGAGCAGGAAGGCTGACGTTTCGGGCCTAGACCCTTCTTCAGAAATTCTAATGTTTTTAATTCTAATGTTCTAATGTTTTTTCCCTCATTTCAGCCGACCCAGAAAATTTAAGATAGCTCCTACTTGAGAGAGGCAGAATCTTGGAGCTTTGTCAGCTGGGAAACAATGCTCAAGAGGCCAGAATTAAAACAGCATAGATATCTCAGAGGGTTTGCATGAGAGAGTGGAGTATAGAAGTAGACGTTGACAAGGCCATGGAGGGATTTAAAACACGGTTGAGAATCTTAAAATCAAGGTATGTATTTAACCAGCATCCAAAGTAGGCCATGAGCACAGGGTCAATATGTAAGCTGTACTTAGTACAAGTTAGACCATAGATAGCAGAGCTTTGTCATACAACATGCTTACAGAAAATGTAGGATACTAGTGAGGAGTCTATCGATATAGTCAAATCTGAACAGCAATTGACAAAAGATAGCCATATCACTGAGTGGTATTGCGAAGCTAGCACTCGGCTTTAGTGATGATATGGATATGTGGTCGGAAGATCGGGATTCAATATGACACCAATGTTGCACCCTATCTGGTTTAACTGCAGACAGTTGCCAAGGAGAAGGTTGGTGTAGGTGGATAGGAAATGAAGTTTGTAGCATAAAAATGAAGCATATGGATGAGGACAGCCAATTAAACTGATTAAGGCTACAAGTAGGAGGAATTTTGCATCCTCCCAAATTCTTGTAAACTAAGAAGCAGACACGCCCAGCCCATATGCACCCACTTCCCCCACCCACTGGCTTGTATTTCATATGTAGAATTCCTAAAGTGTGGAAGCACACCATTCAGCCCAGCAAGTCCACATCGCCCCTCCGAAAAGCATCCCACCCAGGCCCATTCCCCTACTTTTCCCATGTCTAACCCACCTAACCTAAACATCCCTGGCACTATGGGCAATTTAGCATGGCCAATCCACCTAGCCTGCACATCTTTGGACCGTGGGAGGAAATCAGAGCACCTGGAGGAAACCCACGCAGACTCAGAGACAATGTGCAATCTCCACACAGACAGTCGCCTGAGGGTGGAATTGAACCCAGGTCCCTGGTGTTGTGAGGCAGCAGTGTTAATCAATGATCCACCATGCCGCCTAGAGGCCATTACTTCATTGAAGGTGGTTTTCTTTTGGCAGACTCAGAGTTCTTCAAGCCAGAGGTCTTTACTTCATTGACAGAGCTATGAGCATGAAAGGACAGGATCATGATCACACCTGATCCAGATGGGAGATTTTTCTTCTGTTCCTGTCTACCTGCCAACTAGATCCTGTTTGTTTGATTATTGCTGTGCTTTGACGGATTTAGGGCACTCATTTTTTTTTTCTGCTAGAACTGAACTGAGAAGGAAATATAGTTTTATATATCTATTGATGGGATCTGAGCATTTCTGGTTTGGCCAACAATTATTGCCCATCCCTAACTGCCATTAAGAAATGATAGTGAGCATCCTTGTTGAATTGCTACAGTCCACGATGTGTACATACATCTAAAGTGCCGTTAGAATGGGAGCTCCAGGACTTTGCGCACTGGTAGTGAAAAAGCAATGATAACAGTGATAAGTCAGTGTGGTGTGTGACTGAGCGGGGGACTTGCAAGTGATGATGCTCCCAAGCATCTGCCAGGTTTGTCCATATAGGTGGTATAGGTCCCGTGTTTGGCAAGTGCACTCTAAGGAGCATGGGTGTGAGGTCGTGATGCATCTTGTTCAATTTGTGGCCACTGTGCATCAGTGGTGCTGGGAGTGAATATTAAGGTGGGACATGGGGTGTCAATCACGAGGGGTGCTTCGTCCTGGATTGTGATGAGTTTCTTGAATGGAATTGGAGCTGCACAAATCCAGACAAGTGTAAGCAACTCCATGACATTCTTAAATTGTGCCTTGTTGCTGGAATAGGCCTTGGCGAGATAGGAAGTGAAATACTTGCTGTGGAATTCCTAGCCTCTTACCTGCTCTTGTAGCCATTGTATTTTTATGACTGGTGAAATTTAGTGTCTGGTTAAATTTAACCCACAGGATGCTGATAGTGATGAATTCAGCAATGGTAATCATTCAGCATTAAGTGTCAAAGGCGAGATAATTATATTCTCATTTATTGATGATGTTCATTGCTTGGCACTTGCGTGGTGCAAATATTACTTGCCAGGTGTTGTATGTGGACATAGACTGCCTCAGGAGCTAAGGAGTCATGAATGATACTGAACATTGTGCAACCACCAATGAACATCCCACTTTTGTCTTTCTGATGAAGGGAAGGTCATTGATGAAGCAGCTGAAGATGGTTAGGCTTGGGACATTACCATGAGGAACTCCTTCAGAGATGTCCTGGGACTGAGAAGATCAGACTCCAGCAACTACAATCATCTTTCTTTATGCTAGGTATAACTCCAACCAACAGAGAATATTCCTCCTGTTTGTCAGTGAAATAAGTTTTGGTATGGGTCATGGATGCTGTCCTTAGTCAAATGCTACCTTGAGGCCAGTCACTTTCCCCTCACCTCTGAAGTTCTGCTCTTTTGCCGATGCTTGGAACAATGTTGTAATGAAGTCAGGATCTGAACAGGACTGATGGAATCTAAACTGAGCGTCAGTCAGATGGTTACTACTGAACAAGCTCCACTTGATGGCATTTTCAATGACCCCTTTCATCACTTTTCCTATTGCAAGGAGTTGACTGATAGAGCATTAATTGGCTTTTCTGTGCACAGGACATAACTGGGCAATTTTTTACATTGGTACCTAAATTCCAGTGTTGTATTTGTATTGGAATAGCTTGTTTGGTGTGCAGCAGGCTCTGGGAACAAGTCTTGGGTACTATTGCTGAAATTTTGCGAGAAGGGATGGAGTGTGACACAAGGAAGTGACCAGAAATAACCCTATCTTGGTGATGCAAGCTGTGGAAGTTTAAGCCAGGTAGGATTTCTCTCTTTAGGGGAATGTGTCAACACCCAGGTTTCTGGCAATTCAATGATGTGAATGCAATAATCCTCAACAATCTCGGGGATGGCAGGGGCCATGTTCACGGGCGAGTGGATATTCTGAAGGGAAACACAGGGAGCAGCAGTTTCAGGTGATCCCCTGATAGAGCCCACGGAATTGGCAGTGAGAGTGGAAGGCACATAACCGAGCTGGACGGTCAGGATGAGCTTCCAGCAGTCACACTGTCATAAGTATCAACACAACATTAGAATGAAGCACATTGTTTTGTTGTTCACAATGATGCAGCACTGAATGCATTCATGGGCCCTTCAGAAGATAGCAAGGGAAGGACAAAAATAAACTATGACTTGTCTTATAAAGGAGCCATTTTAAAGGTTACAATGCAGCTCGTTGTATTACAGAGATAACAAGGTGTGGAGCTGGATGAACATTGTTGTCTCGGATTCTCCAGCATCTGCAGTACCTATTGTCTCTCATTGTATTACAGGTAACTTTTTGGCAGGAATATATGACTGGTTGCCAAACTGGAAGCAAAGCAGTTTAGGCTGAACCAAATGTATGGTAGCTAAGTATGCTGATGGGGAAGGAAGTTGTGAAGAGAATAAGAAGGGCATAATCTTACCGGGGTCTCAATCACATGGGTTATAAGATTTGTGGCAGATTCGGATGGACTATCTGACAAGCCCATCTGTCATGCTTTTCAAAAAGAATGTGTTGGGTTTCTCACTAGGCAGAAGTGAGATGACAATCAAGGTGATCTGTTAAATGCTCAACTGACTCCATTATCGCTCAACTTTCTGTCTTAGCAAACTCATCAAACAAGCTACATATTGAGAGAATTGACATGGACACCAGAGTAGGTACCTAGCGAATTCGGCTCCTCACTTACACTGAATGATGTTGCGTATGACCAAATCTCAGGGCTCAATCCTCAGGCACCAGTCAAGTGCAACCCCTCGTCCATGGAAATTGACATTTGATATGTGACAATCCCTCATGTCCACCATGGCACCTGTCCAATACAGCTGCATGCCACTTCAGAAACATAGACATGTATTGCAAGGTGTACTGAAACTGGCATTGAAAGACTACGGCTAGGACACAGTGCACCCACAAAGAGGGATTCCAGCTCCTGGAATAGATGAGAATGCAACTCAAGGCTGCTCGCTTGCTCTTGCAGTGCTTGGTCTGTTAGCTCGTACATCCATGCTTGCATTGCCTTGCTGTGTCATGCTGTTAGTACGTTCGCACTTCAGCCAAAGGCTCTAAATACTGTTATATAGACATGCTGATTTGCGCAACACATGGAACACAGGCTATTTCTCATTTACACAGTGCCCTATCAAAAATGGTGTGGGCACAAGGGATGCCAGTCTTTTGGCAGTCGTCTTCTGAGTGGCAAATTGTTCTGGGAATGGCACGTGGTAAGATGGAGCCAGAATTAGATATGATGGATGCCATAGCGGTAGGGTAGACGGTTGGTGCAGCCAGCTCAGCAAGACATGGTGATAAAATGTGACAGACATTGCAGCAGAAATCTTTCCAAACAACTCAATGGATGTCAGAATTAGCCAATAAAACATAAGATTCAGCTCAAAGCATCTAGAAAGAGATGTCGATAGATTAATGAGTGAGTAGATATTTGGCAGATGGAGTACAATGTGGAAAAATGTGAACTTGTGCACTTTGGCTGGAATTATAGAATAGAAATATGTTAGTTAAATGGAGAGAAACTGCTAAGTCTAAGATGGAGGGAAATCTAGGTGCCCTCATATACAAAGCAAAAATAAAGCATAAATCTGCAGATGAAGCAAGTTGATATTTATTGTAAGGTGGATGAATATGAAATTAGAGGTACATATTTGCAACTGTAAGCAGCCTGGATGAGACCACATTTGGAAAATGGTGTACACTCTTGTTCCCCTTTTTGAACACAGTTCAAAAATTGGGGTTTTCTCATTTAAAATTGAGATGAGATTTGTTTTCTTAGAGAGTTGTTATCTTGTGGCATTCTCTTCCTCAGAGTCCAGTCGAGACATAGCCATTGACTATTTTTAAAGCTGAGTTCAATAGGTTCCTGATTGATAAAGGAGTCAAAGGGGACGAGGGTAGAGGGGAAACTGGAGTTGAGGCCACAGACGGATTTGCCATGATCTTGTCAAATGGTGGAGCAGGCTGAAGGGTTAAATGTTCCACTTCTACTCTTGATTCTTGCATTTTTATGAATCAATTCCAGAATGGCAGCAGGAAGGGATTGAAAAATGCTGAAAGCAAGGCCAGTACACCTTGAAGGAATGAGTGAAGGCATGATGATAAGTACAAGACATTTAGCAGGACATAAATAAAAGAAAATCAAAAGAAGGAAATCAAAGTGATGAGCTTAGATCAGCACATCTGGCAGCGTCTGTGAAGAACAAAATCAAAGTTAACATTCCTTGAGGAAGGGTCAAAGGGCCCGAAACATTAACACTGATTTTGTTCTTCACAGATACTGCCAGACCTGCTGAGCTTTTCCAGCAACTTTATTCTTGTTCCTGATTTACAGCATCTGCAGTTCTTTCGGTTTGCATTTGTTGAGTTTAGATACTGAGCAGGAGCCACTTCGTGCACAAAAATGGACACACAAAAAAAAAATCTCGTCATTCGGGCCTGGTTATGTAGCAGTTTTTAGGATATATAAAACTCACTAGTAAGTGGAATGGACAGATGGGGTGTGGTTATCTAGACTTATATTAGAATAATGTTCACTGGGGTCCTGGATTGCTATTAAAGTCCTTGGAAATAAACCTGCAAGTAGTTTCCTGCTTTTATGGAAAGCATCAGCAGAGGGAGTTAGAGGAGCAGAAAAAATATAAGAGGTAAAATGAGCAAAGTGTGTTTACCATTAAATTTTAAAGATTATAAATAATAGAGGGGACCAAGAATTCTGCGTTCAGGTCCCACATTGTCCAGAGATATGTAATAACATTTCTGAATGGATTGACTAAAAAAATCTATAAATAATAGCACTTATTCCTTTATTGCTTCATCCCTAGTTTTCTCTCCACTATTTTTTCTAACCTTCCTTCCTACTATCCTTTTTGGAGCACACCATTTCTCAAAATGTAAGGATCTCATTTGTTGGAATTGCTGGTCTATCATGATAAAATGGAATAATTTTGTAGCAGTTTTATTTTTTTCTGTAACAATTTTATTTCCCATGTCAGCAGGAGGTATTTATTGCTTCACAGGCGCAGATGGCCTTTCACGAATTCACAAAATGGCTTACCTGAACAGGACTAATGATGTGGTCCTGGCGTCACATAAGCTGCCAGTCATTAAAATTCTCCAAGAAATAATAACAATAATAATGAAGAATCAGCTCGTGATCATTGATATGATGTGTGGTCACAATATGTACTTAGAGTGTCTTGAGCATCCTAACATCTTGATGTTCAAGACCCAGTCCATGTACTTTAACTGGCAGAAATCAGTATTGAATACTGTAATATTATGCATAAACTATAATGATCAATAAAAAGGAAGGTTTTATTTGGTACAGTTTACACTGATGAAGAGAAATAAGCTTGTACTCTTGGGTTCTGGGCTATCTTGAGATAAAGTTTTATTCGTTTTGGGGATTTGATGTATATCAAGAGGATCTCAAATTATTTCCTCCCCCATGTCAGTGAAAATGTTATCCCCTGTCAAATCTCATGTTCTGAGTTGACCACTTTTCCAAATGCGTTCTCCTCCGTTCTCCAACTGTGTGGGCCTGACCTTGGATGGTTCTTTTCTATTATGCTTACAATGGTTTCAATTTCTAATCCATTACCCTCTAGTGTTCTCCAAGGGTCTTCCTGTGGTCTGCTCCTGTTTCTCATCACCATGTTGCCCCTCAGAGAGATTATCGGAAAGCCTGAAGTTAATATGCACACGTAGACTGCCGGCACCCAATGCTTACCTCATTGACTTACAGAGTTATAGATTGAACACCATCTGAATTACTCATCCATGTCTTTGTTACCTCTGGACATGACTACTCAATGCTCTCCTGACATTCATCCCATCTTCCATCCTTCATAAATTTGAAATCTTTGGCTGCCATGACCTGACTTACATTAAGTAATTTCTTTCATTATCTCTGTGTTCACTGGCCAACACTTACTTCATTAAACATGCCTCACTTTCAAAATTAGCATCCCTGTTGACAAATTTCTCCATGGGCCTAACTCTACAACCCTCTAAGATTTGTACCATTTTGTTATTCACTCATGGGACATGGACGTCACTGGTTGGCCATTTGTGGCCAAGCTTTCAGCTACCTGGGCCCTAGGTTCTAAATTCCCTTTCTAAACCTCTACACCTGATTCCATTCTTAATTTATTTATTTCAACTATCTCTTTGAACCAAACTTTTTGTCATAAATCATATAGTTGTGTCAAATTTAATTTGAGAATATGCCAGTGAAGAATCTTGGGATGTTTTACTCCATTAAATCGACATTGCTGTCAGCAATCTACATAACATTTAAGAGGCAAATTTGTTAAGGACCATAAATCCTATGGACTATCAATCCCGTTACTTTCATTGTAAAATATCAGCCATGATGCTAAGGCAAAGCAGACTCGATGGGCCGAATGGCCTAATTCTGTAGTTACATCCTGTCGTCTTATGGTTGATGGCCCTCACTCACAAGAAATCTCAGCTGTACTTCAATCCAAGTTTCCAGGAAATCCAACAAACTCTGCCAGCTCCAGGTTTTGCAGGGTTTCAGTTCAGAAAGAGTATTGGTGTGCTTCCCACATTCTCCTTAAGAATGGGAACCATAAACTTTGGATTTAGCTTTTTCCCATCAGGATTCCGAATTGTAGCCTGAACCTTAGGTGTGTTGGATTTCACCTTTTGACCACCACAGCTAACTAAGGATCTGATCATTGAATTTGTGGTGTTTCAGCCCCAGATTGGTGGGGACTGGGGACTATGCCATCCCCTGCTTATGACTAATCACCAGGACAAGAATGATATTGCTGCAGGAAATTACACGAGAACATCTGACCACAACGTGAGGAACAAAACAACATGGAAATTAACTCCTATAGGAGTTTTAATTAATCATCTTAATTTCCTTGCTTTATTCATGTTTTTTGTTTCTCAGACTGGGGTGCCTGGGGTAAAACAAAGCAAGAAGACAAAGCTCATTTTATCAAGGGTGGCTCACTCTGGGAAGCGGAATATTTCCTCATTTCATAGGTACAGTGGCA
Organism: Ginglymostoma cirratum; assembly: GCA_024137785.1. Classification (NCBI taxonomy): domain Eukaryota; kingdom Metazoa; phylum Chordata; class Chondrichthyes; order Orectolobiformes; family Ginglymostomatidae; genus Ginglymostoma; species Ginglymostoma cirratum. The sequence continues at coordinate 18,468,470 of JAHRHZ010000144.1, forward strand.
AATTCCTCTATTCTGTCCTGACAAAGTGAATTTACCCCAGTTTCAGGAACCCACCGGCCAATGCAGTCATGTGCCATTTCCATTTCTCACGCCACCTATCCCCTCACTAGGAGAAGATTATCTATCCCGTCTACACCAACCCTCTGAAGAGCATCCCACCCAGACACAACCTCAAAGCCAGCAGAGCAAAGAAATTTATGGATATTTTAATCAACTTATTCAAACATGCCATGATACACCTCTGACATTGATGGTACTTGAATCCAGGCTTTTGGCCGAAAGGTAGAGGCACTTCCACTGTACACAAAGCTATCTGAGCTTAATATAAACCCAGGGACTATAGGAAAATGGTGCGGGCATGCCAATTTATTCCAACTGTGTTCCTTGACTGTTAGCCTTAGATCCCCAGTGAGCTAATTCTTTAAATAATATCAGCACCCCTTTTCAAACAAATATACTTCGGATAAGAAGTACCACTGAGAAAGAAATAAATACACACACACGTATATATTTAAGAGGTTTTCTTTCTGACACCCATTGTAACTTGTGTTTCACTTTTTGTATTTAAGTAACCGACAAGAATGTTCATTAACTAATACACATGAACAAAAGCAGAATGCCTAACCACTCAGAATGGGATTAATTGTAGCACAGAATATGAGTTCCTTACATTATGTTCCTATTGAAACCATTTAGTATCATGCAACGCAAGTCATGCGCACCAGTGTTCTTAATAAGTGTACATAGTTGAATAAGATAAACTGCAAATCATGACATAGTTTTACAATAACTACAGCAGTCACTCAGAGTTATCACAGCGGTGGCTAAAAGTAAAGATAATCCTGCTGGTTGATTTCCTGTTTGAATCATTAATTAATTCGTACTCCAGAAACTTTTTCTATTGCTGGAGTTACAAGAAGAGCTCAGAGTTTGAAAATGACAAAGCAATAAATCCGCAGGCACCATCTGTCTGCAATGTTCGTTAGTTATCTGTGGAAGAAAGAAAAGGAATTAGTGCATTTATAAGGTACTAACTAGCAGCGCTGGAGACTATGTTTAAAGTGATATATGTTTTACTGCCCAGCCGTTGTTCAGCCCACAGCATTTTTACCAACCCAATAAAAAGAGGTAGGGTATGGTGTTGAACATGTAATGTAAAAAACGACAAATGCTGGAAATTTAACAAAAGAAAACACAGAATGTGTTGGAAATACAGAGTAGATTATTAATATCTGGAAAGGAATAAAACACATTTTGATGTTTTGAGTACAGCTCTTGATAGGAGCACAAAATCTGCTGAAAAGTACACCCTTGAAAAATCAGTGCAGTTCTGGTGCCCTGCTTCCAGCATGTAATCTTTCTTGGGGATGTGAAATAGGAAGAGAAAACACAGGGAGCCCAACAAAAGCAGGGTCTCTTAGCTATTTTCTTGAGTAATGCAGGGTATGCTTACAACAATCAAAAGATACCTAAATCTAAAATGTCACAGATATGCCTACTCTGTCACTTCCAGCAGTGGCAGTTTAGGCTTCTCATCCTGCATTCCAAACTCATGCAGAATTCAGTGAGAGGATTGGTAACAGAGCCTGGGATCCTCTCAAAGAAACAGAGCTGAGCAGGATGTTGGCTGAAAACTTCAGATTGACACAGCTCATACACAATAGCCATTCATTCCCCATAGCTGTTCATGTTGAACGTTGCAGAGATCTTAAGAAATAAAATGCCTTTAACAGAAACGTAGGCAAAGGAAATGTCTGCATTTAATTTGATACACTTCAATTAACATTCATTTGTTTCTCCTACAGTTTTAATGCCAATAGAATCATGCAGGCTTACACTGGAATATGATTCATTTGGCATGAAGTGCACAATTGTCCATCGTCAAAGTTTTACTTTTAGCATTTACATGTGAGTGCATTACTCATCAGATTGTAACTTTTACGAAGTTTCAACCAACCCAGTGCATCTGTGACAAAACCATTCTTTTAACATTTTCATCTTCCCAACCTTTTAGTTCGAACTTAGTTTTGGTTATTTATAAAGAAAAACATTGCTACATCTTGCAGATTTCTTTTTCAATCATTACGTAGGTTTAACGCGGCTCACAATATATAAATAAATTTTTTTTTCAGATTGAGGTATTAATATGATAAACTACAGAACACGACTAATGGCTTACAACATCCTAAAGGTTGATGAAAGTGAAATTAAACACAATCAAAACAGAGTCAAGGTAGATTATAGATTACAGACTGGGTGTAGCAAGGATTAGGGATGCGTTTGAAATATTTACTTTGATCATTGGATAGTGATTAGGGGAAACCTTAGGTCCTTTTGTTTTCAGTTGCTAATTCAGAGATCCTGAAACCGTTAGTATTAATATGACTGAGATCGCATCTAGAAGTTGGATCTCCTTAGGTCCAACCTGGACACTAAGCAAAACAGCTCAAACATTAGCCAAGGTAACTATTTTTCCATTACCTTGCCTTCTACCCAATTGAACAATTCTACCCTATTGTCAGTCAGAAGAAAATGTTATGTAAATACCTTTGACAGGCGTCTCAACAATTTGCACTGCCACCGTTTTCACTATCTGCTGGAGTCGATCCTGAATGTTAAGCAAACCTTGGAAGCTCTTCACAGGAAAAGCCAAGCTGGCAGTATATGCCATTGGTTCTAGCACTGATTGATCAGCATCCCTCAAGCCAATCGCAAAAAGCACGATTCCCAGTTTCCTCAGTTTCTTTGCCTGCTGTGAAATATCATCGTGGGACTTTCCTGAAGTAAGAAGCAATAGAATCTGTGGAACAGCATTGTCCATTCTGCTTCCTGCTGAGCTTATGAACACATTCTCTATGACATGGTCCAATGCACGGCCAATGTTGATTTTTTTGCCACGTTTTAGCTTGAGTTTCTTAATCGCAGCCAGAACTTGCTTCTTGGTTGAGTGGGTATTTAGATAGAACTCAGTTCTTGGGCTCTCACTGAACTGTACAGCAGCAAACTGAACTTTCTCTGCTCCAGCATCAAAATTATCTACCATTCTCATCATAAATTTGCGAATGTTTGGAAATCCTTTTCCAATTTTAGCAGAACCGTCGAGGAGGAAGACGATATCTCTTTTATCACCATCTGGAACAAGTAAATGGAATCATCCTCTAAAGATTTTTGTGCAATGATAGAAAAACAAAATGAAGCACCATACATAAAAATGTTGGAGAGGCTTCTTTTGTTCTTTTTTACTTTACCTTAGCCAACAGACACTGATTCAACTTGTGATTAAAGGGATAGATGAATAGGGAAGATGAATATATGGTTGGAGACACTGAGTGGAAGGGAGGACTTTAGATTTTTGAGACACTAGGATGAGTTCTGGGGGTAATAGGACAGGGCAGACAACTTACACTTGAACAATACCAGGACGAATAATCTCACGGGGTAGTTGCTCAGTGTTGTTGTGGAGGGTTTGTGTCAGCTTGGCAGGGCGGATCAGATCCATGATGTACCAGGAAGAATAAACAAGGCACATAAAAGATTTGTGAGCAGAAGATGGAACTAACATAAGAGATAGTGGGTATCCTGTCTACATTTAAGGCTGAGATGGATCAATAGATTTTTGATCAGTAGGGTAACAGGGAAAATGCAGGATCGTTGATGTGTGGAATGTCAGATTGAAGGGCACAGCAAGCTCAAGGGGTGGACTGGCATATTCCTGCTCCTATTTCTGAAGATCATATCAGTAAGGTATTAGGTGAGGCCAATGCAAGAGAGAATATAGTCTAAATTAGACTTACACTGCAAATATGTAAGTATATGGAGTTCGTAAATAGAATTAGTAAGTTGCAGGCACACTTGGGGATAAGTGGTATGGCAATAGTAGAGACTTGTCCCAAAAGTGAGCAGGACTGTGTATGAAATATCCCTTGAAACAAGGGCCTGGATGCAGGTTGGGTACACAGAATCGGAAGAACTCTGGGCTTCATCTACCCTACTTTTAAAAATGGCTGCTCGGTCACTGGTTTTCAGCCCAGGCTAGTGGATGGGGGAGCACAATTGGAACTTCGGCCAGACAATCATGGACCAAGAGTGGGCGATGCTGGGTGTGGGCTCATCTATGTATCCCAGCACTAAACTGAAGTTTTAGAAATAACCTGTAACCATTAGGAGTGATAAATCAAGCTATGAAATGGCAGATAACTTAATGTGATAATGGATGATCATGAAATAAGTCATGCAACAGTAATCCAATAATGAAACGTCAGGCTTATGTCAACAGATATAATGAAATATTGAGCAATTTTTTTTCAACATGTCAGACATTTTCAAAAGATTTAAAGGGGAGGACTTTTATTTACTTTGACAGGTCCTTTTAACAGTCATTTTTGAGAGGTCCTCTTGACACTGTGGCAGGTCCCTCTCTTAACACTTTTGACACCTCCAATGAATTAGAGGGTTAATGGGTTGATGCACTTTTTATGACTATTTAAGTCTACTTCTAAACATTCCAAAGGGTACTCTACCTCCCCTAAAATGACCTGACACCCTACCTTCCAGAGGTATCCTGGGACCATATCCGAAGAAATATGCAGTATTTCCAAAGGGGTAAACTGGCAATCTAACAAAATGCATCAGAGATAAAGGGTACTGCAGATGCTGGAGAATCCGAGATAACAAGCATGGGGCTGGATGAACACAGCAGGCCAAGCAGCATCATAGGAGCAGGAAAGCTTGACGTTTTGGGCCTAGACCCTTCATCAGAAATGGGGGAGGGGAAGAGGGTTCTGAAATAACTCCCTACCTACGTCCGTGACACCACCCACGCCCTCCACCTCCTCCAGAACTTTCAATTCCCCGGTCCCCAACACCTCACTTTTACTATGGACGTCCAGTCCCTATGCACCTGTATTCCCCATGCTGATGGCCTAAAGGCCCTCCGCTTCTTCCTGTCCCACAGAACTGACCAATCCCCCTCCACCGACACCCTCATCCGCTTAGCCAAACTCATCCTCACCCTCAACAACTTCTCTTTCAATTCCTCCCACTTCCTACAGACAAAGGGGGTGGCCATGGGTACCCGCATGGGCCCAAGCTATGCCTGCCTCTTTGTAGGTTATGTGGAACAATCCCTCTTCCACACCTACACTGGCCCTAAACCCCACCTCTTCCTCCGTTACATTAATGACTGCATCGGCGCCGCCTCGTGCTCCCACGAGGAGCTCGAACAGTTCATCCACTTCACCACCACCTTCCACCCCAACCTGAAGTTCACCTGGACCATCTCCAACACTTCTCTCTCCTTCTTGGACCTCTCTGTCTCCATCTCGGGTAACCACCTAGAAACCGATGTCCATTTCAAGCCCACTGACTCCCACAGCTACCTGGAATACACCTCCTCCCACCCACCCTCTTGCACAAATGCCATCACTTATTCCCAATTCCTTCGCCTCCGCCGCATCTGCTCCCAGGATGAGACATTCCACTCCCGTACATCCCAAATGTCCTCATTCTTCAAGGACCGCAACTTCCCCCCCACAGTGGTCGAGAACGCCTTCGACCGTGTCTCCCACATTTCCCGGAACACATCCCTCACGCCCCGTCCCTGCAATAATAACCAAAAAAGAATCCCCCTCATCCTCACATACCACCCCACCAACCTCCGGATCCAACGCATCATCCTCCGACACTTCCGCCATCTGCAATCAGACCCCACCACCAAAGACAATTTTCCCTCCCCACCCTTATCTGCCTTCCGGAGGGACCACTCCCTCTGGGAATCCCTTGTCCGCTCCACACTCCCCTCCAGCCCCACCACACCCGGCACTTTTCCCTGCAATCACAGGAAGTGCTACACCTGCCCCCACACCTACTCCCTCACCCCAATCCCAGGCCCCAAGAAGACTTTCCACATCAGGCAGGTGTTCACTTGCACATCTGCCAATGTGGTATACTGCATCCGCTGTACCCATTGTGGCTTCCTCTACATCGGGGAAACCAAGCGCAGGCTTGGGGACCGCTTTGCAGAACACCTGTGCTCAGTTCGCAACAAACAACTGCACCTCCCAGTCACGAACCATTTCAACTCCCCCTCCCATTCCTCAGATGACATGTCCATCCTGGGCCTCCTGCAATGCCACAGTGATGCCACCCGAAGGCTGCAGGAACAGCAAATCATATTCAGCCTGGGAACCCTGCAGCCCAACCGCATCCCAAAACCAGCCCAGCTCATCTCCACCTCCCTAACCTGTTTTTCCTCTCACCTCAAGCCACACCCCCATCTCCTATCTACTAACATCATCCCGCCCCCTTGACCTGTCCGTCCTCCCTGGACTGACCTATCTCCTCCCTACCCCTCTACCTACACTCACCTTTACTGGCTCCATCCCCGCCTCTTCGACTTGTTTGCTTCCTCTCCACCTATCCTCTCCTCTATCCATCCTCTATCCGCCTCCCCCTCTCTCCCTATTTATTTCAGAACCCTCTTCCCCTCCCCCATTTCTGATGAAGGGTCTCGGCCCGAAACGTCAAGTTTTCCTGCTCCTATGATGCTGCTTGACCTGCTGTGTTCATCCAGCCCCATGCTTGTTATCTAACAAAATGCATTTGCTTTTATAAGATCTGTTCTGTGCATTTCAGGTTTCACAGTGCTGGACTATCAAAATCTCACTTGATTTAAATCATTGGCTGCCTCTGTGAATGACACATATAAATCTTGCCTCATTCCCATTCCCACCCCTGACAGAATGGGAAATATCATATTGGGGATGTGACTTGCCAATTGCAGGCTAATCAACCAATTTAGACAGGATGAAGAAGCACTTCCTCATGGTGAAAATACATACCAACGTATTTAGTAAAGATAATGAAAGAAAGAATAAGGGAGGATGGTTGGACTGCCCAAGGAGAACATTACAGTGCTGCAAAGAGAGGACAGCCTAGAAGAGTCAAGGAATAATCCACCAGTTTACAGTAAAGAAACAATATAATTAGCATTGCACTGTTGGATGTATTTTGCAAGCCACAATCTAGTAGAAAGATATTAAAAAGTATATATCCAGGGAAGTTTCAAAGAGGTGCTGGAACTATAGGGCAGTGATCATGATGTGGTTCAACTATGCTGATTTAGACTAACTGAAATAGCATTGGAAGCATTAGAGGTTCGGAAATGTGTTCAGATGAATTTCCTTAATCAATATGTTTCTGCTCTAATGAAGTAAGGAGACATTGCTGGGACTAGTTCTAAAGAATGAGCTGTGCCAGATGTCAATTCAAAACGTTTAGGGAAAAGTGATCATATTACCATAAGGTTTAAGTTAGCAGTGGAAAAAGTAGAAAAGCAAAGAAAAGTAAAATTACCGAGTTTGAGGACAACTAAATTCACTGAGGTGAGAACGGGTTCCCAAGTAAGCTAGAATCAAAGATCGGCAGGCAAAACTAACTGAATGACAGGCTCCCTTTAAAGAAAAGATAGTTTAGGCAAGTTAGATTTCTTTATGGGGAAAAGTAGGATAAACAATTTTCAAAATCCCTGGATGAAGAAAGAGATACAGAGAAAGATGAAGCAGAAAGAGGATAAATTTTAGGTTGATAATATCATTGACAATGAGGCCCTGTATAAAAATTTCATAAGGGAGTTGTAAAATAAATAACAGATACAAAAACAGCATTTGAGAAGGAGCCTAGCAGGTAATTTAAAAAGGAACAGAAAGGCCTTCTATGTAAATATTGCACGTATGGAGGTAAAAGCCACAGCTGAAATGTTTGATAAGTAATTTTCCTCCTTAATCACAAAGCTACTCCTTCTCCTCCAGCAATATTTAAGTGGAGGTAATGGCCTAGTGGTATTATCACTAGTCTATTGATCCAGAGATCAAGGTAATGCTCTGGGGACCCATGTTTGAAACCCACCATGGCAAATGGTGGAATTTTAATTAAATTTTAAAAATCTGGAACTAGGAAGCTAATGATGACCATGAAACAGTTGTTGATTGTCAGAAAAGCCTATCTGGTTCACTAATGTCCTTTCGGAAGGGAAACTTACCCGTCCGTCCTATATGTGACTACAGACCCACGGCAATATGTTAGACTCTTAACTGTCCTTTAGGCAATTTAGGATGGACAATAACTGCTGGCCCAACCAACAACACCCACTTCCCATGAATGAATAAAAAACTACGCCTGACTCAGAGCAAGTCACTCATGTTTCAAATTCAATATCCCTGCTGGTTTAATGGGCCATGATGCATTATTGTAGCTTGTTTGATTCAAGTGGAAGCTGCTTCTTGTTTGGTGCCCCAATACCACTGCACATTGTTAGCAATGAGCTTGAATAGAGTTTCACACTTGATACCATGTTAAGTGAGAACAATCCCAATAATTCATTGTACTGCTTTAGCATCCATCGGTCGCTCCATTTCTGCTGTAGCTTTCACCTTGTCAGAATCCGAGCAAAGTCCTTTCCCTACCAATACATGACATAAAATAAATATGTAAGTGACTTCAGATTTCTTCAAGTGCCTCTTTTTTTCTTCTAGATCTGTTTTATTTTCTTATGCTTTTACTTCTCCCATTCCTCAGTGACTGTTTCCTACACATTCACATGCTTGTCATCAGCTAACAGCTCCTCAATGAACAACTACTGGCCTGCTTAGAGATAAAAGGTACTGCAGATGCTGGAGAATCCGAGATAACAAGCATAGGGCTGGATGAACACAGCAGGTCAAGCAGCATCATAGGAGCAGGAAAACTCAACGTTT
>JAHRHZ010000144.1:18477622-18534429 GCA_024137785.1 Ginglymostoma cirratum
GCTGTGTTCATCCAGCCCCATGCTTGTTATCACTGGCCTGCTTATCTTTCTTTCCTTTCTTCAGAACCTGCTGAGTTAATGAGGCCCCTATGAACCTTTATCTTGTTTTTCAAGCTGAACATGAGAGTAGATAAAACTCTCCTCAGCAGATAGTAATCTGGTCTCAGATATCATTGAGATGATAATCATTATGAAGGAATCCAATACCTCTAAAAACATCTTTGTAATCCTGTCATATCCATCATTGGTTAATGATTTAGGAACCTGTGAAATGCTGAAAATTTCTTCTAGCACATGTAATGTTACCAATCATTCTCACCTTTAAATATGCAGAGGTACTCTGCCACCACAGCTCTCGTGACAAGGACTTTCAAAGACTCACAATCCTTTGAGAGAAGAAATTCCTCCTCATTTCAGTCTTAAATTGGCACCCCTTTTTTTTCTGAGATATGCCCTCTAGGCTGAGACCCTCCAACAAGGAGAAACATTGCCCTCAGCATTTACCCTGTCAAGCCTGTTAAGAATCCTATATGTGTGACTCTCATTTGTTCAGGCTACTTAATTACTTCTGTAGTAACTTCATAGTTTTGCCACAGAAATGGGAAGAAATTCCAAGTATGTTTCATATCGTCTTTCATTTCATTTCCACAGTAGTAAGGAATGGAAAATTTGCAGGCATTCTGACTCACACTGGTAAATCAAAGTCCCAGGTTGTTGTTCCATCTCTGTCTTCTGCTTCTTCTTCTAGCAGCTGGCACTCTTACTGCTCTGAAAATCCACACAACTTCAGCGGGCCACGTCTCACATCTTGTTTCATGTGATAAATTTTAATGCCTGCTACTTGTAAATCAGTTACGGCAGAAGTCATATGACTATAGTAAGCCATAAGTGTACATTGCACAAAATTAATTTCTCTAAAAAATGATATAACCTAAAAAATTAGATTGAATCAAATTAGGAAATACTGCTACATGCAAGGGATGGGATGGTGGAAGTTTACAGCTCTCTTCCACAAGCAGCAGCCGATGCTGGTTCATGGTTTGTTTTAAATCTGAGATTGATAGATTCCTAGTAATCACAGGTATTAAGAGATTTTGGCAAAGGATATGATGCAGAGTTAAGCCACAAATTAATTATTTTCCCATTGGATGATAGAACAGAATGGGAGACTAAATGGCCTTCTCTTATCCGTATATCATGGACATGTTTGGCCAAATATCCTGCTTATATGCTGTGAATGTTGCATAATACATTGCAATATTCTTATTATTCACGTATAAAAGTATTGTACCCTTCTTTATCTCTCCTCTTAACTCTTAAGTATGTCTTAACATCGCTTACTGATGCCAACAAAAGAGAATCTTTATTTTAAAAATCACTAGATTTCTGTGATATGGCAGCACTTAGCTGTGAATTTATGTAATCTATTCTGTGGAGAGGGATGTAATATTTAGAATGTCATCAACAACTTGGAATAAGATTGCATTTGTAGTTGCAATTGTAAATTGTGTTTTGACCCATTACATGAAAACTGAAATTTCTGGCTTCTGCAGAGAGACTGAGCCCATGAAAATGGCTGCAACCAGGCACATTATACCAACGGCACTTCGGTCCCAGTGTCAAGAATGGAAACTACTTCAGTAGTTATGTTCTGCGTTGTTCGTACCTAATGCACTGTCTCATTAATGTTCCAATGTTCCCTTCAAAGAAAGTATTGCCTTTGCCTTGCTGCAAAGCAATATTCACCCAAAACTGATAACAGCTAGTTTGTAATTCTGGTTCTGATAGACAAATCTAAGTAATAAAGGTGGTTGGTTACCTTTGCTGGTAATAGGTGGTATTGGGACACTCTCTACATTCTTTGAAATGCTGAGCAAGTGCAAGTCCAGATCTGAAAGACCCCAGTAGTCATCCACCTGAAAAACCAAGCTGGGTGAATATGCAATTTGATGTAGTTCTTGTCTGTCTACATTCCCGATGCCAATAACGAATGGCACAACACCAGCCTGCTTCAGCTCCTCTGATGGCTGCTTCACATCATCCAGTGACTTTCCAGAAGTAATGAGCACTAGGATTTGGGAAATCCCTAAATGGTGCCTGCCCCCACCAGATCTACTGAAGACATTCCTCCTGACAAAGTCCAGAGCAGAACCTGTCTTGAGTCTTCTTCCACCTTTAAGCCGAAGCTCCCTGGTTTTTGCCAAAACCAGTTCTTTGTTCGTGTAAGCATTTAATGGAAACTCAATCCTTGCATCATCGCTGTATTGTACCACTGAAATTTGATCTTTGTCTTTTGCAATATTAAAGTTAGGAATTAAGTTAATAATCAGGTCCCGAATTAAATAAAAGAAAGTTCCCACATTGTAAGAGCCATCAACTAGGAACACAACATCTCTCTTGTTACCTGTAATAAATAAGGAAGAATAATTATCACCAAAGTTATTTCGTGAATACCATAAATGCCTGTGCATTTTCTGAGATGTTAATTATCCTGTTTAATAATGTTGACCAATTAAGGTGCAATTGTATTTCTCTCATTAGTTTCCAGCCAGCAAAGAGATCCCTGAAATCTCATTCTTTTTCATTTTTCTGTTTTCATAAGAATCAAAGAGTTATACACCATGGAAACAGATCCTTGGGTCCAACTCGTCCATGCCAATCAGGTTTCCCAAACTAAACTAGTCCAAATTGCCTGCATTTGGCCCATATCCCTCCCAACCTTTCGTATCCACATATCTGTCCAAATATCTTTTAAATATTGTCACTGTACCTGCATCTACCACTTCCTCTGGCAGTTCATCCACATACGAACCACCCTCTGTGTGAAACTGTTGCCCCACAGGTCCCTTTCAAATCTTTCTCCTCTCACTTTAAAAAATGCCCTGTAGTTTTGGACTCCCCCACCCTAGGTAAAAGAATTTTGCATTCACTTTGTCTATGCCCCTCATGATTTCATAAACCTCGATAAGTTCAGCCTTCAACCTCCTATGCTCCAGTGAAAGAAGTCCCAGCCTATCCAGCCTCTCCTTATAACTCAAGCCTTCCAGTTCCTGCAACATCCTGGCAAATCCTTTTTGAACCCTCTACAATTTAATAATATCCTTCCTTTAGCTGGGTGACTAGAACTGCACACCATTCTCCAAATGTGACCTCACCAACATCCTGTACAACCTCAACATGAAGTCCCAACTCCTACAAAGTATTCTCATATATTTAAAGTTGGCATTAAAAGTAATATTCCAGTGTAGCCTTCTAAATATCGGTTTTATAACGCTCCATGAGAAAATTTCTCAGACTGCTCAATAAGTCTCACAACAATATGCCTCCAGTCTCTCTCTCCCTTTCTTCATTCATTATTTTCCTCATCTTCACTCTGTCATCTTGCATCTCACTCTGTTACTCAATATCAGTTGATTTTCTTTGCACTATTTACTTATTGCTCTCTTCTTCATTGTCATTTTGCCTGTCTTGTGCAGTATTTCCCAATATTATGTTCAATCGTTTTTCTCAGCATTTTTTTTGTTTTCTGATGATACTGTTTTTTTCTTTTCTTCCTCTTTCTGAGCATTTATCATTCTTTCTCCATTAGGTTTACTCATTTATTCCTTGATGCTTGAATTGAATATTTCTTCTCTCCTATAGTATTCTGTTCTCATTCATTCTCAGTAATTTCTGCAGTCTTTCAATATTTATCTCAGCAATTACTTTCATTCTTTCCGTCTCAAGGACTTGATGCTAAGAGTTTTTTCCCAGATCTTTCTGAACCCTGTTTGCTTGCGTTGGTTCGGATACATCTCACTAACCGAGGGCTTGAACAAAACGCTGAAGTGAGACCCAGTCTAAATCTCCGGCAATCTGCTGCGTCCCTTGATACCTTGTCCATATTGTACTACGCCCCACATTCTGCAGCAGTTGAAGAAGGCACCTCTCAAGGACAGGTTAGTGATATAATAAATGTCGACTTAGCCAGCAACGCCCACATCCCATGAATAATAAACAATAAACAAACAATTAACCATAATAATAAACAAAAAGGCCATACTTCATGTGTGAGTTGAGACTATGAAATTCTGTATACAGTGAATGACGCTATCCATGAACTGGGACAACAATTAGAGCGAGAACACTCGTTTCTTATCCTTCATTAGCTGCGAGCGACTCACGCAAACCTGCACCCTTCCTGCTCTATATGTTCTAACCTACAAAGAGCAACACACTGACTGAGTCATCAAATATTACTTCAGTCACCTCTCACACCTAACACTGAAAGCTACAAAAACGCGTGCGGAACATCATTCAAGCCCGAGTACCTTCAGTGACAGTGGATGGCATTTTAATAACTTCAACGATCAGTGTTTTTAGGGGCTGTAGCAGCTGGTTCTGTATATCTGGAAGAGACTGGAAGTCGTGAACAGCGAACAGTAAATTAGAGGAATATGCGATCTCGTGTGTTTCTTTGCCATCTGCATCCATAGCCCCAATAACAAATGCCACTATAGCGGCTCTTTTTAATGCCCCTGCTGCCTCTTTAACATTGTCACTTGACTTTCCAGAAATGAGAAGCACCAGAAGCTGCGGCACATTAGCATCTCGCCGACTCCCTGCTGCTGTTGTGAAGACATTCCTGATGATGTAGTTCAATGCAGCCCCAGTATTCAGCATCCTTCCGCCCATAGGTTTCAGCTTGCCCACTGCATCCAGAACGTCATCTTTATTTGAATAGGTGTTCAAAAGAAATTCAACTTTTGGGTCCTTGCTGTACTGTACTACTGCAACGCGATTCCTGTTCAACCCAACATTCAGCTGTTCAATTATGCCTTTGAGAAATTCGCGCACCGAACGAAATGATGAACCAGCTTTAGTTGAGCCGTCAATCAAGAACACAATGTCCCGTTCCTGGTTATTAGGCATATCTATCAAAACAACAGCCAGAGTTTGCAGTTAGCATGTATTTTTCAAAAGGTGCTGCTGAAACTAATACATTCATTGTTTATCTAACCTATTGCTTCCTTCCTCTCCTAAATTTGCATTCATGCATTTTGAAGTGTCACCACTAAAATTTTATAAAGGATGTTAATTAGACTTTAAAATTGGACACAAAATCCTTCAAAATGCTTCTCGGAAACTGTACTTGCAGATTGAACTGGTGTTTGGGACTGTGATGGACCTTTCCCGGGAAGAATTCAAAAGAAACCTTTCATAAATTCAATGAAATTTCCAAGGGTACACAGAAATTCCCTGACAATGGATCCACTAGATGTGCAAATGGCTTGTCCTAGCTGTTGCAACATGACACATCTAAACGAATGGCTGTGACATTTATAAATTAAATACCTTGACTAAATAGCAGTGGATGAGTCTGTAAGTTAATGTGGGTGCACATTGCAACAGCTTTGTAGCAAGCGTCAGTTTTGATTTGTATTAGGCAGGCTCTGCGATTGACAGAACTCCAACAGGACCTTTTAGCTAATCACTGTATCACATTTCACTTGGTTATGTTCAACACTAGTCATGTGATAAACTAACCTATCTTTTTGGAGACTAAAGCTTTGCTACAGATCATTTTTAAATTGGAAAATGAAAGCACGGTTAAACAAGTCAGACAGTTCACAGGGTAATCTGCATACATGGCCTTGTATGGTCATAACAACTTAATGGTTTTTCATTTCCATTGTGTGAATCAGTCATGGGCAAAATGCCACACTTTGAAACAAAAGCAAAGCTAATAGCTCTTGGATAGAACCATAGAGAGGATATGGGACAGTATGTGCTAGCTACAAATGAAACAAAAACTAGCTGTCTATTCTTATTCCACCTTCCAGAAGTTTGCTGTAGCCTTGCTTCTCACAGCATCTCAGCTGCAAATACAGGTCTTCCTAAATGAGTGAGCGTTTCCAGCTTAACCATCAAACCAGGCAATGAATTCCAGACACCGTTTGGGTGAAAGAACATTTCCACATGTACTCTGTAATCTATTTTCCAGTCACCCTGAATCTGTGCACTATCCACCCCTGGTAAGTGACTCTTTGCAAGGGGAAACATGTCTTCCCTATCCATTCTATCAAACATTTGGATGATATCAAAAGTATCAGCCAATATTGCTTCAGACTAGACAAACCTGGCACTGGCTTCAATTCATGACAATGGTTTAGTAATGTCCTTTAGGGAAGGAAACTGCTGTCCTTACCTAGTCTGGTTTACATGTGACTCCAGACCCACAGCAATGTGGTTTTCTCTTAACTGCCCTCTGGGCAATTAGGGCTGGGCAATATATGCTGGCCTAGCCAGTGATATCCTCATCCCATGAATCAATTTTAAAAAATTATCCACTGACCCACGTGTGCCATTGTGGGAGCAAAGGTGTGAGATCAAGCTGCCTATGAGTTTTGGGTGGGGAGGGCGGGTGAGAAATTGGTGCTTGTGAAGCTGCAGAGATACCAGGCCCATAAGAGGGGCATCTGAGGGGGTGGCAAAAGCCTAGTGGCATTATTGTGGTACTGTTAATCCAGAGACCAAGATAACATTCTGAGAACCTGGGTTCAAATCCTGCCACAGCAGATGGTGAAATTTGAATTCAATAAAATATCTGGAATTAAGAATCTAATGATGGCCATGAATCCATTGTCAATTATTAGAAAATCCCATCTATTTCATTAATGTCCTTCAGGGAAGGAAACAGCCATCCTTACCTGGTCTGGATTACATGTGATTCCGGACTCACAGCAATGTGGTTGACTCTTAACTGCCCTCTGGGCAATTAGGGATGGGCAATAAATGCTGCCTGGCCAGCGACACCTTCATCACATGAATGTTTAAAAGAAAATCTGAGAAATATCTCAAGTACAGCTGATTGTAAGTAAGGTAACAGCTGGAGATGGGAACAAGCTAGATGGAGATAGGCTCCAGTTGCAATGAGGATTAGTATCCCCAGCACCAGGGCATGGGGAAGGCAGAGGAGAGGAACAGTGGGAAGGAATGCAATGAAGGCTATTGCCTCAGCATTACGTGTACCACCATAGAAGAAGGAACAGTGATAAATCAGTGACACAGAGGACTGCAGCTGTCTAGGTAGATGGTGCCCTCATTGAGAAACAGCTCCATCCTCAGCCTTACTCAACTTCCCCCACCAGTAGCCAAGTAAGTCACTGTGGCTTTGAACTTCTGGGAATTGGCAGCAGATCCTAATTGTTTTAATCTCCAGGGAGAGTTTTCAGTAAGGTGGCTATCCATTTCAGCCTGGTCTATGACCATAGCGAGTGTGCTCTATATCTGTGTGCATGCCACCCTGGCAGCTATCATGGTGCCTTCATTCTGCAGCAGCCACACGTATTGGATTTCTTCATGTCGCCAGAAACTCTGTGGCTGGCTTCTTGAGGCTATAGGTTATTACGTGAAGATATTACTAATGACACGTTAATATGCCCCTGCAACAGCAGAACTTGGGTTCAATCAAAGCCGACTCTCACAGGAATGCTCGTGAGGCAGGTCATTGGATCTGAAGATACAGTTCTGGTGATAGCCTGTTGTACTCTGCACCATGAAGAAGTAAAGTGGAGACAGCAGCTCTTTATGAGCTACTGCTGTCTGGATTGCTCCCAATCATTACAGCTTTGAATTGTGAAAAAAATGCACAAAATATCTTCACAATGTGTTTTCTCCATGAGTAGAGAATCTTACCACAGTCCACTGATCGCATTGAGAAACTCCCTATCACTCAATTGGCCTGACCACCTACAATACTGAAAAGAAGAACATTAAACAGGTTTAATAAACAACTGTGGTGTAAAAGCCCCAAACAATAACATTTGTAATTTGTCTTTTCTGTGCAGTTTCACAAAGACCATGATGTGAGACTGTGTTTGGTTTTCAAGACTCTCTTAATAATCTTTCCAAAATCATACATATTTTGTGGGTGGGTGAGTGATATAATATTGTTGTTGGGAGCTGAGGAGCCATTGCCAACCTAAAGATTCCTATCAAATCATAGTATTGCAAAGCTTTTTCATCAGACCGCAAAAATTAAAACACAGATACCTTTGATACTCTTCATTGTCGGTAATTCAGAAATTATCTTCACACCAGCTAGAGTTGACAGTGGTAACAGTACTTCCTGTTGGATCTTTGGAAGAGAAGGAAATTCATCCACTGTATAAACCAAGCTGCGGTCCAAAGCAATTTGTTGTAGCTGCTGGTCTATGGCATTCTCAGCTCCAACGACTATAGTCATCACACCAGATCGAAGTAGGGCATCTGCTGGTCTTTTGACGTCATCTCTCGATCTTCCACCAGTGACAAGCATCAGGAACTGAGGAACACTTTCCTGTTTCCTGCTTCCTGAATATTTGGTAAAAATATACTTATGGACATAATCCAATGCCGCTCCGGTGTTAAGCACAGTGCCACCTCTCAGTGTGAGCCTGTTTATCTCAGAGAGAATTTCATCTTTTGATGAATAAGTATTTAGAAGGAACAGAGGTTCTGCCACATCACTGTACTGTACTAGACCTACTCGCACACGATCAGTTCCAATATCAAGGGTCTCGATTATTCCTGAGATGAAGTCACGAATAGCTGGCAAATTTGTGTCTCCAACATGAAAAGATCCATCAATTAAGAACACAATATCTTTTTTGTCTGCTTCTGTTGCAAATAAACAGAAAATAGACACAAATATTTAATTTCTGTAAATCAAGTGCACAACTTGATTATTTAGTGATTTGATTATTAAAGTTGCTTCTTTCTTGAAGTCAAAATGTTACATGCGTATCTCAACAGTTATGCGCCTTGCTAACAGATAAACAAAGTCTTTCAATTGTTCTCAATTCTTATTGTCAGTGGAACTAGGCAGCATCTGAGGCCAGGTTTGGCTGCAATTGTCTGAGAAACTGCTGCTGCTGCACACAACCTCACCCGTTTTGTTCTAGGCTTGACCCATTGTGTATTTCTAAGGCCTGCATACCGAGAGTGCAGAATTGCTGCTGCACAACCCATGACATGGCTTGCTCTCCCACCAACGATCCTGCCATAGATTAAACTGCTGTGAACGTCCTTTGAGGCAGAAAGTGTAAATTGGTGCACAATCTGTACAGAAGGGGGATAAAATCATTAACAGAGGCACAGGCAGGTGTTCGAATTGGAGTAACCTGTGAAAAATGATAGTTGTGTTCTTCTCTTTTTGACTGAATGATCATTAGGTAGCAGGTCTCCCTCCCAAAGATATGTCTTTTTTTCTTCCATTTATAGAAGAAACAACTTTTTTTTAAGGGATGTGATTCTTTCCCAAAGGATTCTTGTTCTTAGGGTGGGTGGATTTAGAGAAGCAAATAAAGTTGGCTTGTTTTTGTTCAGATGTTTCGTCACCATGCTAGGTGGCATCATCACTGGAGCCTCCAATGAAGCGATGTTGTTATGCTCTGCTTGGAACTCATACTGTCCGGTTCGTTATGGTGAGTAATGTCATTTCCGGTTTTGATCTGTATGGGTTTGTATGTGGGACAGTTGGGACAAAGTAACCATAGTGGCCCAAGCCAAACATAGACACGCACGGGAATTCCTAAAGGCATGGTTCTCCACCCATAATGCAATTAACAAACGCATAGAATTGGACCCCATGTAGAAACACATACAGATCAAAACCTGAAATGACAGTACTCATCATAGCAGACCAAATAGGATCAATCCCAAGTGGAGTAGAATAACATCGCTTCATTGGAGGCTTCACCGATGATGTCACCTAGCATGGTGACGAAACGTCTGAACAAAAACAAGCCAGCTCGGCGAGCAAGTCAACAACCTTAACTGTACCAGAGATAATAGGAACTGCAGATGCTGGAGAATCCGAGATAACAAGGTATGGAGCTGGATGAACACAGCAGGCTGAGCAGCATCATAGGAGTAGGAAAGCTTGACGTTTCGGGCCTAGACCCTTCATCAGAAATGGGGGAGGGGAAGAGGGTTCTGAAATAACTAGGGAGAGATCTGATGAAGGGTCTGGGCCCGAAAAGTCAAGCTTTCCTGCTCCTGTGATGCTGCTCGGCCTGCTGTGTTCATCCAGCTCCACACCTTGTTAACCTTAACTGTACTTCTGGTTAGTGAATAAAAAATAAGTAACAGACACGGTCGTTGAGCGTGTGATTTCAATGATCATTTACACAAGATGTGCATGTCAAGTTTAACTCCTTTTTTGTAGTTTTGTTAGCAAAATGTGTAAGACTTAAAGAAGATTGACTTAATAAATTTTGATCATTGTGAGGACTTCACTTTCTTGATTATTGAATGCTGGTAGATGTTTGTTAAATGATATATATACAATCAATGTATGTTTAATGCTATTATGCAAATACATCCGGGATGTATTTACACTAAAATTTGTGCATGTGGCGAAGTTGGTAACATGGTACCAAGTTTTAGGTCTTCAACAATTTATGTTAGAAAACGCTGCACTACACTGCACTACACTCTAGATTATACAATTGAAACAGCAAATTCAATGGCTTCATCTGTATCCTTTCTTCAAAACAATTTGTGGATCAAATTTATGAAACACAAGACAGTTGGTTAGAAGGACATCATATATTATCAATCCCTGAAATAGGAACAAGGCTACCATATCAGGAGAATCCAAATGGATGGCACTGAAATTGTCCTGAATTATCATTATCAAACATTTTTTAATCCATTCCAATGACTTCCATTCCAATTGGACAGCACGGTGCCTCAGTGGTTAGCACTGCTACCTCTCAACAGCAGGGGTCCAGGTTTGATTCCATCTCCAGGTGACTGTCCGTGTGGAGTTTGCAAATTCATCCTGTGTCAGCAAGGGATTTCCTGCCACGGTCCAAAGAGCTGCAGTTTAGTTGAACTAGCCATGCTAAATTGCCTTTAGTGTCCAGGGATGTGTAGGTTAGGTGGATTAGCCATGGGAAATACAGTGTTACAAGGATAGGGTAGGGGATGGGGACTGGGTCAGATGCTCTTTGAAGGGTCAGTGTGACTCAATGAGCTGAATGGCCCGCTTCCACACTGCCGGAATTCTATAACTCAATGATTATATGCATCACATGGAATAATATTGAAACTCAAGGCTCAAGATAATTTTTATAACATATATTTTAATAGAATGTGGAATTTCTTGTTGGACTGACATGGATTAAACCTCAAATTGACCATGAGAAAGTGGTTGTGAGCCACCTTCTTGAACCACAGCAATCCATAAGTAGAATTTGATCTGATCTGTGTTGAATTAGTTGCCCTTAGCCAATACAGTAATGGCTCCCTAGAAGTGACCTCAGCAATGCCAGGTTAAAGCTGAGATAAAGCAATCATAAGTCCTGCTCCTGATTACTATGGAGTATCTTATAATACGATGTACACCTACATGAGGATCCAATGGCAAAAAGAAGTGGGCTGTTCTTTGATACTCTCGGCAGTTATACAGCCTTCTGGCAGTGCCTATCCAGACTTACAGATGACTATTATGGCTTCATAATAGTATATCACAGGACAGACAAAAGCTCAGTAAGACCTTGCAGGAGTAGTTTTGACCTCGCATGCTAGCATGAAATGGGCTATAGCAAATCATGGAATAGACTGCTTTCATTGGAAATATAAATCAGATGACAGGTAAAACAGTTCTCTCTTACCTATTTTATGCAATCACACAAAAGCCAAAATTACCTCCTTCACCTTCAGGAAAGCAGTGAAGACTGAATAAAAGTTTGAAAAAAACTCTTATTGTGTGTCTGCCGTTAAACAAGCACTGGTGCATTTTGTAACTTGCTCCTGTATGTAAGAGCTTCAAGATCTTTGAATATCCTTTTGGTGATGACACAGCATTGCACATCACTAAGCACAAATTGAACAGTGTGGCTGGAGTTCATACACTGCTGCATTCTAAAATGAGACTCTTAAGAGCACATGAACATGAGCACACTTAGAATATAGATATAGTAGTCTTTAATACTTGTGCACAATAAATAGCGTTATTTTGTCTTAACTTATATACAGTTTTTGGTTTTGACTCCTCAACCAGCATCCCTTGAAGCCAAACCTCATAGTGTGGCCTAAAACTATATGAGATTTTCTGTACATTTTAGAGAAAATGATGTTTTAACATCATGGCCTTGAGATTTTCCAAAAAGTAGATATTGCTTTTAAGCATGTGGCCAAAAAGAAATAAATGCAATATTTGAGCAATCAGAGAAGAGAATAGACTGCTAAACCCAAGGTTATCTGATAAATTTATTACAGCATAAAATAATTTAGACAAAGCGTGCTCACTCAAAATGGAATTACCTTTGATGGTTGGACCTGTTGGTGGTTCAGAAGCCTTCCTCATGCCAGTCAGTGTTGACAAAGGTAATAGTACTTTGTGTTGTATCTCTGGAAGAAAACGGAACTCTTTCACACCAAAAGCTAAACTGGGGTCAGAACTAACCTCCTGTAGCTGTTTTATCATATTCTCTGCTCCAATGACTAATGTTATAACACCGGCTTGCAACAAGGCATCAGATGGCTGCTTCACGTCATTAGTCAATTTTCCAGAAGTAATAAGTACCAGAAACTGGGGAACACCTTCCTCATGTCTACTGCCTGAATATTTGGTAAAAAGATATTTAAGTACATAGTTCAGTGCTTCTCCAGTCTTGCGAGTTCTGCCACCTCTCTGCTTGAGTTCTCTTACATGAGAGACAAGTTCATCTTTTGATGAATAAGTGTTTAGAAAGAACTCCGAATTTGCAGCATCACTGTACTGTGCCAAGCCTACTTGCACTCGATCACTTCCAATGTCAAACGCTGTAATAATTGTTGCGATAAAGTCCCGGATGTCAGCAAAATTTCTTCTTCCAGTATTATATGATCCATCAATAAGGAATACAATATCTCTCTTGTCCATTTCTGTTATCATTAGGAAGGGAAATGCACAATTAATATGACATTCATAGAAAATACTTGCAAATTCTATAAAATAAAAGCATAATTTCCCCTTAATATCGGGGTTGTGAAGAAACTGGATTCAGCTCGGAATGTACAGAGCTGCGTTTTCAAGTCTGAACTCTTAATATAATTGTCAGGTAGGCAATTGGTGTATGCATTGTTTTACATATACATTGCTAATGAAACCACTTGTCCATCTATACAATGACTTGAAGTATATTGGTGTTAAGTATATTGGTGTTATGAGAAATTCTCTTTCTCCTAACTTTGTATCCATCAGGTCAGCATTCTGCTGAGGTCTCTTTTCTGACCCCTTCCTTGGCACTTGATTTCAACTCAACCCACCCAGTGAAATCCAAGCAAGCAGGTCATTAAAATCAGCAGGGGATTAAAACTTACCAACGTCCCTGCATCAGAACTAACATTTTGTGGTTATCACATTCTCAGTTATAATGTTTAACATTGTAACACCAGCTTGGAAAAGGGGCATACTTTGGCTGCTTCTCATCCTCACTTGATTTTCCACCAATTCCCACAACCTTCAGTTTTAACTTGCAATTCCAAGCAGGATGCCTGCCTGAGGCTAGCAGCATCCTCTTTTAAATATATAGACTGGGATCCAATGATAATGCAGCTTTCCCACAGGATAAGGTTAACAGGAAGTGTAGGTCAGGACAAAACAAAAGACCAAGGAAACTGAGTTTTTGATTTGTAATATTCCCTGTGATGCGAGAAGAAAGTTTCATCTTTTCCAGTGTTACCCACCACGACATCCTTTCCTTCTTCCCAAATACAGGAACTTGACAAAACCCACAGCATGCTTGATATGCAGAATATTGTCCTCTCGGTCCAGACCCGCACATATTGCATAGCTGCCCATAAGCCACTTGCTTTCAACGCTTTCTGAGTAACAGATCAAGAGGAAAGAGCTAACTTACAGGAGTTAAAAAAACCTACACTTCATGCTTTTGAAATCAGTGTCCATAGACGGGGGGGGGTGGGGGGGGGGTGCAAATTTGCAGCCCACTTCACCCCCATCTGCCTGGTTCCCACTCTCACCTAACACAGGCCTCGTGAGTGAGAAAGTACAGACTTTTTCCTGGGCATGTTGTCTTTTTAATTTATGGAACTGTAAGGTATGTTTCAGAACTTTTACGATATTTGGTCCTAAGTGTTCCAGTTAAATTGTGGGGATGTTTAAAGATTCTGGTAGGTCACACTGTCATTCTTTGACGACGAGTGACAAATGTTTTAAAAGAAGGTGTAACTGACACATGGCAGAAACTGGAAGTCCTGCCATCTTATCCATATCAGGAGATAATTTACAATCATTTCTTTTGCCATGGAAGGACCCACTTAATTTCACAAAGCAAAGGGGCAATGAATATGCCAGGAGGAAGTAACTCCGGGTGTTGAGTGTTGAAAGATAGAAGTATCAGATTCAGCACCAGGATTCTTGAAGGAGATGATAGATTTTAGTACCAGCACTTTAAATTTTATAAACTCATGGGATTGATGTTAGTAGAGGGCCTGATAGTTGCTGCTGGCCACAGTTGACCTCCTTCCCATATTTCTCTTCCCATATCCCCAGGAACACACCCAAGGTTACGAGTAACAATACTTTAGTTAGGCAAGATGCAGTGCTCGGTGCAGCGTACACCAGCATTCACCACTTGCAGCTCGGGTCCAAGAACCAATTTTTCACAATTCTACATGCTTGAAAACCAGCTTAAGTTCTCAGCAATGATATCACAAACCAGTAGATTCATCCATGAGAATTTCCTATTTCTAACAATGGTTTACATAATATAAAGTTGGAGCTCTGTCCCACTGAAAGGGTCATAGAGTGATAGCGTTACGCAGCATGGAAACAGATTCTTGGGTCCAACTCACTCATGCCGACCAGATATCCTAAATTAATCTAGTCCCATTTTTCAACATTTGTCCCATATCCCTCAAAACCCCTCCTATTCATGTACCCATCCAGACACCTTTCAAATGTTGCCATTGTACCAGCCTCCACTGCTTCCTCTCATTCCATACATGCACCACCCTCTGAGTGAAAAGGTTACCGGTTAGGTCCCTTTTATATGCTTTCCCTCTCACCTTAAGCCTATGTCCTCTAGTTTTGGACTCTCCTACCCTGGGGAAAAAGACATTGGCTAATCATCCCATCCATGTCCCTCATGATTTTATAACCCTCTATATGGTCACCCCTCAGCCTCTGATGCCTCAGGGAAAATAACCCCAGTCTACTCAGCCTCTCCCCACAGCTCAAACCCTCCAAGCCTGGCAACATTCTTGTAAATCTTTTCCGAATCCTTTCAAGTTTAACAACATCTTTTCTACAGCAGGGAGACCAGAATTGAACACAATATTCCAAAAGTGGCCTAACCAGAGTCCTGAACAGCCACAGTATGACATCCCAACTTTTATACTCAATGCGTTTTCCAATAAAGGCCAATATTCCTTGATTCTGAAGACAAGATGACCGGTAACAGACAGGGCAAATCAAAGAATACATGTATATTGATTGTTAAGCTGCAATTTACCACTATCTTTCAAATGCACTGTAGTGTATAATTGATTTGACTGAACCAAGTATTTCTAGAGAAACCTCAGTAGGAAACCTACAGTTCATATTCATTTACTCAAGGAGTGCTTCATTAAAATGAATGTGGAAGTTGCAAAAGCAAATAATCATTTTTTACAGAATGCATTTCCCTAATACAGTTTCAATTTCGAAAGTCTGAATGCTTTGACGCACAATAAGTTTCTGCATAGCAAAAACATTATTTCTTACAGCTGCCAACCCGAACCAATCAGAATGGCTACTAAAATTTTGGATACCTTTTTTAATTGGCGCAGTTGGTTGCTCGTAAACTACAGTTACACCAGCCAATGTTGACAGCTGTGTCAGTACTTGTTCCTGTATATCTGGTAGAGAATCAAATTCAGCAATGTTGAAAACTAGACTGGGATCAATTGCAATCTCGTTTAGCTCTGCCAGATCTGCATTCCTGTCTCCTAGGGCGAAGGCCATTATGGCAGAACGCTTCAGAATATCTGCAGGTTGTTTCACATCATCATTAGATTTTGCCCCAGTAATGAGCACCACAAACTGGGGAACACCATCTTCTTTCCTACTTCCTGCAGCTGTGGCGAAATGGCTTCGATAGATGTAGTCAAGAGCTGCGCCAGTGTTAAGTGTCCAACCACCCTTCAACCTGAGATTTTTCAGAGCAGTTTGTAAAGCGGATTGTGTTGTGTGGGTATTTAAGTGAAATTCAGTCGTTGCAACATCACTGTACTGCGCCACTGCAACTTGAACAGAATCTGGTCCGATGACAAAGTTTTCAGTTATACTGGAGATAAATTTGCATATTTTCAGAAAGTTAGCATGTCCCAAACTGGAGCTGCCATCGATCAGAAATACGATGTCCCTCTTGGGGATTTGAACTGCAAAATAAATTTAGGTTAGTTGGAAGGATTCTTTCATGCAAAAGGTAGAAGAATATTGAACTGATCACCACCATTGAAGCAAGGCTCATCATGGAACGCAACAGAGAATTTTACAGATTTAAATTGCAGCACAGAACACAGGAATTTAAAAATAAACCAAATATAATGACCCTAAACTGCATTTGTGACTATGTACATACACAATGATTTTTTAATGAACTTTTGAAATAAAAAATGTAAATATAGTCTGGTTCAAGTAATCGATGCCTTCAGTTTGTTTGGATAGAGTCAAATTCCAATGTTTGTTTGTTTCTTGATATGCTACTGCATAGAGCCAAACTGTGTTTGTGTCTATGTATATACACAAAGACTTTTTTTTTATAAATAAAGTGTGTATTTTTGTAAATAAAAAAACCCCACAATGTTCCAAATAGTGGTTGAAAAATATCTAACAGACACAGAAATATGACATTTAAAATGACTTCTGACAACGATACATACCAAAATATTTAAAAATTTGTATTTACAATTTATATTAAGAACACGAAGAGATTGTTACTGATTTAATAAATAAGCAGAGATAAAATACGAAAGCGGCAATCTTCAGCACAAAATGTAAACATGTTTAACAAAAAGCAATTATCGCAAGATTATGGACAGACCAGAAGCAATGTCTAAGTCCATTAATACTTCCATCTTTGCTAATTAAATTACAAATGAGAAAGTAATCAATGGAGCCTCACATTTGAGGCATTGGTGGAGCTGATGGGAGGTGGATGGGATGATCAGGCTGATTCTGGGAGGCATGATTGTCCTGAGCTGTGGATTAGAGAGGAGGTCTCTTACCAATCTATCCTTAAATTGTATTTGGTAACATTTTCTTTTGGTAGAAAGTCTGCCAATAAATGGAAAGCATTAATACAAAGGAACAAAAGCTCTGGAACCTGAGGACTCGGGGTCTAGTCAGGTTGAGATAAGGAAAGTTGGGAGGTAGAATGGGTGACAGGACGATCAGGATGGTGTGGTGGGGTGGGGGTTAGTGAGGTTCATGTGTACTTTGAGGCAGAGACTTTATTGGCAGGCCCCACAGAATAGGGATATTTTTGGAAAGTTGAAACAACCTGAGCAATGTCCTTGAAGTCAATAGTTTGAACTTTCCAATCTGAGTCAGAATTCTTAGTTCTGACTTGGATCAGAGTAAAAGTTACTTACCTCCGACCCAAAAGCATTTCCAGATTATTCCCCAAATGAAGCATCAGAAAGGATCAGGGTTTAAACCATGCCCCATTATCATAATCGATGCACGATCCTACAGTTTAACGTTTAAGGTCCAAAGCTATTTGGACAACTACCGAGAGAAGTTCAGTTAGATAGGGAGTAGTAGGATAGATTGATGTGTAAGGAGATATATGGCAGCAAATGGATGAGATGTTAGAGTGCATGACGAGTGAGATATTGGGTGCCAGATTGATGAGAGAGTAGGGTTCCAGGAGGGAGTATGTTGGCAGATGGGCAAGTGGGTGGGGTTCTAGCTGTTTTGGGCTGACAGTTATCAGGTGGATAGAATGCAAATTCTAGGTTGGTGGATGAGATTCAGGTATGAGGTAAGTAGTGGGGAGGGGGCAGTGGGAAATGTGCCAGATGGGTGGATTCAACAGGTGCCATGTGGGTGAGGGTACAGTTGCCAATTTCTAACTATTAAATTGGACCATTCAGTGACAAACTCTAATTCAGAATTGTGGACATTATCAGAAATGTGTTAGGGCTAGGGGAAATGTATATATTTTAAAAATGAGCTTTTGAAACTTCTTGGCAACTCACTGAAGATCAAATGTCTACATCTAGTCGATTGGCAATGCTACACTGAAAGTCCTGAATTGACAAGGCCAAATTTTCTGATCACTCAGAAATTTATCATTGTCAAAGCCAACACCTCTTCAAAGTGAAATAATGTAGGGCTAAATTAGGTTTAAAGTTGTATTACACGTCAGCCCTTGAGATGATGGAAGCTGTTTAATGAGGGAAAATGGTTATATTCAATGTAAAAAAGTGCTTGCAAAAGTTGGAAGTTACGCACCTTCAACCTTAGGTTCTTCCACCTTTATAATCAATTGTTTGGTAGCCACTAAAGAAAACAGTGACATTAGCTGTTGTCGTGTGCTAGCCACTTGGTGGAGATCAGGAATAAGCATAGAAAATGAAGGGTCAGTCGCTATCAGTTCGCTTTCGGCTGCATCAGAGTCTGTAATCCCAAGAACAAATGTAAAGGTGCCACGCTTTTTTATTGAAAACACCCCTCGTCTGACATCGTCACTGGACTGTCTCGAAGTCAGGAGGACCATTACCTGAGGAACCTCCTCATCAGCCCTACTCCCAGCCGACGGAATAAAATGATTGTCAACCAGAAACTGAAGGGCCATTCCAGTGTTGGCTTCATTTCCACCTTTCTGTCGAAGGTTTTTAATGGCTTTGAGGACTTCTGTTTTTGTAGTATATGTGTTTAAATAGAACACGGTACTGGGGGTCTTACTGTATTGCACCATGCCAACTTGGATGGCATCAGGACCAATATTGAGATCTTCAATGAAATTTGCGATGAAAGAACGTATGAATTGAAATTCACCACTTCCCAAATTCCTTGATCCGTCAATTAAGAAAACTAGGTCAGCTGATTCTTGCACTTGAAAGATAAATGTAAAAGATGAACATATTAAATCAGATAATGCAGAACAATACATTATAAAGGAAGATAACGTGCATCTATATAACATATTCTAAATCCTTAGAGTTTCTGCATTATGTACAATTATGTACCTTGACAGCATTATCACAATGGGAGCATAGGGAAAGGCAACATATTTTACTGAGAAAATTCGTATCTTGCAAGTCATGCACACTGCTGTTACTGTGTGGATGGAATGAATGTTTAAACTGGTGGATGGGCTGCTGATCAGGAGTCAACAATCCACCCACTTCCAGGCCAGAAACGTCCAGAGTCAAGAACTTAGAGTTCAAAGTTACGACATAAGCATGCCATCATGGTTCACATTAGTAGCATAGAGCTAGCAATCATTGACAACATGCAGTTAAAACCTCCAGTAGCTAGATAGAAGATAATGTAAATAATGCATTAAATATAGCCTCAGACTTGGCGGGTGATGTTGTATAAAGTCTGATGTTAATGTAAAAATATGTTATTCTGCATCATGAGTGAAACAAAATTAGCTAACCCCACAAATGCTGGGAGATGGTTTTCTCCAGAAACTTTTTGTAAATATTACACAGTTGGAAAGTATTGTTCGATAAATGGCAATGCTTATTGATAACCAAGCTTCCTCCAATCTATATGAACTCCTATCCCAGAAAAAGCCAGATGATAAGCACAAGTAAAGATAACAATCTAGAGAAAAGTTAAAATTTGGTACTTCAAGGTTAGAAATGTCTGTAGTACCCTCAGTGCTTCAAGAATTGAAAATGGAACGCTAGGGAGAACTAATGAGTGGATTAAAACATTATACATGCTGGAGAGCTTCAGATTTTGGGAAATTAGAGACAGTTCTATGACAGGAGGCATCTATTAAAAAAATTACAGGTTGCATCTCAGAAGAACTGGGACCAATGTCCATATGGGGAGATTCACCAGTGTGCATGAGGAAGGTTTAAACCAAATTGGCATAGGTCTGTGAAACAGCATTCAGAAGCAGAAAAGAGGAGGGAGGCGTATGGATAATTAAGGTGTTCTATAGTACAGAGAAGGAAGCAAAAACATATCAAATAAGAGCAAATATTGACGGATCTGCAAACTGCAGAGACAGGACCAGAATGCTGCATGTAAAGACCCGGTGTACGATGAATAAGACTGGTGTGCTGCAATCACAAATAACCACGCGAGATATGATATGGTGGCAATGACAGAAATTTCTCTACAAGTGATGAAGGTGGAACCATAAAACCATAAGAAATAAGAACTTGGAGGAGGCTGTTCGGCCCCTTGATCCTACTCTGCTAGGTCTGGATTTTCACAACCATTTCACAGCTCTAGGGTTTTGAAAATGACAAATGAGCCCTGAAATTAGAAGTTGGTGCCCCAAACCTGGCATCTATTGTCTGTGTGGTGATGTAAATGGCAATGGATTGTTATTCACACATGTGTATATTTTAGGTGCAGCCACACACAGAAATGAACAACTGCCTCTAATCGAGCCTGATTTGGGTGAACAAAAGTGCTGTGTGCAGATTAGAACTGGAAAGAGTGGGTTTCAACTTTGCGAGTAGCAAAGTGATCTCCCTACATTCGGATAGCCAGGTACTCTTTTGAAGAAGTAAGGTCCTGGGATACCTTTGGAGAGGTAAGTTGCCCATTGGAATTGTGAAAAATAGGCAGGAATGCGCATAAAGTGTATATAATTTCACTAGCTCATTGGACTGTCAACAAACATACCAAGATCAATTGTCAGATATGTCAAAAGGATCTGTCAAAGGGAACTAACAAAAGTGTCTTTCTTTTTAAACTTTAGGCCCAGTGGCACAGCACTGAAGACTATACCCATCCACTTCCCTACGCAGTCTGTTTCCATAATCATCAGCCACCTCATTCATTCTAGTGTCACGTGGGAAATCCTGCATGCTGGAATTATTGTTATAGTCACAAAGTAATTATAGCACAATTACTGGTTGTATGGGCCATCTAACGTCCACTACTTTTACCACCTTGGAGACAATGACTTCCAAGTTAAGAGATAATAGGTACTGCAGATGCTGGAGAATCCGAGATAACAAGGTGTGGGGCTGGATGAACACAGCAGGCCGAGCAGCATCATAGGAGCAGGAAAACTTGATGTTTCGGGCCTAGACCCTTCTTCAGAAATGGGGGAGGGCAAGAGGGTTCTGAAATAAATAGGGAGAGAGGGGGAGGCGGATAGAGGATGGATAGAGGAGAGGATAGGTGGAGAGGAGGCAGACAAGTCAAAGAGGCGGGGATGGAGCCAGTAAAGGTGAGTGTAGGTAGAGGGGTAGGGAGGAGATAGGTCAGTCCAGGGAGGACGGACAGGTCAAGGGGGCGGGATGAAGTTAGTAAATAGGAGATGGGGGTGCGGCTTGAGGTGAGAGGAAAAACAGGTTAGGGAGGCGGGGACGAGCTGGGCTGGTTTTGGGATGCGGTTGGGGGAGGGGAGATTTTGAAGCTTGTGAAATCCACATTGATACCATTGGGCTGCAGGTTTCCCAGGCTGAATATGATTTGTTGTTCCTGCAGCCTTCGGGTGGCATCATTGTGGCACCGCAGGAGGCTCAGGATGGACATGTCGTCTGAGGAATGGGAGGGGAAGTTGAAATGGTTCACGACTGGGAGGTGCAGTTATTTGTTGCGAACTGAGCGCAGGTGTTCTGCAAAGCGGCCCCCAAGGCTCCGCTTGGTTTCCCCGATGTAGAGGAGGCCACAATGGGTACAGCAGATGCAGTATACCACATTGGCAGATGTGCAGGTGAACATCTGCTTGATGTAGAAAGTCTTCTTGGGGCCTGGGATTGGGGTGAGGGAGGAGGTGTGGGGGCAGGTGTAGCACTTCCTGCGGTTGCAGGGAAAAGTGTCGGGTGTGGTGGGGCTGGAGGGGAGTGTGGAGCGGACAAGGGAGTCACTGAGAGAGTAGTCCCTCCGGAAAGCAGACAAGGGTGGGGAGGGAAAAATGTCTTTGGTGGTGGGGTTGGATTGCAGATGGCGGAAGTGTCACAGGATGATGCATTGGATCCGGAGGGTGGTGAAGTGGTACGTGAGGACAAGGGGGATTCTTTTTTGGTTGTTATTGTGGGGACGGGGTGTGAGGGATGAGTTGCGGGAAATGCAGGAGACACGGTCAAGGGCTTTCTCAACCATTGCGTGGGGGAAGTTGCGGTCCTTAAAGAATGAGGACATCTGAGATGTACGGAAGTGGAATGCCTCATCCTGGGAGCAGATGCGGCGGAGGCGAAGGAATTGGGAATAGGGGATGGCATTTTTACAGGAAGGTGGGTGGGAGGAGGTGTATTCTAGGTAGCTGTGGGAGTCGGTGGGCTTGAAATGGATATCAGTTTCTAGGTGGTTACCCGAGATGGAGACAGAGAGGTCCAGGAAGGAGAGAGAGGTGTTAGAGATGGTCCAGGTGAACTTCAGGTTGGGGTGGAAGGTGTTAATGAAGTGGATGAATTGTTCGAGCTCCTCGTGGGAGCACGAGGCGGCGCCGATACAGTCATCAATGTAACAGAGGAAGAGGTGGGGTTTGGGGTCAGTGTAGGTATGGAAGAGGGATTGTTCCACGTAACCTACAAAGAGGCAGGCATAGCTTGGGCCCATGCGGGTACCCATGGCCACCCGCTTTGTCTGTAGGAAGTGGGAGGAATTGAAAGAGAAGTTGTTGAGGGTGAGGACGAGTTTGGTTAAGCAGATGAGGGTGTCAGTGGAGGGGGATTGGTCAGGTCTGCGGGTCAGGAAGAAGCAGAGGGCCTTTAGGCCATCTGCATGGGGAATACAGGTGTATAGGGACTGGACGTCCATAGTAAATATGAGGTGTTGGGGATAATAGGTACTGCAGATGCTGGAGAATCCGAGATAACAAGGAGTGGAGCTGGATGAACACAGCAGGCCAAGCAGCATCCTCTCCTCTCCTCTATCCATCTTCTATCCGCCTCCCCCTCTCTCCCTATTTATTTCAGAACCCTCTTCCCCTCCCCCATTTCTGATGAAGGGTCTAGGCCCGAAACGTCAAGCTTTCCTGCTCCTATGATGCTGCTTGGCCTGCTGTGTTCATCCAGCTCCACACATTGTTATCTCTGACTTCCAAGTTAAGATAGTTTTGAGAAGTTCTAATTGTTTATCTTGGAGAAGAGGAGGTTGAGAGGCAATCTGAAAGAAGTTTTCAAAATCGTAAGAGATCTGGACAGAATAGATAGATCAAGAGTCAGCAATCCACCCACTTCCAGGTCATAAACCACGAGGGTCAAGAATTTACAGTTCAAAGTTATGACATAAGCATGCCATCAAGGTTCGCATTAGTAATATAGAGTTAGAAATCATTGGCAACGTACAGTTAAAACTTCCAGTATCTAGATAAAAGATAATGTAAATAAATAGATGAGGTGAAAGAACATCCAAGTGAAAGGATTGAGAATGGGAGGGCACAGATTTAACATAATTGGCAAAATAAACAAAAGTGACACAAAGGAAAACACACATGGTGAGTATTTAGGATCTGGAAATCACTGCCTGAGCGTATGGTAGAGGTATTCAGCTGAGGCATTCAAAAGGGAATTAGACTTTGACTTAAAAAGGGAGAATGTGTAGGGTTGCAGGCAGAAGGCAAGGGAATGGTACTAGGTGAGTTGTTCAATCAGGGACAAGGGCAGACGCAATGGCCAAATGGCTTCCTTCTGCACTTTAATTCTATAATTTATTGAAGCACTTAATCCACTTAGTATACATCAGATAGTCTGTAACGTTATGAAATTGGCAGGATTTCCAAGTGACTACTTGGAACCTCTTCCCCCATTTCTACTGAGCTATTAACCTAACTTGGACACTTTGCCAGAAGTGAAGGGATCATCTGCTTTCTTGTTCTTCATGTGTTCTGCAGATAATGAGGGTCAATAGCCAAAGCTCCATCACAGTTGTCACAACTGAACATTATTGTTTTGATCCCACTGAACTGACATTTTCAAACTATGTTTTCAATTCATTTCATGCAAACATATATTCATTTAAAAGTAAAATCAGAGATTGGCCAGAAAGAAGTAACAGAATGCATAATATTTCCAGTTGATTGTAACACGCTGCTTCAAACATCTGTTATCACTCATGAAAATGCGGCATTCAGTTACTTGAGATGTTCTGACAGGTCCAAATGCCATTAGGCTTTAGACATTGAAAATAGGATTAGCAGTGTTGGCTTGTCAAAATGGAAAGCTCTGGTCACAATTCTCTGATAATTATGATGAATTTGAAAGTGATTTCTGAGAAATAGCATATGCAAACTGAACTATTCCCTGTGGAACTCATACTAATACAGAGGATATAGTGCGGAAAACAGGGGCTAGGATGATAAGCAGTGTAATCCTTTCATTTCAGAGTCCTGATTACACTTTTAACTATGTTTCTCAGCTACAATGTGAAATGAGTCTGAAACGTTTCATGACACTGTACACAATATACCTCCACTATTGAACGAGGCTGGTGATAATGTTTTCACCACTGTTAATCTGTTTCTTCACAACCAATATATATCAAAATCTAAAGGACTGGTGCAACAAAAACTGGTTCAAAAATAGGGCATAGCCAAAGGAAAAACTATTTACTTATTGGCAATGATACAGATTCAATCAGGGTTCTAGAATGTTTTTATAGGTTTCATTAACATTGAGAAATAAGACAAATAGATTCATTCTTTTTAATACATTGCAGCATGTTTGGGTCAGAAGGTTATTGATCATTTTAGAATATTATGGATTGTCACAACTGCTCTGGTGCAATTTTTCTCAGCTGTCAAAATGTGAGCAGAGTTTTCTGAGCAGTTTATTTGATGTGGATTAACCTCAAATGTCTTCAGTCTGATTGGAACTCTTAAAAATATATATACTTTCTCAGCTTTGGAGTTAGAGAGCATTAATCAGGCAGGGAATACCCTCAAATGTTGTATAATTGTTATTAAGAATTGCAAATAGAAATCTAAAGAAGCACCTTGAACTGGAAGAAGACTATCTTGGATGGGAGGAGAGGAATTCTAGTTGGGACAGAATGGTAAAAAATGACTGATTTGAAAATCTGTAACAGTGCAAGGGTGATCTTTAAGGAGCAGATATTTCATTCACAGACTGGGGACATTTTAACAACAGCAAAAGTAAGGGGGACATAGGCAAGGCTCCTTGATTGACTATGGAGACAGAGTATATGATGAATGTCAAATAAATTTTTCCTAAATGTAAACTTTTCATTCACCCATCAGGTATGGGGTAGTGCTAGAGTATTGGAGAGTGACAAATGTGATACCATTATTCAAGAATAGATAATAAGAACATTGCTATTAACCACAGAACAGCCAGTTTCACATCAAGGGCAGGTAAGGTTTTAGAAACAAATATTAGCGTAAAAATCAATATGCACTTAGAGAGGTTAGAGTTAATTACCATGAGCCAGCTGGGATTTGTAACAGTCAGATTGTGCTTGACTAGAGTCATGGAGATGTACAGCACGGAAATAGACCCTTCGGTCCAACTCACCCATGCCAACCACTTATCCTGAATAAATCTTGCCCCATTTGCCAGCATTTGGCCCATATCCATCAAAACCCTTCCTATTCATGTACCCATCCAGATGCTTTTTAAATGTTGTACTTGTACTGGCCTCCAACACCTCATGTGGCAGCTCATGCCATACAGGCACCACACTCAATATGAAAAAATTGCCCCTTAGATCCCTTTTAAAACCTGCCTTCGCACCTGAAACCTGTAGTTTTGGGCTCCCATCCCCTGGGGAAAAGACCTTAACTATTCACCCTATCCATGCCCCTCATAATTGTATAAACCTCCGCTATAGGAACGATGTTGTGAACTTGAAAGGGTTCAGAAAAGATTTACAAAAACGTTGCCAAGGTTGGAGAGTTTGAGCTGTAGGGAGAGCCTGAATAGGTTGGGGCTATTTTCCCTGAAGCGTCTGAGGCTGATTAATTGATTTTTTTTTCATTAAATAACAGAAAAAGTTGATGAAGTGACTGCAATGTTCCTTCTATCTGTCTTTGAAGGACTTCCATAGTTTACTTAAGAAGAATGAGGTCAGGAAAACTTACCATTACCTGTAGCATTCTCTATTATTAGTTATGGGCTTCTTTCTTCCTTAAGAAATAGAAAGTTCCAAAAAGTGTGAAGACAGCACAGATGGCCATGAACATTCCTTAATAGGAATGAGACTTTTTACCACTTCCATTCATTTTTGGCTCTCAATATGGGAATACTTACAGAAAAAAGCAAGGTCTCGAGGTACCTCATTGATACATCTTCAACGGTGGTTCCACCATAGAGTGAAGGATGTTAAAAGAAATTACTATTGTGTATTTACATGCATTGAATTAATGTTCAGGCAATGACTCTGACTGCCAAGGATGTTTCTTATTATTGTTTGGTCTCTTTACTTCAGGTCCACATGACCACTCTATCACTTCCCTGTCTGAACAAAAAGAATCGCTATGGGGAAGTCTCGCCTTCAGATTTCTTACTTCACTTTGATGGCCTGCCCCTTCGAGCTGCTGCAAGCCAGAAAGTTTATGCCGTCTCCCCCAGAGCAAGCTCTCACTGGAAAATCTAACCAATTGTAACCACAATGAACATGTTAGTGAATCTGTGTAACCAAAATGGGATGTAGCAATAGCATGGTTTCATCGGCAGAAATATTGACTGCCAACCACACTTCAGGAGGTAAAAATGCTGAGGAGGATGTTCTTGTCCAATTCCTTCACACACAATCCCCTGACTGTGCTGCTGCAGATCTTCCACACAGCCATCAGCTTTGGTTTTGGAATCCACTTTTCTACAGGTCAAACATCCTTTTTTTTAATGCTATATTGCTTCGATAAAGCTGCAGAAAATAATAAAATGCTAGATGGTGAGACCACCACTATACTCCTGATGCCAGATCTTTCCATGCACACATCCCACCCTCAGCACTTGGCTTTTTGCCTCTTTTCATTCAACAGATTTATCTAATAATGTGAGTGTGGGACCTCAGTTACTGCTGACCCCAAGATAACCATGTGATGGATGGAGATACAGAAGCAGGGTCAGGCACAGCACAATCATTATTATCAAGATTGGAGAGACAGAGACAAGGGTTTGTGCTGGGCTTCACTACAGCTGCCAATTCACAGCTCAGTAAGAACTCTCTCTATCTTGATAGTAAGTAATTTAGGTCCTTCTGTCCCCTTTTAGACCTCTGCTTTCTTGAGGAAATGCAGCATATGAGTCAAAAGGGTCTTCTGAAGAAGAAGAAGGATCCTGACCCAAAACATCGGCTTTCCTGTTCCTCTAGTGCTGCCTGGCCTGCTGTGTTCCTCCAGCTCGACACTTTGTTATCTTCGGATTCATTAGCTGTGTCTACTTTGGACAAAGAAACAGTATGGGAAGGTTGTAACTTTGTTAATTGCAGTGAATCGGTTGTTATTGGTAAGATTGTTTGTAAAGGACTTGTAAGAGTTTTCACAATTGTAAAGGTATCACTCATTATTAAAGCTTTTATTGTAACAATAAATACAACAGCTTGTAAAGTAAAATGCATTTATAAACTCGTCTTTTTCAAATCCAGTGAGGCACGGAAGTTAACCCCGAGGTGCTTTCACTGTGAGGAAAGTTATAGCTCATGGAATAAAAAGATCAGTAGCAATGTGGATACAAAACTGGCTGAGTGATAGGAAACAGAGAGTAATAGTCAATGCATATTTTTTGGCCTAGAGGGAAGGTTTGTAGTGGAGCTCCCCAGGGGCCAGTATTAGGGCCCTTGCTTTTCTTGATATATACTGATGATCTAAATCTCGGTGTGCAGGGTGGAATTTCAAAGTTTGCAGAAGAGACAAAACATAGAAGAATTGTAAACTGAGAAAAGGACAGTATGAAACTCCAGAAGAACATAGTCAAGTTGGTGGAATAGGCAGATAGGTAACCGGTGAATTTCAATGCAGAGAAGTGTGACATGATCCATTTTGGTTGAAAGAACATTGAAAGATAATATAAAATTGGGAGTACAATTCCAAAGGGGGTTCAGGAGCAGAGGGACATAGTATATTTTTGCATAGACCATTGTAAGTGGCGGGATATGTCAAGAGACCAACAATTAAAATATAAGGTATCCTTTGGCTTTATTACAAGGACATAGAATATAGAAGTAAGGAGGTGATGTTGAACTTGTCTAAGACATTTGTAAAACCCAGCTGGAGTATGAAAGCTGCAACTGGTTCTGGGTGCCACTTTAAGTACATGAATGTATTGGAGAGAGTGAAGAAGTGATTTACAAGAATGGTTCCAAGAGTGAGGAACTTCAGTTTTGAGCACAGATTGAATAACACATGACCATTCTACTTAGAGAGAAGAAGGCAAAGAATAGATCTGATGGAGGCGTCCAAACTCATGAGCAGGCAGAATAGAGTGGATAGGCTAAAACTGCTCCTGCTTGTAAAAAGAGCAAGAACAGAAAGGTAATGGATTTAAAGTGATCTGAAAAAGAAGCAAGGATAGGGTGAGGAAAACTTTTTTCATTCAGCGAGTGGTCAGGGTATGGAATGTGTTACCTGGAAATATAGTGGAGGCAGGTTCAACTGAGGTATTCAAGAGAGCGTTGGATGGTTGTTTGGAAAAATGTGAGGTACAATGGCATGGGGGAAATGCCAGAGATTGGCATTAGGTAATGATGCTCATTTAACATGCCGCAGCAGGTATGATTGGCCAAATGGCTTTCTTCCTTGCCTTAACACGTCAATGTCACTCTAAATTTCTCAATTAATAATAAATACTTGTGTATGTGACCAGGTACCCTTTGACCTGGAGGGAGTCCCAACAGGAAGGAAGTTAAGATACTAAATAGCCATGTGACCAGAACCTGCTACTGTAAAGCATAAAGAAGAGCTGTAACAGAGGGGAGAATAGAGAAGGCATGGTTACAAGGAGCTGGATCTGTGTATAGTACAGTTAAACAGTTAAACACAGAGTTAGAGCAGAGACTGTGAATTGGACAATTCAGTTTTGCCACAGTTCACCAGACAGTTTAACATTCGAAAGGTAGCATGTCCAGGCCTCCCTCAGCACTACACTGGAGCACCAGTCCTGAATTTTGAGCTCAAACCTGGAGTGAGACTGAAAACACAGATCCTTGTGATTGAGGAAAGTGTATCAACAATAGATGCACTATCTGTGTACAACACAACCCGGTTCCGGCTTTAGCTCCAAAAAGAACAACCTTTGACTGAAGAACTTTAATCACCAATGTATAAGCATTGGTGGACTGACAGCCATGATTTACATTCTTGCTTCTGCTTAATTTGAGTGAATCTTTTCATCATTAACAGTTGACAATATACTCCCGAATCGTTCCACACAGATTTCATTTATGTCATCACCTATGAACACCAGGTAGTGACTCAAGAATGATTTTCACTTCAGTGACTCCTTACCCTCCTTGGTTTCAGTCACAGAGTATGAGAGGACTAGACCAAGCACGGCCAGTAGCAACACTGACTGGTGCATTTTCATTGGTGTTACCGTGCACTTTGCTGCAGGACCTGGAACAGACAGGAACATCGTTAACAAAACATTGCCATTTTTCGTCAAGAAGCAAATCACTTTGATAATCTTGTCATAAATGATTGTGACAGAACCACACAAAAAAAAATACAATCTTCACTAACAGCACAAAAACGAATTCTGAAGAAGGGGTGATGTGGAAATCACTGTTCGCACTGAATGACTACAGCAGATAGTATTAATGAAGTTATGGGCAGGCTATACACGTTGACAAGGGAAGAAAGTACAGAGGGATAGCGAGACAGGATTTGGAGGGCATTTGTGCAAAATATAAACATATACAGAGCCAAGTTGTTGTGTCTCAATCACTTCACTGTACCCCTCCCCGAATCTTGCAAGGTGCCTTTTTTTTAAGTGTAGAACCTAATTCAGTCAACTAAAAATGCTTCCAAGTTTGGCAATGCTGTTGTTTGCCAGTGAAGCCTTCAGCTTTCAAAGTCTGAGCACTAAATCTCCTACACCTCTTTCCATCTTCTATTGGATCCCTAACCACAAGCCTACCACAAATTGATTTCAGCTTGGAAAAGTAAATATGCACAATGAGGCTTGGCTCTGAGCCTAGACTTCTCGAAAAGTATTTATTTTGTTGAAACAGGTGCTCAGAACTGAAAACGTCACTTGATTAACAGGTCAAACATTTTTTTGTGTTATCTATTTCATCACTGGCTTTATATTTATTTACACAAGATAAAAAAAAGTCACATATTGTAGTTTCAAAGAGCAAAGAGCAAAGAAAATTACAGCACAGGAACAGGTCCTTCCGCCCTCCGAGCCTGCACCGATCCAGCTCCTCTATCTAAACCTGCGCCTATTTTTTCCATTGATGCTATTTTAAGAACCTAGTTGCCTTATGTTTTTAACGGGTCATTTCAGTTAAAGATTCAGTGAAAAGTATGGGAGGGCATGCCAAGGGAAGAACCAGGCATACCTAAAAATGAGGTGTCAACCTGGTGTATCTACAAAACAGGACTATTTTCATGCCAAAGTACATAAGCAGCAAGAGACAGACAGAGCTAAGAGATTCCACAATGAACAGATTGGATCTAAGCTCTGCAGTCCTGTTAAATCCAGTTGTGAATGGTGATGGACAACTAAGACTCATTGGAGGAAATGGCTCCAGAAATATCCTCATCCTCAGTCATGAGGGAGCCAAGCACATCAATGCAAAAGAAAAAGCTGAAGAATTTTGAAAAAATCTTAAAGCAGTAGTGAAGAATGTATAATCCATCTCAGTCTCCTCCAGAAGTCCCCAGCTTCACAGATGCCAGTCTTCAGCCATGTCGATTAACACCACATGATACCAAGGGATGTCAGGAGGCACTGGACACTGCAATGGCCAAGGGACCTGACAACATTCCAGCAACAGTACTGAAGACTTGTGCTCTAGAACTTGTTGCACCTATAGCCAAACTGTTCCAGTACAGCTGCAACACTGGCACCCATCCAACGATGTGAAAAATTGACCAGATATGCCCTGTACACAATATCTCCTGCCAGGGCCACTCAATTCTTGACATTATGATAACTTTGCACCAAACATGATTGAAAGAGCTGAACTCCAGAGGTGAGATAAGAGTGAAAATCCTTGACATCAAGGTCACATATGACCAAGTGTGGAATCAAGGAGCCCTAGCAAAACTGGAGTCTATGGGAATCTAGTACACTGATCAGAGTCATATTTTACCCCAAGGAAAGTAGCTGTGGTTGTTGAAGGTCAGTCATCTCAGCTCCAGGACATCTCTGCAGGATTTCCTCAGAGTAGAATTTTAACTAACCTATTCAGACATAGAATCCCTACAGTGTGGAAACAGGCCCCTCAGCTCAACAAATCCACACTGACCCTCAGAGCACCCACCCAAACCCATCCCCCTATAACCTATACATCCCTGAATACTATGGGCAATTTAGTATGGCCAATCCACTTAGCCTGCACATCTTTGGACTGTGGGAGGAAACCCACGCAGACATGGGAAGAATATGCAAACTCCACACAGGCAGTCACCCAAGGGTGGAATTGAACCCAGGTCCCTGGCACTGTAAGGCAACAGTGCTAACCACTGAGCCACCGTGCCACCCTGAACGTTAGCATTCATCTCTGGAACAGTAGATTTAATCTCACTTGAGCCTTCTAGCCCAGAGGCCGGGATGCTATCACTGTGCCACAAGAGCCCAGTTCCTCAGGGTACTGTCCTAAGCTTATCGATGTTCAGTTGTTTCATCAATGACCATCTCTCCGTCATAAGGTCAGATGTGGGGATGTTCACTGATCGCCCAATGTTCAGCACTTTTCAAGACTCAGACACTGAAGCAATCCATGCCAAAATGCAGAAAGACTTGGAGAATATCCAGGTTTGGGCTGAGAAATGGCAAGTAATGCTCACACCACAAAATTTCCAGGCACTGACCATCTCCAACTAGCAAGAATCTAGCCATCACCCTTAACAGTCAATGTCATTGCCTTCACAGAATCCTCTACAATCAACTTCCTGAGTGTTACT
This sequence comes from Ginglymostoma cirratum, assembly GCA_024137785.1. Classification (NCBI taxonomy): domain Eukaryota; kingdom Metazoa; phylum Chordata; class Chondrichthyes; order Orectolobiformes; family Ginglymostomatidae; genus Ginglymostoma; species Ginglymostoma cirratum. The sequence continues at coordinate 18,509,824 of JAHRHZ010000144.1, forward strand.
ATTCACAAAAAATTGAACAGAACTAGCCATATAAATACTGTGACTACAAGAACAGGCAAGAGGTTAGGAATTCTGCAGAAGTAACTCACCTTCTGATTCCCTAAAGCCTGTCCACCATCTACTAGGGCATAGTAGTAGAAGCACTACTCAGGAGTGTAATGGAATACTCCTCACTTTCCTGGATGGGTGTATCTCCAACAATACTCAAGAAGCTTGACACTATGCAGGGCAAAGCAACCTGCTGGACTGGCATCATATCTACAAATGCTAACCCCCTCTACCACCGGTGCTGAGTAGCAGCAATGCATAACATCTATAAGAAGATGAAAACATTTGAACCAGGAGCAGGAATTCAGTTCTTCAGGCTTGCTCTTCTATTTAATATGATCATGGCCAGTTTTGTCTCAGCCTCAATTCCACTTTCCTGCCTGCTCCCCATCACCATTTAACCCATTACTACTTAAAAGTCTGTCTATCTCCTTCTTAAATGTACTCTATGTCCCAGACTCTACTGCCCTGTGCAGGAGTGAATTCCATAGATTCATATCCCTTTTTGAGAAGTAATTCTTCCTCTATATTAAATATGCCACCCCTTAACCTAACAGAATGATCCCTCATTTTAAGAAGAAATATCCAGTTTATATCTGCTTTGTCAATCCCCTTTAGCATCTTATATTCCTTAGATATATTCCTTAGATATATTCCTCTCAATCTTCTAAATATAGATCTAAGCTTTGCAATGTCTCTTCATGAGATGTAACTTTAAGGACTGGAATTAATCTAATCAACCTTCACTGAACTACCTCCAATGCAATTACCTCCTTCCTCAAGTAAAGGGGCCAAAACTGTGCGCAAAAATCCAGATACAGCCTCACTAATGCTTTATACAGTTGCAACCACAGTTTCTTGATTTTATGCTCCTCTACTTTAGTGATAAACACCAAAATTCCATTTGCCCTCCTGTATCTGTCAACCAGTGAGCATACCCAGATACCTCTGCATTGAAGCACTCTGAAGTTTCACTCCATTTAGATAATAGATTGCCTTTTAATTTTTCCAACCAAAATGGATAACTTCAAACTTATCCATCTGCCAAATTTTGTACCATTTACCTCATCAATCCAACATTCTTTTGTAAAGTCCTTATTTCTTCATTGCAACATACTTTCCCACCTATTTTAGTGCCACCTGCGAATTTGGACACGGTACCTTCGATCCCCACATTCAAGTCATTATTGTCGATTGTAAATACTTGGGGATTGAGGACCAAACACTATGGTACCCAATTGGTTATATCTTGCCAACCAAGAAAGACTCATATATCCTGATTGTCTGCGTTCTGTTGCTTAGCCAATCCTCAATCCAAACTAATATACTATGCCAAACCCTGTGTGCTCTTACCTCATATATTGCCTTTTTGCAGCACTTTATCAAATGCCTCCTGGAGGTCCGGATAGCTATCAGACCTTGACTATAGAATGCATTACAGAAATTCACCAAGGCTTATGACACAGCAATTTCCAAACCAAAGACCATCTAGAAGAATAAGTACAGAAGATAAAAACTGAAAGAACTGCGGATGCTGTAAGTCAAGAACAAAAACAGGAGTTGCTGAAAAAGCTCAGCAGGTCTGGCAGCATCTGTGAAGAAAAAATCAGAGTTAACTTTGTGGGTCCAGTGATCCTTCCTCAGAACATTGTAAGTACAGAAGATACATGGGAAGACCATTCCCTGCTGGGTTAACCTCCAAGGACTCACTATCCTGACTTGGAAATATATCACCATTCCTTCAATGTTGCTGTTTAAAATCCTTGATCCCATTCTCTAAATCATTGTGGATCTATCAAACAGCACCACCTTCTTGAGGGAAAGTATGGCCGTATTCCATGAAATGAATAAAAAAATGTCATTTACAGAAAATTATGAAAGGTGGATTTCAGGCATTTCTAGGCACATCATTGTTACTATAGAATTCATAGATTTTATAGAGTATTCACTGGGTAAATGGGCATGGAAGTGCTATGAGTCAGCCTGCAAGGAATGAGGGGCCATTTGGGTGTGTGGGTGACAGGAGCATCATAGGTTAGTGTGGCTGGACCATGGTAAGTGGATGAGTGCGTGAGACGATTTGAGGGATAGAGTGCCCAACATTTCACTGAACAATATCCATCCAAGAAAACCAAAGTGAGCCTTGAAACAGTACTTGGCATCCCCTGGTTCCACCTTCGATCTGCATCCTGGAGGCAGCAGGCTCAGCTCTTTCTCGACTCAAACTGTTCAACTCAATGGTGAAAATGTAGTCTGTTGGTGGAAAACACTTCTTGTACAAACAGTTATGGAAACTTAGAATTTTCGCCATCCTAGGGTGTCGAGGCTGGGGTCGCTTGAACGTTTGATAACCAAGGCTGATAGATATTCATTAGCCAAGTGTATTAAGGTAGTTGGGCACAATGATGAAGAGCCTTAAGGAGCTGAATGGTTTACTCCTGTCCTTATGTTCCTGAGGCTTGTAATGGGACAGTTACTTGATGGTGATCTGCAGTGGAACAAAACAAAATGGCTTCCACAGGGAACATAGCTCAAAAGCTTATGGTGATTTCTTTTAAAACACAAGGCTTCCTGGAGAGAAATGGATGTTTGTTTACATTGGAAGAATTTCTATTCCAAGGAAGCAAGGCAGACAATTGTGCAACAGGCTCCGACTTGGAAAGTCAGGGATTGATTTTCTTCTTTTCATTCAGGAATCACCCATAACTTGGAGGTTAAAATGTTTCTTTTCAGTGTAGGCAGTTCTGCAGTTTCCTAGCTGAACCTAGATATGTAAAGCAGTTGCTCCTGAGAAAGGGAGAAGATAGCAGCAGAAGAGGAAAAGATTAGAATTGTTACAGATAGGTTGCCTCACTGCAAGGAGTTTAGTAAAAGTTTCAGACCAACAGCATTTGGATAAAACCATTAAGGGTTCTTTGAAGCTGAGAAACTTCATGCTCAGTTATTTTTTACAAAACAAAGAGGCCAACAGATTCTTATGAGCAGGAGTTGAAGGCACAACTAAGTAAAACCCTATGTGGGATTGGAAAAGGATTTTTATCTGAACACTATGAACAGGCACTTTGGGATTAACGGGGTTACAGTTTTACCACATCAGCAGAAATTGCTGGAGAAACTCAGTAGGTCTGGCAGCCTCTGTGGAGAGAAAGCAGAGTTAATGTTTTGAGTTCAGTCACCCCTCTTCAGAGCTCTACTTTCTCTCCATATCTGAAGTACTTTGTTTTATTATTGTTTTACCATGTGTTTTTGAAATCTTCAATGTATATATGTAAATAGTTTGGTTTATTCTATTTTCCCTTCATTTCTTTTGCACAGTAAATTTCTGTTTTATTGTTAAAACTCAAATTTACAACATTGCATGCGCATGTATAGTGAGAGACCACCGCGTTAAAACCAATCTAACTCTCTCAAGCTAAGCATCAGTCTGGGATCTGACTTGTCCAGTAATAACATCAACTGGCATCATAACAGCCTATCCGCAGCAAACATGGAAGTGAAGCATTCTGTGATTGCAGGAGCAGCCATGTCTCAGCCTGAACACTGCAGCAGTTGCTGTGAGAGAGAGTGTGCAATGGGAAAGATAGCAAGGGAGTCATTGCAAAAGAGACAGGCTGTAAGGAAGAAAAGGCTGTGAAGAAGGAAGGCAACAAATGTAAGAGTGGCCATGAAAGGGGATAACAGTTACCATGGCAGAGGCTGCGAAAGGGAAAAGGCTTCAAAGGGAAGAAGCCACAATGAGGAGAGGCTGTAAGAAAGACACAACAATTTTAAACCTGTCATCAAAGGAATGATCAGTTATCTGCGATTTGGGAGTATGTGAAGCCACTGAAGCAATTAATTTCTTGCAAATGAATGTTGAGTTTCTAGGTTAAAGTTGTGTAAGTTCAGGTATTGCTGTATGGGAAAGTATAATGTTGTAGATGTTATTGTACAGTCAATTGGATATTTTAATCTGAACCATTCTATTTCATAATTTATATCTGTTGTTTTACATATTATGAATTACTTGAGATGTAGTGGCACCTTTAAAGGCAGACATGCATTGATTAACTCCCCAAACATTAAAAGAAATCTTGTATGTTTATTATTCTTGTTTACGAACTTAAGGGGTCCCAAGGTTCTTTACAGGTAATTAAGTACTTTGGAAGACGAATCAAAGTTGTATTAAGACGATGCTTTATTTAAAATATTATAATACAATATCATTTTCTGAACATAAATTTTATAGTTCAACCTTTTTGAAAATAACATTTCAACGCAGAGAACATTGTCCTCAGCAGTGAAATTGATGTACTTACAAAGTACCCAAGTTGTCAGATAGAGACACGAAGTGTGCAAGATTTTAGAAAAAGGTAAGATGTACCAATTTGTGGGTGTAAACTATATTGGTTTTGAACAGAGGGAGTCAGACAGAACCTGTGACAAGAGACAACAGCCTTTACTTTTCTCTTTCTCTACTCACAAAGTTTGTAAACTAAAAATATTATTGCTGCAAATTCTTAACAAAGAAACCATAATCTACACCATTGTCTCCAGAAAAATAAATGCCAGCCACAACTGACTCAGGGTGAAACTCTGGTACCTATGGCTTATGTGGAAAATGGCTTCAACTGCAGACCAGCACTTGGGCAATTGGTTCATGAATAACTCCCTTTTTCTGAATGTAAATATATTTGGCAAAGTTCTTTTGAGAGGCTTTTGCTATAAAACTGCTTCTTTATTTGTTAAGTTAAAAAAACCTGACTGACTTATTTCTGATACCATTTAATATGCTTAGTTAGCAGTGTCATCTCCCTTATAAAGTTCTGTTTAAGCTAGTAGTGGAGTGGAGCAAGGAAAACAATCTACCACTCTTAATGAAACAACTATAATAAATGAAATGTAATAAAATATACCATCTATTTCCTTTGGGGGATCTAAGACTAGGGAACAATATTTAATGATTAGAACCATATACTTCAGGAAAGAAATTAGGAAATATTCTATACATAATGGGTGGTGCAAGTTTGAAACTCCATTCTGCAAACAGCAATTGAATGCAGATCAGTACCAATGCTAAATCAATTGATAAATTTAAATCTGAAATAGAGATTTGAGAAGCAGTAACATATCTTACAGTTTTGTGCATATGTAATAAAGACAGATTAGCTGTGACAATTCCAGTCTGCAGAAAGTGAGCTTAGTTTGTTGCTTTGTTTTGTGTAGAATTACGTTTGTTAATTTGAAACAATACTTTTGTTGATTACTCATGTCCGCTAATTCTAATTTTAACTTTGTGCTGTCCAAGATGTGAATATGTTCCTTGTGTGTTGTTATTCAAAGTTAAATGAAGGAGGTGATAATTATTAAGGATATTGATGAATTGTTATAATTTTGTCCTATGTATGTTAGTTCAAATACCCCAAATGTCAACAGAAATACTGAAGGAGATGTCACAACATGACTGTGTTATCTCATACAAGTGCTGATGGGAATTTAAAAAAAGTCCTGGAATACCAAAACATTGCCCTCAAAAATCAAAAACAATCATACCCCTTGAGAAAATCTCACTTAAGAGCACCAGGAAAAATAAAAAGTATTTTGACCATTCCTGCAAGGCGAAAGAAGTTCAGCAAAATGGGGTTATCAAGGAAATTCTGCAAGAAACATGTCAGGTCAGCTCTCCGAAATGCTCCTGCTTCAATGCATCTTTACTGAAGATGGACTTCTAGCTGCAACTCAGAAATGGTAGGTAGCCAGTTAGTCAGCCCTTACTCTGCCACATCAAAGCCGTTTTCTAAATATTATCCATGAACAGAAGTAGACGTCAGAATGCCATGAGAGGTGTAGGATACTTTAAGGAATCAAACCATACTTTAAAACACATGTACCAGGAAATGACCTCATGTTAGAAATGTTTCCCTGAACACAACTCAAATCGACTGCGCTGAGATTCAGGATAGAGTCAACCTTCCATCATGTGCTGCCATCCAGTCCTTCTCGTACCTAAGTAATACACACCTTTCTCAATGCTACAATCCTTCCCTTAGTCCACTGTGATTAGCCCTGCCATGTCCAGTGGCCATTCGCTATCCCTACATGATGAGTGAACATGGAGACAATAGTTTAATTATCTGGTAATGGAAAGTTGCAAAATAATTTACTAGGGAAAAGCTCTGCTCCAACTGTGTGCTGATTACTAATGTAATACTCTAAGGGTCTTGATGTGTTGATGTTCAGACATGTTTTTAAAAGGTGATCTTCTGTTGTGGGTATCATCTCCACAGAAGATGCACAACTGAACTCAAGCAAGCAAAAACAGAAATTGCTGGAGAAACTCAGCAGGTCAGGCAGCAGCTGTGTAAGAGTAAGTAGAGTTAATATTTCAAGTCCTGTGACCCTTCTTCAGAATTTTGCCGTTTCTGACCTCCAGCATCTGCAACTCTTTACTGTATTCTACTGAGTTCAATCGCTCTTTCCTGTTTTAGCTCTGAAGAAAGATTGGACAGGCTGCAATTTTTTTCTGTGGACAGAAAGTGATGAGAGAAAACTTAACTGATCTGTACAAAACCATGGAAGATGCAAATTGAGTGACTAAGAAAGAACACTTTCCTTCAGCAGACAGATTGAGAACTGATGAGCATAGATTTAAAGTAATTGGAAGAAAGATTAGAGTGAAGCTGAGGAGAATTTTTTTTTTAACAGAGAATGGTGGAGATCTGGAACTCATTACCTGAAAGGTGGTAGAGGCAGGAACCCACTTCATATTTATAAAGTACTTAGATAGGCACTTGGAGTGTCATAACTCACGCAGTCATTAGACCGAGAGCTGGAAAATGAGATTCGGCTGATTTGTTATTTTTTTCATGGTACAGATACACTGGACAAAATGACTTCCTTCTGCATAATTGGTTATTTTTTCTCTGTCTATGAGGATCTGAGCTGTAGCTGCTGGTCCTCCTGCTGTTTGCTACGCTGCTGTTGATTCTTCGCCCTGTTGTTGCTAATCATGGTCCAGACTAAAGCAGGATAAGCTGCTGAACAGATGTATGACAAAAGGAAATCAGAGTTCAGATGTGCACGCTGCCAAAGTAGCAGAAATGAAAACAAGAACTGTGAGTCAAAACTTTTTACTTAACCAAGGAATCATGTGCAAATACCCTATATTTATCAAATTTGTGTAGCCGCCTCTATTTTCGCCATGTATTTGCCTTGCTTTCACTTGTGAGCACCAGACATCTGGGAAACCTGTGCATCTCCAGTTAAAGTTGAAAACCCTTATCAAAACAATGGCCAGACAACTTTTCTCAACCGGGACATCATGTCTTTCAGTTTATGTTAACATCCTGAATGTCTTTATGTTCCAGTTGTCCTTGGTGCATTAAGTTTGCTCCCAGTCCTGTCCTACAGGCATCACTCTTCAGTCTGTCATCATCATTTATGTTGTAGCATTTTAGCACTGACATTGCTGCCACTAGTTTATGGATTTGGGTAAATTCTGCTTCTCGTTCTATGCCCCAATGTCACTGAATTTCCTTGGCCCTGAATTTGCAAAATGTTTAACAGTTTGCTGACAAATTGAGCAAGAATTTTGTCAAATAGTCAATGAATCAAAAAAAAATCATTGCATTGATTTAAATCATTGTTTGCTGCAACACTGCTACAGCTCTCACCTTTTCAGGATGTGGGTGAAGAATTTTTGCAGTCAGTACATGGCTAAAGTACCTAACTTCAGGCATCTTTCATTGTAATTAAATGAAAGCAGACAAAGCAAAATGCGCATCTGGAAGGCTGAAATGTTTCCTGTCCAGAAGACTCTTCTCCAGAACTGGAGAAGAATCAAGTTGGACTCAAAAAGTTCACTCCCCACCAGTACTTCCTGACCTGCTGAACTTTTCCAGTATCTTCTGTCTGTCTTAGAGTCATAGAGATGTACAGCACAGAAACAGACCCTTTGTCCAACTCGACCATGCCAAACGGATATCCTAAATAAATCTAGTCCCATTTCATCATCATGGAATCTCTATGGTGTGGGAACAGGCCCTTTGGCACAAGTCCACACTGACCTTCAGAGCATCCCACCCAGAACCATCCCGCATAACCCACCTAATCTACACATCCCTGAACACTACAAAAAAATTTGGCACGGCCAACCCACCTATCCTGCACAACTGTGGGAGGAAACCAGAGCACCTGGAGGAAACCCGTGCAGACACGGGGAGAATGTACTACCTCCACACATACAATCACCCAAGGGCAGAATCAAATCTGGGTCCCTGGTGCTGTGAGACAGCAGTGCTAACCACTAAGCCACCATGCTTCCCTTTTTTCCCCAGCATTTGGCCCATATCCCTCTAAACCCATCCTATTCATATTCCCATCCAGTTGTCTTATAAATGTTGTAATTGTATCAGCCTCCTTCACATTCCCTGGCAGCTCATTCCATACACACAACTCCCTCTGTGTGAAAATGTTGCCCTTGAGGTCCCTTTTTAAATCTCTCCCCTCTCACCTTAAACTATGCCCTCTAGTTTTGGACTTCCCTACCCTGGGGAAAAGAGCTTGTCTATTTACCCTATCCATGCTCCTTATGATTTTATAAACCTCTACAGGGTCACCCCTCAGTCTCCAACATTCCAGGGAAAATAACCCCAGCCTAGTCAGCCTTCCTATTGCTCAAACCCTCCGACCCTGGCAACATCCTTGTAAATCTTTTCTGAATCTTTCAAATTTCACAACATCCTTCCCATAGCAAGAAGACCAGAATTGCACGCAGTATTCCTAAAGTGGCTTAACCAATGTCCTGTACAGCCACAAGATGGCTTCCCAGTGCCTATACTCATTGCACTGACCAATGAAGGCAAGCACACCAAATGCCTTCTTCTCAATCCTATCCACCTGCAACTCTATTTTCAAGAATTTCAATGTATTTTTCTCTTGTTCCACGTCAGGTTCATCGGGCAAGATGATATTCTCCTGGAAGATATCCTGACCCTAAATTATTATACTCCTCTAGAATGTGTTTCAAGTTCAATGGCTTAATGTGCTGCAACACATATCACTTTTGGCACATTGATGGTTACTAAGCCAAACTTTAGTCTTTCTCCAACTGATATGATTGGCATTTTCTTGCCAACTATGATCTGGAACTCCAGATTCTTGTTTTATGTTATTGCAATGAGCTCACAGAGTATCTGTCCTCTAAGCCTTAACCTTACTTTCAAGGGCAACGTGTTTGGATTACCATGCTGCACCATTTCACAAAAGCCTATAAAGTTCTTGATGCTACATGATCCATCAGTGTCTTTGGACACTTGATTTGACCTGATGTTGTCTTCTGCAATCCTCATTCCAACAGTCAAAAACCATATCTCACTTCTCAACTTGACTGAACCAACCTGTTGAATGGTGTAGAGCGATGCACCGAATCTACAACTGACCTCTCTCTCTTTCTCTCTCTGGTGGCCATCTGTCGCCTGCTTGTTGTGTTTCTTTTTAGCCTGACAATGTGTGCAAAATTATTCAGTTTCTTACAGGAAGATTACTTCTTTCCCCGCACTGTTCATGCTTTCTTCCCCTGTGCACAATGTCCTCCACAGCATTTGCATCCTGCTCTTTAGTTGTGACTTTTGCCTGGACAATCTCTTGGCATAATGCAACACCTGGTCTGTTTAGCCATGAATGTGCTCCATAGCTGATTCACAACCTCTGCACTTCAGCACTTTGTTGATCGCTCTCCTGAGTATGCTTCTCTTCTCTCAGTACTCTTACTGTAGGATCTCTTATGCCTAATAAAATCCTGGCTTTAATTAGATCATCTTTTAGCCATTGAAATTCACAGGTTTCTGTGAGCTAAGTCATGACACTATATATCAATCAATGGATTTTTTTTCCAATTTGGTGCACTTACCTTGTTTTGTCTTTTGATGCTTTGCCCTTCTGCCATACTTCAAAGGATCACACTGCTACGGTCGTGACTTGCCTTTTAAAGCAGACACAAGGCCAGACAGCTTGACATTGTTGTCAGCAGTCATCAGTCAAGGGGATGAATATATTGCTATATGGTTCTGTGCTGTGTCAATATTACACCTGCACCATGTGTCAGCCACCTATACACCAAAGGCAATGTCTGTGCTTCTAACAAATGCCAGTGCTTGACCTGTTGGAAAATGGCCTTTTAAGAATAGCTCATTAAGCATTTCCACCTACAGAGTGTTTGAGAATCAGGCTCACAACAGACAAATGGAGTGATGTAGTATGGTACCTTGAGTATGGTCAATGAGATGAGTTTGGAACAAGTGACTCTGGTGAGCCAACAATTGGCATATTGTGAGCAGTTTTGGCCTCTGTATCTAAAGCCTTGGAAGGGGTCCACACAAGGTTTAAAATAATGATCCCAGGGATAAAGAGCTTGTCATATGAGGAGCGGTTGAGGACTCTGGATCTGTACTCGATACAGCTTAAAAGTATGAGAGGGAATAATCTCATTGAAACTTACAGAATACTGAGAGGCCTGGATAGAGTGGTTGTAGAGAAGATGTTTCCACTAACAGGGCAGAACCTGAGATTGAAGAGGCGGCCCTTTAGAACTGAGATAAGGAGGGATTTCTTCAGCTTGAGGCAGTTAATCTGTAGAATTCATTGCCACAGAAGCTGTGGTGGCCAAATTATTGAATGTATTTAAGACAGAGATAGATATGTCCTTCACTAGTAAGAGGATCCAGGTTACAGGCAGGGCGAAGGCAGGAAAATGGGGCTGAGAAACATACCAGCCAAGATTAAATAGTGGAGTGGCTTAATTCTGCGATTATAGACTCTTACAGTCTTATGGTAAGAGAAGACTTGCTGGGCCTTGTGGAGGGAAAACCTGCAGGAAACTCGATGAAAATGACAATTAGTCAAATTCTCTTAAAATTCAGCCCAATGCTTTAGATGTACAACAAAGCAGTGTGTACAAACAAGGTCATCATTGAAGTGAACCTAAGATGTATACCTACAGGGATATACTTCGTCATAGAGGTCAAATGATTATGGAACTCTAGGAAGGACAAAATTGCATTTCAATCCAAAAACAGCCAAACTGATAGCAATCAGTTGCATTGTCATTGTATCTTGCAACAAACAGGATATAGTCAAAGAACTCAATAGACACACTGTCAGATATTTCCACGTACTATTGTCTCTTAATTATTGTATAAACAGGGCTCATATTTATTACCTCAATGAAAATGCAGCAGTTCTAATTGTGCAGCATTCATTTAATGCTGCAGTGATGTGATCACAAGGAGATAACGAGCATTTCCCATTGTTTCATTTAATTCATTCACAGGATGGGGTTGTCACTGGCTAGTATACCATTTATTGCCGATTCCTAATTGTATTTGAGAAGGTGAGGGAGAGCTGCTTTCATGAACTGTTACAGTCCATATGATGTAGGTGCACCCACAACACTGTTAGGAAGGGAGTTCTGGGTTTTGAACCAGCAACAGTAAAGCTTCTACAATATGTTTCCAAGTCAGGATGGTTTGTGACTTGGGAGGGAACATGCAGGTAGCGGTGCTCCCATTGAAGCAAGGGGGAATTATTCCCTCTTCAGTATCAGGCAGTTTTAGGGAAGCTAAGGACTAGGTTACTCACTGCCTTCTCAGCTGCAATGAATATGTGGCCAAATATGGGATTTAATTACATCTGAAATAATTTCAGTCAGACAACAGCCATTTAAAAGAGTCTCCATTCAAAAACCTTGCACCTAACGTTACAAAAAACAATTTTCTTTACCAGCCTGTCCCTTCCCTAGTCAAACATCTTACAGCTTTAATGACTACATGAACTGCAGAAAGATGGAACAATCATTATAAGATAAATGCATAAACAGCTTACAATCAAAGTCAAATGGGTCCAGTGAAGAACATTACGCAAACTATATCATAGGTATCGCTGATATGCTTTTGCAGAAAAACAAGTCTGTAAAATCTTGCACTACAAGAAAGCAACAAACATTTTTGAAGCACCAGGGATTGTCAAATAAATTACTTCCTGCTGGCTAGTTAGACTTGTGAAACAGGCACTCACCGTTACAACAGCTCTAGTGAAGTAAACATGCGCAAGATATGTATCTGCTGAACTCTTCTGTTGAAGGATGTTGAGTCACTGCTGCTACTCGATGATTAAAGGATATTATTTATAATTCTTTTCTATTTAACTCAGCGCAACAAGCATGTAATGAGATGTTTGTGAGAATCCTCCCACTCATTGGTAGATATTTTAGGAATGCTTACAATACTTGTAGGTTGTGACAGATTTTTTTTTAGTTGTTTTTTGGCTGTTTTGATGGTTTTCACCTTTTACAGCCTTTCACTGTCTTCAAGAACACTGAGTTGAGTTATTTGTTATGCAGCAAGTGATCAGTTAGGAATGTATGGTTCCAAGACTAAATGTTCTGTTATCTGCCAACATGAAAACATTTTGTTTTTGTTCTGTATTAAGGCAATGGTAGCCACGATTAATATCAAACATACCCTCACCCTCTCTTTGTTTTGATTTTGCATGTGTTTTCCACTATTATTTGTTCTAGAGTTTTGTCAGCAGGCATTCAAATGAAAAATGCTTCACATTTTAAATTGTTCTCTATCCAAAGTGTAATTAACTACTGAAAAAAAAAACTAGAGTTGAAAGAAGCATGGTAATCAGATAAATACTGCAGGGGTGACTTTAACCCTAACTGCCTCATAGAAACTTAGCAGGCAACTAAAATCTCTCAGGAGGCTGATCTGCCAATATCCTCCGTTCTTCGTGTCTTCCAGCCATTTAACTGAAACTCTGAAATGGCAGCAAAGTGGCTCAGGAGAAAGCTAAATATATACCATTGGCAAAAACAGGGCTGTTGTAAGAAAGGAAGTAATTCCAAACAGGGCAACTGACTGGATCCAGACAAGTAAGTTTTAAGCATTATTTTTGGTGTCCTATGGAGGCCAGAAGATCTGGAATCCCTGAAGCACCAAGTCTGCAAACCCCTCTCGAGGCTCTCCTGAATAGCAAAGCCTGTACCTTCATTCCCGTCCATCATGCAGCTGGAAAATCCCTACGGTTAGCAATATGAGTAATTTATCAGTCTCAGATTTACAATTAAACATTGTATAATGTCGGCATCAGCTGTTATGTAGGAAAGAGAAATTTTAATTTCCACCTCACTTTGAGCGTGAGGTGCTTCCTAATTTCACTCCTGATATGTCTGGCATTAATGTTTAGACTAGGTACCCAAGTCCTGGATGCTCTAACCAGCAGAAATAGTTTCAATTGATCTTCACTCTGTCTCTTAATGGACAGAACCATTTTTTTTGGGACAAAGTGTGCAGGTGGGTCTAAAAGCGGGAGAGACTTCTCCTGGGTGTCGGTCAGGTTTTCTCACATGATTGTGTTCTCAGCTGGTTATGTATGCATGCAGAGGTAAAACATTAGATTTTATGCACAGGAGAGTAGCAAGTTCAGTCTCCCATCTGCACCGATTGGGTTACAACTTCCATATTTTACAGGTAACTGAACAGCACGTCAGTCACTGCAGCACAGGACCGTCACTCATCTCTCCACATCACCCCCACCCACCCTTGGTGATGTCGGAAACCAGGCAAAAAGGAACGGCTGCTTTAGCACCATCTTCCCCAAGGTTTTTCTAAAGGCTGTCCAGAAGAGAAGGGAAGTTCTTTTACCTGGGTATGGCAGGCGGCCATTCTGACCGGTGCCCGTACAAAAGGTGCCAGGGAGATCTGTGTAACAATATATAACTCTTCTTAACAAGAATGCTTGGGAAATAATATTTTTAAATATTAGAACTGCAGACGAAATAAGTCATAAATGCCATGTGGTTAGGCGAATCAATCCAACTTCTCTAATTCAAATGAGAACACTTTCCATTGTCCAGAAAACTATCAAATTGTAGGGATCAGAAACTAATCCAAGGTTGAATCTAAACCAATTTGGAACTGAGTCAAGTAGACTCCTCAGCAACTGATATTATGCTAAAAGTGCCTGCATTTTGCCAAGCAGTCCAATAATTTCTAACACTCATAATTACATTGTTGTCCCAAAATCTTTTAATATTACTATTTTCATCGGTCTATAGCACGGAAATAGGCCATCCAACCTGACAGATCCAGTGTTAATACAGCAAGCTTTTTATTAACCAGCACCTATGTGCTGCTTGATCAAACAGTCCAGACAATAAAGAGGTCCACGTAATCAATGTAAAAACACATGCTAAGTAATAGAAACATAGTGCAAAGAGGTATACACATCACCGTTATATTTTATTTACAGTATAAATTGCTTAAATAATCATGCAACTTTAAATAAAACTTACCAGTAGAGAGCTTTCTCACTCGCACCTACAATTTGGACTTCAGGCTATATTGCAGTATTTGAGACTCAAAATTGAATCAGCTTTGATATTTCATATGGCCATCCAACTGAACACAAACATATTTAGATTGAGCTAAATAAATTTAAAAACTATAATAATTGGACAGAACAATACAGTAAACTTCACAACATTTGTGGAATATAATTTTTGCTGCTTTATCAAGAGTGCAGGTTCATAAAGTGCCAGTTAAAACAAAGTTTGCTGTAATCCACATGAGCCTTGTTCTATTCTGCTTCATTAAACCTTATCAACTTATCCTTCTATATATTTTGTCACCATCATGTTTTTCATCTTAAATGCACCTTTGCTATATTTTTCAAACTCATTTGTGGGATGTGGGCGTCGCTGGCTGACCATTTATTGTCTGTCTATAGTTGCCTCTGAGAAAGTGGTGGTGAGCAGCCTTCTTGAACTGCTGCAGTTCACCTGCTGTGGGTTGACCCATAATGCCATTAGGGAGGGAATTCCAGGATTTTAATCCAGGGACAATGAAGGAATGGTGATATGGGGAGTGGCTTGGAGAGGAACTTGAAGGGTTATCACAACTGCTCCTTGTGAATGTGCAATCCACATTCTAAATAAATACTCTTCAGGTAATTAAGAATCTCTTGAATTCCCTGTTGGATTTAGGAGTCACTGCTCATGAGCTCTACTTTTGGACACTCCTACAGGTGGAAGTATGAGCTTGATGTTTATCCTAGCAAACATTTTCATTATCATAAAGATATCCATCAAGTCACTCCACAGCCTTCATTTTTTTCTAGCTAAAAGAGGTCCCAGCCTTTCCAGGTATGAACATGCGAATTCAGGGGTAGTGTCAGCCATTTGGCCTTTTAAACTTGCTCTACTATTCAATCTGTTGATGTTTGAATTATACATTTCCATATATTAGTTCAATAAAGTTCAATTCTCTTGCCTATCTATTCTTCTACATTATTTCCAAATACTATGACTTTTACCATGAAACTTCCTGAAAGCCTTTTGAAAATCTAAATACATTAGAATCTAGAGTATTACCCTTGTCTACTGCCTCTATTACTTCTTCAAAGAATGTATCAAGGATGGTAATGTATGATCTTCCCCTTTTGAACGTTGGTGTTGATTATGCTTTGTAATGTTTCCAATGGTTCAGTTGCATCTTTAAGTAAGCATTCCATCTTCCTGACTACCATTGGCATGTTGTTAGTATTGGTAGTATTCTGAATTTGTCCTATCTATCTCTGTCTTTAAATATAGGACGTTTCACAAGCGATGGGATGCTTTCGGGCAGCATTCACCTCTTTCTAAATTGTTGCTGCTAACGTGTGCAGTATTAAGAAGCCAATGCTACATTTCTGAGCACCATCAGCATGGTGCAAATTGCCTTTGATCAGCATTTGAACTCTAAGCATGTTCACTCTGCATTATTGTAAATTGGTGAAGGAGTACTGTTCGCTAGTTGTCCATCTGAAAAAAAATCACATTATGAACCCTTTTCTATGCATGGATCCTCTGGCCTTCTGTCTCAATGGCATGACCACTAATTTATGAAATGCAAGTTTAGTCTGATTCTGAATGCATCTTCTAGTGTGACCCACATCTTTTGGTGATCTTTTAGCTCTTCAGCTGCTAATCATAATGTGTTAATTCATTGTAAACCTCATTTCCAATTGCTAAGCAAACCTTAATGCTTGCTTTTCTCTGCTTCAGACTTAACTGAATCGAGAAACCACAGCACTTCATTGTTGTTTAATTCATTTAAATTCCAGTAGGAGGTCTTCTACGTTGCAATTTAACCTAGCAAATTTTGTGGGTATTCTGACAATATGCCTTTGACCTTCCTTGCAATCAAACTTGAACATACCCAGATCTTTCTCAAGTGATTTTAAGTTAGCATTTCAATGAGCATGTGTCTGCTCACCAGCAAGCTTCAATAAATAAAGTTTTCAAGGGTTGTCTCATGCACTTTAGCATGAATTAAGATGGTAAACCATGTGTTCAATCTGTGAATTATCTTGCTTACTGACTGTACCAGTGAAATAAATTTCATCAGCATGTTTTCAACCATTGTTCACCAAGTTACGTTAATAATAAGGAAGTGATTAGTACAAAAACAAAAGGGTTATCAAATGATGGCCTAGTGATATTATCACGAAACGATTAATCCAGAAACTCTGCTAATGCTATGGGGACCTGATTTGAATCGGACTACGGCTGATGTGGGAATTTGAATCCAATTTTTAAAAATCCTGGATTAAGAATCTACTGATGAGCATGAAACCAAGGTCAATTATCAGAAAAAAACCCATCTGACTCACTAATGTCCTCCAAGGAATGAAATTTGCCATCCTCACCTGATCTGGCTTCCATGTGACTCCAGACCCACAGCAATGTGGTTGACTCTGAAATGGTCTAGCGAGTCAATCAGTTCTATCAATCGCGATAGCACTGTGGGCCACCAACAGCAGCAGAATTTTACTCCAGCACAACCTGTAACCTTACCATCAAGCCAGGAGATCAACCCTGGTTTAATGAAGAGTGCAGGAGGCTATGCCAGGAGCAGCACCAGGCATACCTAAAAATGAGGTGTCAACCTGCTGAAGCTACCAAACAGGACGACTTGCATGCCAAACAACATAAGCAGCAAGTGATAGACAGAGCTAAACAAACCCAAAACCAACAAATCAGATTTCAGCTCTACAGTAACAGAATCGTAGAGTTGTACAGCATAAAAACAGACCCTTCGGTGCAACTCGTCCATGCTGACGAGATATCCTAAATTAATCTAGTCCTATTTGCCAGCATTATGCCCGTATCCCTCCAAACCCTTTCCATTCATGTACCCATCCAGATGCCTTTTAAATATTGTAATTATACCAGCCTTTACCACTTTCTCTGGCAGCTCTCATGCACCACCCTCTGCATGAAAAAGTTGTCCTTAAGGTCCCTTTTAAATCTTTCCCATCTCACCTTAAACCTATGCTGTCCTGTTTTGGAATCCCCTGCCTGGGAAAAAAGACCTTGGCTATTCACCCTATCCATGCCTCTCAGGATCTTATAAATCTCTATAAGGTCATCCCTCAGCCCCCAACATTCCAGGGAAAATAGCCCCAGGCTATTCAGCCTCTACCTATAGCTCAAACACATCTTTTCTGTACCCTTTCAAGTTTAACAACATCTTTCCGATAGCAGGAAGACCAGAATTGAATATATAATTCCAAAAGTGGCTTAACCAATGTCCTGTACAGCCGCAACATGACTTCCCAACTCCTATACTGAATGCTCTAACCAATAAAGGCAAGTGTACCAACACCTTCTTCACTACCCTGTTTACTTGTGACTCCACCTTCAAGGAACTATGAACCTGCACCCCAAGATCTCCTTGTTTGGCAACACTCCCCCGGACCCTAGCAGTAACTGTGTAAGTCATGCCCTGATTTGCCTTTCGAAAATGCGACACATCACATTAATCTAAATTAAACTCCATCTGTCACTCATAGAGGCATAGAGATGTATTTTACGAAAACAGACCCTTTGGTTCAACATCCATGCCGACCAGATATCCTGAATAAATCCTGTTCCGTTTGCCAACATTTGGCCCATATCCCTCTAGACCCTTCCTATTCATGTACCATCCAGACACCCTCTAAATGTTGTAGTTGCACCAGCCTTCACCATTTCCTCTGGCAGCTGATTCCATACACGCGCCACCCTTTGCATAATATAGTTGCCCCTTAGGTCCCTTGTAAATATTTCCCCTCTAGTTTTGAACTCTCCCACCCCAGGGAAAATAAATTGTCCATTCACCCTATCCATACTCCTCATGATTTTGTAAACTTCATCCCTCAACCTCCAATGCTCCAGGCAACATAGCCCCAGCCTATTCAGCCTTTTCCCAAAGCTCAAACCCTCCAACCCTGGCAATATCCTTGTAAATCTTTTCTGAACCTTTTCAAATTTCACATCATCCTTCCTGCAGCAGCACAACCTGAAAGCAATATTTCAAAAGTGGCCACAACATGACCTCCCAACTCCAATACTCGGTGCACTGACCAATAAAGGCAAACATACCAAACACCTTCTTCACTGTTCTGTCTCCGTGGGACTCCACTCACAAGAAACTATGAACCCGCACTCCAAGGTCTCTTTGTTCAGCAGCACTCCCCAGGACCTCACCATTAAGTGTATAAGTCATGCCCTCATTTGCCTTTCCAAAATGCCGCACCTCACATTTATCTAAATTAAACTCCATCTGCCTGTTCTCGGACCATTGGCCCATCTGATCAAGATCCCGTTGTACTCTGAGGTAACCTTCTTTGCTGTCCACTATACCTACAATTTTGGTGTCATCTGCAAACTTACTAACCATACCGCCTATGTTCACATCCAAATCATTTACATAAATGATGAAAAGCAGTGGCCCTAGCACCAACATTTGTGGCACACCGCTGATCACAGGCCTTCAGTCTGAAAAGCAACCCTTCACCGCCACCACCCTCTGTCCTCTACCTTCGAGCCAGTTCTGTATCCAGATAGTTAGTTCTCCCTGTATTCCATATGATCTAACCTTCCTAACCAATCTACAATGAGGAACCTTGTTGCACACCTTATTGAAGTCCATATGGATCACATCCATCACTCTGGCCTCATCAAGCTTCTTTGTTACCTCTTCAAAAAACTCAATAGAGCTAGTGAGACACAATTAGGGTGGCACGGTGGCACAGTGGTTAGCACTGCTGCCTCACAGCGCCAGGGACCCAGGTTCGATTCCACCCTTGGGTAACTGTCTGTGTGGAGTTTGCATATTCTCCCTGTGTCTGTGTGGGTTTCCTCCAGGTACTCTGGTTTCCTCCCACCGTCCAAAGATGTGCAGGTTAGGTGGATTGGCAATGCTAAATTGCCTGTAGTGTCCAGGGATGTGTAGATTAAGTGGGTTGTAGGGGGATGAGTCTGGGTGGGATGCTCTGAGGTTTGGTGTGGGCTTGTTGGGCCAAAGGGCCTGTTTCCACACTGTAGGGATTCTATCTATCTTCTATCTAAAATTTCCTATGCACAAAGAAATGTTGACTATCCCTAATTAGTCCTTGAATTTCCAAAGACATGAAAATCCTGTCTCGGCCCATCTGATCAAGGTCCCATTGTACTTTGAGATAACCTTCTTCACTATCCACTCCACCACCAATTTTGGTGTCATCAACTTACTAACCATTCCTTCTCTGCAGTCCTGCTATATCCGGTCATGAATGGTGATAGACGATTAAACATCTCACTGGAGGAGCCCAACATATCAGTGCAAAAGATAAAACTGAAGCATTTGTAGCAATCTTCAGCCAGAGGTGCCAAGTGGATGATTCATCTCGGTCTCCAGCATTACAGTCTTCAGATAATTTGATTCATTCCATGTAATATCAGAAACAGTTGGAGGCACTGGATACTACAAAGGCAATAGGGCCTGACAACATTCTGACTATAGTATTAAAGACTTGCGCTCTAGAACCTGCTGCTCACCTAGCTAAGCTCTTCTAGTGCAGTTACAACACTGGCATCTGCAATGACAATGTAGAAAATTGTCTAGGTTTGTGCTATATGCAAAAAGCAGGACAAATCTAACCTGACGAATTACCATCTCATCAGTCAATTGTCCATCATCAGTAAATTGATGGAAGGTGTCATCAACAGTGCCACCCAGCAGCACCTGCTCAGCAATAACATGTTCAGTGATGCCCAGTTTGAGTTCTGCCAGGGCCACTCACCCCATGACTTCATTACAGCCTTGGTTCAAACATGGACAAAAAAGCTAAATTCCAGAGGTGACAGCCCTTGACATCTAGGCCACATTTGACCAAATGGGGAATCAAGGAGCTCTGGTAAAATTGAATCAATGGGTATCAAGAGAAAAACTCTCCACTGGTTGAAGTCATACCTGACACTTCGGAAGATGGCCACAGTTGTTGGAGATCAGTCATCTTTCTGATAAAGGGTCTAGGCCCGAAATGTCAAGCTTTCCTGCTCCTATGATGCTGCTTGGCCTGCTGTGTTCATCCAGCTCCACACCTTGTTATCCAGGACATCTCTGTTGGCATTCCTCAGGGTGGTATCCTCAGCCCAATCATCTTCAGCTGCTTTATCTTCCCTCTGTCATAAGGTCTAAGGTGGAGATATTCGCCGATGATTGCATAATGTCCAGAAAAATTCGCAATTCCTCAAATGCTAAAATAGCCCACGTTCAAATGCAACATTATCCAGGCTTGGGCTGACAAGTAGCAAGTTACATTCAAGCCACTTAAATGTCAGGCAATGGCCTTCTCCAATGAGAAACAATCTAACCACCACCCCTTGACATTCAATGGTGTTACCATCACTGAATCCCCCATTCTCAACAGTCGTGGGGTTACAACTGAGAGAAACTCAACTGGACTTGCCACATAAATGCAGTGGCTACAACAGCAGGCCAGAGACTAGGAATACTGCATCGGGTAACTCACCTCCTGACTCTCCAAAGCCTGTCCAATATCTAAAAGGTGCAAGTGAGGACCATGAAGGTGTACTCCCCACTCGTCTGGATGAGTGCAGCTCCATCAGCACTAGAGAAGCTTGACACCATCCAGGACAAAGTATCCTGCTTGATCAGCACTACCTCCACAAACATCCATTCCTTTCACCACCGACGTTCAGTAGCAGCGGTGTGTACTATCTACCAGATGCACTGCAAAAATTCACCCATGATCCTTCCAAACTCACAATCACTTCCATCTAGAAGGACAAGGACAGCAGATATGTAAAAGCAGTGAGACAGTTCTCCTGATTTCAGCATTTGCCCAAACTTGTTAGTAAGGAGAGCTTTGCAGGGTCAACAGGGCTGTTTTGCCATTGTCCATTCTGGTGCCTAGGCCAATGCCAGGTGGTCTGTTCTGCTTTGCTTCTTTGATGAGACTTCATAGCGATTGATACAAAGAGTAGCTTGCTAGGCCATTCAGAGGGCAGTTGAGAGTCAACCACATTGCTGTGAAACTGGAGTCACATGTAGACCAGACCAGACCGGTGCAAAGGAAAATGTGAGAATATAGAAAGCAAAAAATCAAATTTTTTTTGATTATTTAAAGAGGAGAAGGGAACGGATTCAACTACATTGGTAAAGTAAGAAGGAGGGAATGAGATTCAAGAAGGAACAGTATCATAAAAGAGTACCTCATATTGACACTAAAGTGCTGCTGGACTAAGGTTCTTCGTTCTTATTCTGAAATAATCCAATAAACTAAAGATGACAGTTACGTCCTCTAAACCACAATAATGAACCACATGGGTTTTCCTACAATTGAAATTGCTGCATAGTCATTATTGGATCTTTAATTTCAGTAACTTTTTTTTTATTGAATTCAAATTCCACGACCTACCATGGTGCTTAAAATTCCTGTTTAAATTTACTCAATGTCCCAGTGTTCACCACACTGTGGGACAGTGAATTCCATAGATTCTAGACCCTTTGAGAGAAGTAATTCTTCCTCATCTCAGTTTTAAATCTGACACCAACATGGGATTAGCAGGGGAGCATGAATGGAAGACAGCTAGCTATTAATGCAGATATTCCAGTACCTTCACACAAGAGAAAAAGAAACATACACAAGGATTTTTTGACACTTTCTGTTTGCAGGCTGGCCAGTTCTCTGCCACACGGGCCCCACACAAATCATGGTCACCTGGTCAGGAGCCAATCAAAACATTGTTGTTTAGATCCCATTGGCTCTACTTTAGCCCTCCTTTAGCTCTCCCTAGTCTAGGAAAAAGCAACGTAGTATACAACTTCCAATGTACTCCAGTAAAGACGAGTTTTAAAGCTGCAGCCACTAAAGCCATAGCTTCCTCCTTTTAGACAACTGTCTGAAACTAAAGGAAGTAAAATTATGAGATACTTACAGGTTGTAATGTAGAATTATGGTGAAATTTTTATTTGAATATTTGTTGAAATACAATCATAACCGATGGCGCACTATGAGAGCATATAAATCACATATCAGCTGCTAAACATTTTTACCATTTGCCATTAATTGTGATTCTTGTGTGGAAATCTTTATTCATTTTTACTTTGTTATATCGCTGTCCAATTACTCTTGGTTGTTTTGGTTTGTGATGATGAAGCTGAGAACAGACTGTTCATTTTGCAGTACGTTGTAATGATCTTATGTTTCAAATGATCTGTTGGACATAGGCTGGAACATTTTTCACTTGAGCAGAGGATGTTGAGGAGTGACCTTATAGAGGTTTATAAAATCATGAAGGGCACAGATAAAGTGAATAACAAAGAACTTTTCCCTAAGATGGAGGTGTACAAAACCAGGTGGCCATATTTTTAAGGTGAGAAGGGAAAGGTTTGAAAAGGACATGAGGGGGCAACCTTTTTACACAGGGAGTTGTTCGAGTGTGGAATGAACTGCCAGAGGGGGTGGTGAATGCAAGTATCTTTATATAATATTCAAAAGACATTTGGATAACTACATGAATAGGAAAGATTTGGAGGGATATGAGCCAAATGCAGGTAAGTGGGACTAATTTAGTTTGGGAGCATGGTCTAGTTGGACGAAAGGTGCTGTTTCTGTGCTGCATTACACTGTGACTCTAAATATCTTGTATTTCTGTTCCAACAATATAGTCAGGCTGACCTTATACATTGCAAATTAATTAATTCATTAATTTGGTGGGAACCCAAGCCACACTAAAAGGTGACATTCTCAAACCTCAATCCTCCTATCAGTATCATTATATCAAGAATGTGCAACAATTTTCTGCACTATAGGGATTCTTGGAAAAAAGAGGCAGCACGGTAGCTCAGTGGTTAAGACTCCTGCCTCACAGCACCAGGGAACCGTGC
Source organism: Ginglymostoma cirratum (assembly GCA_024137785.1). Taxonomy (NCBI): domain Eukaryota; kingdom Metazoa; phylum Chordata; class Chondrichthyes; order Orectolobiformes; family Ginglymostomatidae; genus Ginglymostoma; species Ginglymostoma cirratum. Next base: position 18,533,112 of record JAHRHZ010000144.1, read on the forward strand.
TCAATTCCAGCCTTATGTGACTGTCTGTGTCGACTTTGCATGTTCTCACTGTGTCTGCATGGGTTTCTGCTGAGTGCACTGGTTCCCCCTTTCCTTGTATAGATGCAATCTATGCAGAATAGGTGGGTTGACCATGCTAAATTGTCCATAGTATCTAGGGATTTGCAGTCTAGGTGGATTAGCCATGGGAAATGTGGGGTTACAGAGATGGAGTAGGGGGCTAGGTCTGGATGAGTTACTCTTCAGAGGGTTGATGCAGACTCAATGGGCTGAATAGCCTCTTTCCACACTGTAGGCTTTCTATGATTCTCATGTATTGGTGCAGGAAAGCACTGCAGAGGAAACCTGTTTTTTTCTCCCCCATTGCGAGCCCATTTCAAGGCTTCAAGATTGTTACAACTCCTCAGTGAGCAAGGGTGGAGAGAGGAGAGGCTGGGAGGAGAAGACCAACAGGGGAATAGTCAGCCATTGCTGCCTTGGAGCTTGCAACCCCAAAATGATCCCATTTAGGCTCCTGACTTCCCACATTGGGAAGATCTGGTCTAAGCCTTAAGAGCGACAGTAACCTGGGGACATTGGAAAATCAAATGAAACAAGTTTTATAGACAGCCTGTCGGGAGGAGTGGTGTTTTATCTTTTAAAAAGTCCACTTATTCATGTCTACCAGAAATTGTTAATGAAACATTAATATCTTTTGTAAATTCCAGGAATATGTTCATGATGCACAAGACATGGCTATACCAAGACAAGTAGGAGAATGAGCACCTTTTGTAAGCTGCCTTTGAGGGAGCTAAGAGGAAGCTTGGGACATAGTACCATTTAGTCAGTGAAAAAAGAAAGGAAAAATGTATCAGTAAGAAGACTGATAATTTAGAATTCAATGGAAGATTCTAGTTTGAATATGAGGTGTATTTACTGTGGGTTATAACAGTGATGTGGTATGATGGAAAGAGGATATCTTCTTATGGTAGGAAAACAGTAATAAATAAGTTTGGGAAGAGCAACCTTTATTACTTAGTGTAAATTTATTTTATTCATACAGTATAAAATTAAAACCTACCTTAAAAGTACCAACCAGGCCCTTTAGGTTAATGCCTAAGCAATCAGAGATGACTGATTTTAATAAGGTAGTCTCTCCTCATCTGCCCATGGCACACTTAGAACAATCTGCCATTTATTTGCAGAAAATATACTTTGCTAAATCTTCTCCTAGTACAGAAAAATCAAACAAGAGCAGGGTCTGGGAATAATGTGTAGAGCTGGATGAACACAGCAGGCCAGGCAGCATCAGAGGAGCAGGAAAGCTGACGTTTCGGGT
>JAHRHZ010000144.1:18534829-18581048 GCA_024137785.1 Ginglymostoma cirratum
TACCCGAAACGTCAGCTTTCCTGCTCCTCTGATGCTGCCTGGCCTGCTGTGTTCATCCAGCTCCACACCTTGTTATCTCAGATTCTCCAGTATCTGCAGTTCCTCCTATCTCTGGGAACAATGGTTTGCTGGGTGGACTGCTGGAGTTGGAGGCGGAAGTGGAATATTGTCCATTGTTCTCTATTCTGCACGAGGATGTTACGTGGGAACATGGTAAAGGAAAAATGCCCTATCATGTCAACTATTACATTAAATAATATCATCATGCCACAGTGCAAATCCTACTTACCACGTTTCAGTCAAAAAGCATAGGCCAGATTTTAGGTACTAATCGTACTATCATGGCAACTTGATATGTTATGTCACATCAGCAGAGTGTAAGTAAAGCTTTAAGAGACATGCACATGATGACATAACATGTAACTTGAGGGGAGAAGTAGCTCATACCCCATCTTCACTGAGAATTACTTAAAGCAGGATGTCCTACTAGAAACATACTCCTTTGTGGTAATGTATTTACTTAATACCAGCTCGGGCGTTTAGATATCTGAGAAAAGTAATGTTTGTGAGTAACAGCTGCTGTAATAAAACCTGTTGGAGTTTTCAATGGCATGATTGCAATAACTCACCGAAGGCAAGTAACTTGTCACCCAATCACCTTCTATTCACATTTACATAGTACATGACACTGACACAGTTCGCACAGAGCCAGCTCTCAGAGTGAACAGGACCTCTGACACTCCTGTTAATATTTGTCAGCCAGGGCTCTCTGATTGGACCAGGTTAACAGCCCCAATCAGGGAACTCATATGCTATGAGGCCCAACTGGCTGACCTCATTAAAATCACTATAACGATATTCATGCTCACATTCATACGTTATGGGGCATAACATAAATATTCTCGCATCAGGTAAAATACCCTGTTGGAGGCAAGCTCATATCCCTAGCGACTTCAAATAAGCTGATTCCTTTCTGTTTAGTTAGTCCCTTTCTGAAGCCTGCATCTCATCCATCTGGCTACTTTGCAACCTGGAGAGGTCATATAATGAAACTGCTGTGTTAATGAGTTCAGTAGTAAATCAGGAGGAACAAGCAGGTCATACACTGTATGCGCTGTTATTGTCTGCTGCCTTTGCCCAATGAAGTAGAGTCTATTCAGGTCAATCACTATAAAATGGCCTTTGTTCAAAAGATGTTCCGCACAATAGAATGGTGAAAGCAAGTCCTGATATGGAATCGTGCAACAATTGTGTTGTTGTGTTCCTGTTTGCCATGAATCAGACTCAAAGTGTTCATTTTCTACCCCCAAGAATTCAACAATATTCGCCAAACAAGAAATCATGTGTTTTGTAAATATTAAAGCACAGAAAACGGTCAACATACCCATGATGTCAGGAACCATCTGTAGAGAGAAAAACAAAGCAAATACGCAGAATTTTATTGGACACCAGGAGGCAGGGAAAGAGGTGGGAGGAGGGTGGCAATAAAAGGTGGAGACCATTATCAGAGATTCCCCTCCGTCATATTGGCCTTGGAGGAATCACAATGCGAGTGGCATTTCTGTCTAGAGGGCCCAGAAAGATTGAGTGAAATGAAAGTGAGTGGCACAGCTGTTAGTGCCAGCGCAGATGACGAGAAAGGTGGCCAGGTGTTCTGACTTAGTGAGAAGGCAGTATGAAGGCCATGCAAGGTTTGTAATGTGGTGGAATGGGGTGGACGAGAGCAAGTGAGAGGATATATTGCAGGCAATATTGAGAGGGGGGGAGCATGGCTCTGGCTGGAAGCTGGTTGCAGGCCAGAGTGACACTATGTCAGATGCATGCCAACAAGGCAGCGAAAATGGCAGCCAGCTGTTTGTAGTCCTTGTTCTTGTGAGACAACTGATATATTTCTTCAAATTCCCAGGCGAAAGAAGAGCCCAAGCGCAAAGTAAAAGTCCCACAATAACATCGGGATCACATTTCCTACCATCCTGATGCCCGTGGAGGGGTTGATAGGGCAAGGTGGTGGTTGTTCCAAAATGGATAGTGAGGCCACGGTGGAGATGGAAGAGAGTCAGTATCCTCATGACTGGGCACAAGGGACCCTCTGGCAAAAATATCAATCTGAACACCAGCTGATCCTGGAAGTTCATGTACGTTGAGGCACAAAACACTGATTCTTCCATTCTCCCTCTGACGTGGAGAGGGCTTTTTTGTGAAGAAGGGTCCTGACCCGAAACATCAGCTTTCCGGCTCCTCTGATGCTGCCTGGCCTTCTGTGTTCATCCTGCTCCACACTGTTATCTCTGACTCCAGCATCAGCAGTTCTTGCTATGTCTGAGTTGTTATCACTCTTGCTTTCAGGCATCAATTTCCTGGGCCATTGTCATGCTACAGCACACTAAAGCACTTTAAATAAAAACCTCTGGCCTTCAGCACTCGATTTTCCCAGAGTTTTTGAGCCGGAGGTTGAACAACAGCTGGAGGTGAGGGGTTAAAGTATCCTGGATTCTTTGCACCAGGAGAGTGTCACACATTTTCAGATAGGGTGTTTCCGAAATGATCAGTGGTCAGGGACAGGAGGGAATGACTGCCAAAAAGAGGCAGGTAAAGGAACTCAGAGGATAGGCAGATAGATTACTGATTACCGAGGGGAGGAAAGATTATCAGAGTATGCAGGAACGTAGACCGGAGGTTAAAAATCAGAACAGTGGCGGAGTAAGGCTCAAATGGGCTAATTTTTTGCTTTGTATACAATTTTGCCCATCTTTGCAATGATAACCTGATTCCCAGAGGCTACTTCATTTTTGGAAATTACTTCTGGGGTTGAAATGGAAAAGTTAACTCAGCTTTCTATTTATTATAGAATCCCTACAGTGCAGAAAGAGGCCATTCAGCACATCAAGTCTTCACTGACCTTCCAAAGAGCATCCCACCCAGACCCAGCCCCCTACTCCACATTTACCATAGTTAATCCTTCTCAGCTGCACATCCTTGGACACTAGGGGCTAATTGAGCCTGGCTAACCCATCTAACCCCCACACCTTTAGGGTGTGGGAGGAGACTGGAGCACCCAGAGGAAACCCACGCAGACAGAGGGGAGAATGTGCAATTTCCATACTGTAAGTTACCCAAGGCTGGAATTGAACCTGGGTCCATAAGTGCAAGCTGCAGCAGTACTAACCACTGAGCTACTGTGCCACCCAATTTGGTGACCAGAGATTCTTCAAATGAATGCACTGGGTTTAGTCCATTTGCATTGATAGATCACCATGAGAGTATAATTTGATTTTAAAAGGGTGTTGAGCAACGGTTGGGAACTGGATCTGGTGTTCAAATCTATGTAATAATATCAGGCTATTTGTGGTAATATTAAGTAATTTGTAACAATACTAGTTTTTATGTAGCAATATCAGTTTACATGTGGCATCATTAGACTATATCTCAATATACGTAGTCATATGAGATTATATGTAACAATATTAGTAAGTCATATGTAGTAATATTATATTTCATGTAATGATATTAGGTTATATGTGGAACAAAAATCTTTGCAAACTTGAAATAACAAGGTGTGGGGCTGGATGAACACAGCAGGCCAAGCAGCATCATAGGAGCAGGAAATCTTGACGTTTCGGGCCTAGACCCAAACTTGAATCCTGCTGACTTGATCGTGAATCCAGCAGATTCAAGACTGGTCTCTTTTTCACCACAACAGTTGGCAGAGTTGACAAGACTCCCAGAGAGACAGAAAGAGGAGTGCTGTGAGGGAGATCTTCCATGTCTAAATTACACATGTGACCAGTCCTGAAACTGGACAGAACATATCGGTTGACAATTGTTTATACTGGTTCCAATGAACTAACCACACAGGTACACCTCATTGTTACAAGCCCTAACATAAAGTTTTAATGATTCCCATCACCACCAGTTTGACAAAAGCAAGTATTTTGGTATCCAGACTACTTTTAACAATCATATTTATTTTCATAGCTTCCCAAGACAAATGACAATATTTGTCATTGTCACCCATCATTAATATTGGCTTTCATTGGCAAGGGAATTGAGTTTAAGAGCCGTGAGGTTATGTTGCAGCTCTATAAAACCCTGGTTAGATCACACTTGGAATATTGTGTTCAGTTCTGGTCACCTCATTATAGGAAGGATGTCGAAGCTTTAGGGAGGCTGCAGAGGAGATTTACTAGGATGCTGCCTGGACTGGAGGGAAGGTCTTATGAGGAAAATTGAGGGAGCTAGGGCTTTTTTCATTCGAGCGAAGAAGGATGAGAGGTTACTTGAGAGAGATTTACAAGATGATGAGAGGCATAGATAGAGCAGATAGAGGCTTTTTCCCAGAGCAGAATTGACTATTATGAGGGGGCATAATTTGAAGATGATTGAAGGAAGGTATAGGGGAGATGTCAGAAGTAGGTTCTTTACACAGAGAGTGGTGGGCATGCGGAATGCGCTGCCGGCAGTGGTAGTGGAGTCAGATATTTTAGAGACTTTTAAGCGACTCTTGGATAGGTACATGGAGGATAGTAAAATGTAGGGTATGCAGGGAAGTTTGATCTTAGTAGAATAATAGGTCAGCACAACATTGTGGGCCGAAGGGCCTGTACTGTGCTGTACTGTTCTATGTTCTATGTAATATTATGAAATCAGCTGACTAGAGTATCCATCAAGAAGGTTAGGATTTTTGTTTTTATTCATTCACAGGATGAGGGCATCACTGACCAGACAGCATTTATTGTCCATCCCTAATTGCCCAGAGGGCAGTTGAGAGTCAACCACATTGCTGTGCGTCTGGGGTCAAATTTAGGCCAGACCAGGTAAAGATGGCAGTTTCCTTCCCTAAGGGACATGATTGAAACAGATGGTTTTTTACAACAATTGACAATGGGTTCATCGGTTCATCGTTAGATTCTTAATCCCAGATTTTTTTTTTAATTCAAATTCCACCATCTGCCATGGCAGGATTCAAACCCAGGTCCCCAGAACGTTATCTGGGTCTCTGGATTAACAGTCCAGTGATAATACCACTAGGCCATTACCTCCCCAGAACATTGCTAAAAATGACTCAATTTATGTTCTATGGCTCACTTAACAATTCATAGAGTGGGAACATAACATGTGGGTAAAGTACGCAATAAGGAAGACGAACGGAATTTCGGCATTTATTGCAAAACAAATAGAGTATAAAAGTAACAAAGTGTTGCTGCAAATGGACAAGGCATTAGTGAGTATTGCATACAGTTTTGGTCTCATTACTTAAGGAGGGACATCGCTGTATTGAAGGCAGTTCAGGGGCGATTCACTAGACTGATTCCAGAGGTGAGGGATTTATCTCATAGAGATTAAGCAATTTAAGTCTATACTCTCTAGAATTTAGAAGAATGAGAGGATATCTAACTAAGTTGTATAAGATTCTAAAGGGGATTGCAAAAGTAGAGATAGAGAGGATATTTCCTCATATGAGGCAATCTAGATCAAGAGGTTATTGTTTTGGGATAAAGGGTGAAACACTGTGAGGGGAAATTACTTCTCTCAAAGCATCGTATATCTGTGTTGGATGCTGAGACATTGGGTAATTTTAAGGAAGAAGTAAACAGATTTTTAATTAGCAATGGACTGAAGAGTTATGGAGGGCTGACAGGAAAGTGAAGTTGAGGCTGAGATAACATCAGCCATGATTGTATCAAATGACAGAACAGGCTCCAGGGCTGAATTGCCTACTGCTAGTTCATATGTTCTTATAAGTACATATTCATCTCATTTCAACATTTCTAATACTTTGTTTGATCTTAAAACATCCTGTACTTTAGCGTTTCACTATAATACTTCTATCTGATCTAGTCTGAATGCTTAACAGGTACAACTGATTAATTAAGTTTTGCAATCGCTGTGTCACTATTTTTGATATGACATTAACTTTCTGTGATAACTTAGTATGATTAATTGGAATGTTGTAACAATCCCTAAATGTACTGTTCACATTAAGTCATTCCAGACCTACTCTGTGTGCTATATAAGCTAACAGCCCAGAATCCTGACTCCTAATTTTAAATTCTAATCTCGTTTTACTAATAACACATTTCTCAAATTCCCCATTAAAAAATTCCACATGCATCTTGAAGTTGACTGAAAGCTTTCCCTTATTACACCAAGAAAACATTTTTCTTTATAATCAAGCACAGCTCGATTTCAACAAAACAGCTCTCACCAAAAGTAGCACTTGCTGGAGGCATGTTTCAGGCTGTAGATGCAACAATTTTGTTTCCATTGTTTTCCTTCTGAATTTGCTGCCTCTTTGGGCAAACACTTCTCCCTGAGAAGTATCATCGTGCAGAAATGCAACTGTCTGGTGATACATTTGCACTCCCATGAATATGTGGCCAAAAGAGCTAAAAAAACAGATTTTGAAGATTACTTCTGCAGCTGCAAGAGAATCTGCTCTCACATTTGTAGTGTCCAGCCACTCAATAAAACCCCTTGCAACTAACTTCACTTTAGCCTTAAAAACCCCATCAAAAAGAGCTTTTTCAGTATTTATCCCTAAAATCTGGCTGCCACTTACTAGAATTAGAATTAGATTGGAATAATCTTCAAATTTTCTCCATCTGTTTAACTAATCTTATGAGTTTGCTCTCAAGTTTATTGGCAACCATTTGAAATCTGAAAGCCATGAAAGTTTCTACTGCTAGCTCTGAGATGACTCTGTGACCTTTCATTGACTAATCAGTTAAACTGAGGCCTCAACTTCCACTTTTGGGATTGCTCTACGAGATTGCCTTCTTACACAACTGAAGGGGATAACGTTAATGCATCGTCATTTGTTGACATGATGATTACTTCTGATCATGGACCATGCTTATGATCCCATCATTCAACCCGTTCTAGTTCATCTCTTGGTCTTGATCCTGAACAATCAATCAACATTTAAACTTTCTGGTATCTTCTCCTGCATATCACACAATTGTTGTATCCTTCTTTCATTAAGTACCCACCCACACCCCATCATGGAATATTTGTCACCGAAGCACCCAGTCTGGGCAACTGTCTATGGATGTGATGGTTCCATGATTTTGCACCTGAAATGAGGAGCATTTAAAAGCATTATCTAAAAATGCACCTTTTTATGAGGAGCATTCTGAAGAACCAAGTATGATAGATCAAAGGTTGGATTATTGAAATATCAGTCATTCTGATAGGAAGGACAGAGCTGTATAATTCTGCCTCCACATTCCACATTGCCATGCAATTTTATTCACCTCAAGCATTCATCCAATTTTATTTGAAATCATTAATCAGCTTTGCTTTCAACATGCCTCGTGGAAAGTGGGTTCCATCTCATACCCATAAACTCCGTAAAAAGGCTCTTCTCCAGTCTACCACACACCCATTCCATCACACCCACCCCCTGCTGACCCCCATCTCTTGCCCAAAACCTTCAAACTTCGGTCTGTAAATATTGTACCTTTGGCGAATGGGAAAAGCTCATCCAACTCAATTGTGTAGCTCACAAAATTCCTCATTCTGGGAACCATTCTTGTAAATCTCCTTAGAATATTCTGAAGAACCCTTCCAATAAGAACTGGATGCAAAAATGGTGTCCTAACAGAGTATAACTCCTTTAGTTTGCAATCGAACCCAAATTTATGAAGCACAAAGTCCCATGTGGTTTACTAATTACTCTCTCAAAAGGCTGTTTTACGTCCCGCAATGTTTGTGAACTAGGCAAGAAGGGGAGGCAGTTAAAATTCTGGTGCCAGCCAGCTTGCCAGTTTTCTACTTCCATTCCCTCTCCTATTGAGCTTCACTAAGATGGGGCACTGGCAGGCCCCAAATGCTCCGTGACATATAATTCTTTTGAAATCATTAATCATCTCCACTTCCAAAAGTCTTATGATTTTCTGTCATCAACCCTGTCCTACCCTACCTCACAAACACTGAAATCAACCCCTCTTCCACACCCACAGACATTATTAGCAACCCTGCTCACTCCCACACACATATATTAATTAGCCTCTTCCCCCCCTCCTCCAAAAAAGGCACATACAAAAACTTCAGCCCTTCCCTAGTCCCTCCAAACACACACTGGTTAGCCATACTGCAGAGAGGGGTGGTAGCTCCAAAGCCAAGAGACTATTCCTAGCTAACTTTGAAGGATTTTCCCTTTTAAACCCCATGAATTCTTGATTTTGATATTCAATGACTTTGCATCAGCTTACTCAGATTTGTATCTTTGGTGTTTACTGTAAAATATTTTTGAAAGCACATTGGATGGTGTACTTTTGCTTTGATTAATTACATTTCATGTTATTTGTTTGAGGAATTATTTGAAGAATCCTGCACACAATCAAAGGAATCTTCATTAAAATCAAAAACAGAAATCAAAATTAAAATCAAATAGAAATAGCTGGAAAGGCTCAGCAGGTCTGGCCGCATTTGTGGAGGGAGATCAGAGTTAAGGTTATGTGTCCAGTGACCCTTCCCCAGAACAGATAGTAGCAAGGAAAAAGTCATTTAAAGTCATTCTTCATTCAAAATATTCAGACAACAGCATTTGAGGGCTTACTTCTGTGAAAAATGCCAACTGAATCATCAAGTAAACATGCGAGCTTCTGTAGCTTATGTTTGTAAACAATCAGAAATATTACCAGCAGGAGTTCCAAGTACCTCAGCGCCATATAAAATGTCATGCACTCTATTTAGACGTGCAATTGTGAAGGCAGTTTTGATTGTAGACATTGGTTGTCTGTGTTTCTTTTCGATCAAAATGATAAATTGCTATTATGCAATATAGTGCAAAGAGAAAGCTGGACATGTTTCACTGAATATATGGTTACTGTCAAACAAAAAAACTCCGCCAGACAGAGGGATATAGTCCAGGGCCAGTAAATGGGTTGAAAACAGAAATGCTTATTTTTATGGAACACAAATAAACTTTGCCTCTTTGAAAGATAGATGAAAACCATTACAGGCAAAAACGTTGGTGATCCCCAAGCTTGGGTTTTGAAAATTGCACAGCAGTGAGATTCTGGAAGAGGAAATGTTAGAGAACAAAGTGCTGCAATGTGGTAGGGATTTCAATAATATGTGGACACAGGGAGAAGTGAGAGCAAGCCATAGAGGTGATGATGGAGGACATGAGGTTTCAAGAAACAGTGCCATGATTGCCCAAGGCAAGTTGTCCAAAGAGAATAACAAGAAGCAGTTACCACTGTGAATTCGATCAGGAATGGACTATACGCCAAAAGATAATTTCAAAAGCAGCTCAGTAATCTTGTCATTCAAGGGCAGACAATTCCAGCAGAAAGCTACCACCAAAACATATCTTCCTCTCACTCCGGCTGCTCACATTTCACAGGGATCATTCCCTTGGGACACCCGAGTCCATTCCTCATCCATCAACACCACTCCCCCTTCCCACAGCATCTTCCCACATAACCATGCAACGCGTGCCCCTTCACCTCCCCGCTGGTCACCATCCAAGGGCCGAAACAATCTCTCCAGGTGAAGCAGCATTTCATCTGTACCTCCTCCAATCTGGTGTAATGCATTCACTGCACCCAATGTGGCCTATTCTACACTGGAGAAACCAAACACAGCCTGGGTGACTGCTTCACAGAATATCTCCGGACTGTGTGCAAGCATAACCCCAAGCATAACTTCCCATAGCCAGTCATTTTAACACAGTGTCCTGCTTGGATTCCTACTTGTCTGTCCTCGGCATGCTGCAATGCTCCAGTGAATCTCATTGCAAACTGGAGGAAGAACATTTCACCTGTAGACTAAGCACTTTACGACCTTCGGGACTTCGAGTTCAATACCTTCAGACTGTGAACCCACTCCCATTCCTTTCCTTTCTTTTAACTTTACTCACTACATTCTCTGTCATCATGTCCTCTCTCCCCTCACCCCCACCCTGGGACTGCCTGTTCTTTCCAGTCTAGCAGTTGGACACACCATTGTTCTGCCATTCTCACACTCCGATCACTTAATCTGCTCTATCAACACCTTTTCTCCCCCAGCACTTCACCCCCTGATTATTGCATAAATGTTGACCCCTCCACACTTCAAAACAGCTCTGATGAAGGGTCATCTAGACTCAAAATGTTAGCTTGCTCTCTCTCCGTGAATGCTGCCTGACCCGTTGTGATCTCCAGCAATTTTTGTTTTCAGTACAGATTCCAGCATCTGCAGTAATTTGCAGTTACAAGGTAAGAAATCAAACTGTCGTTTTATTTATTGAGTATATCAAGAACTCATAACAATTAGAATTGCTTCACCTTACATTGTTTTCAGTATCCTGCAATATTTTCCTGAAATCTTCTTAAGTCTATTCAGCTCCAACAGTACTTTCCTGGAAAAATGACTTTCCGAATCCAACGCATCATCCTCTGACACTTCCACCATCTGCAATCTGACCCCACCACCAAAGGCATTTTTCCCTCCCCACCCTTACCTGCTTTCCAGAGGGACCACTCTCTCCGTGACTCCCTTGTCCGCTCCACACCCGGCACTTTTCCCTGCAACCGCAGGAAGTGCTACACCTGCCCCCACACCTCCTCCCTCACCCCCATCCCAGGCTCGACGATGACCTTCCACATCGAGCAGATGTTCACCTGCACATCTGCTAATGTGGTACACTGCATCCGCTGTTCCCGTTGTGGCCTCCTCTACATCGAGGAAACCAAGCGGAGGCTTGGGGACGGCTTTGCAGAACACCTACGCTCGGTTCGCACTAAACAACTGCACCTCCCAGTCGTGAACTATTTCAACTCCCGCTCCCATTCCTCAGACGACATGTCCATCCTGAACCTCCTCCAGTGCCACAACAATGCTACCCGAAGGTTGCAGGAACAGCAACTCATATTCCGCTTGGGAACCCTGCAGCCCAATGGTATCAATGTGGACTTCACAAGCTTCAAAATCTTCCCTCCCCCAACCGCATCCCAAAACCAGCCCAGCTCATCCCTGCCTCCCTAGCCTGTTCTTCCTCCCACCTATCTCCTCCACCCACCTCAAGCCCCACCCCCATCTCCTATCTACCCCAACCGCATCCCACCCCCTTGAACTGTCCGTCCTCCCTGGACTGACCTACCTCCTCCCTACCTCCCCACCTACACTCACCTTTACTGGCTCCATCCCCGCCTCTTTGACCTGTCTGTCTCCGCTCCACCTATCTTCTCCTCTATCCATCTTCCATCCGCCTCCCCCTCTCTCCCTATTTATTTCAGAGCCCTCTTCCCCTCCCCCATTTCTGAAGAAGGGTTTAGGCCTGAAATGTCAGCCTTTCTGCTCCTCTGATGCTGCTTGGCCTGCTGTGTTCATCCAGCTGTACACCTTGTTATCTCACTTGTTGACATGCATGTCCTCGGTCCCCAATGATCATCTCAACTAAGGTGGGACTTATATGGCTCATAGCTCCTACTGTGTTCATATCATGAAGAAAGTTACAATCACTTGTCCTAGTATATTTAAAGTAGAAGACCACTGAGAGAAAGGATATGCACACAAACCTTCTAAGCGCTTGTCCAGTAAAACATTTTGAAAAGTAAGGCCTGGAAAACAAGAGCAGAAATAGTAACCAAGTTGATGCTTCGAGTTGGATATGGCTTATCTCAAAACTGGACCTAATCAAGTCCATTTGTCTCATTACCACACTGAGTAGTCTGGGCAGTCCAGCTCACTATACTGCATGAGCTAATGCTCACAATGAGGGTGACTACCAACACCCTCTTTAAGTGTAACTACAGGGACTGCTTGGTCTAGTGTGGTTACAGGCAAGCCACTTGTCTATCTGGAAGAGTCTCAACAAGATGTAGATCATTGCATGTTCGCAACTAGTTACACATTACGGTGGTATGATAGACACAGTCACAGAGAGTTTGAGGAGGATGTGTCACGGTCCCACAGTGCAAAGCTGTTCTGCCCGCAAATCCCAATGACATCATCAAAATGGGTGGGTGCTTATGGCATTGCTCAGTATTAACCCTTCACACCCGTTCAAACTCATACACAGCAATTAGCACATGACCTCAATAGCCAGAATGGGAGATAAAAACATGTTTCTTGCTGTCTCTAATGCTAGGGAGAAGGGTGTTATTGAGGGATGAGGGATTTTCTTTCATTCGTCCTTGCAAGACAGTGGACTTAGGAGGGATCCTTTAGGCTTTAGTCAGTGCAGTTGTTAGATGCATTTTTGCAGTGGCAAAACACAACATCAAACAGCCTTTCTGGCTAATTTGCCCCACGTTACTGAATCATGATTAATCCATTTCCAGTGTCAGATGAATGTGCTTTCACCTACACACAGAATCTACCCCCACCCAGTGCTATTTAAAGAACCATGCACCCATCTTGCAGGTTAGGTGCTTTTAACAATTAATTCCATTAATATTTGAGCCTTCAAAAGTTTGTGGAAGTAGTAGAGAGTTTGTTTCAGACATGATGAGTTGTTGAATTTGCCAAGGAGTGTTACTGTTTCCATACAAAGAGGGCAAAGGATTTGGTTTTCCATACGAATCAAGCAATAGGTACAGAGAGGGACTATATTGCTGGGTCTGCATCCTTAAAGGCAAATGGAGCAGAGGCTGCAGACAAGGTAGATACTGTGTGGAAGGATGAGCAGGAGGGTTGTCCATAGTAGGTCGTCTCAACACTGACTTGCAGAAATCACTGCTCCTCCCTTTACTCCAGGCAGAAACATCCAGAAGTCAATTCAGGAAGAGGAGGAAGAAGAGGAAAATAAGAAAGAAGAGATGAGATATTGAGAAGACCTTCATTGAAGGCAAGCTTTTAATGAGGGCCTTCTCAGATTCCAGTCTCTTAAAAGGTCATCCCTTCAGCATCCTGGTTTCACAATTCATACCTTTCCAATCATTTGCAAAATCTCACCACTGCACTTTTTTGGTCAAAATTCCATGATAAAAGCCATTAACAAAAGCCTTTCCATCATCCCATTATATAACAGCACGTCCAATTAATGCTTGTCTAATGTATACTTGACCTACTGCTCCTCCACATTGCAATCCAAGTGGTTGCAGCGTGGCTGCTGACTTGCAATGGAAGAGACCACACGTTGCTTTGCAGGCAGACAGCAAGCAGCTCTGAGCCTTGAGGTCTCTTCCTCAAAGGAAAGGATGTTCTACAATTTCTGTGTAAGGACCAGAGCCACATTGAAACTGAATTCCACTCCCACCCCGTTCTTTTGACAGTGGAAAGTTGTTGTCCTCAATTCCCAAAATACACTGGGGAAAATTCAGTCATGGAGATGGTGAGTCAGAGTAAGCTCACCTCCCTGAGTAAGTTGGACAGAATCAGTGAGGAGCTGTTCCTACAATCAGAGGCTGGTTCTCTTTTGCATTTGCTGCCTGCAACTTCGTACAAAACATTGTTTCCATTGGATAATTTCAAACTGAACACTTTTATTCAACAAAGTTTTGAATTTATGGGTAATTGCGTCTCAGAGGGAATTGCAGTGACTGTGCTAGAGTCAAACATATGACTATTTAGCTGTGACCTCAACAGAATATATATTTAGGGTGCTTTTATTTTCTGTGTATAGAAGTGCTGGTCTTTTTGAAAGAAATATTTGGTGCTAACTTATGCCTGTGATCTCCAAATATCGTGGTGTCTAGGAACATAACATAAGAACATAAGAACTAGGTGCAGGAGTAGGCCTTCTGGCCCTTCGAGCCTGCTCCGCCATTCAATAAGATCATGGCTGATCTTTTCGTGGATTCAGATCCACTTACCAGAACACGCCATCATCCTTAACATTGTCAGCAATGCCAGATGCAATTGGCCATGTTACCGCCATCTCCATGATGCAGAGAACCATTTCCTCCACAGAGATCAGAAGATACAGATGTGCCTTAGCCTCTGCAATTGTGCTCAATCTTGCCCTGTGTGAGAGATAAAACAATGTCAATAATTACATTGCACTGCGTTTGAGTGATGTCTTTGCTACAAATGAGCAGCTGGAATAACATATGAACAGACAAATTAAGAACATGAGAAGGTTGATCAGCCCGTCAAGTCTACTTGATCATTCAATAAGACTATTGTTGATTGGATTTTGGCATTAACGTAACTTTCTGGTCTACTAACTTTACCCTTTAACTCTTTCATCAGTCAGGAATCTATTTAACTCAGCTTCCTCTGCTTCCTAGGGAAGAAAGTTTCACAACTTCACAATCCTCTGGGAGGAAAGAATTCTTTTCAACCCTGTCCAAAATAGGAGACTGATTATTAAACTGTCTAACCTTTTCCGTGAAATGATAATCCTCTCACTATCCATCCTGTCACTTCAGCTCAGGATCTTGTATGTTTCCGCAAAAATCACTTTTCATTTGTCTGAACTTCAATGCACACAGGCTCAGTTTGTCAAGCATCTCCTCAGAAACTAATCCCCATGTCTCTGGAATCAGTTGAGCAAACTTTCTCTGAACTGCCTCTAATGTTTGTATCTCTTTTCAAGGAAGGAGATCAAAACTGTACATAGTACGCTCGGTGTGGTTTCATAAATAGCAGAGACAATTGTTGCAAAGTTTCCCTACCTAAATCCTACATTCCCCTTTTAATAAATGGCAACATCTCATTTGCCCTCCTAACCACTTATTGCACCTGCTTACTAACATTTTTGTGATTCATGTGCCATAAGATCTTGATCCCTCTGCATTGCTACGTTATGTGGAGGCTGTGGTAGGTGCAAGGTCTGTATCATTTGGATTGTATAAGGGGAAGGTGGAGTGTAAGAAAATTAAGCTTGAGTCCTAACCGCTAGCAGTTATCAATGGGTGAAAGATGGCGGTGTGATCCATGAGAGGCTCGTTGATGAAATTCAAAAATAGTCACCGATTTTTACTACACTCATAATGGGGGCAGGGGTTTGGAGTAAGTGGAGCAAGAGTGTTAAATGTTTATGGCTAAGTGTTAGTAATTAAAATAGGATGGTGTGAAATAACTCGGTGGCAGGAGTAGAAAAAAGAATAAAGAAAATGCTATCTTTTCTCTGGGTACAAGCATCTGAGAGGAGCCATTTCATTATGATGTCAGGTCCCATGGAACAACAGCCTGGCTCTGTAAGGCTCCAAGATACCTCTCTTAACATCCTCTGCATATAGTAATGTTCGATGATGCTTCTTGCTGTTTACTCAGAGCATAGATTACATTTTACTACAGGCATTCTGCCTTGCCACCCCTTGTGTGGATTTGGCTTCTATCCCTCGTGTTGCCCGCCACCTCTAGGGCCCTCAATGTAACAAATCTGTGAACCTTGGAGGCCTCTGTCTTGGCTGTTAACTCCATTTTTTCAATGTTTGCTCAAAGCTAATTGTTCTGCAGGCAGTCAGCAGCAGCGTCCCACTAAACCGTGCAGCTCGCCTTAAAGAGGGGCAGCTCTCCTTTAAGAGGAGCAGACTGTCTGGGACACATGCTAGTTCCACACGCTGCTAGGTGATTTGTTTTAAGACTAAGCCAGCCAGCAGTGTGAGTTATGGTCAGCTGAATGTTACAACCATGCAAATGAGGAGGTGACATGAATCTTTCACCCTAAAATAGGAGGAATCCATATTTTTTACCCTAAAAGTCACGTTCCACCTGATTTTAATCCATTTACTCCAATATCCAATTAAAGAATTATAAATTCCCTGTTTCTTCAGAGAGAATATCTATGCTTTTAATTCACTATAACACATTCCTTTAAGCATCTGCTACCAATTATGATTCATGCTCTTAAAAAGAACAGCATTCCAGTTATTTTGAACTTCTTGACAGACTCAAATGCCATCCGGGTTTCAAACATGAACTAAATAGGATTAGTAGTGTCAATTCATCAGAGTGGAAAGTCAAAGTCATGGGATTAAGATAGTATGATGGATTCAGAAGAGATCTCTTTGAGATATCAATCAGGCCTAACTGAAACTTTCACTGTTAAAACATCATGCTATAGCTTGATAAACAGGAACTTAGTTATGCTAGAGGGTAAAATACTTCATATCCTACTTATTGAAGCAATTTCCTTGAATTTATTGGAATGGTGTTTACACTCCAGCTGCCATTCCCAGACAGAATAAAGCTTGTCCAAAGCAAAAATGCACTAAATTTCGTAATACTCTGGATTAATCTCACAAAATCCCTTCAATAAGTATGTCTAGCCTGTTGCCCCATGATGTGGGTTATCTGGCATGTACAATCTTATCCTATTTATTTGTGTCAGGATGCATTTTCCCTTCAGATTAGATTTAGACCTATTTAGATTTATTTATTTGTTGTCAAGTGAATTTTGCTACAAAATACTGTGAAAAGTGTTTCATAGTGTCGCCATTCTCTGGTGCCATTGTAAAGCACAGAAAACTAAACCAAAACTTTAGCAGAGGTATTGAGGACAAAAGCCTTTGTAATATTCTGGATAGCTGACCATTAAAGCATTGCATCCAGTCATGGTCAGCACAATTAAAGGAGGATGTAAGCGTCCTTAACTGGCTGCAGAGGAAATTTACCAGAATAATCCCAATGATGAATAATTCCAATAATTCCAATAATTTTGCCTACAATATTACTTTGGAGAATTGGGGTCTTACCTAAGGAAAAACAGAAATTGCTGGAGAAACTCACCAGACCTGGCAACATCAGTGGGAAGAACAGTTCTAATAAAGAGTCACCAAACTCGAAACATTATCTCTGCTTTCTTCACATACATGCTGCCAGTGAGGTTTCCCAGCAATTTCTGTTTTCATTTCAGATCTCCAACATCCACAGTTCTTCGGTTTATTCTAGGGTTTTAGTCCTTGGGACAAAAGAGATTGAGGTGGAATTTGGGATACGTGTACAAGTTAATGGCAGGCCTCAATAAGGCAGACAAAATAAAACTGTTCCCCTTAGTAGATGGTACAAACATTAGGATACCTTGATTTCATGTTTTGTAAAAGAGATGCAGGCAAATGTAGGGAAGAAATATTTTAAACAGAGGGTGGTAATGATCACAAATTTGACGTTCATGAGGATGATGGAAGCCGCAATAATCAACGATTTCAAGAGGAAATTAGACATACTTGAAGGGTGTAAACAAAGAGGTCTATAGAGATAGAGCAGAAAAATGGGACTGACTTGATTCGATTGCTCAACAGAGAGCTGGCATGGACGCAATGGACCAAATGGCTTCTTGTGCGCCATTAATAACCATGAATGTATTACAATACAATTAGACACTCCCGGCTGAGTGTCTCGGGAATACTTCAAAATTAGGTGCAGAGATGGAAGTTGAGTTCAGAAGAAAAGAAAGCAGAAGTGTTTCACTATTTTATTGAGCACAAAACCAAAGAACTGCAGCCACTGGAAATCAGAAACAACAACAGAAATTGCTGGGATAACTCAGCAGGTCTAACAGCATCTGTGGAGAGAAAGCAGAGTCTAGGTTTTGAGTCCAATGATCCTACTTCAGATCTGGCAGTTCCTTCTCTTTTTCATAGGAGCTCAAGTTCCAGCCTGTCACATCCACCACACTGGATGAACTGTGTCTCCTGACACATGAAACATATTAAAGAGTGATAAAAAGCTAGAAAACGCACATAAATGAAAAGGGTTGAATGAAAGAATGTATTGGTGAATGTTAAAGTGTCAAGCAAAGCATTTCTTTTTTATTTTCTTTAAAAAAAATCAGCTTTTTATTGCATTAGTGCAGAGTGAGAAAAATCAAATGTGAGCATGTGCAATGGCCATTTATTGTTGGTTTCAGCAGCATTTTGTTTACAAAATTGTTCTGCAGGCTGCATGACTCAACTCCTTGATATTCTGCTCCCCTATTGCTTGCACCATTAAATGTTGTGCGATTTCAAACTAAAACACTCCAGGATAGAAATTTTATTGACATAAAACGGTGGTTTCAAAACCCCTTGTACAATAATTCAGACTTTAAAAGCATGAATCATAATTCAAGTAATCTTCCATTCTGCCGTAATAGGACAGTTTAGCGTTTGCCCAAATAATAGAGGTAATCTGAGACTTCCTCCTTAATGTATGTTTTGAATGGATAAGTTACTAAGTAGTAATTAATTAATGTGGGTTATTAATTGAGATATCCTTTTCTGTTCAGAAATGCTTGTCTCCAAAGTGAGCTCTATTTGTATTTTTATACATGAAGCACTCAGAATAAGGTAGATGAACTGACAGCACAAAGTGAGGTAAATGAATATGATGTTGTAGCCATTACAGAAACATGGTTACAAAGCGATGAAATTTGAGAACTTAACAAGTGGGGATATTTGACTTTTTGTTGAGACAGGAGGGATAGAAAAGATGTTGGGGTAGCACTGTTAATTAGAAATGAAATGAAGGCAGTTGTGAGAGGTAATCAAGGCTTGGACAATGTAGAGTCTATTTGCATGCAGGTTAAAATAATAAAAAAAAAAGAAGACACTGCTGGGAGTATATACAGACGCCTAAACAGTAGCCACTCTGTGGGAAAGGCTATCAAAAAAAATTGTACCCTAGAATCTTGTGGAAAGCTAGGGAAGTGATTGTTGGTCTCCTTGCTGAGATATTTGTATCATCGATAGCCAAAGGTAGGTGCAGAAGACTGGAGGTTGACTAACGTGATGCCACTATTTAAGAAAAGTGGTAAGGAAAAGCCAGGGAACTATAGACAGGTGAGCCTGACATCGTTGGTGGGCAAGTTGTTGGAGGGGATCCTGAGGGATAGGTTTTACATATATTTGGAAGAGCAGGGAATGATTAGGGATAGTCAATGAGCTTTATGCATAGGAAATCATATCTCACTAACTTGAGTGAGTGTTTTCAAGAAGTAACAAAGAGGATTGATGAAGGCAGAGCAGTGGTCATGATCTACATGGACTTCAGTAATGCGTTTGACAATTTCCGCATGTTAGACTGGTTAGCAAGGTTAGATCACATGGAATGCAGGGAGAACTAGCTATTTGGACAGAGAACTGGCTCAAAGTTAGGAAACAGAGGGTGGTGATGAAGGGTTGTTTTTCAGACTGGAGGCCTGTGACCAGTGGTGTGCCGCAAGTGCTGTGTCCACTGCTTTTCATCGTTTATATAAATGATTTGGATGTGAACATAAGAGGGATGGCTTATTAAGTTTGCAGATGACACCAAAATTGGACAGCGAAGAAGGTTACCTCAGAGTACAACAGGACCTTGATCAGATCGGCCAATGGGCTGAAGAGTGGCAGATGGAGTTTAATTTAGATAAATGTGATGTGCTGTATTTTGAAAAGGCAAATCAGGACATGACTTATACACTTAATGGTAAGGTCCTGGGGAGTGTTGCTGAACGAAGAGACTTTGGAGTGCAGGTTCATAGTTTCTTGAAAGTGGAGTCGCAGGTAGACAGAATAGTGAAGAAGGCATTTGTACACTTGCCTTTATTAGTCAATGCATTGAGTATAGGAGTTGGGAGATCATGTTGTGGCTGTACAGGACATTGCTTAGGCCACTTTTGGAATACCGCATGCAATTCAGGTCTCTCTGCTATAGGGAGGATGTTGTGAAAATTTGAAAGGGTTCAGAGAAGATTTACAGTGTTGTTGCCAGAGTTGGAGGGTTTGAGTTATAGGGAGAGACTGAATAGGCTGGGGCTATTTTCCCTGGAGATTCAGAGACTGAGGGGTGACCTTATAAAATGTTTATAAAATCATGAGGGGCATGGATAGGGTAAATAGCCAAGGTCTTTTCCCCAGGGTAGGGGTGTCCAAAACTAGAGGGCAAATGTTTAAAGTGCAAGGGGAAAGATTTAGAAGGGACCAAAGGGGCAACTTTTTCACACTGAGGGTGGTGTGTGTATGAAATGAGCTGCCAAAGGAAGGGGTGGAGCCTGGTACGATTACAACATTTAAAAGGCATCTGATGGGTATATGAATAGGAAGAGTTTAAAGGGACATGGGGCAAATGCTGGCAAATGGGACTAGATTAAATTTGGATGTCTGATCAGCATGGATGAATTGGACCAAAGGGTCTGCTTCCACGCTGTACAGCTCTATGACTTTAAAGTTTTGGCAAAGATCTGTAACTCGGGTTGTAGATGAGGTTGTTGACTTGCTCTCCGAGCTGGCTTGTTTTTGTTCGGACGTTTCATCACCATGCTAGATGATATCATCAGTGGAGCCTCCGATGAAGCCATGTTATTCTACTCCGTTTGGAATTTATATTGTCCAGTCTGTTATGGTGAGTACTGTCATTTCCGGTTTTGATCTGTATGGATTTGTATAAGGGGTCCAATTCTATGAGTTTGTTGATTGAAATATGGGTGGAGAACCATGTCTCTAAGAATTCCTGTGTGTGTCTATGCTTAGCTTGGGCTACTATGGTTACGTTGTCCCAGCTGGTGAGGAATATAAAAACTGACAGCAAGAGCTTCTTAAAAATACAGAAAGAAAGAGTGTGGCAAAAGTGACCATAGGCTCCTTAGAAAATAAATTTTGGAAGATAGTTTTGAGAAATAATAAATGGCAGAGGAATTAAATGGATCTTTTGCATCTGTCTTTACAGTACTTTGGGTACTTTAAGGTACTTTGAACATCTCATTAATACTAAAGAGTATGGGAAGAGTGAAGTGCCACTACCATCACTAAAGAAGTAGTATTAGACAAGCTAATGGGTCAACAGGCTGACAAGTCCCTTGGCCCTGAAGGCTTCTATCCTAGAATCCTACAGGAGGTAGCTACTGAGATAGTGGTTCTAATGTTCCAAAAATCATTGGATTCTGAAGAAGTACCAGACAACTAGTAAACTGTTAATGTGATATCCCTGTTCAAAAAGGAAGGGACACAAAAAAAAACCAATTAGTGAAACATCTATTGTTGGAAAAGTATTTGAATCAATTATTAAGGAAAAAATGCAGAACATTTGGAAAATCAAATCTAATCAATCAGAGTCAGCATGGCTTCATGAAAGTGAAATCATGTCTGACAAATCTAGTTGAGTCTTTTGAGGAAATCTCAACCAGGGTGGATTGAGGGGAACCAGTAATGTGTTGTATGAGGACTTCCAGAGGGCATTCTACAAGGTATATCACAAAAGTTTAAATCATAAGCTAAGAGCCCATGGTGTTGGAGATGGTAAATTGGCATGGATAGATAATTGCCTCATAGGCAGGAAATAGCAGGATGGGATAGGGTTTCTTTTTCATGTTGGCAACCTGTAACATGGATTGGTATGGGGACCGCAACCACTTACAACATACATTAATGACTTGGAGGAAGGAAGTGAATGTAATGTGCCAAATTTGCAGAGAACACAAAAAGATGTGGAAAGGCAGCTTGTGAGAGGGATACGAAGAGTTACAGGGAGATACTGTTAGGTTAAGTGAGTGGGCAAAATGTTAGCAAATGGAATATAACGTAGGTAAGTGTGAAGTTGTTCATTTTGGAAAGGTAAACAAAAAACAGAAGAACTGCAGAAACCAGCAACACAAAGGGACTTGGGGGTATTTGCACACAAAACACAGCTACAGCAAGTAATCAAAGTGTTAGTGAGGCCACATCTGACAAACCATGCGTAGTTTTGGTCCACTTATTTAAGGAAAGATATTATTTCATTGGAGACAGTTCAGAGAAGGTTCACTACTCCCTGTCACGGAGGGATTGTCTTATGAAAAAAGGCTAAACATATTGGTAGATAGTAGGAACTGCCACTCCTAGAGTCTGAGATAACAAGGTGTGGAGCTGGAGGAACACAGCAGGCCAGGCAGCATCAGAGGAGCAGGAAAGCTGACATTTCAGGTCTGAACCCTTCTTCTGAAATGTCAGTTTTAAACAGGTTGGGATGCTACTTACTTGAGTTTAGAAGAATGAGAGATGACCTCATGGAAACATACAGGATTCTTAAGGGGCTTTACAGGGTAAACGCTGAGAGGATGTTTCCCCTCACTACAGAGTGTAGGACAAGAGGGCACAGTCTCAGAATAAAGGGGCAACAATTTAAGACTGAGATGAGGCAGAATTTATTCTCTCAGAGAGTTGAGAACCTTTGGAACCCTTTGCCACAGAAGGCTGTAGGCAAAGTCTTTGTGATAGATAGATCCTTGAGCGGTAGTGGAATTAAGAGTTCCAGGGAAAGGACAGGAGAGTGAATGTGAAGAATGTTAGATCAGCCATGATTATAATGATTGGTGGAGCATGTTTGAGGGGCCAAACTGCCTAATTCTGTTTCTATTTCTTATGGTCTATTGTCTCATGGACCTGCCTTTGATTTTTAATCTTTATCACAGTTCTGTTTCATCTAAAATATTTCCAAATCCATCCTTGTACATGCAATATTGACCTCACATAGGATACTTGTCTTAGGTCTGTAGGTCAATGTTAATCTGCTTGATAATTCTTGACTATTTTATGTTGTTTGTCATGATATTTGTGATCTTGTTGCCTGACCTGGTCCACTGACTCAACTTGTTACATTTGGGTGAATCATTTATATTGCCTTGGATATCTCCCAGAATCTTTTGAAATTACCTTTCCCTAAAACTATGAACTTAGTCATATAACTTCTTTTAATTACTCTCTGCTGTTATTTCTGGCTCTTAATTCAATTCCCATTAATTCAGTTGTCTTCCAAGGATCTGTTCTGCGCTTTCACTTTTTACCCTGTTCATATCATTATCTTCCTACAATCATCCTTAATTCTCATGACCTTTTGTCCATTAATTATTTGAGATTAAATAAAATTCTTTTTCTATGTTTCTCCCCCACTTTCTTTCTCTCTTTCACGCATCTACACCTAAAGTTTTATCCTCTTTTGGACCATATATAGAATTACCTGTTGGGAGCGCAAGATTTTTTGAAAAGAAATCTGTCAGAATTCAATACTGTGCAACATTTATGTCTACTTTGGACACAAAATCTTGGAACAAAATCTAAATATGTGATATTAGATGCTTACCCAACATCATGCACTTGGCACAACCTCTTCTCTATTTGATAGCCGATCTTGTCTGAGCTGTTCTTTTCCTAGCTTCTTTACTGCCTGTAACATCCTTCCAAACTTTGCTGCTCTCTACATCCTTGTCATGTTTAAATTGTAACATTATCTCATTACTACCTTGTCCCTTTCTCCAGGGTTTTAACTGTTGAGTATTCAGTTACGGTCTTCTTCCTAAAATCTTCATGCTTTTAGTAATGGAAAAAGTAGTCTTTACCAGTTCATTTACTCTGATTGTCTCAACATTTCTTCCTTGCTGTTTTGAACTGAGAGCCTTTCTTCTAAAGCTTGATTGCTGAAGTACGAACAGAAATTTTAGTGGAAAATATCACCAGAGGAAATACTGATGCATTACTCAACCTTGTAGCCACATGTCTAATGAAGCATTTAGTTGGAGGTTTCTCCTTACTTCTTTCTCCATGTGGTAACCAAGCAACTTTTAAAAAATTCAAAAAAACTAGTTATTAATTGCCTTCATATCATGCCATGTCTTTAACAGTCAGACAATGTTCCAAGCAAATGTTTGATACTGTGAATTGACGCTCCATTCCCTCCACTCGGGTTAGCACAACTGCTTTGTGATTTGACTCCTGATAACCAATTTGGCTGAGTTGCAGATTGCAGCATCTGAGATTCAAATACAAGAAGGATAAGGGGGAATGAGCGCATCTCCCATATGCACGATAGGTTGGACAGCTTCTGCCTTGTCAGGTTCAGAGTTACACGTCCAATAGAAGTGTTGCTGAAACAGAGGTGAGTACAATTTGGGTTGTCACCTTGCAGATCAGTACATCGAGTTGGGGCAAAAAAGATTTTCATAAGGTAACTATCAACCTAATTCTTTGGCACATGTTCAGCTCAACAGAAGACTTATTTCAATATGGTTCGGAACTGATAATTCCTTAGCTTGTGTGACTCATTTTTCTCTTTACCTTCAGGAAAGAAAATCAAGAATTGCTTCACTTTTATTTTCCCTTTTTTGGAAAGTTGTTTTAAATCTAAGGCATGATGGTCAGTTCAAAGGAGTATGTAACTACATATTTCGCGACAGCAACACATTAGAACCCCAAAGTATTTATAGACGCTTTACTTTCAACTTCAAAATGTGTTTGTTTTTAAAAGAGGATGGATACAGAAGAAAAAAGCTGCAAATGTAAATTTAGTGATTATTTTGCACATTCCTATGTGAAGCTCATAGAAGGTCACACCTATAAAGCATCAGAAAACTTCAAACAAGGAGAGCCTTAACAAGAAGCGATATCAAGGAGGTTGGCTATTCTCCCTCTCAGCCGAAAGCCACCTGTTTTACCCTCCAGGAATATACAAAAGAGAGGTTAAAGGTTTACAGCAACACTAGTCCACGGCATTCACTTTAGTGCGTGGATCAGAATGCTGTGAGAGTCATAGCTTGAAGAACTGACATTTTAAGCATCCATGCTCTGCAGTAAACTAAGAGAAAACATTCTCAACCCCTGAATGCTAAAATTCAGTTACTGCCAAAAGGAATCTAAATAATAGAATTTACACCATCCTGCAAAGCTCAAGAGTCTCAAAATCAACTGCTTAACTGTCGACATCAATGCTACTAGTGGACTTTAATAATGTCTGCAACATCATGTCATCTGTTCTTCATGAACAATTCATAGTCTGATCTGATTTGTTACTTTTATCTTTTGGGACTCGTCTATTCTCTTCTGATTGACATTTCTTCTCACATTTACTAAGAAATAAAATCACTCCTTTTTGATTCAAGAAAGTCTGGTGAAATTGGATTTTTTAAAACATAAGTTCATTTGGGTCTAGGATTAAGGTATCCATAAGGGGAGAGATCCATTTAAGTTAACCATTGATTAGACGGGAGATGAAGTTTAACGTGGATAAATGTGAGGTTATCCACTTTGGTAGAAGAAACAGGAAGGCAGATTATTATTGGAATGGTAGATCATTGGGAAATAGGAAGATGTAATGAGACCCGGGTATCCTTGTACACCAGTCGCTGAAAGCAAGCATGTAGCTGCAGCAAGTGAAGAAGGCAAATGGCATGTTGGTCTTCATAGCGAGAGGATTGGAGTACAGGAGCAATGATGTCTGCAATTGTATAAGGCCGAGGTGAGACCACACTTGGAGTATTGTGTGCAGTTTTGGGCTTCCTTATCCGAGGAAGGAAGTTCTGGTAATTGAGGGAGTGCAACAAAGGTTTACAAAACTGGTTCTTAGGATGGCAGGATTGATGTTATAAAGGCAGTCTGGGAACTGGAACTGGAACTATGTCCACAAGTTTAGAAGAATAAGGGTGAACTCATAGAAACCTACAAAATTCTAACAGGATGAGACAGGTGAAAGCAGGAAGGATGTTTCCAATGAACAGCAAGTACAGAACTAGGGTTAACAGTCTAAAGATACAGGGTAGGCCATTTAGGACTGGGGTAGGGCTAATCTCTTCACTCAAAAAATGGTGGGCCTGTGGAATTCTCTGTCACAGAAAGCAGTTGAGGCCAAAGCATTAAGTATTTTCATGGAGGAGTTAGATATGTATTGTACTGGGCTAAGGGGATCAAAGGATATGGGGAGAAAGTGGGATCAGGGTACTGATAGGGATGATCAGCCAGAATTATACTGAATGGCACAGAAGGCTCAAACAGCTGAATGGCCTGGTTCTGCTCCTATTTTCTATATGTCTATGGTTATCAGACCATAAATAAAATCTGTAGTCCCTCTAGCAATGGAGTGTAGCAATATCCAACAGGCTCCTATTTCTGATGACCATTTAGTGACTCCTGCAGGAAGCAGTTGGGCATGATTTACTGATGAGTTTAAGTGAGTTTGCTTGTGATAACATCCGTGGTTGAACATATCCACGCTAGCTATCTTATTGCAGTCTTTGTGTTTGACTCTTTTTTGCCATTAGTACAGGCAAACATCATTTGTCACATTTAGGACAGATACAATTTTAAATTTGCGATCTGTACTTTTTTTTAAGAAAATGCCGGTGTGTTTGCTGATGACGTGTAGGAAGATAATAAGCTAAGATAATAAGATAAGAGGTAAGATAATGCAGGTATAACTTCTCTGCATTCTTGAAATCAGTTGTCAATTAGTGCATAGTATCATGCATTTGTCAAAATATTAATTGAACATTTTTGACTTTTGCTTCTAATGGCTCTAATGGCAGTGTTTCTTTTCTCGCAGAACATTAATGTCGTTATTCTAAATCACAGAACATGCCATTGAGTTACTTCTTTGAAAAGTAAAAATCTTCACTCCAGTGTTCAGATACTGAGACACTTTGGCCAAGGCCAGCAGATTTATCTCCGAACTGCAGATGGCTCAGAACAGTGTTACAGATAATCAGTGAGAGAATCGTAAATACTAATAGTGCAGCCTGCTTTGTAAAGATTAGAAAGGGCTGCATGGACAAATTAAGAATCTTAGTTTATTCCCACAGATTTAGGGCTTTCTGAGCAGGGCAAAATGTCCCAAGTGAACCAGAGCACTGTAGCAATGAATAAGTGTGGGATCAAATCTTCACAAGCTCAAAGTTGTAGATGTGTCCTGGAAAATATTGCAACTTCTGCATTCAGTTTTTGTCCTTTCCCATGTATTAAAACTGCTGTGCCACGTTCCATCTGTATTGACTGCAGTTTGAAGTGTAATAATGCCATTTGAAAGACTTACATCATATTAAAGAGACTGAAATGAGTGAGTAAATTAGGTCAGTGTGGAAGCCTAACTTCTGACCAAAGAATGTAGGATGCCTCAGAGAAGGATGAATTCGTTCTTCAGGTTCGCACTGACCTTGTTAGGAACTGTGAACATCAGTGTGAAGGGAATACCTGTCAAAGGTAGGAACTGATCAGCCAGGAATCAGTTAATGGGTGTAAGTGTGTTTGGGGGTCACATTCATGGCTGCACTGAACAGTCATCTGGGATGTCGTGGAACATCAGTCAAAAGCAGTCATCTTACCAAATAGCATAGCGAGCTGTAATAAACACAAGGAGTCTAACATTTCAGAAACTGAAGTGAGATTTTTAACATATGGGAACCAGCTGTAATCCTAACCCCCATGTTTTGATTCTGTTTTCCTTCTCTATTTTTAACCTCTCATTTCCTTTATTTCCATTTCATTCATGCTTCTGTACATTTTGCATAACTCAAAATCTTTTGAACTGTTCCAATCATCATTTCCTTCTGGGTTTGTCTCTTCTGTCTGTATATTGTTTTCTCCATTCCCTTTACCCAATTGTACTAAAATATCCACCTACCATTTTGCAATGTTTATGATTAAAATATGATAGAATCACTACAGTGTTGGAAACAGGCCCTTCAGCCCAAATTGACCCTCAGAGCATGCCACCCAGGCCTATCCCCTTATAACCCACATAATCTACACATCCCTGAACACTATGGGCAATTTAGCATGGCCAAGCCACCCAGCCTGCACACCTTTGGACTCTGGGAGGAAATCAGAGCACCCAGACACGGGGAAGAACATGCAAACTCCACACAGACAGTCACCCGAGGCTAGAATTGAACCCAAGTTCCTGGCATTGTGAGGCAGCAGTGCTAACCACTGAGCCACCATGCTGCCTGTCTGTTTATTCAAAAGAAGCTTACAGTGTCCCAAACATTGCAATTGGCCCCTGCATGGAGGTGAGAAAAGTGCAAACATATCTGGTTTGACATGGATTACGATTATTTTGGCATTTAGCAATGGATCTTGACTAGAACGTGATTCCGGGTTAGCTGTTGTGCCATAGATATTGGCTGTGAACAGTTGTGCAGAATACCACGCCAGGCAACACAAAGCAAAAAGGATTAAACTTCGCAACAAACAACTGCACCTCCCAGTCGCGAACCATTTCAACTCCCCCTCCCATTCCTCAGATGACATGTCCATCCTGGGCCTCCTGCAATGCCACAGTGATGCCACCCGAAGGCTGGAGGAACAGCAAATCATATTCAGCCTGGGAACCCTGCAGCCCAATGGCATCAATGTGGATTTCACAAGCTTCAAAATCTCTCCTCCCCCAACCGCATCCCAAAACCAGCCCAGCTCATCTCCACCTCCCTAACCTGTCTTTCCTCTCACCTCAAGCCACACCCCCATCTCCTATCTACTAACATCATCCCGCCCCCTTGACCTGTCCGTCCTCCCTGGACTGACCTATCTCCTCCCTACCCCTCCACCTACACTCACCTTTACTGGCTCCATCCCCGCCTCTTCGACTTGTCTGCCTCCACTGCACCTATCCTCTCCTCTATCCATCTTCTATCCGCCTCCCCCTCTCTCCCTATTTATTTCAGAACCCTCTTCCCCTCCCCCATTTCTGATGAAGGGTCTAGGCCCGAAACATCAAGCTTTTCTGCTCCTATG
Source organism: Ginglymostoma cirratum (assembly GCA_024137785.1). Classification (NCBI taxonomy): domain Eukaryota; kingdom Metazoa; phylum Chordata; class Chondrichthyes; order Orectolobiformes; family Ginglymostomatidae; genus Ginglymostoma; species Ginglymostoma cirratum. Next base: position 18,563,134 of record JAHRHZ010000144.1, read on the forward strand.
ATGCTGCTTGGCCTGCTGTGTTCATCCAGCTCCACACCTTGTTATCTAGGAGTAAACTGATTCTAGCTTTGTTCTGACACCTGCCTTCCAAAAATCTAATGTGACAGTAGCTGTGCTGTCGGTAGCCTGCTGTGGGTATTTTAGACCAGCCGTCATCTTGAATGATTAGGAGGGGGAAGGACGTAATCTGGGTTTCCAGTTCTGGCTGAATGGTCTTATCTGCTGGAAGGTGTTTAACGGGCTGGATCTTACCTAAACCTACGATCGATTTATTTTTGCAAACAGTTAAGTGTTGCTGGCACCAGTGAATCACTCCAAACTTGCAAAAGTCAGTTGTGGCAGAGTGTTTGGGAGTGAGGTGGGTTGCTAGGAGTGAATGTATAAGTAGCCATGGTGCTCAAATCCATCATGCTGTTTTTATCCTTGCCCTTTATATTCTTCTTTTGTGGGGTGTGTGTGTCACCGACAGGCGTAGTACTTGTTTCACATCTTTAAGTGGCCATCAGAAGTGATGATGAGCCACAATGATAATGACAGCCGAAGGATGTCAGTATTGCACAAGCTAAGCAGCAACTATTTTTAATGTGGGAAAACATTGACATTTTACTTCTAAGCCTAGTGCTGTGACTCTTTGTCATCAACTTCTCAACGAATCAACTGAACCTCAGAACACAACCTATCTGTCGGAGGGAAGAGTATTAATTTTGGCTTTGTCATTTGTCCAATTGAAGGATTTATTCAGTATCAACTAGTTTATTCATTGGGTTCTCGGAGATGGACATCGTCCTGAGAGGAAGAAGACAATGTGAGACTTTCCTCACCCTCAACAACCATGCTAACTTCAAATTATCTTGTCAGTGCATGTGTGTAATAATCCCTTTATACTAGTCAGGCTATTAGTTTCTGTGTAACAAGCATGCCCATTTGATGCTGGAGTCAAATTATTCTTGAGAGCATACATTTCCCTGAGGGCCTGAAATCCTAGTTTGTTTGAAAAATGAATTCTCATCGATATCTCTCGGCAAAGTAGACTCAGAGTGAAGTGACTAAAACTGATTTACTATCGTCACCCACTTGAGAATAGCTGTGAGTACAGCCCACAACACCAGCTGAGTTGAAATGTGAAATAGCGGTGACAAGAGTAATGTAGATATGGTTACAGAACAAGATGGGATAGGATAAGCTGTTAAATATTGCAGATTACAATTTATTCAGCAAGGGAAGAAGGGAAAGTGGGGTGATTATGTTAATCATAATTAATGATACAACGACAGCAGCAATAAAGGGGTATAATCAACTGAGATAGTAACATATGAGAAATGATTTGTCACTCAATCAAGGATATATTCTAGACTATGAGAATGAAATGGAGGGAGAAATATATCGAAAAGGTTCTGAAATGAGTAAAAGTACAGCATCACAATAATGGGGATTCCAAACAAAATAGCAAGGTGTGAAAGTGAGGGGAAAGATGTTTCACAGTGAGTTCTTTGCACTGTTCTGCCCAATGTATAAAGACTTACAAGGATGAAAGATTTACTTGATCTAACAATAGGAAAAGAATCCCAGCAGATAACAGAAGTACAATTCTTCTGAGGAAGGTCACTCGACCTGAAATGCTAACTTTGATTTTTCTCCACAGACGCTGCCAGACTTGCTGAGCTTTTCCAGCAATTTCTTTTTTTGTATTAGAATTGAAATCATCTATGGAGCAGGGATCGCAGTACAATGACATTGAGGATAAGACAAATGTGGAGATGAAAATAAACAGAGTCCTTAGTTTCAGTCATTGGTGGGTACTGAAATATTTGTTTTAAAATGAGATAACATAAAGTCCAGAGTGGGAAAACATAATATTAATAATTAGCAGAGGTTTGTAAAAAGGTACTTAGCCAACCTGACTGAGTCATTTTGAAGCAATACCAGAGAGTGTAGATATTGCAAAACAGAAGCTATTGTGTGTGATAAATGATGGCTTATTGTCACTTGTACTCTACAATGAACAACTGAGTAAAATGAAGTGAAAGCTTCAAACGTTGCCACAATCCAGTGCTATTTTGAATAGTTTAAGAATAAAAAGATGTAGCTGAAAAAGAGTCCATCTTTGCTCCGTCACCTCCACCATGAGTCCTGAGCCGGCTCACCAGTGACACCTGTACTGCCACACCCCGCCCACACCCCCACACCCCACACCCCCACCGCCACCTGCGCTGCACCCACCAACGTTGGAGTAACCCTTCTCCAGGTGCCATCTCTTCGACTGTGGCCGACAGGCCACTGGTGCCAGGTCCTGGGCTACACCCACACTCACCCCACAACCAGGAGCCCCTGTCTCCGCTGCCTCACCGATAACCAGGTGTCCCTGGTTCCGGGCCTACCACAAATAGGAGTTGTCACCACCGCCTCACCGATAATCGGGGTCTCCGTTCTGAGCCTATGACAACCAGGATTCCTTGGCTCCGCCGCTTCAGTCGCCTCAACAATGCCTGGACACCCTGCTCTGGGCCTACCACAACCAGGAATCCCTGGATCCACTGCCAGGCCAGGCTGCCACCTCGCCAAGAGTCCCACTCCGGCCGCCCACCTTTGCAATGTCACCTTTTCTGCCGTCACCGACGTAAGAAGATGAAAGAAAAAGGGAGACACAAAGGGTAAGGAAAGAAGGGAGGAAGCAGCCAATATGAAGCAGATGGGGCCAGGAGCCCGAATGCTGCCTACCTTGCCGGCACTCCCATCTATGATCTTATGGCTTTTGATAACATTTCACAGAAGGAACGTGATAGGTCAGAGCATGTGAGGTGAGGGACTAGTTGGCACAAAAGTTGGAATGATGGCTACAAACAGGGCAGGAGTTCAGACAGGTTTCTGAGGTCTGGCAAAAAGTTGGAAGCGTTGTCCTAGACAAATGTGTTGGATGCACTCTTGTTCATCATGTATGCATGTTATTAAGATTGAGAAATTTATGCGCCATTTCAAAGTTTGCAGAAGCTTTCATTCTGATATCCATGCTACAACAAACGATAATTGAAGGACTGGACATAGTACAGATTTAAGGAAATGTTGCCAAGATTCAGCAAATAGCAGCCAAAGATGAGGTGATGAGGGTCTTTTCTATGGAAAAGAAAACTAAAAGGAGAGCCAATGGAGATCTTTAAGATTATGCAGGAATTCAATAGAGTGGGCAGGAAAGACCTGTTCCCATTTTGTGAGTAAGTGCAGAACCAGGAGACATAAATTTAAGTTGATCACTAACAATCGATAAAATGATTTAGGAGGAATTTCTTCTTGGTAATGAGACTGTGAAACTCTCTTGTTTGTGAAGAGTTGAAGTAGATGGTAGATGTCATTGACACAATTAAAAGGAGCCATGGTGCATACATTTTAGATGGAGAGATTTGGAGGCTGGAAAGTACAAAGATGTAATTAGAGCGTGAGAGGCTTGTGTGGAGTGGGACGAGGTAAGTTCCTTAAAGTGAATTGTCTTCTGAGTCGCTCAGTTGTCAAGAACTGTCCTTCAAGTCAGAAAGTTGCAAGTTTGAGCCTCATTCAGAATAACAGACCATACTTTAGGATGACCCCTCAGTGTAATGCAAAGGGAGTGCTGGCAGAGCTATGATAAGGATTAACATAGAGCACTTGGAAGTGTAGCTGGGGAAATTTATTTGCTCGGCCAACAGTTGAAAAGACAGATTTACTGGTCATTTGAGTTTTGACAGTGTAACAGGAAGAATCCTTTGTGATTCTGTCATTGTTTTCCATGGTCCTTGGCTTTTCTTTGCACTCAATAACTTGTTATGCAAGATTTTAGTTGATGTTCCAGCTGAGATCTTTCAAATAATCGTGGGGTTTTTGAAAGCAGCTTGTTTCTAAATTCCACTCTTCACATCGAGACAACTGGAAAGCAGAATAGACAGAGTCTATGTCATTAGCGTTATGCAAGTGGGGAGAATTGCAATTGACCTTAGAATCAAGGACCATTAGCCACTGAAATTGCTTTGACAGTCTTGCTGTCATGCGAGTCCCCAGTGGTAAGGCTTGATTGACAAACAATTCCTTAAATGGATTGCCACTTGTAAATAGCTTTCACAATCTTATAAAATTTCCTAAGTAAAGATCAACAGAGAAAATTCTATATGTGCTTTGTGCATGGTTGCAGATAGCCTCCCAACTGTAACCTATCAGTCTTAATCCTAGTTGTGGGATGAGAAATAAATCAGCTTTCATACAGCTGATGGCCTCTCCATTTATGGTAATATTAAATGAATTTGACTGGAGTCAAATTAAAGAACAAAAGGAAGAACTGGACCAGCACTTTCTTAATGTTTGGACGTCCCAAATGTTGTACCATAGTTCCTGTTGAAGAGAGGGAATATTGGGCACATGGTTGGGTAGGCTAGGTATTCAATGTCCAGGTAAACATTTTCATGAAAGATCATCAACCCTGTAAAGTTAACTCCAGGTAGAATTACCTGCTGGCTCTTATGACATGTTTGAGGCTAGAAGGGCATTAAATTAAGCAGATGTACCATCACCTGTCTATCTCTGCCACACTTACACCAAGGGAGGGACTCCCCACCTGACCCTAATAGAGGCCATTACATGACCAATTAATGACCATGTCAGGCCTGCATCCTGCCATCAGTGGTACCAAATAGCTGCAGGTTGGTGCGTTGACATGTAATGCACATACCAAGTAAAGCTGTGCCAATAAGTAACCACCAGGGATGATCCCACTAACCTCCCCACTCCCCCCTCCTCCCCCCCCATGAAACCCCTCCAAATATTACCTGCCTGTGGCCTGGATTGCTCCTTAATCCTGGGTTGCAGTTCCAGCAGCATCCACCTCCTTATCAGAGGCACTGCTGAGCAAAAGAGCGGCCAGCTTCTATCGGGCAGAGGATCTTTGTAGGTGCGATCTCAGCTCCTAGGTCCTGACTCCAGTGAAAGGCCTGCACTGACTTCAGCACTGACTGAGTGAACTATGATCAAATGGGCCTTCCCGATAAAAGTGAACCCGTGCCTCTTGTCAGCTCTCCTGCCAGAAGCGAGACCCCTGATGCCTCAACAAGATTCTATTTTGTTTTTCTGTCTCCACAGATAGGGCTCGACCTAAGTATTTGCAACTTTTCTGTTTTTATCCAGTGTGCAGGGTGACCTAAAATTCTCTAGTTAAACTAAAGGCTTATACATTAATATTGATTCCAGCAACTCACAACGTGCTGATCACATCCTCTGTATAGTACCTTATTAGAAGATAAGATGGTTGTGGGGTATTTTCATGATTGCGATGGACTGTTTCTCCTGGGGTTTGACAAGTCTTAGCAGTGGGTTCCTTGCTTTTAACGATTATACATTAAGGACTAGACTTCAATGATGAGGTATGGTTAGGAATTTTAGTGGTGATACAAAAATTGGTCATGTGATTGGTAATGAGGACAAAAGAAAAATATAAGTAAACTGGTCAGAAGATAAGGAGTAGGAGCTAATGAAGATGATTATTATACCTTCGCATCTGACAGTGGATATGCTTATATCTGAGCTACTGACCACTCCTAATTTCCTAAGAGATCACAGATCTACCATTTACAATCTTGAGTACATTCAAAGACGGAGTATCTCTCGACAGAAAGTTCCTAAGATTGACAATTCCACGTATAAAGAAATTTCTCCTCATCTCAATCCTATTCTTAGCGTGAATGATCAAACACTTTACAGTGAGACTGTGCCCCCACGTGTTTAGATTTCCATGTGTTAGACAGGAGTAGTAGCTTCTTGAGTGCTTATCCTGTCAAGACCTGCCAGATGTGCAAAAAATGGTACATGGAATTCAGCCCAGAGAAGTATAGGGTTATGGATTTGGGGAAGGCAAACAAGGCAACACAATAGACAGCACATGACAAGAAAATGCATATGGCTATATAGCTGTGATTAAGAAAGCGAATGGAATGTTGTCATTTATCTCAAGAGGGTTGGAATATGAAAGCAGCGATGTGCTTCTGAGACTTTATAAAGCTCTAGTTAGGCCCCATTTAGAATACTGTGTCCAATTTTGGGCCCCACGCCTCAGGAAGGACACACTGGCACTGGAGCGTGTCCAGCAGAGATTCACACGGATGATCCCTGGAATGGTAGGCCTGACATACGATGAACAGCTGAGGATCCTGGGATTGTATTCACTAGAGTTTAGAAGGTTGAGGGGAGATCTAATAGAAACTTACAAGATAACGCATGGCTTAGAAAGGGTGGACGCTGGGAAGTGGTTTCCGTTAGGCGGGGATACTAGGACCCGTGGGCACAGCCTTAGAATTAGAGGGGGTCAATTTAGAACGGAAATGAGGAGACATTTCTTCAGCCAGAGAGTGGTGGGCCTGTGGAATTCATTGCCACGGAGCGCAGTGGAAGCCGGGACGTTGAATGTCTTCAAGGCAGAGATTGATAAATTCTTGATCTCGCAAGGAATCAAGGGCTACGGGGAGAGTGCGGGTAAGTGGAGTTGAAATGCCCATCAGCCATGATTAAATGGCAGAGTGGACTCGGTGGGCCGAATGGCCTTACTTCCACTCCTACGTCTTATGGTCTTATGGTCTTATAGATCCCTGAAGGGAGCAAGACAGGTACATAAGATGGTTAGGAAGGCATATGGGATATTTTTGCTTATTAGCTAAAACACCGAATATAAAGTAATGTGATTATGCTAAAATAGTTATAAACACCAGTTTGGCTACAACTAAGATATTGTGCTGTGTTCTCATCATATCACAGAGAGGATGTGATTGCACTACAGATGACACAAGAAGATTCAAGAGGATGCTGCCAGGACTGAAGATTTTTCTCTCTAAGGATTAGATCAGCTGAAATTGCTTTCTTTGGAATAGAGCAGAGTGAGGAGAGATTTAATTAGGGTTAATAAAATTAGAAGCACCTTCAACAGTGTCTGGAAACGTATATTTCACTGAGCATGGAGGTCAATAACCAGGGAGCACAGATTAGAGGAGAGTGTGGAATCTGAACTTGTTGTTTGAAGAGTGGTTGAAGCAGAAGCCCACATTGCTCTTGGATATGCACTGAAGTGTTGTAATCCACAAGATTACATACACAATATTGGTAAATGGATTTAGGCTGGATTATGCTTCTTTAGCTGACTCAGACATGGTGAGTTGAATGGCCTCCTTCCATGCCATAAATTTCAATGCTTCTATAATCCTTTGTGCAAATGGTGGTTGAGTTTTTCCCATGTCACTGTCATGTGACACAATAATTTTACTCTGTCCAAACATTCATTTTAAACGATACATTCTTTTCTGTTGGAGAGATGAAACAGCAATGGCAGGTTACTTTTCCAAGCACAACCTCCTTTAGTTGACAGTTTGTATCTTGCCATTTCAATTTACCTTCCCACTCAGAGTCTGACCTCTGTTTTAACATTTCTCCACAAAGATGTTAGAAAGGTTATCATCATTGGTTCCAAGCCCATCATGGGTTCAACAGTGAGTACGAGTGATGATGTAGTTATCTCTGGAGACAATTGGATCCTTCCCTTTCTCTATCATGCTGGTTCTTTGCTTAGTCTCAACAGTGTCTGTACACTCACAATATATTCCACTTCCCAAAGGTGGTGGTCAGTGTGAAACAAAGAGGAACTTGAAATGTTGAAATATTTGACTCCATTTACCAGTGGTCAACACTCCATACAACTTGAAATTGGGCAGGTGATTGTCACTCACATTATCATAGAATCCCTAAGGTATGGGAACAGGCCACTTGGCCCAACATGTTCACACCACCCCTCTGAAGAGCATTCCACCCAGATCCATTCCCCTACAACGTGGCATTTCCCATGTCTAATCTGCCTAATTTACACACCCCTGGACACTATGGGCAATTTAGCATCGCCAATCCACCTAGCCATCACATCTTTGAACTGTGGGTGAAAACCCATGCAGCCACGGGGAGAACGTGCAAACTCCACACAGACAGTTGCCCAAGGGTGGAATCGAACCCAAGTCCCTGGCACTGTGATGCAGCAGTGCTAAGCACTGAGCTACCATGCTGCCTTTTTTTTTAACCATCCCAATGAGGTTGGTTTTGCAGGAGGGTGACCTAAATGCTGGTGATGTTCAGCTGTTTCCAAGACTTCAACGTTTGTGATGTGTTTCTGCAGGACATTTTTAAAGTAGCAGTATAGGCCTCATAACATCATAAGGATGGTGAGGACCAATGTCTTGTCCACTTTGTGTGTCATCTGAGGTTACTCGACACTCATTCATAAAATCTGGTAAATGCACTGATTGCTTTTGGAAGCCTATTATCCACTTCTTTGTCTGTGGTAGCATCAAACAAGATGAAGCTCCCTAAATAGGTAAATTCTTGGACAGCACTTAGCTCGATTCCTTTGATGACAATGTTTGGTCCTCCATATTCCTCTTGGCGTGCAGGCCATCGTTGGACCTTAGATTTCTTTAAACTGCTTTTTAGTCCAAATTATTGTGTTGCCTCAGAAAACCATTTTGTGATACATTGTAGATCTGACTGACTGTGGGCCAGGGTAATGCAGCCATCAATGATTAAAAGTTCACAGATGAAGCTTTCCTTTGTTTCTGTGTGACCCTGAAAACGCCTGAGGTTGAGAAGACCTCCATTAGTGTAGAAGTGTCTATAAGTCTCTCCATTACGTCTTCTGTTGCCTACTGCAGTGTCATGCTGAAGAAAGTGGTAGATGAGATCAAGGTGAGCACATTTCCATGCCTTATTACACCGGTGGAGGTCTGGGAGGATCTCGAGAAGTCACTGTTATGCTTGACTTTTCTGTGCTGATTTTCATGAAACTGCTTCACCATCGGCAGGAACCTACGACAGGGTATCCAGTCAAGGACTTATCAAATCCCATCTCTGTTTGCAGTATCAGATGTCTTGGTCAGGTCTACAATAGTGATGTACAGGCCTCTATTTTGCTCATTACACTTTTCTTGAATTTGTCTGAGCGCACATGCCACATTAGTAGTGCCTCTGTTTGCTCTGATATTGCCACTTACCCTCTCACAGGCTCTAGCACTCCAATGGTAGGTTCAGGCTTGTTCAGAAATAAATAAAAACAAAATACTGCAGATAATGCAGACAGATGGAGAGTAATTTGTTAGGTGTGTACAAGAAAATTTTCTGATTCAGTATGTGGATGTACCTACTAGAAAAGGTACAAAACTTGACCTACTCTTGGGAAATAAGGCAGGGCAGGTGACTGAGGTATCAGTGGAGGAGCACTTTGGGTCCAGTAACCATTATTCTGTTAGCTTCAAAATAGTGGTGGAAAAGGATAGACCAGATCTAAAAGTTAAAGTTCTAAAAAGGAGGAAAGCCAGTTTTGACAGTATTAGGGAAGAACTTTCAAAATTTGATTGGGGTGGATGTTCACAGTTAAAGGGACAGTTGGAAAATGGGAATCCTTCAAAAATGAGATATTGGGAGTCCAGAGACAGTATGCTCCTGTTAGGGTGAAGGGCAAGGCTGGTAGGTGTAGGGAATGCTGTGGACATGATCTATATGGACTTCAGTAAGGTATTCAACAAGGTTCCTCATGGTAGATTAAATAGCTAGGTTAGATCACACGGAATAGAGGGAGAACTAACTATTTGGATACAGAACTGGCTTGAAGGTAGAAGACAGATGGTGGTGGTGGAGGGTTACTTTACAGACTGGAGGCCTGTGACCAGTGGTGTGCCACTGGATAGGTGCTGAGTCCACTGATTTTCATCATTATATAAATGATTTCGATGTGAACATAGGAAGTATGATTAGTAAGTTTGCCGATGACACCAAAATTTGAGGTGTAGTGAACAGCGAAGAAGGTTACTTCAGAGTACAATAGAATCTTGATCAGATGGGCCAATAGGCCAAGCAGTGGCAGGTGGAGTTTAACTTGGATTAATGTGAGGTGCTGCATTTTGGAAAGGCATAGGGCAGGTCTTAATGGTAAGGTCCTGGGGAGTGTTGCTGAACAAAGAGACCTTGGAGTGCAGGTTCATAGTTCCTTGAAAGTGGAGTCACAGGTAGATAGGATAGTGAAGAAGGCATTTGGTATGCTTGTCTTTATTGGTCAATGCATTGAGTATAGGAGTTGGGAGATCATGTTGCGGCTGTAAGGATCATTGCTTACACTATTATTGGAATACCACATGCAATTCTGGTCTCCCTGCTATAGGAGGGATGTTGTGAAACTTCGAAGGGTTCCGAAAAGATAAACAAGGATGTTGCCAGGCTTGGAGGCTTTCAGTGATAGGGACAGGCTTAATAGACTGGGCTATTTTCCCTGGAGTGTCAGAGACTGAAGGGTGACCTTATAGAGATTTATAAAATCATGAGGGGCATGGATAGGGTAAATAGACAAGGTATTTTCCCCGGGTAGGGGAGTCCAAAATAGAGGGCATAGGTTTAAGGTGAGAGGGGAAGGATTTGAAAGGGACCTAAGGGGCAAGCTTTTCATGCGGAGGGTGGGGGGGTGTATGAAACAAACCGCCAAAGGAAGCGGTGGAGGCTGGTAGGATGACAACATTTAAAGGGCATCTGGATGGGTACATGAATAGGAAGGGTTTAGACTGATATGGGCCAAATGTTGGCAAATGGGACTAGATTAATTTAAGATATCTGGTTGGCATGGATGAGTTGGACTGAAGGGTCTGGTTCCGTGCTGTATGTCTGCATGACTCTGTGACTCTGTGCTAGAAACACATAATAGAAAAAGAAGGTGATGATGACATTCAGCAGATCTGATAGCATTTGGTGGTTGGGGTGGGTGCAGAGAGAGTGTGAGAGAAAGAGAGAGAGAGTTAACATTTAGAGTCCACTCTGACTTCTTTTGGGTTCTGAAGACCCCTACCTTACGTTCCTTTCAGGACCTTGTATGTTTCAATTATGTCACCTCTGACTCTTCTAACTCCAGAGTGCATGGGTCTACTCTGTCATAAGGTAATCTGCTCATTCCAGGTATTGGTCCGAACTGCTTCCAATGCATTAACATTCTTCCCTGAATACAGTGAGCAGTGCTGTACACAATACTCCAGATGCAGTCTCACCAATGCGTCGTATAACAGAAGCATAACCTCCCTATACTGGCTTCCAGTTCTTTTTAAAATAAGTGGGTTTTTTTAGCATTGCCAAATTTTTGTCATATTGAAATGTTTCTTCCTGCAACTTGTTGTAGAAATTGGAATAATATCATTGCATTTGTAAAGTAGAAAATTGTCCAAGGTACTTTCCATGAATGTATTCAAACAAAACATGACACCAAGTCACATAAAGCGATATTAAGGCAGATAACCAAGAGTTTGATCATAAAGGTCAACTTTAAGGAGCTCTTAAGGAAGCAGAGACAGACAGACAGCTGGAGGGATTTACAGAAGGAATTCCAGAGCTTGGACATTATGCGGCTGAAATCACAACCAATTTGATTGTATAAAATCAGGATGTTCATGAGGCCGGAATTAGAGGAGAGCCTTGAAGAGCTGACAGACTGAAGGAAACCTAGGGAAGGCTGGGATCATGGAAGAGTTTGAAAATGAGGATAAGAATATTAAAATCAATCAGTTACTTAACAAAGATCCAATGTAGGTCAATGAGCACATGCATAGCAAGTAAATGGGATTTGGCTGGGGGTGCGGTGGTTGTAACCAGTATCATTGGGGATAGATAGAAGATAGAATCCCTACAGTGGGGAAACAGGCCCTTCGGCCCAACAAGTCCACACTGAACCTCAGAGCATCCCACCACAACCCACTTAATCTACACATCCCGGGACACTACAGGCAATTTAGCATGGCCAATCCACCTAACCTGCACATCTTTGGGCTGTGGGAGGAAACCCACACAGACAGGGGGAGAATATGCAAACTCCACACAGATAGTTACCCGAGGGTGGAATTGAACCCAGGTCCCTGGTGCTGTGAGGCAGCAGTGCTAACCTCTGTGCCACGGTACTGCCCTAAATGCCTCTTCTTGGCCCATGGAGTACTCTTAATGGAAGCCTGACACAGAGCTCACTGGGAGATTATCCGGTTTCATTGGGTGGTCAGACCCACCTTGTCCCATGATCCTGTCAGCTGCCCTGACGCAGAATAAATAATCACAGAGATGGGAAGTGTCCCTTTACTGGCTACTTAAGTGGGCCCTGGGGGAAGGCCAATCTGTCAATTTGCCAATGTACACAAACCTGCCAGACAGCCAGAAGACATCAGGCCACAGCCTCCTGCCACCTGACTGATGGCTTTCTGTGCTATTTTTCTAGCTTTTTGATCTTCTAGTGCAACCCCAAAGAAAATTACAGCTGTTGAAACTGTTTTTGTTTTCACATGTTTTTGCTGAGGGTGGCACGGATATTGTATGAAGGAATTTTGAATTGTAACAGATCATAAAGTTGTAACATTAATTGAACAACTGGAAGCCAAATGTAAATTATTCTTCAAATAACATTGGTTGAAATAGATGTTTTGTACTAAATCATCCTAATCTCTCAATCTGTTGCATTGATTTTGGTATCCAGGGAAGAAGGATTAATTTAAATTGATGAATATTTACATTGTATACTGCATTTCATGGCTATGAGTTCAGGGAAAATGGAAGTCAAAGTAAATAATTTAATGTATTATGTATCTGGGATCAGGCTGCAACCTTTAGAATAATCGAAGTTTCAGAATAAGCATCCAAACACTTCTTTATCGGGACTCCGAGATTTAGATTTAGAGAAGAGATTATATAAAGTATGATTTGATTGAGATTTTAAGAATTTTGAAAAGAAATTTGAAGGGTTGAAAGAAACTGTTCCTGTTGGCAGGGGTGTTAAAGAAGCTAGGAAGTACATCTGCACCCAAATAGCATAAAGCAACACGTCAGTTTAACCCTTAACTTTAAATCTGACTTTGTTTAAGGTTTGCTTGATGTGACCATAAGCCAAGAGGAGGCACTGGAGTTAAGATACAAATCAACAATGCTATTACAGGCTTGAGGAGCTGCCTGGCCTAGTTCTGTATTGATTTACTGACATTTAACAAGATACCATATTAAATTTCCATTACTTTATTTATTTCCTATTTCATTATATAGCAAGACTGAAGATTTCAAAGAAATGTAGTTTGCAACTGAATATTGTGTACAATGTAGGGATATTTCTTCCAACTGTTAGGGGACTTATTTTGTTTTGAACTAGCTGCTTGGTATAAACAGGACACGAGGGGATAATTCTGCGGATACTGGAAGTCTGAAATAAAAGCAGAAATGCTGAAAACATGAAGCAGATCCAGCAACATCTGTGGAGGTTCAAATAGAGTTAATATTTCAGGGTTAGTAGGAACTGCAGATGCTGGAGAATCTGAGATAACAAGGTGTGGAGCTGGATGCACACAGCAGGCCAAGCAGCATCAGAGGAGCAGGAAGGCTGACGTTTCGGCAGGGTCTAGGCCCTCCTGAAACGTCAGCTTTCCTCCTCCTCCGATGCTTCTTGGCCTGCTGTGTTCATCCAGCTCTACACCTTGTTACCTAACATTTCAGGGTGATGGACTAGAGAGCAAATAGTTTTTCTAAAGCAAAACAGGGAAATGTGGGAGGGGAAGGCTCACTTGCAAAGGGATGATGGTGAGAGACAAAAGCAGAAAGCAATGGGAAAAGTAAAGAGACACAAGAGATGGTTAGAAGTGCGCAAATGTAAAAATGGAAATGTCACTAAGAATTCTGCTCAGATGTAAGAAAGACAAAAGTGCAAAAGGTGAGATGCTGTGCCTTAGGCTTGCATTGAGATTGATTGGAACAGTGTAGGAAGCTAAAGACAGAGAGGCCAGAGAGTAAGTCGAGAGAGAATTATACCATTGAGAAAGAATAGAGGTGTTCCACAAAAATATGACCCAATTCACATTTGGCCTCTCCAATGCAGAGGAGCATTGTGAGCAGTGAACTACAGTGCAATAAGTGAAATGAAGTGCATGTATATCACTGTTTCACCTGCTTAGGGCATGGGACAGGAAGAAAAGGTAACAGGCCATCTCCTGTGCTTGGGTCGGATTGTATCATTGGATGGGCATCTCAAGGTATTTGTACTATCACAGTTCTCACATCTCGTCTTGCATTTTTGTGTAGACACGAAGTATTTTTCTGAAGAAGGGTCTCGGCCCGAAACGTCAGCTTTCCTGCTCCTCTGATGCTGCTTGGCCTGCTGTGTTCATCCAGCTCTACACCTTGTTATCTTAAGTCAGGCAGCTTGCCATGGTTGTCAGCAGTGACCAGTCAAGGGGGTGGATGTGTTGCTGCATGGCACTGTGCTCCGTCAATCTGACACCTACAGCATGATGAAGATGAGTGCATGAGACACACTATGCATGTGCATCAACCAAACAACTATGTCAGAAAGTCTAAGGGAATACCCTCAGTCATGTGAAGGGAGACACTCTTCAGTCATGGGATCCCAGCACAGTCAGTCAAGGACAGGCTCAACTATCAGTCCAGAAACTTGGGCATGGTCAGTTGGTTCCATACCTCTTTGAATAAGGGGTCAGCCCTGTGTGTCCGATGCAAATACTCAGACTGTTGCAGTCAGTCATTTGAAAGATCTATTTGTTGTGGTTCAGATTGGTACCGATTGATATAGGTAGAGAGAGAAAACGGTTCTGCTGAGGGAATATGAGCAGCTGAGGGTTAAATTAAAAAAGCAGAACCAAAAACGTAATAATGTTTAAATTACTACCTGAGCCACAAGCTAATTGGCACAGAGTCAACAAGATTAAAGAGATAAACATGTGGCTCAAAGTTTGGTGTGGGATAAACGGGTTCAAATTCATGGGACATTGGCACCAGGACTCGGGAAGGAGAGAGCAGTTCCGACAGGATTAGCTCCAACTGAATCATGCCGGGTCCAGGGACCAGAGTCCTGGTAAATTGCATGACTAGGGCTATGCATAGGGCTTTAAAGTAAATAGTAGGACGTTGGATTCAGTTGCATGGAATATTATGGAAAATATTAAAGGCATGCAGGGCTCAGCTGATGTTATTAAAGTGTCCAGAGCAAAGAATAGGACTGAGAGTATGCGAAGGCTCAGAAATCTAACTTCAGGCACAGCAGATAAGGGGACAACTATGAGAAGGGAGGCAGCCAACATAGGACTGAGGGTGTTGTACTTAAATGCATGCAGTATATGAAACAAGGTAAATGAGCCTGTAGCGCAGATTGAAATTGATGGGTATGATGTTGTGGGTGTCAGAGACATGGCTGCAATGGGATTGGGGCTGGAAACTAAATATGCAAGGATACAGGTCCCATTGAAAGGACAGGCAGATGGGCAGAGGGTGCAGGATTGCCTCTTTAGTAAGAAATGAAATTAAATTGACAGCAAGAAGGGTTACCAAGTTCGAAGGCATGTTGAGTTGAGGAACTGTAAAGAAAATCGATTCTAATGGGGGTTTTGTACAGGCCTCCTAGCTGTAGTCAGCACATTGGGAAGAAAATAGATCATAGCCACAGAGAAGGCTCCATGGATGGAGGTCTGTGCTAAGACCCTATTGCACCATCTAGAAGCAGAGGGAAGAGTATGTATGCATAACAATGGGTCCTGATGAGACTTTTGTGTCCCAGACATCTACATCTCCTTCCAAGTAGCCCATCTTGTTAATCCCACAGGCTTCACACTTTTTTATCCACGTCCCCACACAACCCATCTATGTATGCTGGCACCTCTACCACCTGGTTCCTGGTTTACAAGGTGACCATGCGTGGTTTTGTTGTTCACTGTTGTCCCACGTGAAGCCAGGGTACTCCTGGCTGTGGACGCTCCCCAACCCCTGCCCCTGCATCACACCTTGAGCTTTTGCCCACAGCCTGCAACCCCTAGTCCTGAAAACTCATGCGCTGAGGCTCAGTGCCGGGACAAGGACTAGTAATTATACAGCTCCCCAAACACGTTAGCCCTACCCCTTGGGCCTGCTAGTTTAGGGACAGCGGACTGGCTGTAACCCTCCCCCTGAACTGCAGAGACAAATATCCCTGATCAAGAACACCCTGACTGGATGTCTGACTGTAGCCATTTCCCCTGCCTGCTGAGGGAGGATGCCACTGACTGACTGCGCCAGGAGCCCTTAACTGGCCATTGTCTCCACTGACCTCGGTAGAGGCCTAAGTCTTCATGTCGTTGTTTCCTACTTGCTGCACATCCAGTGTGTTTGCCATGTAAGCTGGAGCTGGTATGAGGTTGACACTGCCATTCTGTAAGATGTACACCCCCTTAGATTGAGGGCTGCTTGCCAGAGAGGCGCGATGCTCTGAGGCTGCACTAACTGGCATGACAGGGCAGGGAAGCTGCGACCATGCAGGTAGTGAGCAGGTACTAACTGAGCAAGCGAGCAGCTCTGAGACACAGCCTGGTCCAGTGCCAACTGGGCGTCCATTGAGTTTTCCTGAAGTATAGCCTGTTTGGCGAGTTTGGTAAGATTGGAGTCTGAGTGATAATGAGTTGTGTTTCAGTGTTCAAACATTGTTTAACAAGTGTTGATCCTCATTCCACTGGCACCTTGCGGGCTCGCGAGTGAGAATGTTGGCATACCATTGAAAAGCATAAAAAGATGGGGCAAGATAATCTCGACATTGAGATGGGCCTTGTCAGAGTTCTCATCCAATTCTGCCACACATCTCGTCACTCAGACCCCTATAAGATTCTGCTCACTCTGTCCATCAAACTGCCAGTTGTAAATAACGCTGTGCATCCAAATCCCAGCTCTAAATAGCCCTGTCTACATGAAGCTCCCTGTTCTAAATAACCTGTGTATCAAACTCCTAGCTGGGTTCCACTGTGTACATCAAAGTCTCAGCTCCAAACAATGGTGTACATCAGATTTCATCTAAAATCCACTGCGTACGCCAAACTCCCAAGTATAAAGAGCCCTGTGTGCAAAGTTCCAGCTCGAAACAACACTCCATACATCTAACTCCCAGCTGACTTACACTGTGTAAGTAAGTGTCAGGTCTAAGTAATCCCGTGTACTTCAAACTTCCAGCTCTAAGTATACCCGTAGACATCAAACTCCCTGCTCAAGTCCACTGCGTAGTCAAGTTTCCAGTTCAAAAATAATCCTGTTTGCATCAGACTCCCAGGTGCATTACATAATGTACATGAGACTCCCCGGCTCTGCGCTACACGAGAAACAGGGTCTATTCATTCTTTCAGTCAGGCTTTCTTTTACCGCAAGCTATTGGTTCAACATCATGTGGTTAGACATAAGGCAATTTGAAGCATTCCTTCGGTTGCATGTGATATTTTCTTTCCGGCGAGTGTGGGGTTATGTGACCCTGCAGGTCGTGATACGAGCGGCGACATGTGATTGTGAGGTGCGGGACAGAGACCTCTCACAGTGACTGGAACAGGAAGTTTGGCAGCGCAGTTCTTCATGAGCAATTTCAAATGAAATGCAGACTTTTCGATCAGTTGCACCATAGTGATGACTTGCTCTGAAATTGGTAATGTATGGAATTATTAAATTAAATTTGGAAGGTTATTGGCGTGGTTATTGATGCAGCAGATTGTAATCTGGGGTAAAGCTTGATATTGAAACGCATTGTTATAAAAGTGTGGATCCCTTAAAGTTGTGTGCGTCTGAAATGCAGAATAATAACTTAGAGCTATGAATGCAGAATATTAATACTGTGATATTGTGCTAAATCTGGTGATAATTAATTATTAAGAGAACATTTAGGCCTTGTTTTATTCTGGATTTACTGCATGATTTTTCAACATAAACATGTTGTGGGAATAATTTAGTTTGTGGCAACAGATTTTGTGAAAGGCTCTTCTTTTTGCTACTTAGCAAGGTGTAGAGCTGGATGAACACAGCACGCCAGGCAGCGTCAGAGGAGCAGGAAAGCTGACGTTTCGGGTCTGGAGCCTTCTTCAGAA